>JAECWQ010000031.1:4655000-5332500 GCA_018150835.1 Drosophila repletoides
ATTTTGAGCTCATTAAAAAACACGTACAACAAAAGCTTAACAGGTAACTCGCCTTGAAATTTCAATTATTTCTTTCAACCCATGGATAGTTTTTTAAATTTACCCTGTAATGCTGCAGGTGTTATTTAGAATAACAAGTATATTCATACTCGGTTTATCTAGAATATTATGTAGCTCCTATCGATATATTTATGAATCAAAATGAATCAAAGGTGTGTTATACTCTTTGTGCGTATTCATCAGCTCAAAACATAGCACAGATAATTCTTGAATGGAAAATTTCGCAGCATTTAAAGTTATGAGATTAGATAATCTGTCTTCCTCTTTTTTTTTCTAACTTTTCAGCTCTGACAATCGCCATTATCAGGACCAAAAATACGTATTTGAAATATAAATCGAACCTCTCAAGATAAGCCCCACCATCGAGATAATATGACCCTATAAAAGCACACGCTTCCCAGGCTACCAGTATCAGTTTCTGAAAATTATTAATATGAAGGCTTTCATCGTTCTGCTTGCTCTGGCTTTCGCCGCCCCCGCTTTCGGTCGCACCATGGACCGTTGCTCCCTGGCCAAGGAGATGTCCGCCCTGGGCGTTCCCCGTGACCAGCTGAACAAATGGACCTGCATTGCCGAGCACGAGAGCTCCTACCGCACCGGAGTGGTGGGTCCCGAGAACTCCAATGGCTCCAACGACTACGGCATCTTCCAGATCAACAACTACTACTGGTGCCAGCCTGCCAATGGTCGCTTCTCCTACAACGAGTGCTCCCTCAGCTGCAATGCCCTGTTGACCGATGATATTACCAACTCTGTTCGTTGCGCCCAGAAGATCCAGAAGCAACAGGGCTGGACTGCCTGGTCCACCTGGAAGTACTGCAATGGAGCTCTGCCCTCCATCGATAGCTGCTTCTAAGCTGAATACTTTTCATATTGAATAAAACTTTAAAAACTGAATCTGATAGTGTTTCCTTTCGGATGAGCAGAGTATTATTCATATTTGGACTTTCGCCGAATAGAATATTCATATGGGTTTGCTTAATAAAAGACTAATTTTAGAAACTTTGGCAAAATTAAAAAGCGATTTGTTTGGGTGGCTATAAAATAAAATAAAGTTTTTTTTGCACATTTTCTCTCATAGAAAGTAAATTTGACGGTCCGCGCGGCAGCTAACCACAAATGGCAGCGGGTCAACACCAATTTATGAGCCAACCCAAACATATTAATTATGATAGCATTGAGCATTAGTTTCGTGTTTCGTGTCTCGTGTTTCGTGTTTCGTATTTCACATTTCGTGATTCGTGTCTCGTGTTTCTCTCTGAAGAATCAGTCCGAAAACCTGTTAGACGGCTGTTGTTTGAATGTTTTTACCTCGAAAACGAAGCGACATCGATTTTAATTCATAAATATATAAAACAAACAGTGTAAATTTTTGGCAGCAGTTCCGCTTGATATAAATACATTAATCGAGTCGCAAAAATCGAAGGTTACTCTGCATTGAGTGGACATAACAATGCCGAGTTCATTAGATAAATCGGAGACTATCGAGATGATTGACAGTTGCCCAGGGCATCATCCAGCCTCCAGTATCCAGTTGATGTGCATGGCTTGTATACAATTATAAGCCGATTGGAATCTATATAATCTCGTTGCCCCTGGACATAGATTGGCAGATTGGTAAATTGGGAGAAAGTGGGAAATAAATGCGCAACAAAGCAAATTTATCTGTCAGACCCATAGAAAACGGACAACTTAGAAGCTATCGTTGATGAAACGCAATACTCCAAATCGCAACTGGAATATTATGGCCCGGAATTCCATGAGCCTTAATCATTTTCCAATAAAGTTTTTTTTTTCTTTTGCTAATGGCTAATTTCTGCAATTAATTTGGAATGGTTTTCACTTCATCAAACTGTTCAGTCAAGGCAAATGAAAAATGATCTAACGATTCGAAATAATTTTTAATGAAGTAAACAAAAGAGTCAATCCTTAATCAATTAAATAAAGACTGAGTTTATATTATTTATCGGAATTAATATTAGGAAATTGCGAAAAATGCCTAATTGTAAACTTATCTAAAGTTTTTTGGACCCCCTCCGAATGATAAGCCAGTTCTCAAACGTTGGGAATAAGTTCAATCAAAAACAGAATTCATTTGCACTTGAGCCTAATTATTATCATTTGTTGAATTCCAATTTGATATTAGCCAAAAGAAAATATTAGCTAGGATATTTAATCTCAGATACAAATATGTTTAGAGGATTTTCAAGTGGAATATTTTAAAGCTGAATTAGATTAGATAACCGTTTGCTTCTTCATCTATCTAGTTTGTTAAACACTGTCAAACGCCATTATCAGGACTAAAAATAAGACAAAACCTCTCAAGATAAGCCCCACAATTGAGATAATATTGCCCTATAAAAGCACACGCTTCCCAGGCTACCAGTATCAGTTTCTGAATAAAAATTAATATGAAGGCTTTCATCGTTCTGCTTGCTCTGGCTTTCGCCGCCCCCGCTTTCGGTCGCACCATGGACCGTTGCTCCCTGGCCAAGGAGATGTCCGCCCTGGGCGTTCCCCGTGACCAGCTGAACAAATGGACCTGCATTGCCGAGCACGAGAGCTCCTACCGCACCGGCGTGGTGGGTCCCGAGAACTCCAATGGCTCCAACGACTACGGCATCTTCCAGATCAACAACTACTACTGGTGCCAGCCTGCCAATGGTCGCTTCTCCTACAACGAGTGCTCCCTCAGCTGCAATGCCCTGTTGACCGATGATATTACCAACTCTGTTCGTTGCGCCCAGAAGATCCAGAAGCAACAGGGCTGGACTGCCTGGTCCACCTGGAAGTACTGCAACGGTGCTCTGCCCTCCATCGACAGCTGCTTCTAAACTGACTGAATATTGAATAAATCTTGCAAATCATAAACCGAAAGCGCAACGTATTCTTCTCAGGCAGTTCAAAATGTAAAAGTATTCCAACTGTGTTAGAGTATCTACTTGAGAATTGGGTATGGGGAGCACTCTTGAGTCTCGAGGGTTTGGTAATAGAAATATCGCAACTTGAAATGGATCCAAATTGAGAGCTTTGTCTGCCCAGTTGGCATTTGAACTCAATTAACTGCTTTGTGCTCCACTTGGGCTACGGGCACCGTTTAGTTCAATTAGTATTGCAGTCAAGGAAAAATCTCCCAAAGCTGCTCAGAGGCAGGAGGGGCGTCTTAGAGACGAGACCTAAGCAAATTGCGGTTACTTAATCAACAATTGCCTCATTTGTCAGGTGTCCAACAACTGTTGGTCTGTTGGACTGTTGGACTGTTGGACTGTTGGCGTTGGAAAGGCAGTTTCGAAACCGAATACCCTAACTAATGCCCTAGCTAAATACTGAACGCCTTAATATGTTATACAAAGAATCAGGCACCTGACCACAAAATGCTGTAAAAAAGAAATTTCTTTTATTTCACTACATACCATACAGATATATATATATATATATATATATATACATATATATTTTTGGCTACTGCCGAAAGTATTTCTTGGTACTCGTATGTTGGCCATTGGCTTGCGTGTAACGCCCAAAAAAACCTCTCCATTCTTCGGAGTAACCCCTGTTCCCTGTTCCCTGTCCAGTTGGAGCGTGGCCAATGCATAAGCTATTTATTATTAACAATTGTTAAATCAGACCGGAACAGTTTTCGTCTACTCCACTTATATATATATGTATGGAGGTAGTATATTTGTTATGTGTACTGCCCACTCCTATTTCTTTGTAGTATTATTATTATTATTATTTCTTTTTATTGTTGTTTGTCTTACACTTCTTGTGTACGGCAAGTGGCATTGTTAGCAGCCTGGGGACTTGATGGAGCGGGGCATTGACGGGGGGATTTTGGGTGATTCGACGCTCCGATTGTGTCTGTCTCGAAGCGTGCCGTCGCCAATTCAATTTTTCACCATTTCCATGGCTCTTTTAGACGCTTTCGAGTACGGTTAAATATAATTTGTTGTCTACTCTTTTTTCCTTATATCTTTTTTCTTCAGTTTTTTCTTCAGTTTTTTATGTTTTTTACGCACACGCAGCAATTTATATAGCCACAATATTTTTATAGCTTCGACTGTCAGGCTAACGAGCACTTGTTCTGTGGTTCTTTCTAAACGAATCTGTTGGCAGCTCAATGCCAGCTCTGCCCACACAGCGGCTCTCGAGAGGATTTCAATGCCTATGCATATAGACGAGTATGCGCTATACTGTATAAAAGAAAGTCGCGCCCTATTAGCATAAGGTATGCATACACTCAGGAAAAATAACTCTAAATTGGTTCATTTCTATTGGAAAATAAGTGTAAATATATGGAAATATTATCTCGAAAAGTAAATGTTGAAGCATATTTAAATATATTGACTTTTGCGGTCCATAATAATTCCATATCAACCTTTATATTATACATATTGACGTATAGCTTGTACAGCTCTTAAGTCGTAAATAAATTTAAAAAAATATATATCCAGGTCTATTCCATTATGAAAGGAGTCAAAAATTCAAATTTTATAAGAAGAAAAAAATAAGATTTTCAATTGGATATTATTGCCTCGAAAATTACAGTTCATGCTGAAGTTCAACTCAAATCAGTTCTAATACTAATAAATTTATAAGTCGAGCCAGAGAATATATAAATGTATCAAAAAGGATCTGTTCTCATTGAAAAATAAAATATTTTTTATAATAAAGTAGTTTTCATAAGGATCTAACAAGATTCATTATTTATTTGAAGTATTTATGGAAAATCAGTGAATTTCTCTGAGTGTAGTATGCTCAGCTTTAGTTAAGATGCAGATTAGATAGTGGCTTATGTGGGTGTATCAGCCAGGCAGAACCCAAAAAAACAAAAAAAAAATAAGAAAAAGCGAACAATGGTCATAACCTTGTGCCTTTTGCTAAGAGTATAGAAGAGAGTTGACCATGCCTCAGTTATTTTTGTGTCTTTTGGGGGCTTTGGGGCTTGGGGGCTTACCTCGTTCTGTTTAATTCCGTTTAAGTTGTACGAACTTCTAGGCCAATCCGAAATCCAATTTGGAGCGTTGCATACGCGATGAATGACACAAATTAAAAAAAAAAAAAAAATTGGGGCACAAAGCAAATTGCCGAAGAACGTTCTCAAAATGTGCACACACACACACACACACACACATGCATTTACACACGCACACTTCTCATATTATCGTATTTCTTTGGAGGTTAGAAAAATGTTGGCTTTCCTGCACTTTGCATCGTCATCGAAGACAGGCAAGAACAAGAAACATAAATTGAGAAGATTAGCACAAAGCAAACTCACAAGCTGTATGCTACTTAGTTACGGTTGCAATTGTTGCTGCTGTTGTTGTTGTTGTTGTTGTTCTTTTCGTATTGTTGTTTTTGTTGTGGATGCTGCAATAGGCCAGTCAGTACGTACACACACAGGCCAAGCTAAGCCGAGCCGGGCCCGACTCAGAGTCAGAGTCAGAGTCAGCGTCAGAGTCAGAGTCGTACTCGTTTTACCGTTAGAATGCAATCAGCGCGCGCGCTCGCAATGCTGTTAGCCAAGAGGAGGGGCACGGGGGAGAGCGAGCGGCTGGATAGAAGAGACGGGATCACAGCACTTTTCTAACCAATAAAACTTGTTTCCCTCAAGAATATATCGAATATATATATATCGCGTAATCAGTCTGCGACACGTAACGAGAGAGGTGTACTATATAAATTGTTAAAGAATAGCCACAACAGACAGTTACTAACTAAGTTAACACTAACAGTTTAGTTTAGTACTTTGTTTGAGGCTCTCTACACTTTAATTAGCGATAGAACTTTGTTAGACCTTAGGCACAGCTAGCAAAGCCATCGTTAGATTTTTTGTTATTTTGTTTTCTTTTGAAGCTCTCTGCAAGAGCCGCACACGTCTATTTCGTTCGCAAGTCACGCACCGACTGAGCCACCGACTGAGCCACACAACCGTAAACTTGGCTTCAGCTGCACCCGTTGACAGTTAGTTCAGAGCTCTTTGAGCGCTTTCTCAACTCGTTTGCGACGCTCTCTTTTGTCTTATATTTATAAGACTCAGCCAAAGAGTAAGAAATAGACAGAGTAGAAATTTCGTCTTATACTGTCGCCAAGCAGAATGGAAGACCGTGGGTAGTGTTAGGCTCGGTAGATGAAGAGCAAAACAAAAGGCTAAAAATCAACGGTTCTTAATGCAATGAATGAAAACCAATTGTCATTCCTTTTGTTTGCCTCTTTTCTAATTCTCGAAATTGATGCAGCTTGATTCATATTTATAATTTGCTTGCAATTTATCTTATTCTGATTCTGATTCTGATTTCTCAGGATATCTATGCTTATATTTATTAATTATTATTTTTTAATTCATATACACATAAATATATGCTACAGGAACAATCGGTGAAATAAGTAAATTTAAAAAATTGTGATTCCATTTTATACTTGTCCTACCGAGCCCAAGTCGCCCAAAAACTTTTTTCGAAGAGAATTATAAGACGAAATTTCTACTCTTTGACCACAAGCGGCCGTATAAGAGTTATCATTGAGCAGCTGTCAAGCGGCTCTTTTATTTATTTACTTTGCGTCGATTATAAGCAAACAATTCAAATGCAATAAAAATTAAACAAACAAAATTATTTATAATAAAAGAAAAAATATATAAAAATTTTAATATATAAATAAAATTTTATGGTTTAGCATTTCTTGTTGGGAGTGGAAAACATACGAGTATAATCAAGAAAAAGATAAATATAATCAGAAATATAAGAAATGAATGAAGCATAAAATAAAAACAAATATACCTATGATCCCTAGAAAATATAAGAGTATCAACAAAACAAAAAGAAGAAGAAATCATTCTAAATCTCTGACTGAAAGAAGCAAAAGTATTGCCGGATAAGCAGATTCTTAGGTATGAATAATCCTTTATGGTCACGGTTTTTATGTGTATGGAAGTTTTTAACAATTTAAATAATTCCCTACTTTTCAGTTTAAAGCCATTGCATTGTAGTTTTGCATTTTCGTTATATTTCAATTCAAAATGTACAGTTTAGAAGCAGCTGTCGATGGAGGGCAGGGAGCCGGAGCAGTAGTGCCAGGTGGACCAGGCAGTCCATCCCTGTTGTCCTTGGATCTTCTGGGCGCAACGGACAGAGTTGGTAATATCATCGGTCAACAGGGCATTGCAGCTGAGGGAGCACTCGTTGTAGGAGAAGCGACCATTGGCAGGCTGGCACCAGTAGTAGTTGTTGATCTGGAAGATGCCGTAGTCGTTGGAGCCGTTGGAGTTCTCGGGTCCCACCACACCAGTGCGGTAGGAGCTCTCGTGCTCGGCAATGCAAGTCCAGCGAGCAAGCTGGTCACGGGGAACGCCCAGAGCGGACATCTCCTTGGCCAGGGAGCAACGGTCCATGGTGCGACCGAAAGCGGGAGCGGCCAAAGCCAGAGCAACCAAAACAATAAAAGCCTTCATGATTATACTTCAGGAAACTGATGCCGTATTGCTGAGAAGCTTACGCTTTTATAGGGAAAATATTATCTCCCTCAATTGGGAAGTTATCTGAAGTACTTTTCCACTAGAAAAGTTGCGATACTAAAATGCAAAGTACACTCTAAACTTTAATCTCATAAATCAGCTGATAACTTAATTAAGGTTTCGCTTATGCGGTTTTTGAATAGAACTACTACGAGTACTGATAGGATATAGAAATATTTAAAAAATACGATATGGAAATTGTACTCTCCTTTATGATCAATTCTTTGCAGGTGTGCGGGCACTCAAAAGTATGCAATGCATTAATTAGTTAGTCAGAAAGTATGCAACGTTTTTTATATATATTTTTTCAAATTCCCTATTTAAAAAATTCTGAATTCCTTTAATTCGAAGGAACGTACTCATAATATTCAATAAAGAAATTTTTTAATTAGTCAATTTAAATGAAATAATACTATAAGTACATACTTCCGGTTATCCCATCTGATTCAAGGGGAGTCCCTGCTTATCTATAGATTTTTTTAAATTTTTAATTAACTAGAAATTATTCTCCTTTCAGAGAGACGCCGCAAATATAATGCAGCTTTTTTCTCTGTGTATTTAGTTAAGTTCAACATTATCGAGAGTGTCATTAATATTATTATTATTTTAAGTTTCAGACAAAACTACTTATAATATTAAGTACGAGTACTTCAGATAACAACGTTTTCTTCAAGAATTAGATAACTTTCCCCTATAAAAGCGTAAGCTTTTCAGCAATACGGCATCAGTTTCCTGAAGTATAATCATGAAGGCTTTTATTGTTTTGGTTGCTCTGGCTTTGGCCGCTCCCGCTTTCGGTCGCACCATGGACCGTTGCTCCCTGGCCAAGGAGATGTCCGCTCTGGGCGTTCCCCGTGACCAGCTTGCTCGCTGGACTTGCATTGCCGAGCACGAGAGCTCCTACCGCACTGGTGTGGTGGGACCCGAGAACTCCAACGGCTCCAACGACTACGGCATCTTCCAGATCAACAACTACTACTGGTGCCAGCCTGCCAATGGTCGCTTCTCCTACAACGAGTGCTCCCTCAGCTGCAATGCCCTGTTGACCGATGATATTACCAACTCCGTCCGTTGCGCCCAGAAGATCCAAGGACAACAGGGATGGACTGCCTGGTCCACCTGGCACTACTGCTCCGGCTCTCTGCCCTCCATCGACAGCTGCTTCTAAGCTGTTTTTCTAATCCTTTTCCATGTCTTCAATAAATGATTTTCTAAATGCAAACTTATTTCTCCTTATTTTTTTTTGTTTAGTTTATTCTATTTAATTATGAGAATGCAATGAATGACTTCAGTTTGCAGCTGAAAAAGCACTTTTTCATCAGCCCCAAAGTATGCAACTTTTGTTTGCTCTAGGCAACTATCAAAAGCTCGTTGCTACAAAAGCTGTGTGGCTGTTAATTTTTGATTTGATTTGTAATGAGGTCAATTAGAAATAAGTAGGTTTCGTGCATATTTTTAATTAATATACCGAATGGAATCCATTTTTATGGAAAATATAATAATAATAATAGAGGTTTTTTTTTATTTAAAACAATCTCACCTGTCGCATATTGATTTTCCTGGCTCGTAAATAGAATCCAGAGAATATTCATCCTGCTGGGAGCTGCGTATATTAGATTGATTTTCCACTGCCTCCTCATAGCAGTAGCTACAGCTACAGCAGGAATACTGGGAACAGTAGGAGGAGGCATCTATGTCTGTTATGCCAATAGAGCATTCCTCGTCTGCTGCTGAATGCCCACGACGACCCTGCTGCTGTTGCTGGGTCAGCACAACTGAGGTTTTCTGTGCCGAGCGACTGCAATAAAGAAAGAACAAAGATGACAAAAAAGTGGAGTAAAAAAGATGAGTAATTAAGTTACCTTTTTGTGCGTGTGTCCATTGTGTCCATGACTACGTTCCAGGTGCGGTGTATTAAGTAGAGCAGAAACAACATACGCGACGTCTCACCACCATTTGGCGTACCATTCGAATTGGAGGCGGATGCATTGCCCAGGCAGCTGCTGGAGCCAAGATGCGCTTGGTCAGGTTGTGGCTCCTCGTTCTGTGGATAACGTGCTGGCAGTGTCTTGGAACGATATTCGTCTTGTAGGCAATACTCCCGCTTATGCTGCTGATAACGCCTGCGAGTGTTAAACTGAGAATCTGTCTCTCCAGCAACTCCCGCCGCTCCCGCCGTCCTGTGCGATGCGATGCGATTGCCCATTACGTAGCTACGTCAGTCAAACATTGCCTAATGTGACAGTAACATGAGCCTATGTTAATAATCAACTTGATGCCAGTTAAGATTAGTGTTCTCAGTGAATATATATATATATATATATGTGTGTGTGTGTGTCCAGCGACATACATAGTCGTTTCCCAACCAGTTCCCAGTTAAGCGCAAAAAAAGTGAAGTGAGCGACCAAGATCTGCGAATGGGCGTCGGAATTGGGTCAACAGCGTGAGCCAATAGCCAAGAACTGGCTCGTTTGGGGACGCATATTGAGGTCAACGCTGGACTGGCCAAGAGCACAATAACATAGAATGCTACTGCTGCTGCTGCTGCTGCTCCTTTAGAAGATTCTTCTGCCTGCCTGCCTGACTATGGGTAATTACGATAAACTATCTTTTTAGATACGAGTAGTGATGGATTGCGCGTAGACGTGAGCCAGTTTGTTACTGTGTTTGGACATGGACATGGACATGGACATGGCCATGGACAACATGATTACATACGCGCATCATTGTGAATGTCACACAAAGAAGAGGAACATATGCTGCAACTAATGGGGACATAGGAATGAATCAAGGCTACTGCAGCGGGAGGGTTCGAGACACGGGTTCGAACTCAATCTCAGTCTAGCTGGCTTGCTGGCTTGCTGGCTCGATTCGTAGAATACATAGTAGAATGCGGCTAGAACTCTGTCGCTCGCTTTTCACATTTTTGTGTTTACAGCCTTGGTTCGACCCTATTTTCCGTCAATTAAAAAAAACTCGTTTACCTAGGTATCTTTTTATAAGCCAGCTTTCCGCATCATAATTAAATTATGGAGGAGATTTACTGCATTATAAATTGCGCACATTATTTTCGTTTTATTCCTTAGAGATATACAGAAATAAATGATTTCTATTATGGTATTTAGTCGTTTATAGAAATAGAAAAAAAAGTCAGCTATCCGCTCGCGAATCAATTCAGTTTGTTTTAAAGCCCCGCTAACAAAGCTCGAAGCTTCAAGCTGGAAGCTGGAAGCTGGAAGCTGGAAGCAGGTCACGCCTTACAGATTAGAGAGACAATTCATCAAATTAACACTTCCCATAAATTTGTCCAGAGTTTGTACCTTCTGGAGCTTTGCCGATGCCTTATCAAGCCTGACCCATGTCGCCGCTGTAGTGCTAAACGTGACCGCCAAACGACTGCGGCTGTGGCTCTCGTATCTCTCTGTGGCTACACTATCTGAGAGGTAAACTCGAGGCTTATCAGTGCGATGGCTCCACTGTACGAGTATATAGGAATATATATACTCATTCGTATTTGTATAAACCGAGTATGAAGTAGACCCCTGGGCACTTGTCTAGTACAGTGAATAATGTTGTTGCACACCTAAAGCTAAAGCTCATTAATGCAACAGATGCCAGATATACCTATCTGCTGTGAGCATTCTCTTCTAACAGTATTCCATATAGAAATGGGCCAATTTATATTAGAATCGCCTTATAATGGCAAAAATACATTAGAGGCCCACACTAACGCTTCTGGGCCTCTATTTATTTCTTCTTTTTTGGCTCGTTCACACAAAAGCCTTTCGAATATATGTAAAATAGAATGCAGAAGCGACTGACGATATTATTGTATCTAGTTTCTTTTACTATTAAACCAAAAGCGCAACCGGTTCTAAGGTGACAAATAGTATACTGAAGGGGAAAGTTGTGAAGCTCATGGAAAATTTCGTAGGGTAGGTTACAAAAAGAAAAAGAAAAATAAGAAAATAAAGAAACCAATAACAAATCCAGATTTGTGCATACATAATAGAGCTGCTCTATAGAGAATGAAATTAATTCCGGTCTTCAAACTATGCTTTATGAATATCGCATTTCTTCAACAATTTTATCTTGAAATTTTTAATAAGAATCTTACAGAGCTGCTCTATTAAGGTTGAGAAAAAATTAACCAATAACAAATCCAGCTGGCTGCAGTCAAAAGAGAGTTGAACCCGCTCTATAAAGAAGGCAGATTTTTAAATATAATTTATGGAGTCTAGTAGAATTATTAGAGAAGCATTTTAATTCTCTACTATATAAAAATATGAACCAATTTATCGAGGTGAATTTACAACCTTATTTTTGCCTCTACTAAGAACAGTATTTTGGTTTTGGTGCACCTTTAGGAGCTCCACTGTACCGGTGCAGTGTTATAAATTTTGAAACCATGACCATGTACTTCAGGCGTGCGTAATGTCAAGAAGAATTTAGACAATAATTAAATATGCTTGAGGAAAACTACAGTACACTCGTATACTATGTTTTATCTTATCGCAAGTGGGTCACCCTGTATGAGAGACAATGTTAACTATAGGACACCACCCAGAAGCCAAGCATACTACGAGAATTCGTAGTTAAAATGCGAGGTGTACGTTGGGGCTGGTTCACAGTCGCGTTTAGAACGATCGTGCGAACAGATCAGATCGGAGCTTCAAAGCGTGTTTTGGAAGGAGTTGTTGTAGCAGGGATTAACATACGAAACATGAGCCAGAGTCAACTCAAGACGGACCAATTGGTCTTCGAGGAGAAGCCACTGCATGTGCCAACGCTCGAGGAGCTGCAGAACGGTGAGCAGCGCCGCCAGAGATTGCCCAAATAAGATACAAGCTGAAAAGCAAATGACCTTCACAACTGTGTCGAACTTTCCATAGCCGGTTTTGGAAGCCGCACAGTGGCCCATTTCGTGGAAACAGTTGGCAAATCTTTTTTCAATAACTTTTAAAGCAAACCAAATATTCTTTTGAAATTTTCACTGAGTATTCTTACGGCTGGTCAGAAATTTTGAATTTAAAAATATTGAAGCTGTGCCAAACTTGAAGAGTGTTGGACACTGTTCGAAACCAGTTTTATTTTTTTCAATGTGATTTGTGCAAACAAAAAACTCGACACTTGATTTTTGCCAAGTTTCTAGAAAAATGACCCACGGTGCGTCGTCTCTCACAGCTTTATTCTAAAAAAAAAAAAAAAACAAAAAACATATGTGTTGACTGGCTGGGAAGCTTTTGTTGAGCTTTGTCTTGATTGAGGGCGAGATAAAGCTTTGTCAATATGTGATTTCTCTCTCTCTCTCTATTTCAGTTATACAGGGTGCACTAAAAGAAAACTTTGCCACAGCAAATGTAAGCGTGGGCGCCTGTCCCGATCTGAAGGCACCACAGTATGGTCTAGTGGAGTCGGGATTAGGTGGCAAACCGACGCTCCTGGAGGTGGGCGGTCCACCGTATTTACTGCCTCTGGTGCAACGGGATAAGCTGTACAATATCAAGGAGATTACACGCAAGATACAAGGTGCTGGCAAAATCTTTGCCGTAGGCGCTGGTGCTGGACCCTATCCCATACGCAGCTCCAACTGTGAGGGCATCTACAATCTGTCTGTCAGTGCAGAGGATGAGCTGACCAATGGCAGCTATACAGCGACAGTGCGTGGAGAGCAAGAGGAATGCGTGCTGGAACGTATACCCAATACAGAGGCGCGTTGCGCCCTGCTGCTGAATCTCTACTTAAGTCGCGGTGAGGCTGGGCCAGTGCTAAGGATCAGCGCTAAACAACGCAAGGGAGAACTGAATTTTATTGAGTGCATACGCAAGGGTCTGGAGCAACACTACGGGGATCAAGTGGTTGGCCTAGGCGGCATCTTTGTCATTAAAAAAGGCGCCGTTCATCAGCACGTGATGCGAGATTTCAGCAAGACGCCCATCCACACCGATGAAGAGGTCAATGAGTGGCTCAAATTCTACGAGATGCCCGCACAGCTTAACGCTTTGGGCACCTTGGTTACCAAAGAGCACGACCTCGATCTGCGCCTCCAGCACTTTCACTCATTCTCATTCAGCAACTGGGGCGGACACTATCACTATGACACCACACCCGATACTGTGGAATATGAGGCTTATCTTAATGTGGCGGAGCGTGTTGTACGCGTGGATAAGCCAGTGGCTACCCACAAGGTGGGCAGGGATTAAAAACACACATCTGTAAATTCCCCTACGGCTGGTCCACTTATGCTTAAATATTAATTAGTATACCAAAAATAAACACGAGAAAAAAAATCCATTTTTTTTTTAGTTTGTTTGCTTTACGGTATTTACGAAAAATACTCTTTTTTTGGGTGTTATAATTCTGTCGGTGAGTATGTAACGCTTTGGCTTTTTTTAATATGTAGATGGCTTCCTTAGAGTCGATGGAACTATGAAAGTCTCTTTTGGTTTAATCTTAAAGATTTGCAAGTATCTTTATGTTTTATCTAATCTCTATTAAAGTTCAAGAGTCCAGCAAATGTCTCTGAGAATTATGAATGGATTTCTAAGTTTTTCTAGTGATAGTAAAAATGATGATCTACTTTAATATTTCAATTTTTGAATTCTTGAATTTTTGAAGTTATCCTGTATAGACTTAAGGTCCCTTTTTGCTGTACTAAGATCTAGGATTAATGCAGCAGAGCATCAAGTCGTTCCTGCTGTTCCAAAGTTAGCAATTTATTCTATATTTATTTTTGACTTGGCCAACAATTAAGAGAATGTTTTTGTAGATCTGAAGCTTGCCGCAGGGGGGATTTTATCTTTATGTAATTGCCGAAATGAGTAGACAAATTGGCAACTTAACTTTCTATGCGCCGCAAATCAATCAAAGAAGATCACCCGAGCTCCATTTCCAAGAAGCACTTGCCGGGGTTCTGAGTTTCTAACTCACTCTTCTCTCTGGCCGCTCCAATGGGGCAGTAGGGGGGGGATCTAGAGAATCTCTATTAGAGATACGGCGACTGGCTAAGCAGGCCGTAAATAATGCAACAAGCATGCAGCACTCTACAATGCTGTACATCATCATAATTTTTTTTTTGGTTTTGTTTTTATTTCTTATATTTTTTTTTTTTGCATCGCTGGCCATTAATTATTTAATAGCTTTGATACTACTCTGTTGTGGTACGTACGTTGGATCGTGCCGGGCAAAGCTATTAAGTTGTTTCTGTAAAATTTCTCATATCGAAACTGGATTCGCGAAATGGTTCGTTTGAATGATGATCTATCTAAAATTGCTTGTAATGGCGACAGCTATGGATAACACAGATGTCCATAGACATAACTATCCATTGGATTGAAACTTACCCACTCCTCGGTTTTCGATTCATTCAGAATTCAAAATTCAGAATTCATTTAAGATTTGAGGTCGCGACGCTGCGTCCGTCCGGCTGTTCGACGTCGTCTAACGTTTGTTCTGCAGCTTTAACGGACAGATTTCTAATATTTGCATTCAAAAATTTATTTATTATTCAAATCAAGCATCGATTGAACCAATTTAAGCGGATAAACATAAAAAAATACTGAAGTTATTATGCATATGAGTGAGAGAGAAATGCAAATGCGATTTCGCTGAGCAGCCCACGAATCAAAAGAAAAGAAAATATGTTTTGTTGTTTTTTTTGTCTGTGTCTTTGTCGTTCTCGTTGTTGTTGTTGTTGTTGCTTTTGTTGCTTATAGTATTTGGTGTTTTTCTACTCGCTTACACATTTATTCACATTTTAAACACACAATTAGCACTTTTTATTAACTGGCTGGCTCGTTTTGATCGACTGCGTTGGGATTGGAGCTGAAGTTGAAGCTGAAGCTGAAGCTGAAGCTGACGCTGAAGCCGACGCTGAAGCCGACGCTGAAGTGGGAGACCGGGAGACCGAAGTTTGTTCACGTCTGTTCGGCTGAAGATCGCGCTGCAGACTGAATGAAGCTGAAGTTGGCCGCTTCGTTGCTTGCTGCCACTTTGCTTGTTGTTGTTGTTGTTGTTGTTGTCGTCGTTTGTGTTGCT
This sequence comes from Drosophila repletoides, assembly GCA_018150835.1. Lineage (NCBI taxonomy): Eukaryota > Metazoa > Arthropoda > Insecta > Diptera > Drosophilidae > Drosophila > Drosophila repletoides. Next base: position 4,670,611 of record JAECWQ010000031.1, read on the forward strand.
GTTATGGTTGTTGTCGTTGGCTTGCTTGGTTAGTTGTTGCTGCTGCTGCTGCTGCTGCTGCCGCCGCCGCTTGTTGCATTTTGATTAAATTTGTCGTTTAATCTCAATTTGGACACATTTGTTGAGAGCTACATGAAATTTGCGTCAAGTGCATAAAACAATGCAGGCCAGCTGCAAGTTTCCAATTCCCAACCAGTTCCCATGCGAAACTTACACTGTCAATGCCAATTGGGCTTCCAGCTACAACAACAACAACAACAACAACAACTGCAAGTGTAAACTGCTCCTGTTTGGCCACTGCCCAAAGGCCAACTAAACCAGACCCCCCTGAAAGACCAAGTACATTGAACCACGAAGGAAAACATCGCCATTCAACTTGGGTCTGAGCCAACATTTTAATTGAAATTGCATAATGAAACTCATTTAATACTCGTATCTACAGGTATCTACAGGTTTAAGTACTTGTATGCAGATACACGTACAGTGAAAGCTCCACTGACGTACAGCTCTGCCGTTAAAAAATCCCCAGAGAGGTGTTTTCTACCGTCTGTCTTTTGGTCAGCTTATGTCCTTGCCAAGGATATTATAATTTTATCTCGGAATGGGATGCACATAAAACTAACGCTGTCATACGGTATGAAAATCTTTATTATGACCACCCCAAGGATTGAAAGTTTGTAGGTTATTCCCTATACGAATACAATCCGGAAATATAATAACTTATTAGGCTTTTAGATATAAATGATAAAGTTTCTGAGAGCTAAGCAGATGAATAAATTGATCAGCGTTTTGCTCCTTTACTTTATAAGATCGTAGAGTTCTCCCACAGTGTTTTCCTCTGTTTCCTATTCACTCCAGAGATACTATTTTTCTTAGCAATATTATGGGGCTATTGCTTGGGGAAATGTAGTCGTTTTTATGATTAAAATTCTGTTTGGGAAATATACGAAGCATTAGATATGTATTCCGGAAAAGAACTAAGTTCTGGATAAAAATGGGGAAAATAAATTAAATTTTTATGCAATCTAGCCTCTTAGATTATAAAATTAAAAGCAAATCATTCAGATTTCCTTTAATAAGGAGCTTCCCCATCAGAAATCAGATTTGTTTGATTTTTTTATGCGCAATAAATTGTTTTAATTTTCGAAATTGTTCTCAGTTTAAAAGTAACAAGGAAAAAGACTTATTTTATGAAAAAGACTTGATAATCTCATCGTACAGCTGATTCTTTGGAAAGGCATTGAATGCCAAAAAGTAAATAAAGTAAACTTATACAATGCGACGTAATTATTTTCTTTGTTACTCGTTAATTATAAATTAAGCGACCACTTTAACATATAGATTTACACTTGTACAAACGCAATGCAGGAACGCGACCAGAAAACTAATGCAGATGGTGCTCGTCGAGCTAATAGAAATGCAGGCAGACGCGTCTCTCGATGAATGTTGGTTCGGCGATTCGTTTATATTTTTATCTTAGCCGTATCGCGTCTTCATTACTAACTGATCTATTGGTAGCGAGACAGCTTGGGCAGTGGGGCAAAGGACGTTGCAACAACTGGCGAGTGGATTATTTGCGAGCTACGAATAAAAATGTGGCATTAGAAGAGTATATATCATTTATAAATTAAGCGACCTCACCGCCAGAAGAGGGAGCTACCGCGCTTGAGTTCTCTGCGCGCCTGCAAGTCATTCCAGCAGTTGACCCAATTGTTATAATGGGGCATAATGGGAGGACGACCAGCCATTAGGCGGGAGCCGCTGATAGCCGAGCATGTAGAAACCACGTCCAGTGGATATAGCAGGCTGGAGAACGCAAAGTGTGTAAAGCCTGCATTATATTGCCTGGCCGCCTTGTCCTTGATGAGGTATTTGTTGAGAATGAAAACAGATGAGCTGGATAGCACCAGGCAAGCCACATCGCACAGCAGCTTGGGGATCAGGCCGGAAAAGAAGCCGAGAATACCCTCATTATTCCAAATTTCAAGAACGGATCCCAAAATGGAGTTATACAGGGTCTCGCGACCAATAAATTGGGCCATCATGCGTAGCGAAATAACATGGAAAGGATGCGAAACAACAATGCCGCTGACTGTCAAAACAATATCGCGTTTCAGGTTGTACTTGAACTGGACATAGCTAGCGAAAGAAAAAGCAGATTAATTGGGAACTGCACGCGTTCTGCTACTCACTTCTCCTCCTCGGTCAGCACCGATTCATTCTTGTCCTCGCGGTGAGAAAGCCCTAGTTTGTCGGCCACACGCTCACTAATAACCATGCTCAATATGGATCCGGCCACCTTGGGAGCCAAGCCGCGATAACAGCCATAGAAGCCATCGACTTTTTTTATGTGACCAGCTATCGATAATTCAGGAAAGGAGCAGTGAGCAAAGTTCAGTTAAAATGCCGGTCATCGCAGTGTACTTACCGTACTGAAATATGTTTGGGAGCACCATAATTGGCCGGCCCAGTATAGATTTGCCTGGCCTAGCGGCTATTGGCTCGTATCCGATCTGTATCAGCGTCTTTGAGTATTCAATCGGATGCAGTGCAGCGCTGACTCCCAGGCGCAATCCAAACCGAATCCAGCTATTAACCTCTGTTTCCTCATTTCTATTATATTCACCGAACGCAGCCATCCCAGAGAATATTAAATATTAAATTGTGTGAGTATTGAAATATTAACCGGTCGGTCGAATTGTTTGCACGTCTGCCCTTTTTTTTCTTCGCTTTTATACAAGTTACAAAACTTTGACAAGAAACGTATCGATACTGTTTGTTGCGATGAATTCTAATGTGAACTTTTGACTGAATCGAGCTTATTGCCATTTTGAGTAATGTCAGCCTATCGAAACTAACTGAATATAAGCGCGTAACATATTGATTTAAAAGTTACTATTACTATTTGTATAATAGTAAATAATATTATATATTGTATGTAATTAAATAATATAAATATTAATGTTACTTACTTCATTTTTTATCACGCTTTTGATATTAAACTAATTTTCTTTTGATGATTGTCAGTTTGCCAAATAAAGGCATGTAAATATATTATATCAAACTAGAGCTCCCTCTTTTCGTATTAAATAAATAAAAGTTTTCAAATTTATTTATTTATTTGTGTGTATTTTATCTTTTACTTGTTCTAAATAAAAATCTTTTTTTGTTTCTAATTGAAATTATCGGTTAATCTGCCTATCGATAACAGAACATATGTTTGTTCTTTTTTCGATTGTTGCGCCGCTTGGGTGGGTGTGGGTGTATAATGCATAGGTATTTGCTAAACATCTCTTACATTGGCACGAATTTTCGGTGAGAATTTGAATTTCGTTAATAGGAAAGTGCATAATTTTCAATCATTTTCATTTAGTGGTATTCAAAAGACGGTAAATAAATTGGAAGAGGCGCGTCTGGATACAAATACAGTGCAAGGCTGCTTGGAGTTGGCATTGCGCGTTTTTCGACCCAAAAACGAAATACAGACAGTGCTGTCCAGTCGGTTGGTAACACCTCATCCCTCATTTTAAGACAATTGATTTAATTAATTTATAATTATAGTACAGATGCGGGTGTTCATGCCCTGCACTCGACCGTTCACGTGGATCTGGAGCGCTACGATGGCAATCCCTATGATACAAACTCACTGACAGGTGTGCTCAATCGAACCCTGGACAAGCAGAACCTGCCTATTCGCATCCTGAGCACCCAGCGTGTATCGGACAGCTTCCATTGCAGATATCACGCCATTGGACGCACTTATTTATATCGCGTCGCTGTGGGCAAAAATGTGCCAGAAGACTTCGAGAGCAGCGGACTAAGGAACAAAGGATACCAGGCATTTCTGCCCGTCGAGGAGATTGACCGCTGTTATTTTCTACAGTAAGAAGATCATACTCTTTGTTAAAAGCATACTAAGTTTGTGCAGGCACGTCCGAATACATACACTCTTGCCCAATGCATTCCCTAGTCCGTCTACACTCCACTAGTTTATCTTCTCTTCTCATTTCATTCTCGTAATACTCTGTAACAGGCAGAAGAAAACTAAGTTTATATATATATATACTAAATCCTGTCTGTCCTTATATATGAACGATTTGGTTCAGGCTGAAATAGGTAAAGACAATGAATTTGATAGAGGCAGATATAGATAGTTTAAGAGTTCTTATATAATCATATAGATATCTATAATTCATAAAAAAGTTATGCAACGCTGCAGAATAGATACTGGGCCAATTAAAGTACAGAGTATCTACTAGACTATCACTTATGATTATTATTTTTTTCTTAGGAGTGCCAACTTTGATATCGAACGACTGAATGGAGCCGCACGTATGTTCCTTGGAGTTCATGACTTTCGCACCTTTATGAGCGTCAGCAGGCAGAAGAGTCCCAGTCGTGACCATCCCATGTTTACAGTGCGTCGAATTGATGAAATCAACATACGTCCTGGACAAACCCTTGCAGTGGGTCAAAACGCAGCGCTTGCAGCGCAAACCTATAATTACTGGGACATAGAGATCAAAGCGAAATCGTTTCTATATAAACAAGTGCGCCGTATTGTAGGCACGTTACTTGCGCTCGCAAACTCGCGCATTGACGAACGCTGCATCTATCAGATGCTTACAATTCCCTCCAAGCATAACTGGGATCATCGTATATTGGTTGCGCCAGCGTGCGGTCTTTACTTGTGCCGGGTGCACTACAGGGACGAAGCATTTGATAGTCAATAATTAATATAGTCAGCAAAATGATACTGCTGTATGAATTGCAGAAGCGTTTGGCCAATTTAAGGCCGACCACCACAATAGTGACCACACCCACTGGCGCACGCTACATTGAACGGCGCAGATCATCAGGCGCTGGAGATGATCTAAACGCTGCCAGTCCCGAACAGCTAGAGGCACGTCAATACGGCTTCGTTGTGGATACCAAGCCCGATGCTGTGCCCGCTTGCATATTGAGTGAATTTCTATATTTGGGCTCCCAGGACGCTGTCACCGCAGAGAACATGCTAAAGTACAAATTGACGCATATACTTAGCGTAGGCATTGAGATACCCAACATTGAGCTACCGCCAGCAATTAAGTGCAAGCATTTGCCTTGCCTGGATTTGCCCGAAACAGATCTGCTGCACTACGTCCTACCCGTTGCAATAGACTTTATAGAGGAAGCGCACACAGCGAAGGGCTGTATCCTGGTGCACTGCAATGCAGGTGTCTCCCGTTCCGCCTCTGTCGTCATCGGTTATCTTATGCAACGCCGAGACATGTGCTTCGAGGAAGCTTACAACCTGGTCAAATCGTGGCGGCCCTGCATTCAACCAAATGCTGGATTCATGCAGCAGTTAAAAAGATTTCATAAACCCAAAAAATAGTTCTAGCTATGTCATAGCAATATTTGCTTCAATAATAAAGTGTTGATGTTCGCTGTATATATGTACTTTTTTTATTATTTAATTAATATTATTATAAACATATCGATAATTTATTTGAAAACTATTGGCAAAAAAAAAATACTTTGCTTACTATTCCTAATAATTAAAGTAAGTAAGATAGCGAAAGGAACGCCCTGCAATAAATTTAACATTTTATATTAGGTTTTAAGGGGATTTATTTTTTAGTTTATTGATTTTTCTATTATATATAGATAGATATTTTTGTGCAAATTTCGTACTGAAAGCATAGATGCTCTTTAGACTTCGATGCAATTCCATTCATTATATTTCTAAAAAAAAAAATGTTTTAGAGATCCTAATAGACTTTAGCAGCAAAATTGGGTTATTTGCTTTTCTCGGTTTGTAATTATTAATTTTTTTAATAGACAAATCTTTTTAAATAAATTTATTAGTGCATAATTAAGCTTGATTGATATACTGGAAATAATTCCGTTTGATTTTAATGTATAATTAATTTACTATCGATAAGGGCTATCGGTAAGTTATTGTGTACGATAACTGTTCGTTGCAGCCCTGGTCCTGGTACACTGCTGAACAACTGGTGCAAACAAAGCTTTCTCGGAAATGCTTCGATTAAACGCAGCGATTTTACTGTTGGCGGCTTTTAGCAGCTGCGCCAGCGCCGACTGCGGCTGCAACAAGCTGGACAGAGATGCTTCAGGGGGCCAGGAACAGGGTGACCAACAAGTGTGCCAGCAACAGGCTGGAAAACAACAAAAAAACAAATATTATCGCGATTACTATGCGGATGTGGAACCCGAGATTGGAGGCATGTCACTTATACCGGGAGGCAGTCTGCATGTGGGCACAAATGAGCCACATTTTCAAGAGGATCGGGAGTCACCCGAGCGTCTAGTCAAGCTGCAGGATTTTTATTTGGATAAATACGAAGTGTCCAACAAGAATTTCGCATTGTTTGTGAAGGCAACAAACTACACAACCGAAGCAGAACGTTTTGGCGATAGCTTCCTATTCAAAACGTTGCTGACGCCAGAACAGCAAGAGGAGCTGGCGGATTACCGTGTGGTCAATGCGCTCTGGTGGTACAAAGTAAGCGGAGTGAGCTGGCGCAAGCCCAATGGTATCGATAGCAATTTAAAGGGTCAGTAGTCCCCTTTTTTTTTGAGTAAACTCTACAGAATCCTTTCACTCTTTAGGCTGGGAGGAACATCCTGTAGTGCATGTGTCTTGGCGTGATGCTGTGGCCTATTGTACGTGGGCTGGCAAGCGTTTGCCCAGTGAAGAGGAATGGGAAACAGCATGTCGTGGCGGTAAACGTGGCAAACTCTATCCCTGGGGCAATAAACTGATGCCACACGATAAACATTGGCTGAATATCTGGCAGGGAGAGTTTCCCGATGGCAACACTGAGGCGGACGGCTACAAAACTACTTGCCCCGTAAATGAGTTTCGTCAGAATAACTACGATTTGTACAATATTGTGGGCAATGTCTGGGAATGGACCTCAGATCTGTGGCAACCAGGTGACAAACAAGCAGCACCAAGTCGCGTCAAGAAAGGCGGCTCCTATCTATGTCACAAATCGTACTGTTATCGATATCGCTGCGCGGCGCGCTCTCAAAACACCGAAGATAGTTCGGCTGGAAATTTGGGTTTCCGTTGTGCCAAGGATGCTCACTAAACGAGTACTTTTAACATTTCAATACTCTTTCTAAATTTCAGCTTAGTAACAATTTTAAGTAATTAAACAATCTCTTCTGTATTTATATTGTATTAAGGTATAATACTTATATATGTCTTTATTTAGGAAATAAACACTTATTTAATTAAGCGAAATGCAGCTTATAATTTGAATTGAGTCTTTGCCGCCCGCATTCAGAATGGCCGATTCTTGGGTCTTTTCTCTTTTCTTCTTGCGTCTTATTATCATTCGGGATCTGAGGGCTTTCTCAATCTTCGCTTGGTTGGGTCGCATTGGTGGCTTTGGTTGAAAAGGCAAAGGCTCATTATTCTTGCGGCTGAAATATTAAAATTATTATTATTATTTAAATTCCTACTTATATTGAGTTTATGTTAAGTAATAGAAAACTCCACCAAGCAAAATATACATAAACTAGGCCGGGAAAGCCAATAGTAAAAGCGAGTTTGATACGTTTCGTTATATTTTTTTTTTTTAATAATTGGACTGTTATTTTTAAAAAGTATTTTTAAAAATATTTTGGAACCAATCATCAAAAAGACGGTCTTTACAGTTTTTAACCTGTTTCTCGGCCGTAATAAGCTAGATATTCGGATGAAATTAAGAGATCCCTAGATCTTTTGCTTGACAAGTTATTGGAAATCAATTTATAGATACCTCACGCGACAAAGGCCACAAGATCCTTTTTCTGGATGAGTGTGAGCGTCCCAAAAGCAATCCCTCACTAAAAAGCCACACCAGGCCTTAGTGTGAAGGTAAATAAAAAAATTTTTAACTGCATATTGTGGATCGTGAGCGCACATTTGTACATGACGAAGCCAGCCAGTTTTCTTTTTTGGCGCCAGACCACATCGTAGGCAACGTGTCCATTTTTTTATTTCTTCAATTGATACCCAGTCATATTTGGTTTTCTCAACGTTTGGTTTTATATCCTGTACGGGTGATTCAAATAATGATGGAATCTCTGGATCTTCATTGATGAAAGGCTCCTCTTTGGTGATTATATTTTGATTTGCATCTCTATTTGAAAAGTTAAGTATATTTTCTTCATTTTCATTCTCTAAGATGACATCGCTATTATGGTTTTGAGATGAGTCTAGTGAAACAACCACAGCTTCCAGGGGAGGTAATGGAGGGCAATTGGGAAACGGCGGCCATGGCTTCGAGTGGACAAACATATGCAATGAATTCGCCGCACATGGTCGGTGTGCTTCCAGTACATTCAATTCCTTCCAAGTGTTGCAATAAATACATTTCATCCGCGGCGGCTGCGCACAACAGAAACAGTGCGAATGATAGGTTTCCGGAGTATCCGATACTCTTAGGCACAAGTTGGAAGTTGCGTTTGTTTCATATTTACCGCATCTGCAGCAAACGCATTGCATTGTGCTCAAAATAAAATAAGTTTTTAACTCTTTGATGATGCTTTATTTAAACGTCAATCACATTTGGCTACCATTTTCTATCGACTTATCGATAGAAATCATAGATTTCTAGAAATACGCTACCACCACTAACGAACCATTAGTGCACTAGTGTTAGTGTACTATGCAAATAATTTGAAGAATGTCAATCAAAGCAAGCGTAGCTATTGGCCCTATCGATAAGTTCCGCGCCCATGACGATATTAATCGTTTAATTGCAATTTGAATTGCGAACTTAAAGTTTTTTCTTTTCCCGTAGTTTTCAAAACACAATATTTGTAATTTTTATTTTATTTTATTTAAATTTTTAGTCTGCGATTACAACCGCAATATTATTATTATTTTTAAATATTACATACATTAAATAGTATGGCTAATGTGTATAAGTTTGTGTATGTCGTATGTTAATCGTATATGTATTTATATATATATATATATATATATGTATGTATGCATGTAGGTATGTATGTATTTATATATTGCTGACTTATGCCATGCGCGATAACGCAAGGGCTTATTGCAAATCTTTTAGACTTTGACTATGTCTATAGAAGTATATATGTATATATATATATGTATATATATATATGTATATATACATATTTATATATATGTATTTTGTTTTAATGCTTATGCGTATGCGTATGGTATTCGGTTATATAAATATACTTAAATAATGTTACGTACAGCTACTGCCAGGGTATACATATTACATACATTATTTATGTTTATTTGCTGAAATGCTTCACTGATACAACATAGTCTTGCGGGGTTCGCGGTGAAATACAAATATACAAAATATCTAAATTTAAAGGTTAATAATTCTATTTACAGTGGTTTAACTAAAACTATGCCTCTGACTAATCCGTCTAACAATAAATACAACTAAGTCATAATCGTAGATTTAGGTTTCAGCACGTTGTCCATCTGAGGATTTGGAAAGTAAAGAGCCTAGACAAATCTCTCTGGCTATTTTTCTTTTCATTTACAAAGAAGTCTCCTTTAAGCTCTAAGCTTTTTCTCCAATTAGGCTTCCCCATTTGATAGAATTCTCTTGCCACCCAGCAATTCTTTTGTAAATGCCGGAGGTTAAGTGTGGGAAGCGCTCTCGATTACAAAGCTCAAGTGTTAAGGGAAGCGCACAAAATAGTTTTCTCCTTCCAGAGGCAGAGGACATTACCATTGCCAACGGACAATGGAATCGTAATTGATTTCTCCACAGCACTTGGACGACAGCTTCCTTCTATCCACAGCTTCTGCTGTATACTTAAAGGAGACTTCCTGTCTAAGAATTACTTTCCAAAATATCTTCAGATGTACAAGCATACGTAAATGGTTTCTATAGAGATCGTGCGACGATCCTTGGGTATATGGGTTATCTGGTTGGCTTTGTGCATTTTTAGATGTTAGAAAAAAAAAAAATATCACAATGCTAATTATTTTGTCGAGGATCGCTGCGGTCGAGGATATGTAAGCAATTTCGGATATACCCCATAGGGATTATTGCATAGACGAAGCGTGCTAACAACTTAAGGAACATTTCGCCACTGCTAGCTTTGGAAGACTTTGAAAGCCTAAATCGAATACTGTGTGCTCAGGATGAATTCCTTCAGGCTCCGTCTCCGGCGGATAGCTGAACGGCCTGTAGCATTACCGCTTTGAGTTCACGTGCCAGAGCATTGATATGCACCACAGAATCAACCATTTCCTGGACAGCGCTGCCGCTGGGAAAATGAGCAGCCGCCTTCTTGGACTTGAGTACACAGGTCTTTAAAGCTTCGGAGAGGCCGTTGGTGCAGTGGAGAATCTTCTCGCGCAGCGCTTCTTTTGAGATATTGCGATGCACATTATCGCCAATGGTGACCAGATTATGAGCACTGACCACAACAAATTTACCATAGGCAATGAAATACTTGGGCGGTTGGTTCTTTTCCACCGTCTCTAGGAACGAGTCGATCGCCAGCAGGAGATTGCCCATATGTGTGGAGATCTGTTGTGCATAGTAGCGCACTAGCTTCTTATCCTTGTCCGTCATCTCCGGCGATTTGCTGGGCGTTGCCACAGGAGCAGTGGGCGTAGTTGGAACTGAAGGCGACGTCGTGCCCATAGCCGTACATTCGGCAATCTTTAGGGCGCTGTCAAATTGTGTCTTCATTCCGATCGGTATAGCATCGCGTAGCGCTTGATTCTTCTTAGCCGCCGCATCCTTCGACTCGAAGGCCACATAATCGTAGTCCTCCAACCATTCGGCGCTGCTGCGACTGCCGCTGCTATCCCGAGTGCCACCATTCTGGCCGTGCTCGGAGGGTAGCTGGCGCTTGAACAGAAGCGAGGCATTGCCCTGTATAAAGCTGGTGGTGGAGCGCACATCCTCCGTGAGCGTCTGGGCGCAGGCCATTAACTGATCCAGGCTATCTGGCGGCCGGCAACCGTGTTTTTCATCACTTCGTGCCAGCTGCTCCACAGACCAGCCGACACCCTGGGCATCAAGCGCCTGCGAGGTGTCATGAATCAGCTTGTTGGCATCGCGCAGTGCGCGCACCAAGGGCCTCAGCTTCAATGCCAAATTGCGATCTTCTGATCTCTGCGCGTTGCCCAGCGCTCCCTCACCAAACTCGGCCAGATCATGCAGTGCCGTGCGTAAACGCAATGCAGCTAGCTTTAGCTCCATTATGTTAGGTTCCAGCTGCGCTCGGGTGCGCCAATGGGGCACCACGAAGCTGAGTAGCCGGCTGATGGCGATGGTCGTCTGTGACTGCAGTTTGGCGAGCGTTTCCAGCGCTGAGTTCAGCTCTAGGGGCAGTTCTTTGGTAGTATTTACTGGCGTAATACGCTGCTGTTCCTGCTCCTGCAATGGTGGAAGCGGAAAGTCATAGGTGCAGGCATGTGGACGTTGATGTGAACGCACAGGCAACGGATTGCGACGGGGTATATCATAGTCGGGCATATTGGCTAGCGAGCTGCGATTGGAGCTGGAGAAGCTCAGCGACAGACTATCGCTGGTCAGCAGCGAGGATGCGGAGCTGCTAGGTGTAAGTGTGTGCTGCTGTTGCTGTTGCTGTTGCTGTTGAAGATGATGTGGATGCATTAGTGGGCGTGGCACATCGTAGGATTCCTCCTCAATGGACATAGATGCCGCTACGCTCTTGAGTGAATCGAAACGAGCACCCAACGCTGACCCAGATGTGGGTGTACGTACGCCCCTGGAGGCGTCATAGCTCAATGAAACGGGCGTTGCCGGTTTGGGTATATCGTAGGTCTCGAAGTCGCTGCCATTGCCATTTGGAGTGCTCATCATGCCGAGGTTCTGGTAGATGCTTTGGTTACTATAAATCTGCTGCTGAGGATGTGGTGAGCGTGGCGCTCCAGACAATGAACTGGGCGAGCTATTGTATATATAGACATCACCGTGCCGCTGCGGTGTAATGACCTGTAAAAGCATACAAAAAAAAAAAGAAAACCAAGTTTAGATTCAAGTTCCGTAATAAAAAAAGGTGTGAGTAAGTCGAGTGACTGGGCTGTGCCCCCGCCCTGTGCAACGAGTGACTTATCGATTTTCCTGCTATTCCGTTTGCCCCATACTAAATTTTATGAATGAAGTCCTTTTCTTCTAAATCCTTTGATAAACCTTACCTGTCCCACTCTAACTTAGACTCGTTCAATTATTACATTTTGTAGCCAATTATTGCCAATTAATAGGAACGTTAAAAGGAAAATTGCGCAGAAGAAAACTTTGCTGTTCAATGGGAAAAAGTCGACTGTGAATAGACTCGAGTACAATTCAAACTATGCAGGTTGTAAAAAAATACTGGGTATTCTTGTCCTTTTCAGGACATGCGCAGTATTAGGCCACAAATACAGGGATGTTTCCAACTGCAGTTCAAAGCCGTTCAGTGTCAAGGTAAAGGACCCTGAACTCCGTACAGAAGAGAAGAAAAACAAATGCTGACTTTCAATAGTGAAACGGGATTATCTAAAAATATATTAGATATTAATCCGATCATAGCCAAAATTTGGAAGACGTCCACAGCATAAACACTCAATATTTCGATAGTTCAGGGAAAAACAAGAAAACTATATTTTATAGGGGCTTAACGGTTATTCATTATATATATATTTTCTTTGTGGTGCATGCCTGGGCCATATGTCAGCATCGCCTGATGAAATATTACTCATATTACTGGTTGGACATATGCCAAATTCATCAATAGAGCGTGTGGTAGTTGCACCACCAATAACTGCCACGCCTACCGCAAAAGCAACCGTCAGCGAATTCGAATCGATTCCCAATTAGGCAAACCCTTGGCCCTAACCCCTAAAACGTCGACATTAACGAGGAAGGGGAACACTTCAGGTAGAGCAACTGAAGTGCGTCCATTTGCTATTGACGCGTAACACGAGTCACAAGTTCCACAAAACTAAAACAAAGGATCTCCTAAAAGGATATATAGAAGTCGATGCCGGCCGGAGCAGCTGCATTACGGGCATAAAACTGCACTAAACGTTGCTTATCTACTCCAAAAATCAAGGCAGCTGAACGAAATACTCTCAAATAAAAAGGAGCAGCGGCAGGATGCGTTTGAAGACACTTTTTTTTCTGTTTGTTTTTTGAAGAGGAACCATTATAAGAACTGTAATTTGTTGCACAACTTTTGTTTCTTTTTTTTTTTCTGGGTTCGGCTTGGGATGGTTTGGGAAATGGGACAGCGCAGCGGGGCGCGGCTGACTTCGAGGAGGTCGCTCAATTTTGCTAAACTTCATGCTGATTTTTCCCTGCAATTTTGCGTGACTTTTCCATTTATCAGGAATTTGTTTTTGTTTGTCTGGCCCCGTTTCCCGTTAGCTGTTAGCTGTTAGCCTTATGGAAAATCATTGCAAGCGCCTGTGCTATATATCAAAAATTGTATGTTTATGACACATTTGGGGCAATTTTTATGGCCAGAGATACTTGGGATGGGCTGGGCCCCGGGGCCGGCAGAAGACAGCCAGATGAGAAACAGGCCATTAAAAAAAGAGTCGCTAGGGGGCGCAGCTATATGGCAAGATATTTGTATATATATAAAATTTGGCATCCGCTTTCTTTCAGCCATTTTTAATTGGATTTTGATAGTTGAAAGTTGAAATTCCCAGCACGATCTGAGGCATTCGTTTCTTTCTTAATATTCCTCGCAGGAGCATTTCTTACATAAATTCATTTCAAAATCTTTCTTCATTCTTTCTTCATTCAGTTGGCCATCAAAACATTCTCATTTTTTATGGCCCTGTTTAAATTCCATGCTCAGCACACGGTAGCCGCCTGAAGAAGATTTGTATCTTCGCAGCTCATTTGATGCATTTCAATGCTGCTGCTCTCTCACACCTGCAGCTCAACCAAAATAAAGTAAATAATACAAAGAATCATCAATGTTGCTTCTGTTGCTTCTGTTGCTGCTGTCGCCCCTCAATTCAATTCTTTTGACCAAATTTCGGCATTTTCTCACGTACGAAACACAAGAAAACATTTGTAAAAATATGCAAATTGTTACAACGAAACGAGGGAGGAGAGAGGAGAGTGGAGAGTGGAGAGGGCAAGGGAAGGTGTGGAAGAGTGGTTTCAGTAGGTTGGATAGATAGCTAAAAATCAAGCTAAATTCAAGCCAAAAAATAGCTGCAGGCTCTGTCGTGCTACAATTTGTAGCGTCATGTTGTGAGATCTCTCCACGATCGCAAATTTCTGAAGTGGCTTCAATTTGAGGCTTAATTAATGGCTATTTATGGATGCCGGAGTGGGTCATTAAGTTGTGTATTGAAAACGTGGAAACGTTAATCCCTAGGATTGGCACTTGTGACCTTGCCATATCCAGAGATAACCGTATAGCTGATTTCACAATGTCCAGTATCTTGCACTGGCCACACTCAGCAAAAAACTATGGTCTAATTATGCCTTTCTTTGCTAAAGAAAATGATTCATAAAAATAAAGAATTGAATTCGAAATCTTGCAAAATTATAACATTTTAAGCTGGGATTAAAAATGAGTCTAGAAAAATCGCATTGCTATTGCAAAAGCTTAATAAGCCAGCTTTATCTTTAAGCTTGACTTTTCAGCTGATACTTTGCAGTTTATTGGACTTTATTTTTTTCGGTGTACTCGCAAGAAATCCGCATTGCCGGGCCTGGCCATATCTCGCAGCTCTCTTCTTCATAAGTTCTTCTAACTTTGGTCATGCAGAAAAATCTCTGCAAGAGTTATTGTTGTCGCATTTGCTTTTGCTGACATTTTTGACCATTTTTGGTCATTGAAATAAAAATGACATGTTTTCCTCACACAAACTCGAAAACTCTTTTTGGAAATGCTCCAGCCAGAGCCGCAGCCAGAGCCAGAGGCACTGCCATAGCCACTGCCACAGCCACACAGCTACAGGCAACAGTCCAAAGCAGAGTCCAAAGAGTTGGCCACATTGCCATAAATCTTAATGGCTCGGATTGCAACTGCAGCTCACCTGACTTGGACGCGGACGCGAACGCGAATGCGACTGCGAATCCGAATGCGAACGCTGCTTTATGGGCAGTGCGTGACCGCTCAGACTTATGTGGGCTCAAGGAACTTGAAATTGTCACAATCTGGCTGGCTGCAGGCTGCAGGCTGCTGCTGCCGCTGCTGCTGCCGCCTAACGGTGGAGCCGGGTTTCAGCCTCGTCACAGACTTTGGCTATATCCACTGTCCGCTGGGATTTATTTTTGGTCTGGCCGACAATGAGACGTAAATATTTATGTGGTTTTTGTTGCCAAGAATAGCCGCAAACGCGCAGGCTATAACCAACATTATCATACAGCCAGTTTTTAGCCACAAATAGCTTGAACTATTATAATAATGTGCTAAGAAAATAGCAATAGAAAACTTGAGATTTCTTTATATTTTATATAGTTTTCAGCAATATAAAAATAATATCTAATATTTAAAATTCTCAATTTTTATGTTAGAAAAAATGTACAGCTTTCCAAACAATTTATCAAATATCTTAGCTCAATTTTCAAGTGATAAAAAAAGGATGGTAAAAAAAGGATATTATTATTAATTTAGAGAAGCTTCCATAGATTTCGGCTGATCGCTTACACAATTCCAGGCAGCAGTTTCAATTACTTTAAATATACTTTTTAAAATCTGTCTTTTTTCATGAGAAGCTGTCAAATTGTGTATTAACTGACTTCTCTAGGGTATTTAAGATGCGACCCTCAAAATGTAGAGAGCTTATCTGTCATGCTTGGAATGGATTTGTTTTTGTGGGGAACGTGGGCTGGAATCGAGTCTCAGACACTTGCAGCTTGGGCTGCCCAACAGTTGCGCAACATTGTTCAAGACATTTCCGTTCTCAGTTAAGTTTTTTGGGAATGCAGTTGATACGCAACAACAACAACAAGAAACAAACAAACTTGGTGCAACCTTTTGTGGGCAATCGTATCGTACTCCTAGACGTCACTTCAACAAATGAGAAAAAAAAAGAAAAAAACTGTTTAGCTGTGCTAAAGACTCGTTTTCACCTGTTTACAGCGCCCATGAGTTGGTCTTTTGGCCAAGTTAAGTGTCTGTGCGGCTTTGTGAGCGTCTTGTGGCAACTCCCCCTGGCTGCCCGCCCTCGAGATTCTCGGCTGCAGTGCGTCATCTCAGTTAACGTTTTTGACGCTTTCGAGTGGACTTTTCAATTTTGAGGTCGAGTTGCGTGTGATTTTCCCCATGAATTCGAATCAATAAAACTTAACAGCACAACACAAGTCAAATGAACAAAAGCGGCATTTAATTTTTACAGCTACCACTTCTCTTCTCTTCTCTCCCCAACCCCTAAGCCCGAAAAAAAACAGCTATAGCTTTATGGCCAGCAGTGTTGAGGTCTCGTCTCCATAGAAAGGTTTCACCAGCGCGACGCAATCTTCCAGTGCCAGTGGCAACGAATCCGTTGCAATTTGCAGTTGCAGCGTTTAGATTGGACTCAACAGAAAGACAGACAGACAGACAGACAGACAGACAGACGGACAGACGGACAGATAGACGGACAGGCAAGAAATCAAATGGTTGCAGCTGCGGCAGGCGGCAGAGAGGGGGATGGGAAGGGGGTCGAGACGGACGGATGGACGATTGTTTCTCCTCTGGCGCAGCGTTTATTATTTGAATTTGAATTTATGGTTTCACTTGCCCCCAAAGAGATTGATAGCTGCCGATAATGCGAGGAAATGTTTACGACTCTGTAATTTGGACTTTATTTTATTTGATTTGCGTTTGTATCTGTGCTGGTGCTGGTGCTGCTCCTGCTGCTTGCCGTGCCAAGTGCGAAAGAAAGCGAAAGCCAACTCCAACTCCAACTCCAACTCCAACTCCAATCCTTGCCCCAGCCCCCCATCCTCTATCAACTATCAAATCTCCATGCCTCCTCCACTCACAGCAGATGGCAAAGTTCAAAGCTGAACGCCCCCATTGCATGTGGTGCTAATGATAATGGACAATTATGGATGCAGTTATGCAATATCCAATATACAATACACAATGCCCACTGTGGAGGAGTGGACCGAAACAGATTGCTAAATGAAATTGAAAGGCCCCAAACTAAACTGTGAAGCAATTGCAATTGCCATGGATTGGCTCCAAAGCAACATCAAAATAATTTCAGTTTTTTATCTACAGATATATTCAGATACAAAATGAGTTGAGTTTTAGAAAAAGCCAAAAATATTTCTTACTTTTTAGAACCAAACTGTTCAGCAATTGCAGTAGCTATTTGCTTAAGAATTTGAGCAGAAAAAAGAAGCTTGAGATGGCCAAGATAATTCGACTATTTCAGCCATAGATGCATTCAGGCCATAAATCAAAAAATGAATATAAATTGATTACTTTTATTTCTTAGAATCCTGCCAGTCTCAGTTCAAAAACTTGTCTTGTTTTGGGCTATATTACTTGAAAGATTTTCAAATTTTCTGCATTTTTCTAAGAGATTTTTAAGCAAAGCTTAGCCTGAGAGACCTAAATAAATAGAGTTTTCCCAAAGAGCTGATGGCTTCGCATTTAACATGCACAGTTTCCTGAAGAGTTTCCATATGTCAGCTGTCTATGGCAAGTGCAAATTATTCGTTTCCTTTAATTATTGGCATCGATTTACCAAACCGAAGAGAGACTACTCCATGGCCAAGAAGAAGAAGGTGAAGGAGATGGAGGAGAAGCTGCAGAAGAAATAACAGAAATGCAAATAAAACGCATGTCCAGCTGACAAATTGGCAAATTACGATCCAAACCAAAGACAGGCCAAAAGGAAACCAGTTGGCGCTCGACTGGGATGGATGGATGGATGGATAGAGTAGAGTTGGGTCTCTTATTAATTGCACAATTACGACACGCAATTGACGTGCAGAGTGAACGATGGCCGGGCATAATGATGGAAAACCAGAGGAGTCGAGAAATTACTTTCTTTCACTTTCCAGACGGATATCATAATTCAAAAATGCAGTAGCCCGATCCGAGCCAAAAATAAATAAAGACCCAGACGCTGGTAAAATGGCCAAAATACGAGTACAACAACAAGAAACAAGCAGCAACAAAAAATGAAGAAAAATGAAATGAAATCAATTAAGAGCAGCCCCAGGGATGCCTCGAGGGGAGGCGAATGCAAGCGAAGCGTTAAATTAAAAACATAAGAAAAAAAAAACAAACAGGGAACCGAAGGTAACTCACCTTGTTGGGCGATACATGCCAAGATCTGCGTGCACCACGGCCCTGGCAGGAGGAGGAGGACGTTGAGGTGGATGAATGTGTCTCTGCATCTCTGCTGCCACCAGCTCCTGATGCACTGATGATGGAACCATTCTCATAGATCTCCGCCGAGCAAATGGAACTATTCAATGTGGCTGTGCTGGCTGCCAGCGATGGAATCGGTGAACTGGCCGGCGATGGTGAGAAGCAGCCCGAATCGTATGAGTTCAAGATGCGTAACCGGTTGCCGGGGCATAGACCCTGAATAAAAAAGATACAAAATAAAAAAATAATATAAATATTGAGTGAGAATGCAGAGAAAAAGCAGAGAATTGCATAAGTGTTATATACCCTTTAAATTTCCGACTGAATTCCACTGAATTCTGCAACATTTGATTTACATATAGAAAATTCGGAACTAAATCGGAATTCGGAACAGATCCGATTATTATCTAGTATACTCGGACTATTAAGTGGAATTCATGGCTGACGTTCATTGGCTACAATTGATTTTGATTGGTTTTTAATTAACTGAATGCCGAATGCATTCTTAATCGAAAATAATAAATTAAGAAATATAGAAAAAAATAAATATAAAAATGCATTTTTCTTAATTGTCCGTCGTTCGCTTTAAAAATGAATTCCATTTTTTGCTTTTCTCAGATCTTTTGACAGCTGTGTGAGACTTTTGATATGTTTGAAATGTTCCCATTGCAAAAACAAAAAAAAAACAAAAAAAAAATGTTGTCAACATGTGTTTCAGTTTTGGCTGCTTATTTCAATTTTTTGTTAGCCATAAACTCAAAAAACTCGCACCGTTTTTTAGCGGTTTACTGAAAAATTTATGTTACATTTTTTCATTATTTTTTGTTTTTTTTTTTTTTTGTTTTTTGTTGAATATTTATGGATGTATGAAAATGTTGTTGTTGTCGCCAGTCAATTGGCTGTTTTTGGGTTAATTGTTTCCATTAAAAAGTGCGGCTACTTTTTAATTAACGGCAATTGGCCGACATAGTATCTGTATCTGTATCTATCTATATATCTATGTATAACGACGTCTATCTATGTATCTGTAGCGACATGTCTGACTATGGTGTGGCATCTACAGCGATTTTGATTTCCATTTTGATACGTGTTTTGACACCACACTCTGGCATCGATTTCGCGATTTCGAGTGCGAGTGCGAGTGCGAGTGCGAGTGCGAGTATGAGTGTATTCACGAGTGCTTGTGAGTGTTTGTGTTAAACTTGCCAATTGAGTTGTTAATTAAAAATATGTTCGCCGCTGCAATTTTGCCAAAGACGTGCAAAAATGTTTTCGAACTTAGCCGTTAATCAGTTTTTAATTTGCCAAACGGGTGTGTTTATGGCCAACTCGAACCGAGAGCAATGTCTTAGATATATGGTCTAATCAGTGTGCTGGCTTCAAGGTTGCGACGAGGTGAACTTTGAATCAGTTCGATCGTTAAGCGATCGTCGATTAACCTGGCAATAATGGAAGAAATTTGGCTATAACAATGGACCACAAAAGAGTTCATTGCGGTGGCTAATAAGCTATTGAAGTAAAAAGCCAATAAGTAAGGTAGAAAATGTAATGGGAATACTGAAGAGCAGCTATTCTATCATTTTGGAGTATATCTACTACTAAATATGCTCCATTGTGGGATGGATGAAGTACTCGAAAGATGAAAAAATATGTTGGAAATCGATTTGAGATTTGGGATTCTCCTAATGAAATTATTGGAGTGGAGCAATATAAACTAGAAAACAGCCAGAAACCACGGCGAGCGCTCTAGGCTTAGTTTTGGTTTAGAAGCTTCTGCATGAATATTTGAAAAAATGATTTTCGAATAATTGAAAAGGCATTTTTAGCCCACTTCTCGGACTACATAGAATTCATGAATGTATTTAAAGAGCTGTGAAACGATTCATTCCACTTTGTATGCAATCAAACTAACAACTTCGACCTCTTTTCGCCTTTCACACCCCAATGCATCTCACTCTCCCATTCTCCCAATGGAACTGCCTGGGGAACACAGTGTTCCAGGCCAAATTATGTTATATGCACTGTGGTAATCGGTCGTAATGCTCGCGGAGGCATTATGTGGATTATTATTACAGCTGCAGATACAATTAAAGTGCCAAATATGAAATTTATACGAGGGGAAGGCCCCGCATGGAGCAGCCAGCTCAAATGCTTAACGGGTGGCAGCCACGTGCCATGAGCTGACGATGATGATGATGACGGCGACGATGATGATGGTGAATCATAGCCATAACGAGCTCTGTCCAGACTCTATACGATATATGGCAGCCGCATTGCAGTTGCAGACGGCAAATTACAAAATTAAATTATAAATTCAAATTAGTTTTTTTTCCATTCTGTTTTCTGTTTTCTGTTTTCGGTTTTATTTATTTTTTGAAATGCAAAATGATTTGGCAGAGAGAAGTTATGCAAATGCCTCAATTGGTTAATTACAGATGCAGGCCAGAACCGAGCAGTAAGATAAAAACCCATTAGGCAATTTAAAGGAAACAAAAAGAGGAGCTAACAAAACAAATAGCAATATTCAGTACGCAAGAAAGGCAGCTCGAAAGGCGTTGCCCCTTAGAGCTTAATGGGTTCTTTCGAGTTGCCTTTTTTAGCTTGTTTTCTGAGTTTTCTAAGTTGGGCTCACCTGTCGGTTGCGCAACGCACAGAGCCACCAGCCCTCGAGGCCTTCGGTATCCTGTTCGATGACTGTGAGTATGTCGCCCTTCTTGAAGGACAGCTCGTCCACAGAGTCCGCATCATTATCATAAATGGCTCTTGCATAAAGTTTCTGCAAATAAATCAAAAACAAAAAGCCAACAATTAAAATCAACAATACAAAAATCAGAGTTTCATTTATTTCACAATTTCTTTAGAGTTATTTTTTATATGGCTTTTTTAACATAATGAAGAACTGCATGCGAGATTCTCAAACGCAGAAGAGTTCTAAGAAGCCGCAACTAGCCCAATTTCAATGGAATTTCAAAGACGTGAAGATCTTGACCAGCCACTGACCGACCCCGACTTCTTTCGCTCTTGACTTGAACTCGAACTGGGGCTATACCAATACATATATAGTAATCGTATATATATATATATACACACAGCTACTTATACTCGCAGAAAAAACATCATTCATAAGAACTCGTCTGCTGTTTCTTCAGGTAGTCAAGCAAAAGTTGTATTTTTTTTTGTATTTTTTTTGGCAACAAAAAGTGCAGAAAATGCAAAAAGAGTTTTTGCCAAAATGGAAAACAAAGCAGCTAAAAACAAAGCGAATTCCGTTTTTGTTTTTTTTTTTTTTTTTGTTTTTTGCCTCGGTTTTGTTTTTGTAGTCCATGCGGCGCGCTTCATTAGTTTAGCCGGAATTTCAGGTCAACTCGGGTTGTTGTTAGAGCATAACAAAACAGTTTGGGCCAGGCAATAATAATAATAATATAAAAAAGCCATAAACACACCTTAATAATTCCATTATTTTAGAGTAGAATATTTAATCTAGAATTTGTTTCTTACGGAAGTTGCATTCCTGGCACTTTAGAGGCCCGAATAGGTCCATTATTCAGCTGCTTTTCTATTGAGCATTTTCTTTTGTTCGGAGCTTCATTAAGCTTTTCTTTGTTGCTCATTATCAAAATTCTCTTTTAAATGCTGCTATTTCCCTTATTTTATCATTTCTATGCACATTGTTTCTAAACAACTAAACACGACTGTGCGCAAAGGTTTTTTTTTTATTTATTTTTTTTTTCAATGAATGAGCTGACTTATCCATGTGTAAGTCTCTCTGTCGGTCTCGGGTTAAGCGTGTTGCTTTTAATTTCGCCACCGCATCGAACAAAAATCCAAAACGAACGTTTTGAACTCAACCCAAAGCCGACAACGTCGCCGTTCCCCCGGTTCCCCCGGTTCCTCGTTCCTCGTTCTCCGTTCAACGTTCCTCTTGCCTGTTGCCCGTTACCCGTTCCCCTTCCCGTTGCCGTGACTACCACTCTTGGCAGTTAGGGAGCACTATGGAGTACAACTTGTACCTGTCCCCGACCCTCGTTACTCCTGGCTCATTTAATATGAGCTGCGGATATTGCATACACTGCGAGAAAAAGGCCGCTTCTCCAATGAGTCTAAAGATGCCTAAGCTATCGACTCGTTCAGCAGTTTTGCATAGAATATTTTAGAATTAAGAAAATTTAATTTATTATAATTTAAATGTTTTTTAAGCTATTAATTTTTATAACCAAGCCAAGCCAATTTTTGACTGCTAAACATTTCACTTCTAAAGTCCAATCCTATCAGAGCATTGCGTTTACAGTAAAGGTGCTTTGAATAAGAACACTTTGCTTAGCAAGTTTGAATTTCGCTTTGATACTAGACTATTTCTCTCTGTGTAGACAGACAGACACACACACACACACATGGAAAGACTCGGCGATTACAATATCGCGCGATGAATCGACGCTGAACTTTCAACTCGGTTTTTTGAGTTTGGAACCCGTTTCACTGGGTATACAACTATTCGTACTACACCAGTGCGAGGGGGGGGCGAGGGGGGTCTCTGCGGTTTAGCGGCAGAGGGGAGGGGGCAGGAGTAGTCGTATTTTGAATTCTACTTTTCAATTTGGAAAGCTGAAACCGTTCAAATGTCAAAAAGAAAATGAGCGCACTTGAAGTTCATGTGCATGGGCAATTGATGTGACACTTGAACGTTGCGTTGTTCAAACAACAACGGCAACAGCAACAACAACAGCAACAGCAACAACAGCGGCAACAACCACAAATTCAAGCGACAATCAAACAACAACAACCTCAATATCTCAGTCTCGAGTTGTTTGTTTATTAATTTGCCTACGACAATTGAAATCGAATGCATAATACTCGCGTGACAGACAGAGAGAGAGAGAGAGAGAGGGGCAGAGAAATCTAGATGGAGAAGAACTAAAGAGAGATGGAGAATTGGAGAAGTTGCTCTTCTGCTGCCTGGAGTTGTCATGCGCTGGCAGTTTGCTTGGCTTTCTTCTACCCAACAACAGAGATATTTTAACACGACGCTAATTGAATGGGCAAATATTGAATGTTTGGGACTTTGGGAAGTTCCGCTTGGGCTCTGTGCTTTTAGTAAGCAAATAAAAATCAAATTTCGTATTTCGTTTTTGGGTTTGTTGTTGTTGTTGTTTACCTGAGCGCCTTTAATTGGTTTACTTAGCGCATTTCTTGACGCTACACAAGTCGACGCAAAGCTCCAAAGAAAATGCATTGCTTTTGGCCATGGAACTGCCTGGTTCTCAGAAAATGCCATGGAAATCTTTGATGACGTTCACAAATTATATTGGCCATACTATTTGGCTTAGAAAATTCCTATAAATTCGGCTCTATAGTCAATAATTCGTTAGCCCCGTCAGCTGTACAAATTATGCATATAAAATGCTGCAATAAATCTGCCAAAAAATTTAATAAAAATAATTTCTGCCTTTGGGCTATTTTGTACATATTTCCTTTCGCATTTAAAGCTCAAAGTGAAAGAGCTTCAGAGCTGCAGAGCTTCAGATTTATTGTTTTTTAAAGCGGCACGTTCGAGTAAGTCCACAAAAAACCAAAGAAAAAAGAAACAGTTAATACAATAAGCATGGCTATAAGCAAAAGTTCCAGTTCCACATAACTCGCATGTACGCAGATTTGGCCAAAAGACAACAGAAATCTTTACTTTTTTTTTTTTTTTTCGGTTTCAGCTTGGTTGGTTACGTTATAAGGTTATTCACCAGCCAGGTCAAAAGGGGCAGACAGCCAGAGAGAGAGAGAGAGAGACAGATTTTGGGGGCTTTGTAGAAAGCCAAGTGAAGCCCATCATCAGATCTTGGCCATAATATTCGCAAAGAACTGCTTAGCTCATGTGACCTTAGCCCGTTTGATTGCTTTATTTAGCAACTTCTTGGCCAAATAGCATTATCCCAAAAAGAACCATAAATAACAGATGCAAAACCAACAACAGAAGCCGCCGGCTACAGCCACAGCTCTCTTAATGAGCACTTAAACAAAATCAAGAAATCCGCCAAAAAAAGCAAAAAAAAGGAGAAAAAAGCTTTAGAATAAACCACAAGAAATGTACTCAAGATCTGATGAGCTTAAAGCCGCCTCTCCACATGACAAGTTGACTTTTTGAGGAGCCCATTAACCGCATTATTCGCGTAGAATTCGTTAATTTGGACAAAAATAAATACTTGGACGCAGGAATTATATAGAAAATGCCTTAGTCAATGCCATTTTAGTGATAACCCGCCCCCCGTCCCCGCCCCCGCCCCCCTTTATACTGATAAGCAATATTGAACTGAAGGTTTCTTTTTTTATTCATTGCGTGACTGATAAACTTTTGATTTTTGCTTTTGGCTGGTTTTGCTTATAGCTGCTTTTTAATTAATCCAATTTGCTCAAAATCAATGGGGAGGTGCGGCAGAGCTTGTTTTCTTTAAACTTTCTGCCTTATTGGCAGAAAATCATATATATATATATATCTGTGACTAGGCGATATTTATTTTTGGCTACTGCAAATGCGTCATTTTCTTGGGCAACCTTTGGACCTTTTTGGAGAGAATTTTTGAAGCTACTTTCGTATGGACGAGTAGCTTTAAAAGCCAAATATTTGAGCTGTATAATGCCATATATATATATGTATATATATTCTTGTATTCGTATATTTAGCTCCACTTGTCGTCTGCGGCAAATAAAACGCCATATGTCGCGTTGAACTGGTTTTATTGTTGCTGTTGTTGTTGCTGTTTTTTGTCATTTTCCAGTGCGAAAATAAACAAAAAATTGTACACTGCCTCGGTACATTTTTTGGCACATTTCGTCAAGCCGTGTGCAAAAAAATGTGACAATAAAAGTTTAAAGCAGGCCAACTCGGCCATAAGATTGCTCAAAGAAACACGTTCCGACCCATGGAGGAGAGACAGAGGTAGAGAGAGGGAGGAAGGGAGGGAGACTGCCCAGCCAACTGTTAAGCTTGCTGCCATTGACAGTAAAATGCGCTGACAAGTGCCTCGAAATCAGATTCAGATGCCATTTAACAACACTATCCCCCCACTGGCCCCCGTACCCCCCTGTCATTGCCAACACTGAATTAAGCTGCAACTGATACGCCCACGCAGCGCAGCACTTGTCAACAAGATTCCAGCTGCAAGTTATCCGAGTTGAGGCAACTGTCCCTTGATCCATTTTAATCTGTATCTGGGAATCAACGTTAATAGATTTGACTTGAGCTGTTGCCTACTCAAGTGAAGATACATATATAAATCTCTATATCTGCCTATATAGCATATATATATAGACCACTTGACCCTCAAGCTCTGTGCTCAATTGGACTAATCTGCTAAATTCTTTGATTTTTACAGGCAACACAAAGAAGATTTATGCATAAATTAAGACGAAAAAAAACCCGCTAAACTTATAGAACCATAATCGAAAGATACTTTTAAGCTGAAAGCAAAAGCTATTTATAGTTTGATTATCATTAAAAATGTTGCTAAACATTTTTCTTGTGCATTTTCTAGTCGCTCTGCAGATTTCTTCATTTCTTCATTGCTGTTTTACACATTTTAATGCTAATTAATTAGTCAAAGTTTTATTTGGAGCTGATTCGATACAGTTTGATTGATCGATCGGCTGACTTTTTTCTATAAAAGGTTTTAGCCTCTTGCTTAAGATTGCAGTCGTCGGGCTAAGGCTTATGAATAATAATAAATTAGCTTTACTGCGCGCACATAGATACACACACACACACACACACACACGCCGCACACACACAGAGACAGGCTTAGGTGTAGTGCACGTGCTGTAGAAATAAATTTACTATGAAATTGGCCAGACGAAACTAATTTCATATTCATATTCTAAGGGCCTATTTTTTTTTTCTTTTTTTCTGTGTGAGTCACAAAACTTATAATGGAATATTTTCGCGTTTTTTTTTGTGGATAATCCCCTTGCAAATTAACTGTTGACTGTTTTATTAAAGAACAAATAAACCGTTTCACAAAAGTATTGTCGACCTTCGCGAAAAAAATAAAAAAAATATATATAAAAATTTCAAGTGAAATACGCAGTACAAAAAGCGAGAAAAAAACGCGAAAAAACATTGCTAAATGACTTCCCCCAAAAGCCCGCACATACTCTCGAGTTTAGCTCATGAATCAACTGAAACAGAAATCAATTTAAGAGCGTGTCTGTAAAGTTTTTATTATGTAGCAAAGTTTTGTGCTGTATATAAAATAAAAAAACAAATATAAATGTATAAAAAAGCGCCTGTTTTTTATCGCTAGTTGCATTGCTTGTGGCTTTGTGACAAAGAAACAGAAGAAATCAAACTCAGACACACAGAACCAGCACCAGCCTCAGCCTCAGCCTCAGCCCCAGCACCAGCATAAACATTTTTTTGAAAGCCAATAAACAGAAGATCAATCATTTGATAAACAAACATGTACGAGCATGCATTAAATAATAAAAAACAAAAAACAGAAACAAAACAAATTTCTGGGCCTCGAGGGAATAAATGTTTCGGCGAAAAAAAAAAAAATGTTGCAAAGTGCCCCCAAGGCATTGCAGGGGCATTAAAAAAGCAAAACAGAGAAACAGAAAACAGAAAAAAGTATTTTAAAATATGCATAAAACATAAAAACACAAAAAAAAAGAAAGAAACCAAACAAATAATTAAGAGTCAAAGCTGAGTTGAGGCCTAATCGGAAATTATCTATGAATGCTGCTCAAATTCTTGGAAAATTAACCAATTTTCGGATCTACGTCACTTGTGACGTCCGTCTGGCCCGTTAAATACCCATTTACATTAAGATAGCTGCCATTGGAATACCCCGGATGTGCGACTCATGACTCATGACTCAGGCAAGCAGCCAGGCAGCCAAGCAGCGTGCGGCAGCTGAGCATCTTTCAGTGGGTTTTGCTCCAACCTAACCTTTCTTTTTACTTACTTTTTCTAAGCTGAAGATCGTCTCAGCTGTGTGGTAAATCGGGCCTTGAACTCTGCAAAATCCAAGGTTCATTAGGGCCGCAAACAACTGTTGGCTGGCTTACGCCTAAAGCTGGCTCTTAAAGCCCACGCATGTCAGCCAGAACATGGCCCAAAGCTTCTAATGAATGAAAGTGAACGATTTAGAATGGAAACTGGTACTGCAGCTGTGATGGACAGTGTAAACTGTCTTGTGCTGCAGTGCAGTAGCAATGGCAGTGTAAATGGCCTATTAGCTGGCCTAAAGGTGTGCAAAATCAGTGAACAACGCGCTAGCTAAAAGTCATGTTTAACTTGTATTACTCAGCTCGCTGTCTTATCTAAGAACATGTCTCCCCTCCCTCGCTCCCTGCCCCCAAAGGTTGTTGTTTGTCAAGTTATAAAATATTTCCGGTGCTGGGTACAAGTATAAAAAAATGTGGAGTCAATTTGCAATTTATTTGTTTATATTTATTTATTGTAATTCCATTTCGTAATGTCCGAGTCTCCCAGTTTGTATCTGTGCCCTTCGCTGTCGCAATTACAACTCAATGTCGCACCGTGGGGAGCGTCTGGGCAGGGCGGGGCAGGGCAACGCAGGGCGGGGCAAAGTGCTCTCAAAAGGTGTCGCTTAATTAGCATTACGAGCACTGCGAATACTTTAAATGCCAGCAGCAACATTCAAGAAACATTTCTTATGATGAGTCAACAACATTTGTGTCCTTTCTGTATGCACAACGTGACATGTTGTAGTTGCATTCATTTTTCATAAATGCCACATAAAGCTGGCACGTACTTTGCATGCAACACACACCACACACACCGCACACAACACACACAACACAGAAGAACAAGCAGCAACCGGCAACCGCAACATTGACAGGCATGAACATGCACAGTTTGTATCTGACAGATACAAAAGGAATAACCGCAGCGCACTTAACCCGCTGATAAGACAAAGTGCTAGAAAAGCAAACAAAACAAAACAAAACAAAACAAAACTGGGAAAATAAGAAAAAATTGTTATCTTCGGCAAGCCGCAGATTTGAATACTCTTGCAGACTGCAGCCAGAAAGTTATTGACCCATTGCTCCCATGACAGCTCCCATTTAGAAGCCTTTTCTTTTGGGCAGGATATTAAGACCAAGCTCCAACTGAAAACGCTTAGGTTTGATAAGGATTTCTCACAGAATTAAGCAATTTCTGAACTATTCTTCGTATCGAACTATTATCGGCTGCTTAAGGATAAAATATCTTATAGATTTCAGTCAATATATCTCTTGGTAGAAGGATCTACTGTTGCCACAGTATTGTCCCAGGCGCCACAGCAATTTTATCGATTTGGATGGCAAACTAAGCGACTAAAAGGACTATTACCATTTTGATGGAGAATATATATATGCATAATTCCTGGAATCGGAGCTTCCTACTTCCATAATTCATGGCAAAATAATAATATGCTCTGCCAGGGTATATAACAATCCAACAACGTCAAGTAGCAAAGTTCGCGTGCAAATAATTTGTCGCTGTTGTTGTTGTTGTTGTTGTTGTTGCTGCTGCTGTTGTTGCCATGTTAACATGCAGAAAATGTGTAAAATAGCAAAAAGGGCCAAGTCGCATAGCGAATCCCACTGCACCCTCAGCGCCCCTGGCTCAGCCCGCAGCTTGGGTGCCTCTTGGCGTTTATCACAGCCGTCTTATCAGCAGGCGCATTTGTCTTTGGCTTGGCACGTTGCCTGCCCCAGCGACGAGAAAGTGCAGAATGAAAGAAGAAGTCCAAAAGGCAGCAAAGACCTCAAAGCGACCTAAAGCGACTGCCAAAGGCCAGCGACAGAGACAGCGCAACAGGTGTCTCTTCCCAGGTATTCGTTCATTATCGCGCAGCTCAGGTGCTAACAAATTTCTCATAGAGTCCCCTGTTTGGCATTCGTAATCCATTTTATTGACATGTTTACTGAGCTCTCATTGCAAAATAAAAAAAAAAAACAAAACAGAAAACATTCAAATTGATAACTTAATTATTGTTGCAAAAGTCTTAAGCACTTGAGACTTGGGAGGCGGCTGGAACGGGGGCCCTCTTAGATAATAGCAATAGGTGCATGTGTACTCAGCGTTGCGCTAGCAAACAGTTGCAATTAACACTAGACAACAAAATTTCGATTTTTTCTAAAAATGTTGTCATTTGTCAGAAATGTGGCCTAAAGAGATAAAACGTATTTTATTATGGGCCAAAAGACTTGAACTATAAATGCAATCGGACCAACTAAAACCGCGTTGGCTAGTGTAAGCAGGCTGAACCAAAGGTAAGCGAAAGTTTTTAGAGCAGCCATAAAATGACTTTCACAAGCAGCTGGAATTATTTGATATGCCGGAAAAGTGTTATGATGATATAAGGATTATGACATGAAAATGCAGAATCTGAACTTTAACAGTGACTGAGCACTGCAAAATTTACACTGTTCAAATATGCTCAGAGTTCGGCGGGCATAAAAAATAAATTCGAAATTTTAAATCTCTTGAAATTTTCCATAATTTTCACTCCATAAACTTTGTGGCTATTATATAATTTGAGTTGACTTAAAGTTCATTTAAACCATTTCAATTATCAGAGCATGGTATTTTTTTTACTTGTTTATCTGGTTTGAATAATTGTCGTGTTTGCCAGATAATGAAAGGGTGGGGAGAGGGGGGGGGGGGGAAAAATGATTTAATAGCTGCGGCTTTGCAGGCTAAGTAAAGCTGTAAATTGTTTTAACAACAACTGCAAACAATATTGATAGATATCATGCCATATATTTTCATCAATTGATCAATAAGCCACAGGCGCGACATTGCTTTCAACGCTGCTCGTTCGTTCAATCAATTTCAATATGAAATTCGTTTTCTTAATTTTCCAAATTGAAAACGCTGACGCTGCACGCGCACATTAATTCTAATCAATTTCCAGGCACTTGACACTAAAAAAAAAAAAAGTGGAAAATAGAAAATAGAAAATAGAAGAAGAAAATAAGTGCCAAGTAACAGAGAGTTTTTCTCGAGCCCAAAAATTGTTTACCCCGAAACCATGGGGCGCCACTTAATCAAACTGGGGGAAGGAAAATAAGAAAAAAAGAAAGAAAAGTCCCATAGGACGAATAACGTCTGTCTGGCCGCAGAGGCCGCCCTCGATAACAAGATAGGACCTTTAGTCTCCTGTAGAAGTGTAGAAGAGACCTCCTCGACTGGGACAGGCATCGTAATTAATATTAAAGATATCTTGGTGGCTGCTACTCGATTGAGTCTCGGTTTTCTGTTACAATTTATGGGCCGGGGATATGCTCAATTAAGCGCGATTAGATTTGCTCAACAGTCCAAGAGTCGTCGCTGCTGCTGCTGCTGCTGCTGCCTGATAAGGTAGCCATGGAATAGCTGGCTCTTATCTTTGACCAGGTCACGCCTAAGCGTTGCCATTCAATTTAGACGATAAGACATTGGCCAAGGCATTGATAAAGGGCCCGAAGTCAGGGCTGACCCGACTGCTGGCAACGTGAGTGGTCTTTGTGACAGGATTTATGTGGCTGGCGGATTGCGGCTTATTTATAGCTTCGCACTTGCCTTTCAATCAATTGAAATTAGCTGGAAATCAACACAGCTC
This sequence comes from Drosophila repletoides, assembly GCA_018150835.1. Lineage (NCBI taxonomy): Eukaryota > Metazoa > Arthropoda > Insecta > Diptera > Drosophilidae > Drosophila > Drosophila repletoides. Next base: position 4,701,510 of record JAECWQ010000031.1, read on the forward strand.
AGTACTATTAATAACTGATTTTATTTGCTGTACGAGCCACATTAATTGCGCTCCCAAGATGGACAGCTGGCACTCAAGCGCACGTCCCAAGACAGCGACAGGGACAGGGACACAGACTGGGAATAGGACTTAGGATTGGGTCTGGGTCTGGATCTGGGTCTCGGCCTGGGACTGGATCTGGCACGGGCACTGGAACTGCAACTATTAATTGCCAACAGTCAGCGGCATGCTAATAGACCCTTTGCCTGTCTCGCCTCCAGTCGCTGCGAACGGAAAGCCATCTTCAATGTTTTCCGCTGTTTGCATTTTGAAATCTAAGCTGCACTCTACGCAGTCTACAGACTCTACAGACTCTACAGTCTGCAATCTGCAGTCTTCAGTCTTCAGTCTTCAGTCTGCCAGTCTTGCTGTCTGTGGCGGAGCCATGGCTAACCGGCTTGGGCTAGGAGCGTCAATTACATTTCGCTTTTTGCGCATTTGGAGCACATTTATTTTAATCTCACCTGGCCAGCGTGTAGTCTGCTCATGTGATGGATGCAGCTGCGGCCCCTCCCTCCCCCCCTCTGCCCCTGCCCCTGCACCATAACCAATGCCCGCCTTGAGCATTGAATACCCTGCACTGGATACCTTTAATTATGGTGTACTTAGTGTCAGCGGCTGTTAGACCAAAACAAGTATGGGCCCTTCTCCCCCCAGGGTTATGTCAAAGACACGACTCTTGTAATTAGTTCTTGTTTATTTAATTTAGTATTATTTAGCCTATTTACATGTGCAACTCAGCTCAGCTCCGCTCAATTCGCTTTATCGAGGCAGCACTTTAGCTCGTATGTAAGCTAATTTATTTCATTTTATTTCACTGATCAACTTGTGCAAACAATTCAACAGTTGTCTGTTATGAATATACATATATATATATATATATATATATATATATATATATAAATGATAATGAAAAGTCAAGGTTAACTGTAGCAAAATATTTGCATAGATGGCTAAAGAAAGCAGCTTGGGCTTAGCACCCAATAAAAGTGTGAATTTTATTAAGAGAGCATTTAGATAGTCTAGATAGCTAAAATAAACGCTAGGAAAATGAGCAAAGAGATTGTGTAGAGGCTAAGAGATTCAGCTTGAATCTTCTTTGAAAATCCTTTGCAATTTGCTGTTTATTTCAGCCTTATTTTGCATTCCTTTCCAGCCTTATCACTCATTCGACTATCTAATCATTTCTACGCATTTCCCAAATAGTTCTAGATAACAGGGGAATCACTGAGATGTTATGATGAACTCATTGTTTTTAAGTGTTAACTGTTAACTGTTAACTGTTTAAATGTTATTGCGCTGAACAGTGAAAAAACAAAATAGGTCTGAATAAGAGAGAGAGAGAGACTTATCACACGGGTCGGAGATATCACACCTGGCCAATAAATGTAACTGGCACATCAAACGCTCAGTTGAGGTGATAACAAATGCAAAATTGCGGAAACTTTTCTACTGCCAACTTTTTAACTGGCAACTGGCAACTGGCAAGTGGCAAGTGGCAGCAGCTGCTGTGCCCCACTGTGGCAAGTGGCTGTGGCTGTGGCTGTGTCAGTGGCAGTGCGAAAACGCGACCAATTCGAGTATTGCGATTGCTAAGAAATCCGTTACCATTTCCTGAGACACGAACTGTAGTTTAACACGCCTGTCACAACAACATGGAGCGAAGACGCTGAAAGATGCAGCCATAAGATAAGAGGAGAGAAGCGATCCTAGGACCTGGCCAGTCTGGTAATGAGTTGTCAATGGCTTAATCGTAGCTCACAGCGCGATACACAGGCGGCATAAAGTCAGATAGTTTATGAGCTGAGAGATATCTACTAACCGATTTAATGTGAATACGTCGCGACACGGGCACATCATAGTCCAGGTCCGTATTGGTAGCATTCGAGCTGCAGCAGGAGCCCGACACTGAAATGGCGCTCTGTTTGTCCAGCATTTTGATCCAGGAGAAGATTACGAAGAGTCTTAATATTACTTTAATGGAGCTCGGCTTAACAGTGCGAGCACATCGAGATATTCAAATATATTTAATCCAGGACAATATAGATAAAGTATCTCGACCACAGCACTTCACTTGTATCTGTATCTCAAACACAATGCTCGCATCAGCATATGGTTTTTTGGCTCTTTATTTTCGGGCTTGTTTGCTTATTTTTGCTGTTTTTGGGTTTTTTTTTTATTTGTATTTTTATTTTTTTTGCGGAATCAGCTTAAAAATTCAAGTTTAGACTGCGACCACAACAAAAGTCGCCAGTAAACCGCAACGCAACAAAAGCACTAAAAACAATTCGTGAAGCTTTAACAAAAGATGCTTAAGCTACAACAACAACAGCCAAAAACATTGTTTTTAGTGGCCAACATTTGTGCGATTTTTATCGCTGTCTTCTTATCGCCGCTCGCGACTCAGTAGCGTTTCTAATCGCCCGAAAAAAACACACTTCAAAAATACACAAGAAAAAAAAAACAAAGTCGTGCGCTCCACACTCAATACGTTCCGCACCTCAGCAAGCTACACAAGATACTGGACAATATTTGTCAGTTCTTTTAGCCGGTTGGCTGTTCAGCAACCAACCAGCTTGTGTGTTTTTGTATACCCTAACTAAAAGTACACTGATTGCATGACACGTATAGTCACTATTCTCAGCAGAGAATATCATACAGTTTGCGAAGCAATTTAAACAATCATTTTGACAATCAATTAAGAGATTTCTGAATAAAGAAGAGTAATAATATATAAAATTCATTCATTCATTAATAATATATGGAAATCCATTCGTTGTTATTATACTAATTGGTAATTATATTAGTGTAGAGTAAATACATTTCCATTATTTATTTGTATTAATATTTTCCTTTTATTATTATGATTACTATAATTTTATTTATAGTTATTTTGTTTTTTTTTTTATTAATATTAACTCCTACAAAGTCAGAAAGGGTATAAGGGATGCGACTTGGAAATATATTTGTTGACGAGTTTCAATTTTCAGTGCACACTTATTCTCTCTCTCTCTTCTACTCTTTCAACTTCGGCAACCGTCGGCAAGCAGTCGACTCGTATCAGCGAACACGATTGAATTCGTAGCATAGCCGAGGCATTCTCGTATTTTCAATACTATTTACAAGCATACTGGGCCGGCTGCAAATAGTAGCAGAAAAAAGGTACTTTTTGAGTGCACATTTCTTACTATATTATGGTGCATTACCTTTTTGAAAACGGAGCATACTCGAATTATTAGAATTTGTGTAATTTTAGGAGCGTTTTTGAAATGAAACTATGTAACTTCATATCTGCTATCACTCATAGTTCAATGCACTGGCAAACTGTCTAAATTTTTATTATTATTTATGGTGGATAACTCAAAAATATTTGGTGATATGAGCGAAAAACCCATTAAATTTCTCGCTGCTATCTAGTGTAAAAGTATACTCTGAAAAGTATCGAATGCAGACAGCATTTATAGAGTATAAACAATCGATTAGGTAAAGATGAAGAAAGCTCAGATTACCTCTCAAACCAAAGGGTATTCATGTGTAGAGGGGAAATGGCCGAAACGTGTACAGTAGCAACTGCAGCTGTCCAAACAAATCGAGAGGAACAATTCAATTCGTGAACGCCTCAACTCGTGCTGTTTGTTGGGGGCGTGAAGTGGTGTCGCCTTCATCATGTGGAAACCCTGCTGCATACTCGGAACAATGACAATGGCCCCCAGGGACCTTCGGAATCGGGATGTGACTTTCTTTGGATCTGGGACTTGCATCCGATTACGAACAGGGGGAATCCTCAACCAGTCAATGCCGAAGGTCAAACCCGTTCCGTTGCCCGAGTGGCAGCAACAAAAAAGGAAGTTGTTATGGAACAAGCCCATTCAGTGAATGAGAACCAGAAACAGAACCAGCACAGAGGAGCGGTCGCAGCTGCATCTTATGGAGTTGGAAGTGACATTTGACATGATTTGCATGCCAAGTGCCACGCCCACGTCAGTCAAACTGACAGGGCAGTCACAGAACTGTAGAAACTGAAAGAGTTAGGGTAGGGTATACTCGTATCATACCCGATGCAGTCGCAGCCAACCCGCAGCGATTGTTGTTGTTGCCGTTGTCGCTGCTGACACTCGTTGAGTTTTATTGTCACTTTCAGTTGGATTTGATTTAATTTGATTTGATTTGATTTGATTTGATTCGCTCTTCTTGTGTGCCGCTGCCAGTGCCACTAGAAACACACTCAAGCAGAGTTCCCTGAACTAAGCTTTCAATCAATTAATTTTATTAGTCAGCTCTTTCAGTTCTTATCGGAGTCGTAAAACTCAACTCTCTTCTCCCTTTCAGATGCGTGGGCTGCATTTCACTTAAGAAATTCAAATTCAAAAACTCAATAAAAACTTGTAGAATTAAGTGATATTTAAAGTAAAATATAAATAAAAAACTATACACTTTTTGTAGCCTAAGGAGAGGGGAGACATCCAGTAAAGAAATCCTTTGAAATGTGGAAATGTTTTTTTAGTCCTATTGGCCAAAAATCAGCTATGTTTCACATCTCTCGTTTCACAGAGGAATGTGCATCCATTTTAATTATGCCATTGTCTGTTGGGCAACAATAACAGCATGTCCTTTGCCTAAACACTCGTATCCTTTGCCTGATGCCGTCCCCATCCCGTCGCCGTCGCCGTCTGGCTTTGTTGCTGTCACGCTTGGGCATTTTTAGGTAGCATCCCTAACTGTATCCTATGCCAGTTGTTTTCATTTCCATTTTGGGAAGAACAATTAAACGCCTGCCTCAGAGTATTCAGTACATATTTGATAGGTCCACCCGCATTCCATGGAATTAGTCGGCAATTTTGTTGAACTCCATGGAAAATGGGCAAGGGTCAGCCTACGAGCATATTCCTGAGGGTAGAACTCTGAAAACTGGCCACTGAGTGTATCTCTAATTGCCTCGTTTGACTCCACTGCAGAGTGGACTGCAATTTAGTTGGTTTCTAGTTGGTTTCCAGCTTTTAAAGCTCTTTTAAAGATATGTTGGTATTTTTATGCCCCCAGCTCTATATACGAGCATATGACTCTATTATTTGGCACATTTTGGGCATATTAAATATGCAAATGGAACTGCCTTGTCTGCATTCTTCTGACACCTCATAACAAGTTTCAATGTTGTTGTTTGCAATTTGGAAGCTGAATAAATAATATATGTAAATGCGACCACGCATCTCGCCTCTATATATACCTACATATACCATACTCGCATATCTAAAATATATATAAACATCTTCCCCTGCGCTTTCACAATACAAATTTGTAGGCGTCATATCTTTTTATCTAAATCATGTTGTACATTCGCCCCCTCTCCCCCTCTGCCGCTCTGCCCCTCTCCGACTGGGGACTGAGGCTGCTGTTTGGAAATTATGGCACCTGCCAGTCAGAGGTAAATAAAAAAAAAAAAAATGATTGCTAAACAATTCTGAATATCGCAATCAGAGTGGAGGCAGAGGAGGAGTCCAAGGCAAATGCCTATCTGTCGCCTGTTAATTGAGCAATTTGTATGACCAACCGGAGACCAATAACTATAAAAGAATGAACCCTCAGTTATCCTGAAAGTTGAGCTCTCCCCTTGTTCCCCGGTTCCAATTGCTAACGATGTCTTTATTCAACTGTAACTTTATTATCCTTGGAATGGCAATCGATAGTTGTAGTGCCAGCTGTCATCCCTCTACCTAAAACATGCCTAAATTTTAGTGGTTCACTGGGTTATTTCATAGGTACAGTGGACCTTGGCTAATGAAGACCAAGTAAACTTATTATATTCGTAATTTCAGAAGGGTTAACTGGTGAGGAAAGCTACTTTTCATTCAGATATCAGCGACTGATGGCGAAATATAGACATTTGCTAGTGGTTGCCTCATAAAACTAAGATTGACAATCAACAATTAGACTTGAAGAGATTCACTTGTATTCACCAGGATGCTATCAACAATATAAATAAATAAAAATGAGAGGATTAATTGTACTTGTATTGTGGATGCAATGGAACACCCTTAGGTATTACCCAACAGCTCTCCAATTAAGGAGTGTCGTCTTGCGGCCCGCTCCTCTGTCTGACCATACCCAAGGCTTGTCCCAGGCACACCACAACCACAGCCACAGCCTCAGGCAGAGGCAGCAGTTGCAGTTGAAGCTGGAGTTGACTTTCATTAAGATGCACATCTTAATTGCGCCCACAGCTGTGTGGAAAACGAAGCTGAAGACGATCCTTTCCAACTTTCCAACAAAATTGGGCAAGTCTCAGCGTCTCATCTATTGTTTTCGGATTGGGGGAAAAAGTCCCCAGATAATTGATGAATTTATGGCACAACATGAAGTATGAGTACTTTTTTTTCTGGTTATTGCCACATCACTTTTACTGATTGCTGCGGCTGTCGCTGTGGCTGTAGCTGTGGCTTATCACGCGCCGCTGAGCTGCAAAGCTGATGAAGTGCAGCCAGGCCTGCCACTGCCACTGCCACACTGTTTCCCTCTGTCTCTAATTGGACGGGCACGGGTCTCTCAATCAGAGCAGCTTCCTCTACACTTGTCGCCGTTGGGTTAATAGATTCTTGGAACTACGAGAAACAAAATGCATTATTTTTTTTTCGGGCTATGCGCTTCACTTCCAATCTGTATTCCGACTCGACACTCGACACTTGAGATTGGAGGCATTTATTGGGTGTAGTGCGAGTATATGCGAATGAAATACCATTTCGATGGATTCCCTCATTGTATTGTTCTCAAAAGTAGCACGTTCCGGCAATTTATGGAGCAAGGCAGACATTCAGATGGCCCATAAGCTACCAAAGAATTGATCAGTTTGGTCTGGAAGATTTGGAAAACGCTTATTGGCATATGGCCAAGTACTCAATGTGCGATGGAATGCTTCGACGTAAGAGCAATATTTGGCTTTAGACTCAAAAGAAAGTCCTTAAAATAAGCTGAAAAACAATTCGAACCAGAAAGAGATAGATGATATATTCCACTAAATATCTAAATTAAAAACCAGCTTTAAAATACTTTTAATAAATAGATTTTAAAACGAGTTTGTTGAAGAATAAGCAGGGCTTAAATGGTTTGTTTAATTAAACTCCTATCTCGCAGGTCCATCTGTAAACCTTCCCTTTCCTTGCCTTAATATATTCATCCATGTTTCCTCTCCTGCTGATGCTCAATCTGAATGGGTTAATTGCCCTGCCCAGGCAATTTAGAAATATTATTAATGCTAGTTTTTTCCGAAGAAACGTCAGAGATCAAAACGACTTCATTATGAGCCGAACGACTTGGACTTCGAAAATAGAGGAACGCTCCATTTTTCACAAATCTCTCAGAGATTTGCCTCAATGTCTGTCGGCAATTTTACACACTGTGCGCGGCGAGAGACCTAAAAATAAAACAAAACTTCCAGAGTAAATATTACGATGGGATGGATGCATGGAGAACCTAAGCAAATTTGTTGCCAGCTGCGGCGCCTTTGACAATTTGCCGCCTCGCGTTCTAATCTGACTCTGACGCTGACTCTGGCTCTGACTCAGACTCCGACGCCGACGCCGACCCGACTGAGTTGGACTCCTAATCCGGAGCTGTGGCAGATTCTTGACGCGATCTGTGGCCAGTGCCACCCAGCGATAATAACAAACAATTTGTTTGTTTGTCCACAAAAACAGAAAGAGAGAAAATGCTGGAAAACTGTCAGTCTATGGGTACGGCTGCATTTTGCCAGTGTTTGCATAATTCATGAGATCGTTGTTGCTGTTGCTGTTGCTGTTGCAGTTGCAGTTGCAGTTGCACCCACATGGCAGCCAACTCTTACCCGATTCTTGAGATCGTATGGCAAAGCCATTCATTACAAGCAGACTGCAAATTGAGATACAAAACTGCCAGACTACAATCCAAAAATACAAAGCAAAAACAGAAACAAAAACAAAAGCCATTCGAAAGGGAGACCTCTACCACCACATCGATGTGGTGTGTATGGCAGCATAAGTTATGGGTCCTCTGGCTATGCGGGGGTGTTTGCCTGAATGGCACTGGAAACGAAGCATACGAAGCATCCCAACTCGCCAAATGCAAAATAAAGAATTGAATTTCAATTTGCTGACTTGCCATTTTCTGGCCAGGAACAAAGATGACTGCACCAGGGGTAGTTCCAATCGCATTCTCCTATATCTGCCAAAGAAGACTGCAGAACAAAACAGTTCATTAAATGACTCTGCAGCGTTTAAAGAGTTTCCTATACTTGCCCAGAAATTGTAAATATTAACTTCAGTACACAGAGAAAAACAAGTATCTAAAACTAAACTATTTCTGAATAGAATCTTTTAAACTATCCACTATAAAAGTTGGCATTTTCTCTGCGTTTTAGTTTCCATATTTCAAGTGTTGAAAGACCGAGATGGAGGATCTAAAGATAGACTTTTATTAATTCTTTGACTGGAGAGGCAGAGTTCAATTCGAAAACTTGACTTTCTAATTGAATTTTTGAAAGAGCTCCTGCTTCTTGGAGTGCCATAGTAAATACTGCTTTAGGATGTCAACCTGTCCTGAATAAATTTTCTTAAATTTTTGTGTAAACTTCCACTCTTATCTGCTTGCCACATCTGCAATCTGTGGCAATCTCTGATGTTGCTTTGCCTGTATTCAATTTGTTTTATTCCCAGGCATTTAGAACATCCTGTTTGGGGGTCCACACCACGCTACACTCCACGCTGGAGCTGGAGCTGGAAACGAAGGCTGAGTCATGCGCATGCGCGCAGCTTCCAAGTGCAAGGCAAACAGCTGCTCTTTGCATGCGAGACTGGCATCCATGAGATACTTTTAAGCAAGCAAAAACAAAGTGCACTGATTGCAATTACGCGCCAAAAGTGTCGGCACAACGCACAATTGATAAAAATAAGGAAAAAGAAGACAGAAAGAAAATAAAATAAGGGAAGTGACTTGTTGTTGTAACTGTGTATGCATTGTATCTTTATCTGTATCTGCGGCTGTATCTGTATCTGTATCTGGTGAATATCTTTGCTTTGCTTTGTGGTTGTCACTTGAAGTGCTTGAGGTTGCAAGTTGCAACACTTTCCCAAGAATTCCAATTGCCTTGTGGGTGACGCAAGCAGCGGCAACTTGTACTCGTCTTTTTGTATCTTGTATCTTAAAGATGCAGCCCAAGACACGAAAAACAACTTTCGATAGCGAGCACATTTTGGGCCATACTCGACACCCGTTACACACTTGTATATAATACCAATATATATATATATAAAGATGATGAAGTTGTCAGCGTCTGGTAACAGTAGCTCAAGAATGTTTATGCCTGCCCAGTCTGTAATACACATTTCAATTCAAGTCTTTGGGGCCCCCTACAGCGAATTTCGTCTCATCTTCTAGCCGAGCGCACTCTTCGGACTCTTCTCAGTCTTCAGTGTCTTCGGGATGCCTTCAATTACCACAAGACAAAGTCGGTTTGTCGTTTGGTCGCCGTTTTGTAACCGAATCTTCTGAAATCAGCTCACCGCATGGCAGCGACGTTAGTCATAAAGTTCCATTGATGAAGCAGACAGACGGACAGACTGGCGGACTGGCGGACAGCGGAGAGACAGAACCAGCACTCAGCACTGAGGACTGACCACGCAAACAGAACATGAATGAGAGTGAATAAATGAATGAATGGACATTCGAACACATTGCAACCGTATGCTGATTTCTTCTTTGTACTTTCCGCTGAAAATGCACTAAAATTTTTAACCCAATTCCAATACCAATTCCAATTCCAATCTCTTGTCTTTTCGTCTCCTCTCTTCGCTGCTTTTTGGCTCGTCTAACAGGCAGCTCGCAAAACAAACAATTTTTATGACCAAGTCGTCGTTGAGTGGAGTGTGTTTAATGCGCATTCCTTTAGTCATTTAGGGATGCTTCTCCTTCTCTCTCTCTCTCTCTCTCTATCTCTCTGTCTCTCTGTCTCTCGGCACCGAGTCAAGTATTTCTCGGAATGCATAGTTTTGTGATTCTTTCCTCTTTTGCCCGCTCAAAAAACAACAGCAGCAGCAGCAGATACATAGATACTCAGATACACTGGCACTTTTCAGCTTTCTGCTGGAGTTTCTGGGTGTTGATTGCAGTCATAAAACAATAAAAACAAAAAGAGAAAAGTCTCATGTCATCTCATAGGAATAAATTGAATCCGCCGTGAACGCTCTCCAAAGTGGTCAAGAAGACTTTAACGGATATTCTAGAAATGAGTCAGCTGAATTTGTATCTTTGGCAACAGTAAGATAAAAACAACAATTTAAAATACTGAAAGAAAGCACCGAATCTGGATCAACGACCTATGACAATGATTTGAATTGTTAATTTCAGCAACAGTTCTTCAAGTGAAATTGACAAACGGCATTGATTACCAATTCTGCAAATGGAAATGGAAATGGTAAACAATGTTTCCCATTGACGTCAATGAGACAAACAGTAAATTTTAGGGCGGAAATTCCGTTGAAGATAGCGCTTACTAACCACCTTACAACTCATCGATCTTATCAGACATGTTGCGAATAATATCATTTATTGCAGACGCGTTGGTGCCACAGGTAACGCGTTAGCAACAATGCCAATCGGAATCGGCTCAGATTCAAGGCTGTCGATGGAAATACGTCAACAGTGGAATGGATTTTCGGAGTGGAGCTGGATACATCATCGGGTAAATAAATCAATCGGCTGCTCATATTTTCATCTATGCGCTTGTTGATGTATCTATGGCTCCTGAGTCACGTCGTCGCTTCATGATTGATTTGTTTATATTTTTAGAACTAGGCTGATGAAAACAACATGCATAACTAATATCGGGCCATCTGATAGACAGAAATGAAATACTTATTTATATATATAGTCGTACCGAGTATTCATAGGGCTGTGGGCTATTTTTACCGATTGCACAACGGTTCGTGCAAAAATTCCAAGAAGAGTTCAATTTTTCTGTATGACATTTTACCGGAGCAACCGGAGGGTTGATAACCGGTATCTTATCATTTGGCTCACAGCTGACGCTTATGGCAAATACAACCAGCCAGCTTTATAGTATATACTATATATCTATATATATATATATATCTGTATCTGTATCTATATGGGTGGCTGATTGTGACCGAGTTATACTCGTGCGAGTACACAGAAAAAAAAAAAAACTGATCACGCAGAGTCGCGAAATAAATAAACAAAAATATTAAGGCAAACGCGTCTAAAACGCTGATAAGATAAGATACTTGTATCAACATTAGAGTAAAAAGTATCGCCAATTGTATTTTAGCTCATAAAAAACAAGGCAATTTACAGAAAACTGCTATAAAATATTCGACTGCACTGGAAGTTTATTCTGCACTCGAAATAAAAGTCAGGATATGCGATTATCTGGGGTAAATATCAAGACTAACTAGTCTTGACAGGAAAAGCTGTCTTCGTTGCACCGAAGATTACACACCCTTGCGGAGCTATATGATATAGTAGTTCGATCCTAAGGACTTAAGGTGTGCTCTTAGAAATCACACTTTTCCATATAACTTGTAAGATTAGTTGAGATGCCTGGGGAAACAAAAGAGTTTTCTATACAACAACTTTTGAAGCGATTGTTCCTATGGGAGCTATATGATATAGTTTTCCGATCCAGCCGGTTTCGATATATGTGCTGCCTGCAGAAAAAGAAGGCTCCATATCAAATTTCATTCAACTAGCTCAAAAACTGACAGACTAGTTTGCATATAAACAGACGGACAGACGTTCAGACGGACAGAAGGACAGACGGACATGGCTATATCAACTCGTCTCGTCATGCTGATCACTAATATATATATCCTATGGGGTCACATTTCGTAAAAAAGTTAAAGTATCCTCTGGAAGGGTATAAGAAGTTGAAGTTTTTGACTCGAGACAGGCAAATATGAGCGTGTTTAAATATTTCTGTGGAATTTCCGAAAGATAAGAGTGCAAAATATTTATTTGAGAAATCTTTGTTAAAATTCCGTAGTAATGAAAATTAAGATAAATGTTACTTATTGCCACTAAGAGTGATATCACAGTCTGCTCCAGTTAACCAGAAATCCAAGAATGATACCCTTTATTCGGCCATATAAGAGACAGAGTTTATGGTACCTCAAAGTATGCTTATATAACTGGATTGGCTCTATAAATAAACGTTCCAATTTACAATGGGATTATCGACTGATCCCATGTTAAATGGCCACTAATATGACAAACTTTGAATGGGGAAATTTCCTTTGATCAGGCTGAATTATGGGTCTATATAAGCCAAGTCAAATAATAAACAGTTTTTTTTTTTTTGGGTTATACAGAAAGAGTCTTTACAAGACTTTTCCAAGATTATTGGCCAATAAAATAGTTTTATGTACTTTACACGATTATCGATAGCAAACAGCATCGAGCGGAGCCCAAAGTATTTCTAATTTGTCCGAGAGCAAATTACTTGATGGCTGTTGAAATTAGTCAGATAAATCAAGAAATATCAGAAATAACAGGCAAGAGGTGGGCAAGAGGGGGGCGTGACGCCCGCGCCCATTGCGTAAATCAAAAATTTATGTTTAGAAAAGCAACACGAAAAAAAACTTTATGAATTTTTAGACGCCAGCATCGCCATAGAAATCTTTAGATTTTGAACAGATTCGGTGATTCCCTCCCTCCCTCCCTCCCTCCCTCCTCTAGGTATTTCCCTGCGTTTGTCTGTCTGATTTATAAGGTCATCGCGAGCATCAAAATAAACGCGGTTACAAATCTGAAGAGACACCTAAAACGGGGAGACCGGGGCCAAGACGTGGGCGCCCCTCGATATGCGGCGATCATTAATGCAGCCAGCTGACATTTTCTTCTCATTTATTTTTTTTTTGGATTAATGGGTCAGAATTTTGGCTAAAAGCGGCGACAACTTGGCATAATAATACGCTTATCGATATTCATTAAATGCGCATTTAGGTGGCAACACTCGCTGCTACGGTCTCCGCCCAGATCAAAGGGAATTTCAGATCTCTCTCATAAATCTGGCGCGCTCTTTTTTTCTTCTTTTTTTTTTTTTGTCGCGTTTTCTATAATTTAACAGCAATTTATTAAATGCCCTTATCGACTTTAATCTGCACTGGAAAATCTCGGGGCAACTGCATAAATTAATTAAAAAAATATACAAAAAGCGACGAAAGAATGCGTGAGATATTTTTTTTTTGGGAGCAGCGACGGCCCCAACAATTTGCCAAGCGCAAAAGTATCTGCAGCTGAATCTGTGACGCTCTCTCGAGTATCTTTCAGAGGCTGCATCCAAGCAGAGGCTGCTCCAAAGTTTCCCTGTCCGCGTAATATTTATGGCAGCTGTCGCAAATGGACGCTGACGGCACTCCAGGCGCAGTTCCTTTTGCAGTGGGAAAACATTTTTCTTTTTTTTCGTTTCGTTATTCGTTTTTCATTTTTCATTTGTAATTTTTCAATTATATATTAAAAGATCGTACGACCGAAAAATTATGTAATCAAATGTCGTAACTAAAATTCTTGAGTGTACAATTTATTTTATTTCTATTTATTTTTTGGGCATTCAAGAAGCTTCCCATGACGTGGGCAAAGGAAAAGCCGCCAGGTAACAACATTTTCTTCATTTAAATTAAGGAATTTCCAACACGTACACATTTTTCACTCTACGCTTTCCACTTTCTTTCTTTCCACAGTTTCTGTATTCTGTGAGTTACTTATTTATTATTTTTTTTTTCTACACTTATTTTAATTTTAGTTTTATATTATTTTTCTTGTTTCGCTGTTGTTGACTTTATGCAAATTTTCGCAGCGAGCACTCATAATTTCAATGCGACAGCAAAATATGTTGGCGCCAGGCAGCTCCGAGAGAGCGTCGCTGGCTTCCATTAGCACCACTGTGCGCTGCAACGACGTGTGGCGACTGGGAGAAGGGGGTAAGGGGGCAAGGGGGCAGCTGCAAAATCTGCTTAAATGCATTTCAATTTACGACCCCCAAACGTTCGCCAGCCTCAAGTGGATTTTGGATTTGGATTTAGCTGCGGATTCGGATGCGGATTTTTACCACTTGAGCAATGTTTTCATTTGGCCAGCGCACTTGAAGCTCAATGACCGTCCGTCACAACAAACAACAAACTATGAAAAAAAGTTGCAGTTTCAGTTGCCTCTTGCAAATTGCATTCGAGTATTCCCAGTCTGGCATTGAGCTACTCAGACAGCTAAACACAAAAAGTATCTTTATACACGTGTAGCTAGCTATTTGTATCTCTCTTAATAGCCCGCTCATATCATGTGACAATGGCTACTTCAGTGGGCTCAAAGTTCATGACTAGCTTTAAGATGGATTCCAGCATGAGGAGTAGAGAGAGAGAGAGAGAGAGAGAGAGAGCTGAGAGATCAGTCAAAAGAAAGAGTTATTCTTTCTTCAGACATTCTGCGAAATAGTTCCCTGACATTAGTCATCCAATTGATCAGTTTTCAGCTCAACAAATTTGAGACAATCACTCGATATTTGACCATTGACCAGACAATATTTATTTGTTTATCAAGCGTCGACTATGAGCAAAAGGAACGTTGCTTTCTTTAAGCAAAAACGCACTCAATTTAAGAATATCTCTGCTTACACCACACTGAAGTAACAATAGATATACGAATAATACGGCAGACAAGGGACAAGAGCGGAGACCACATGCTGGGGAGTGTAGCCAGTAAAGGGCATAAGAGCACTCGTAAATCCACTTGTAAACTAACTTTTAGCATTCAGTGTAGAGTAGAAGTACAGCTCATAAATTCAATTGGATTGTCCTTTGTGCATGGGACTAACTTAAATTGCGAACCTCTCAGTCTCAGTCGCAGTCTCAGTCGCAGTCTCAGCACATTCTGCTAGGATTCAGTTACCATATGAGGCGTCAGTTGAAGAAGGTTGATTAACCCCTTGAGACGTTCGCAGGGCAAAACAAACATCAGCTCGAGATGAAAGTCGAATGCGGCTAACAAGCTCGACACAGCCAAAGGACAAAGTCAAGGAAACCACAGATACAAAGAGAGAGAGACTCCCAAATAGAGAGAGAGAGAGGCAGAGAGAGAGAGCGCCCAGGCTTATGCTCGCAGATAAATTCAGCAAGGGATGCCGAACGCTGAATGGGAGCATGCAAGATAAATGCGAATTGGCTGGGGGTGCGGTGGGTGGAAACAACCCCAAAGAGTAGTAGTTCAATTGCGGGCAAGTGCAAGGCTGTCGGCTGTCGGCTGGCAGGACACGCCACCGGGCGACAAGGACGCTACAACTTTGGCATTGAGCTTTGGCACAGGATGCGCAAAAAATCGTAATCGAAAGGCCAAACAAAAAAGGATGCAAACGATGTCAGGGATAAAATTGAAAGCAAACATAAACAAAATTCAACAATAAAAAAGCCCAAAAGAAAAACCCACCACCAAAGCCCGAGGACTACGGAAAACTTAACAAAATAATGTTAAGAGTTCTTTCGCTCCTTTTTTTTTAAGGCCTACTCAAGACAGTCAAAACTTAAGTCAGGAAATTGTGTGGATATTTGCATAGCTGGAGACGGGTATATTGGTTATGCGTGTGCCACTCGAGCGCAACTCTCGAAATGCTAATGGAACCACAGTGCTTTGATTTGTTGGCTGCCAGACCACCCAGCTCCAATACTCGCACCACTCACAGCACCCGCACCACACGAGCCACCCACCCACACCCACACACACAAATAAATTCGCTTTGAATGGCGTCAACAAATTCATTTCGCATCACAGCGCATCTGATGAATGACGTGACTTTGACAGCCAACCAGCCAGCCAGCCAGCCAGCCAGCCCTGGCCAAGGCTCCTCCATCTGGCATCTGGCATCAGGCAGTCAGCAGCGGCAGCAACTGCGTCGCTTCGGCTTTTTGCTTTCGTCATCATCATCGTCGTCGTCGTCGTCGTCGTCCTTCGCCCGGCTCTTCAACAACCTCTTCTGCCGCTGCCGCCGCTGCCGCCGCCGCCGCTGCTGCTACTCGTCTGTTTACATAACATGGCAATGACGCCGCTTGCCAGCCTCTCACTGTATCCAGCGCAGGCTCACACGCATGCGGCGAGGCTCCATTGAGCTTGGCCAGACCTAGCCAGAACTGAGCTGGACAGACGTCACGACAGCAGCCGGTTCGCTTTTGCCGGCAAAATAGTGAATAAAAAAGGAAAATAAAACAGATTCGAAAAATTTACGTTACGCACCCTGACACTGTGGCTAGGCTACTGGCATCTATGCAATCACGAATACAAATACAAATACGAATACAATTACGAACACAATACGAGTACTCGCACTCACACTCACACTCGCACTCACACTCAGACTCACACTCGCATTCATATATCTATCATCTATGCTCGTTTACGAGCATTGTGTGCTGTGCGCTTGGCTTTTGTATTCACTCTGGCCATATCCTCCCGGTTTTGGAGAGGGCCATTTGGTAGTTTCGCATGCAGATTTCTGGTGTATATACTGAAGCTATCAGCACTATATGAATATTGCTTTAAAAGTATCCAAATTATTCAAAGTTTAGTTGTTTTTTGATGGTCAAAGGAAGCTTGAAGGTATTAACAAAAATCTAAAAAATGTTTGAATATAATTTCTGAAAAATTTGGGGTTCTGAGTAGGGATTAGAGAATGCTGCAAAGTATCTAATAATTTCGGGAACATAAAATAAACAATAAACTATTTTTATAGAAGCTCAATTAGTAGGTTTATTTCTTTGCGAATCAAATGAGTATTTGGTGAATATACTCATTGTATCTCCTACAACTCGATACTTCAAATTTATATTTTTATATTCATAATTTTATATTATTTATGTATATTATTATCAAGGTTTTATTACCCAACCATTGTTAATGGATGAATTAAAGATACAAAAATATCCACGCCTTTGTCTACCTTTGACCTTTAACTGGAGCATACCTCGCTATATATATATATATACAGATATATTTATGGATATATTTGCATGGGAATATGGGGGTCTCCGATGTGATATGGAAACTGCATCCCTGAGCTGGTTAACTTTCAATTAACGTCACATTTCACATACCTGGGCACTTTTCACTCGATGCAGATGTAGCGTGCCGCCAGTGATGACCCCCGCGGTGGTCGCCTTGGCGTGCATTGGCGCTGAATTTATGACGTACTGCGTCTGCGGTTGCTGCTGCTGCTGGTGCTGCTGCTGCTGCTTGGCCAGAGTTGTAGCTGTTGCTGAAGTCGAAGCCGAAGCTGGATGTGGTTTGGTCAGCGACAGTGGCAGCGGCGATGTTGTCTGTGTTTTTGCAACATTCCTAATTGAGTTTTCTGGTACTCGGTTTTCACTTTGGCACTCCATTGATGGCAATCGCGTTGTGTGTTGCTGTTGTTGTTGTTAGTGTTGCTGTTGCTGTTGCTGTTGTTGTGCAATGGACATGCTCGTAATTAGCCAATACTACGAGGATTGCGAGGGCAATTTATCTTACGTCTAACACCAAATCAATTAGTTACTCATACGTTAAATGTATCTCAAAGATACACGCATGCAAATGCGAGTACGAACAACAAAAAGAAAAAAAAACAAACCACAGAAAGGAAAGAAGAGCGAATTTACGCCGGAATATATATATATGTATGTAAAGTACACAGAGAGAGAGAGAGAGATTCCGGAACGTTTGCACGTCACGGGAGTTGAACTGTTACTGAAACGCATTGCGAGTGTTCCGTGTTCCGTGTACTGTGTACTGTGTACCGTGGAGTTGCCTGCGTCCTTCGGCTGGGTGGTGGTTGTTAGCCGTGCAAAGTGTTAACTTTATCTGACTTTTATCTAAGGGGAAATTCATCCAAGGATTTGTTGGCAAGGAAGGGGGCCGGCACGTGAGCTGCTGCTGCTGCTGCTGCTGCTGCCAGAACAAATGAACTAATGAGCTGAACGGGAGGCAGCCCTCCAAGAGATATATGCATGTAATTAAAATTTGTATTCCTTGGCATAGAAAGATTCATTGGAAAATTTTCCTTCTACTCTTGGCAGGCCATATTGTAAAATCTCAGTAACAAATAAAAAAAAAGCAAGGAGAAAAACTTCTACAAGCTTTTCCGAGCAGTATTTAAATAAACCAAATTCACATAAATAAATCACAAACCATAAACCAAAACTTCAACGATGGATCAGACCTCAAATTTGAAGAAAGATGACGCCGAAAGTCGGAAATATTCGGGCAAAAAGTCTGTAATGGTCTATGAAGATGCCAATGAGGATGAAGAGTTCGCCAGTAAGAAGGAGAAGGAAAAGGAAAAGAAGGTAGTGCTGCATTCGTATGCCCAGGAAATAAATGCAGATCTGGAATATCGCCAGCAATTCAAGGTGAGTTTAACTAGTGGGTGAAAACTATTCCTGCCTAATTGCTGGCTTTAGGTATTGGAGACAGTCGATGGCGCTGAGATGGATTACACGCCCAATTGTTTACCGGATGCAGAATACTCGGATCAGTTCCTCAATTTTAATATACATCTGAAACATGAAATGAAAATGATGCCGCTGCTGCACTCCAGAAGCAGCGGTTCCCGTTCCCGAACACGTCAGAGCATGCGCGGTGGTGTTGGGGGTAACAAACAGTCCATGGATGAGCTCATAAATGGGGTAAAGTCTTTGTCCCTTCCTAATTTTAATTTGAGTCTTCATGGAATTCATTAATCTTTAGATCATCTTTGAAACAATCACGTTTGAGCCGGTCGTTAAACGAACAGAAGAGGACCATGTCCCACTGCCCTATAAAAAGTCCTTCGTCAAGGTGACACTACGCAAATCCCCGTTCTTTATGTTATATAATCAGGTCAGTACCACTGTGGCCAAGGGCACAATACAGGGAGACATGGTGGAGGCGGATAATCGCAACTATGATTATCTGACTGTTGGCAAGGGTAAGATCCGTCGTCGATCCGATAATGATGCCCAGACGACAATTGTGTTGACCAATAGCCGAGCGGTTAACACAATATTTGTGGATTATGCCACAGTCGGATGCTATGTATCCAATTTCGAGATGTACGATACCCTAGAGGGTTTGGTGCAGAAGCAGAGTAGATATAGCACCCTGCACAGCATGTCCAAGCCGGGTGGTGCTGATGCAGATACACAGACGGAAGTAGATGCAGCTGCCACGGCTTACTTTGAGGAAGAGGAGGCCAAGGCACGCGAAAGAGCTAAGAATCAAGCTATACAGCTCTTCCAGAGTCCAACCTTTAAGATGGCCGTATTGTATATAGGACGCACACTGTCCAGCAATCTGTACAAGTCGGGCATGCAGCGTTTTCGCAATTTTAAACTGGTTGATCGCTGCTCCACGGATGCTCAGTATAAGTACTCGATGAAGGTGCTCTTTCGCCTGATACCCGTTCCCAGCAACGACGAGCGAAAGGCCGTCAGTGATATTAGTTTCTGTGAGAGTAACAGCGACATTGTGGCCATTGGCTATGGATTGTTCTCATTTTCTTCACAGCATGTCCCGTCTAGTGGCGATGTCTACGTTTGGAGCATTAAGAATCCCGGTGAACCGGAGCGCGCCTATTACTATAATATACCAGTTACAGCCGTTTGCTTCTCACCCTATCTGCCCTCCCTTATAGCCATCGGGATGTACGATGGCACTGTGGAGGTGCGAGATGTGGCAGATAATAATAATATGCCCATTGCGGTATCTCAGCGGAGTACTTCACCAGGCTGCTCACCTGTGGTGGCCATACGCTGGCTGAAGCAGGTCGATGCCGATGATCCCAATGAGATTGATCCATTTTTAAGCCTCTCCCAGGATGGATCCGTTACACGTTTTCGTTTATCCAAGAGTCCCTATTTGGTGGGCTTCACACAGATGACATTGGAGCGCATTGAGGGGCATCCCGAGGGCATACGTGTGCCCATACAGCCTAGCGCGACTGTCGAGTCCAACAGGCACCCGCAAGGACTCTATATAACCACACATCCCGTACAAAAGGACATCTACTATATACTCACCGACGAGGGTTGCATCCACAAGTGTTCCATCAACTATCAGCATCAGTATCTGGAGGTGCTCAAATGCCATGACGGCGGCGTTAATGTCATGGAGTTTTCACCCTGGTCTCCCAAACTTTTCCTGACTTGTGGCAATGACTGGTAAAGTCGGGAATTTGCCCATATTATATGTGAGTTAATGTCCATTTTTTCAGGTATGTGCGCATCTGGGTCGATGGTATAACTCGACCACTTATTGAACTTCTCGATGATTTCATGCCCATCCACTGGGCCAACTGGAGTCCCACCCATTCCACGATTATTATATCCTTAAATCGAGATTCAACTAGCATCTGGGACATTAGACGTAATATACTAAAGCCCATGGGCAAGCATGTAATGGACTCCTCCTACAACACTATCGCACAGTATTTGTTTATTTATTTTATGCAAAGGAGTTCCACTTAATCCCTTCTCCTCTAGATTCTCCAATAGCGGCACCACCCTGTTGGTGGGTAATGAACGTGGCAATTCCTTATGTGCGGCCATCAATGATATGCCCTTTGCTCCACATTTCCAGTACGATGAGATGGAAAAGGCAATATATAGGGCCATTGGCAATGATCAGGAATTGTTCATCGAGCTGAAGAGCATTGGATTCTTTGGCTATCCGAATAAGAAGAGCATGCGACCTTAAATGACATTATATTATAAGTAGTTAGCTTTGAATATTGTGAATAAATAAATGAATTGCAGTTCACTTGAGAATAATACAGAAAGGGAAGTCCTTTAGATGGATAGCTGACTTTTTGTACTACAAATTAAAGGGGAACAAAAAAAATCTGACAATCCATCAGGCGGGACTAAGCTGCACTAAGCTAAAGCTCAGTTTCAATGGGGTTCAATGACTTTCCAGGCTTCCAAAGCTCAGAGTTTTTTAAGTATCTGCAATTCACACCCATAAACATCGGTGTATAACGGATTGGAATTGGATCACTTGTTGCTCGATCACTTCTTCTTCCTTAGCAAACAGCTCAAATTTCAGAACTAAACAGGTAACTCAAGATGCCTCTGAACTTACCATTACCTGAAACCAAATCAAATAAGCGATTCGGCAAATACGAGTATAAAGATGACCCTGCTTGAATCTTTTGTGTTCGGTTTTCTGTTTTCTGTGTGTGTGTGGTTTAAATGTCAACGTGCCGCCGATGGTGGTCATTGTGAGGATTCTAGGGGTCTCAACGGGTGTTATATAACAAATAAACACTTGAGTACACATTAGCATACGAGATGAAAAAGAGAATTTATTAAAAAACAGCCATAAAAATAGTAGAAAACGAAAGAGAACCCTCCCCGATCAAACGGTTGCGACTCCAGACAAAGGTTTGGCCCCGAAGAGCAGCGTGTTACAGTTTAGTCTTGGGGCATCTTCGAAATAGAAATAAATGTCAAAATTTGTGGCTCATAAATAAGGTCTGTGTGGAAGGTGCTGGTTCGGCGGAGCCAGTGGCTGGAGGGGAGACCACCATCATATGTCTGTGTGTGTTGACTGTAAATTACACAGCACATTCCAGGCGAATGGAAAAGGCCCACAAAAGAGACCAAAATCAAACACCGCTGGATGTCATCATCAGCAGCAACGGCAGCAGCAGCAGCGGCAGCACAATCCTTGTCTTGTCTCCTTGTCCGGCTATCCAAGCCGCATCTCAGCCGCATTAATTGTTGAGAAACAATCTCAGGCTTGTCGTTGATGTCGCATTTAATGAACATTTAATTGTAGCCCACATGTGCGCCAAGCAATGCCCACAATGCCAAGAGCCCCAGAGAACTAAGTAACGAGGTGGAGTAGGAGGAAGAGGAGGCGGAGGAGGAGAGAAAGACGCTGGTAAAAAGAGGAGGCAGTTGCACAAATTGAAAACAAAGTGTTATTACCCAACGGCCGACGATGAAAGACGGTCATCATCATCGTCATCATCTCCAGAGATGACAAGGAGAGACAAACGAGCTTACAGTAGCTGATATGGCCATGACAAAGTCAACCAGAATGAGCCGAGCCGAGCCGAGCCAAAGATAAAAGCTGCGACTCATTGGAATTGTTAAGATTCGCATGGCCAAGTATAGCGGCAGAGCTGAACTCTTCCAGGTGAACGCAGGGCAGTCGAGAGAAAGGTGATAATGATGGTAAAATAAATGGAACTGCAGATTGACTGAACTCGCAGTATTATTTGGATTATTATTTAATGATTATTAGAAAGAATTAAAATTATAGAATTATTTATTAGACTAACAAGACCAACTTTAAATTGAAGAATATTCGCTGAAGGAATGCTGATTGAACGAATTTATTGATACACTACAAGGATAAATAAAGAAAGGATAAAGTCAAAGATTCCGCGACATTTCTATGTAGAGCTCTACAATCCTCAGGCACTCTTATGTCGCCTAGCGATTGGGATACTATCCGACTCACAGTAAATTCTATTTGGACGAAATGGTTGACTATCTGGATCATCTGACGAATCCCTGAAATTATATATATATTTAGTAGTCCCCACAAATGGTGATCGTAGCTTGATCAACTTACTCAACCTCCGAATAATCATCGTAATCCCCGTAAGCAGTGGGTGGATTGCATAGAATGCAATGGCAATTGGACTCTATGAAACAGGTCTGGCAATAAACACCTCGGCAGCCAGGTGTATCACAGCCCAGATATTCCAACCTGTTGACATATGAATTTTAACTAGTAATTTGAAGGGTAACCTAGAAGGCTTACTTAGTCAAGGCTGAGTCGCATACAATGCAGTTTTGGCCATTGTAGGAACCGAAATAGCCACAGGAAGCCCTGGGAAAAGGAGCAGGGATTAATGGATGGACTATTCGTATTAGTTAACCTACCAGAAGAGAGTCAATTTATACCAGCGGTTCATCTTGTAAAGCCAATTTTCCTGTACATAAAGATCCAGAGAACGTGCTCTGCGTCTAGCGGCCATTATGAATACCTCTGTAAGGGCACAGATAGATATATAGATATATTGATTTAAGAGAGAGTTTTACCTCGATCATGCAGCAAATGGCGATACAAATAGACTGCACGTCTGCAGCCCTCATCCGGATAAAAATTTGTCATAACCGGGTGACGCACACGCAGGGCATATGCCTCGCAGAGCACCAAAAACCAGGCGAAGAGGCATACCATCGAAATCTCCCAATAACGCTTACGTTTCGGCGGTGCTGGCACGGGCGAACATTGTTCGATATCTATTATTAAATTCTTGGATAATGGCTCAAAGGCGTCTATAAATCCATGTAAAACAAAACCGATTACACCGCCATTCTTAACCACAATTTTTGTATATTCGTATGCTGAAAAGAAAACCATAAAAAAGGGACATCGATTTGAATATCCTTGCAGATTGTAGCCTAAGTAAAGGTAATCCTATGGCAGCTATATGGCAATGTAGTCCGTTCAAGAATATATACTATAATCTTTCAGTCGAGAGTTATATCCCCATATCTTGGAAAAGGAAAATGCTCTGCTTAAACCAACTTTGTTTCGGATCGATTGTTTCTATGGCAGCTATAAGATCGGTTTTGGTTTTCTAAAAATAGCCACGCTGAGTGACTAGTTTGCTTAGGGAAAGACAAACAGACAGACGGACAGATGACTCCTCTGTGTCTCTCCATATAGCTGCTTCATAGATAATACTCTCTACAAGGATATAATAAAGTGATCCTTACGTTGCAGCGCCGCAATCTGATGTGTGTGATAGGACATTATGGCCAGCAACCAATAGAGGCTATAATCCAGGAAACATATGGTAAATAGCTGCAGGCACACGATAATCATGAAGACGAAGGAACGCCGCATAATGCGCCGCTCAGCAGGCAGCTGTCGCAAGGATGTAATCTTAAAGATAAGAAGTTACGGAATTATTTCATATATATATCTGATGTGGAACTGAAGAAATACCTTGATATATTTCTTTTGCTCCGTCGGACGCAGCGGCAGAGAGCTGTAGCCTAAATTGGTATTCTGCTGCGTGTCGAACTCATAAAATTCGCTATTTAAATAGATATTTCTATAGTTATCGCTGCCCAGATAGTTGTAGCGAAAATTGATGGCGCCCAGAATGACAAGGACAACTAATATAAGGGTTATAGCATGCAGCCACATAAATATGGTCAAATATTTATGCATTTCTATGTCCATGTGCCTGGCGACTTTCTGGCCAAGTTCGCTGATACCTTTGCCGACATCATCCTTGGGCTTGTCATAATGATCGAAGACAATGGTTACCTCAAACATGGTTCTAATCTTGTCAAAGGTTTCCTTGGGACCTAAAGCAACACACAGTTAAATAACTTAACCTCATGGGTGAGCCATCAACTCACGGATAAAGATCTTATCGGCAATCTCCAGTTGCTGCTGCATGTGAGTATCAAAGAAGCTGGACAATTGCTTCAGATTTGAGCAGAACCAGTCAAATTGACTATCGAGCTTGCAATTGTCCTTTCCAAACTTGGACTGGCATTCCTGTATACCGATAGTGCCGGCCCCCATGCAACGATCATAGGGAACACCCATTTGATTTTCAAAGAAATGCTGCTGAAGCTCCAGCCAAGCAGCGCAGCTTTTGTAGCCGTCATCTACGGGGAGAAAGAATAAAATCAATAGATACAGCTGGGGAGCTTTAGGAGATTCGTTGACTCACGTAACTTGTCAATGGGCTGCTCCAGACGCAGCAGAAATCTATTTAAGCGTTCCATTAGCCTACGCACCTTGGTTAGACAGACGTAGATAGAGTGCTCCACCACAAAAATGGGATCACCCATGAACTCATGCATTGGGGTTAGGGCCTGCTTGAGTAGCTCCTGGCCACAGACGATACAGCGGCTCATTTTGTTAATATTGTGCATAATATTCCTGACTGGCCCAGAGACCGCAAAATACATGGCCAATAAAATGACCAGCAATTGTCCCTTGAATCCGACCAAGAAGGGTAACAATAATACCCCAATACAACTACAATTGCAGGAACAACAGGATAACTACACTCAACTACACTCAACTACACTACAACTTTTGATTACTCACGTGGTATCGATATTGTAAGATAATAGTAACATGAACAAGGCCACCAACACAAAAAATAACCAAACAGAGTTAATTTCATGAAGGAACGCATGGAAAAACATAAAATACCAGCCCAGTACAAGGAATATACCCGTGATATATCCCAGGATAATATAGGTAAATTGATTGTTGCTTGGCCCATCTTCATCGTCGTCCTCGTCAGGCTCTGGAATAGGAATTATAACACTTGATGGCATCTGTAAAGGATAACCGGTTGAATCGTCCTGTTCAGATTCTGTTTTTGGTTCCTCATATTGCTTCTTTATGGATCTCCTAAACTTCTCGTGAGTACCATGATAATACCTATTTATTTTGCGATCCAGCGAGTGATCTTTTGACCTATCTGAACCTGCAATTTCAATATGAGCCACTTCAGAGCCGGATGATGATGGACTCAGTTCGGTGGTATCTTCTTCAATTTTTTCATACCCAGCGCGTTCACGATAGCTCTCATCATCTGATGATGATGATGATCCGTAAGAGTCACTTTCATTATATGACGACATTATAAGTTAAAATCAGCTTTATAATTTTATATTGCTTTATATTCGTATCACGCAGCAACTTGAAAAGTCTACTGAATTATTTGTTTCTCATTTGTTAAAAGAAAACGAAATTCAAGGCACAGCTACTATGATTATATATATAACCTGACCTGTCCCAAACGATAAGTTTTCTTAAGGGCTATCGACTGACCGAAGGACACTCGTATCGTCCTTGTAGTTATTGAGTTAATCTGGATTTTCGCGACTGATCCATAGATGACCCCTATATCCTTAAGTGCCAATCGATAGAGTTGGTCCTTACGACCGTAACCCAAAAGGTCCTGGAAAAATCTGTAAGGATTCCACAAAGCTACAGCTATTTTTCTTCAAGAAAATCTCTTATAAATTTTTCAAGGGGGCAACGTAGGCAAAATGTCTTGAAAATAGAAAATCGCCTGCAACTCAGCCATTTAAATGACTATCCTGATGCCTTTGAGCCACAAGATAGTTCATATCCTGCCAGATCTGTATGTGTTATCAAAAAGACGAAAATCCTTTAGTAAGCTGAGAAAAAATTACTGTTTTCTGTACAGAAAAGTATTTATAACTCGGCCATATCCTTGCGCTTCCTGGCGAATCTGGTCTCAAACGGTAACTATTCATATGGGCTATCGACTGACCCAAGCACATTCGCGTCATCCTTGCAGTTCTTGAGTTATCCTGGATTTTGTGCTTTTGGCTGGTTTTCTTGCTCATTTCGAATGAAAATTTTCAAGTCGATGATCCTTAGATGACCCCTATATCCTTGAATGCGAATCGATAGAGTTGGTTCTTACGAGTAGAACGCGGGTATCCGCTTCAAAATCCATAAAGATTTACGGAAGTTATGTCCTTTTTAATATCAAATTTACAACGCAAGCAAAAGCAGAATATAATTTTTATTGCATACTTTTAGGATGGAATAAAAATATTTAAATTTAACACGCAGCTCAACGGACAATATTTACTAAAAATATTTTATGCATTGCATACTTTTAAGGGTGGGTCGAAAATTAACGGCAGCTTGTTACTGATTCTGTTCACCTGTTACTCCAGGCCACCAATTTTCGATTTTTGACTTCTGCTGCGGCTGATTTTTAACAAATTAAACTTGCAGCTAGCTGAATATGTTATTTTAACAGTGCAAATGTTAAGGGCCACTGTTAGCTAACTATCCAAATGTTAATTAACATATTTTCATCTATTTTGTTGCACATTCGCCTTGATGTGCGCTCTCCAGCTAAGCGCTCTATCTAGATGGACACCCGATTCCTTCTCGGATTCCTTCCATTGGAAATGGAAGTAACGCCTATTATTAGGAGATACAAACACAACATATAATAATAAGAATAATTCTTGCTTTATTGATAAAAACTGTCTCTAATTTAGAAGTCAGCAATAATATAGCCAATTCAATTATTTCATGCTCTTGCGTCGCTCTGGCTCCATAACGGCAGTAGGAGGAGTAGGAGCTGAAGATCCTCCCGCCTTTTGCATTTTGGCAAATGCTTCAACGCAATCCTTCAGCTTGGGCATTAGCTCAGCCATTTCTCTGCACTGAGGGCAATCCGATTCCGCCAGCTGTGCAGCTCCGATTCTTTTAAGTTCCGCTTCAGTTAGCCATTCAATAGTAAAACTCCTCTGCTGGCAGAATTTCAAGGCAAACTGATTAAAAATTCCAGCATTCATTTCGGGGCAGTACATATAAAAGTTTCCATCCCGAACGCATTCACTTACTGTGGGTGGGGAGACACTTTAAAATCTAAGAAACTCTTCATATTTATATATATATATATATATTTATATATATAATCAGATTGTGTGATCTTACGCGATGAGGGAGATTTTGCGGTGTTGTCCGACTCCGACTTTCCTACAAGAAACTTGAATTTGGACCCAGGAAACTTAACAAAATAACAAAAAAATTTATCGGGAGTTTTTGATAGGGACAGTCGACCGTCGAAATGCATTTTCCGTAAGGAGGAATTCATAATTTTGATATTTCTAAAATGTGAAATTTTGAATCTGCTCGCTTAGTTTCAATTTCAATTACACACTGACATTGAGATGATTCGACAGTAAAATCAAGGAATCAATTTGGAAAACAAGAAAGGAAAGAAAAGGAAATCTACTTTGGACTGAGTTTCCTTGAAAAACAGTTAGAAAAGTCAGGTTCGGGGCACGAAAGATCATATATCCTTGCAGTGTGGAATAGCCATGCAGCCATTGGATATAGTTGTCCGATCCGGCCGCTTTATTTATTCATTTATTAGGTCGACTATTTGCAGTCCATAATAAAATTACAATAGCTAAAAAAAATAAACCTTATCAGAATCATTAAAGAAAAGCGGAGAATAGAGATATAAAGAGTGAGAAAAATAGAATGAAAAACAAGGATAGATAGAAATAAAGTTAGAGAGCACATCCCATGGACATATACAATAAAATGTGTCCCTGAACCCAAGTTGATTTGGTCGAACCAATAATCCATAGTGGAACCGATTCTACATAGCTCAAAACAGTAAAGGACTACTTTGCCGTTTGGAGAGACGGAGGGAAAAACGGACAGACAGACAAACATGGCTTTAAGGACACGTGTCTTTGAGCATACTGTGGTTCAAAGGGCATAAAAACCGAAAGGTTTCTTCACAGAATATGCTACAAATTTTACAGAAAATCCAAAAAAATTGTAAAAGAAAGAGAATCGCTGTTAAAGCTACTATTCATTATTATCATCAAAAATTTTATAAAATTTCTAGAAATTTTTTCCGATCATTAAACAACACTTATTTCCTGGTACTTCTGCGTCGGCCATCGTCAGCGGTAGTTTTTTGCATTTTGGAATATTGAGTAATACATTCCTTCAATTTGGGCATCATTTCATTAAACTCCTTACACTGAGGGCATTCAGGTGTAGGACCCATTGAGCCCGAACCTGTTTTCAGCTCAGCTTCAGTGACCCATGCGATGGTGTAGCACATTTTTTGGCAGAATGATAAAGCCAATGGATCAAATATACCAGCATTTATTTCAGGGCAATACATTAGATAGTTACCATCGCGTACGCAGCCAGTAACTATCGGAATATTATAATAATAATGATTATAAATATTTCATTGAAATTATAATATATATTTATTCTACTTACTTGATGAGGGAGCTTTGGCTACATTTTTATCGTTCAGAGCTTTTCCCACAAGAAACTTGAATCTCGAGCCTGGAAATTTTACGTAATAGCAACTAACATCGTCTCCTGATATGTTTCTTGTGCTTCGTCTCTCAAAATTCATATCGCTGCTAGAGGTAAAAAATAAGTGTTTGCTTAACAATAGATCTGCTAAGAAAAGACAAAAACAAAAAAAAAAATTAAATTAAAAACTTTGACATTTTAAAAAAAGCTTCTGCTCTACTGAGTATTATCGACAGGCAGTTCGAGATTGTCGTATCAAAGAACCAAATTAGAGATGAACCAATTGTGGGATATCGATATATTTGATCATTTCGATTGTTCTCCATTTAGATATGTCTATTGAACGGAATAGCGAAATGGAACCATGTGGATTGTGAGTTATTCTCGTTCCTGCAAACTTAACTCAATCCTCTCCTGAGGCATTTGCTTCGCTTCTCTGAATTCTCTTTAAGTGCTTATGGGGATAGAGAAAGTAT
Organism: Drosophila repletoides; assembly: GCA_018150835.1. Taxonomy (NCBI): domain Eukaryota; kingdom Metazoa; phylum Arthropoda; class Insecta; order Diptera; family Drosophilidae; genus Drosophila; species Drosophila repletoides. Next base: position 4,730,906 of record JAECWQ010000031.1, read on the forward strand.
AACCAGAAATATAAGGTAACGAAATTTAGCTTTTTTTTTTAGCTATAATCATAAATCAATATGGATTGATAGTTATTCTAGTTCCTGCTGACTTAGCTCTCTCCTCTGCTGAAACATTTAAATAGCTTCAGCTAATTCTTTAACTTAAAAAATAGATAAAAAGAAACGGAAATATGGTGTCAGGGAATTTATCTGTTTATTAGTTACACATTCTTAAATTAAAATTAACAAAATCAAGCGCAGTCTCTCAGTTCATCAACTAGAAGAGATGACTTTTCAAATCACGAATTCAAAATGCGCGCTCAATGTGCACTCGCAAAAGCTGCATGCTATGAACGGTTACCGTGACATACGTTTGTTTCGCTTTAACATGCTATCGTCTGCTGTCTTGTTCTCTCGCTCTCTGTGCGCAGCTGTAATTGACATAAAGCTGGCTGGCATAGCACTGGAAAAAACCGTTGAAATTCAAACACAGCATACTATCTCTTTCTTTGCTTCTCTTTTGCTTCACTTTTTATTTCAATCAAACCACTTTACACTTAAACTCTCTCGCTCTTTCTCTCTTAGGGTTCTAAACTGTTGTTGTTTTTATCTCTTTTACAAATCTCAAACCTTAATTTTCATTAACAAACTGTGCCGTTTTTTTTTTTTTTTTTTTTGTTTTTAGGGATATTTCATAGTGTTTTTTAATAGTTTGTGTTTTTTTTTGTTTTTTTGCATTTTGTTGGGAATTTTCTCAAACAGCGCGAATGCGTCCTGAATGTAACGAACTTTATGTTTTGCTTTTTGCTTTTGTTTAAACTTAGTTTTTAGTTTTCATGTTTGTTTTACGTGCTGAAAAATACAACGTTGCGATCGAAAATTTCGAAAATTCGAAAAATTCGAAATTCAACGATTCCTTCGACTTTCCTGTCACTTCTCTACTTCTCTCAATACTCTCAGGGTTCTCATACTTTGGGGTAGATGTGTGTGTGTACGTACTTAATATGCCATAATAATAATAATTTCCGCTTAAAATCTATATTTGTAAATGTACATATAGCCGTATATATATATATATATATATATATACGACTGTGTGTGAGAGTGTGTGAGTGAGTAGAGCTACGATCCCTCCATAGGCAAATTATTTGCGCACAAATAGTCTAAAGTTTGAAAAGTTAGGCTGCAAGTATTTCTTAAACAATAGATACACAACTTACTATGAAAATTAGTTGAGATGGCCAAATATTTGTGCGCAAATAATTTGCACACAAATACTAGAAATTTTCCAGCAAGTTGTTCAAAAACTATCACAATTTCTACATAAAAATAAGACAAAATCTTCTGATATTTGTGCTCAAATAATGTGCACACAAATATTTGAAAATATGACTAATTTGCTGAGAGACAGTTAGTTATTCAAAGACTATCACAATTGCCTATGAAAATTGCCAAATATTTGTGCGCAAATAATTTGCATGTGTGAAAGTGCCCAGCTTAACTCTCTATGCTTTTTATAGTTAGTCAGCAGTGTTAGGGGAAATGGGGGAAATGGGGGGCAAAAGGAAGTAATATCTATGTATTTATGTATCTCCTCGTAGTATGTATGTATGTATGTAGTCTCTGTCTTATAGGTATACAAATATATATGTACATAAGTTGCAAGTTAGTTTCGTGTATTTGATACTTTGCAAGGTAGTAATTGAATTACGTTTACGTTAAGAGTTTACGATTTACGATTTACGATTAACGATTTACGATTTACGATTTACGATTTACGATTTAGGCTTATATAACTCAGTCTAGCACCCCTAGAGATTGAACTTGGATAAAACGATCGATTCGCTCTCGAATTTATCAATATACAATTGTTGGAATGTTCAAATATTCAAATATATAGATATATATATATATGTATATATGTATATATGTATATATGTATGTATGTATATGTATAGATATATAAGTATACATGTATAAACTCGTATAATATTGGCTATATAGTATAAGTATGTGTACGTAGCTATATACTATACATATATAAGTATGTATAAGTATAAGTTCAAGTTAATTAATTCAGTATTTAATTAATTCAGTAATTTCAATTAATTAATTAATTAATTGTATACCGTTGCTAATGTTTGCACTAAAAAATTGGCATAACTAAAATACACACGCACACACTCAAAATATTGAACACGAAACAAATTCCTTGAATTGCTACCAATTGGTTCTCTTGGATTTCTCTTAGATATCTTCTTTCTCTCGTTTTCTTTTTTGTTATTTTCGTTCTTATATAGTAATTCTTCAGATATCTTATGTAACATAAATCGTATACACATTCGAATATACATATACATATGTCAGTATATATAGTATTGTATATATATATATATATATTATATAAGTATTACCCAAGTCTATAAACTAAATCAGGGGAAATCAGCAATTACGAGAAGAGTTTATCATCTAAACTTCTACTATACTTGTTGTGGTTCTCTAGGCACTTTCTTCTATTTAATAGAGTTTTCATTTCTTTTTTTTTCTGCATTTTTTTTTCTTTTTCTTTTTTATTTTGTTTTCAAAGCAACCAAAAGAATTAGACATTATGAGATATTGTGAACTTTTCAATTGGATTTTGGGGGGCAACAAAGGGGTTAAGAGCTATAAAAGTATATAGTATTATATTAGTCAGGTTTTATGCCGGATTTCACTTGCGACCGAATTCCATGGGGAAAAAATGAAGCCTGCTCCAGAAAGTATGCTACAATTTTCGATTGCCCAGCGGAATTCAACTCTAAAGTGAAATCCGGAACAAAACACTCAGGTTGGTATAGTTTTTTTTTTTTTGCTTTGCTTTCTTTTTGTTTTCTGTTTCGTTTTCCGGGAGTTCAAATTGGCGTCGTCTTCACTTCATCAAGTCACCTGTATGGACTCTTTTTTTTTTAAGGTACTGCAGCAGATAAGGTCGAAATTAAAGATCTGTTTTTGTATTTGTATATTTTAAGGGTCTTTTGTGTTTTCTTCATTCTTTTTTACAGTGTTCTTCTTCTTGTTGTTGTTGTTGTTGTTGTTGTTGTTGTTGTTGTTGTTGTAGTCGAAACCTATTTGTAAGTTCGGTTAGTTTAAATCCTTTTTGTAGTCGTGGGAACGCGGGAGGGCGGAGGAAGGGGAACGAGGCAGAACAAGGGGGCGGGGGGGGCAGGGGGGCGACGGGAAAACGACTTGACCATATAAAAACCAATGCCAAAATGGGTAACAAAAATGTTGCCAATTCGTGTGAACCAAAGTGAAATAAAAACAATTTTTTTTTGTATAAATTTTTTGTTGTCTTGAAAATGATTTCAATTTTCAATTTCTTTTTAATTTCTTTTAATTTTTAATGATACGTTCTTTTTTTTTGCTTTTTGACCAATTTAATTTATGCATATATATATGTATATATGTATGTATGTATGTATATACATCAACATATATATGTATAAGTATGTATTTATGTTTTCATGTATGTGTATGTATCTATATATATATATATATATATGTATGTATATATATATATAATAATTTACAGTTTTCTCTCACTATTTAGTTGCTGCTCTGCTTACATAACTCTTTGTTTTTTTTTGTTTTTTGTAATAAATTATACAATTTAATTTAGTTAAATTTAATTAATTATATTTAATTTAATTGAATTAATTGTATACTTGCGTAACGTAGTTTAATCTATAGTTAAATTGCTGCTACGGCCACGCCCACCGAATGCGGGACGCGATATGTATGTACAAATGTATTTTTTGCTTTCTTTCTTCTCTGCTTCATCTCTCTCTTTCTCTTTCTGTTTCTCTTTCTGTTTCTGTTTCTATGTTTCCTTCTCTTTCTCTTACATGCTTTCTTCTTCTGCTTAAACTCTAAGGAGGATGAGGGCGTGTGTGTGTGTGTGTGTGTGTAGTATAGGTGTGTGTGTGTGGGTGTGTCTATGTGTGTGATAGGGGCGTGGTCTAGGCGTAACTTAGGATTTACAATTGAACTAATACGCGCGAGTTTTAGAAACTTTTCCTTTATGAACGAACGAACGAACGAACCAAATGTATTACAATTATCATTATCATTATCTTTATCATTATCTTTATCTTTATCATTATCTTTATAATTTTTATCTTTTATCTTTGTTTTTATTTTAATTTAGTTAAAATTCAATTTTATACCTGTTTTGCATATATATATATATAACTTTTCAAGCTAACTTACACTTCTCTCTCTCTCTTTCTCTTCTGTATTTTCTCTACTCGTTCTTAAACGAAATGCAAGAAAACTCAAAACTCGAAAAAAAAAAAAAAAAAATTAACAAAAACAAAAAATAATATTACAACAAATATATATGAAACATACAGTTTACAAATACAAATACATTATTTATCTTTTGAACGTTTTTGTTTCATACGACGAGCGACAAAAACAACCAAAGCCAAATGTAATTTTAACTAAATTTTCCTTTTTTCTTTCGCTTTTCCAGCTCGTTTTTCTTGTTTTCTTTTCATTCTTGATTTTTAATTTTTTTTCTTTTCTTTTTTTGTTGTATATCTTTAATATATATATATAGATAGATATATATATATATATATGTATATATGTATTCATGTATGTGTATATATATTTTTTAATGTTTTTGTTTTCTTGTTTTCGGCTTTAAATAGTTTCTCAAAGTCTTATACGTTTCTTTATAGGGCAAAAAAGCATTATAAATTAATTGTAAAAATCAAAAAATTAGCATACAAAAATTCTTACTAGAAAATTGAGCGAGCTACGGATTCTTCGGCTCTCCTTCTGCCTATTCTTCTTCTTCTTCTTCTTCATCTTCATCTAAACTATATTTTTTTGTTGTCTCTTTTTTTGTTTTGTTTTGTTTTTTAGGCATTTTCTTTAGACGTGCGCATAGAGCTAATGTACATTATAATTATACATATATTATTTTTTTTTGCTTTTGTTTTTTCTGTGTGTTTTGTAATAGATTTACATAGTTACAATTTACAGTTAGGTGACATGATAAACACACTCCCATTACTACATATATATATGTGTGTATGTAATTGTTAAATATATATATATATATATATGTGTGTGTGTGGTATATATATATATTTTTACAGTTTTACATACTAGATTTTCATTAGCTAGCCATACGCTCTTCAACTTTTTTGAATACAATTCAATTTAGTTTAGGATTTAATTTTTAAGCCTAGAATGTGGTTTTTGGCCCACTGTCGACTGCCGGGCAGACTGTCAGTTCGGGCGGCAGATGGCGCGCGTCCTACCTTTAGCTTCTTCTTCTTCCTCTTCCTCTTCTACTCCTAATTTAATTGTAATTCATTTAAATTGTGACTAACTACGCGCTAAAAAAAAAAAATTAGTTAAACTATGTATACGATGTGGCGCCATCTGTGGATCGGCCGCCGAAGCTGCCGCCTGCCTTAGCTATTTGCCACAGTGGGACAATTACGCACATTCTCTGTGTATAAATTATATATATATATATATATTGTTTTTGTAATAATTTAATTAATTTAATATAATTTAATTTAGCTTTAGTATATTGTATATTATTATTATTTATGTATTTATCCTTTGCTTAAATCTCTATATATATATATATGTGTATGTATTTAGAAGATTATACTGCCCTATATAGATATATATATGTATATATATATATACGTACGTTATGTGCCAACTAACAAATTTCTATGCACAATCAAAAACGATAAACGATAAACGATAAACGTGTTTTAAAAGATACACAACAGAAAATTACTTCATTAATTTTCATTTCTAATAAAATTAGCACTAAACTCTCCACAATTTTGCAGCTAATTTTCACATTATTATTATTATCAACATTATATTTTTCTTTCTCTTTCTTGTTGTTTCCTTTGTTGTTGTTCTGTTTTGCTTGTTATGGTTTTTGTTTTTGTTTTTTTTTTTGTTGTTTTTTTTAATTTTTTGTTTTTGTTGTTTTTGCACTAAATTTCAACTAAATTAGAATTTAATTTGCATTTAAATCTAAATGACGACAGCTTAAACAACAACAGGCGGCTAGACACGTGTTCAGCTGTTGTTCCATCGCTGCTGCTGCTGCTGCTGCCGCTGCTGCTGCTGCTGCCGCTGCTGTTGTTGCTGCTGCTGCTGCTGTGGCTGTTGTTGTTCACTTGGACGCTGTCTTTTTGCCCTGCGTTGTTGCTGCTGTTGTTTTTGTTCTTGTTGTTGTTGGTGATGTTCGCGACGTTGTTGTTGCTGTTGCTGTTGTTGTCGCTGCTGCTGCTGTTGCTGTTGCCGCTGTTATCGGCGAACAGCGACGCGCCGTTGGCGAACTATTGTTGGAGGCGGGAGAATTCGAGTTGACAACAGCCAAACTGTTGCTGCTGCCGCCCGTTGAGCAGGAGTAGGAGGAGATACTTGTTGTTGTTGCAGCTGTTGCAGTTGCTGCTGCTGTTGTTGTTGTTGTTGATGCAGCAGCTGCTGTTGCATCGCCATAGCACAATTTTGACATATTATCAATGGCATCCACCCACTGTATGGCATAGCCCTCGGGATCGTCCAAATAGTAGGTGCGATTCGGCTGCAATCAAAAAGATTTTAATAAAAAATTAGCATAAAATTAACATCGAAATTAGCAATTGTTCAAATTAAAACCCATTAAATTAAAACTACAAAAAATGTGTTCCTTTTTTTTGCTTTTTTTTTTGCTTTTTTTTTAGTTTTTTTTTTGTATGTTTTATCTGCGTTGCGTGTGCAGTTTTCAATGTCGCAATTAATTGAGTTGTTATTGGTGTTCTTTCATTCATTTTGTTGCTGTTGTTGTTGTTGTTTGTGTGTGTTGTTGTCGCTCGTGTTGCGGGTCGTAAACACGTGCCGCAGCTATAAACTGGACCCAAATGGTTTTTTTTCCCTCTGTTTTTGTGGATGGTGGATGGATGCGTGTGGCTTTTATGACAGATGACGTCACATCAACAGTTGGTTCAACAAACTGTCAACAGAGAGCTGAGCCGGGGGTCTCTGTCTCTCTCTCCCGCTCTCTCTCTAGCTTCTGCCATTGCATATTTTACGGCTAACAACAACATTTCAGCCAACATTAATCAGCAAAACTTTCAAAACAAGTTCTCTTCAGAAAACATATCGCAATAATCAAAGTTATCGAAAATATCGATAAATGAGGAATACATGCAACCCGTTATAGTCCTTCATATTATCTGGACTTACCGTATGCACAAAGAAGATCTTAAAGTTCTTGATCTCGGCACGCAGTTCAGGACTCCAGGGTATTTCACCCTTTTTAATCATCTGCACGGGATCAATGTAAATGAGGCGTGGCCCCGTTGTCAGGAGCAGCATACGCTTTCTAGCGAAGAGACCCTTGCGCTTGTTGACGAATCCACGCTTAAGGATAACCTCTCCGTCGGCAAAAACATGCCACTTATCAGCCTTTTGTGCCTCCAGGCGTTGTTGCTTCTGTGAATCGCTCAAGTCGAAGGAATCTAGAGAAGAGCGGCGTAAAGTTGAATTAGTAAAGGAAGGAAAAAGGAGTAAGGTGAGGGAAATACATACTTCTTGCCGTTGAGGGCTTCTGTGTGGGCACAGCGACGCCCAGTTCGGCGCTCAGTAGACGTGTCTTCTGGCGCTCATCCAGGCCGGGCTCCAGATCATCGCTGATCGGCAAACTGTTGTAGCTGGTGCCGTTGCCGGTGCGGAGCTCCTCGTCCTGGCTAACGCCGGGCAGGTAGGGATAGATGGGCGGGGGTGTTTGGTGACGCAACATTAGCCAATCAATGTTGGCAAAGAAGGGATGTGCACGGATGCTCTCATAGTAGCCGAAATCATCCTGAGCACCCAGACGTTCGCTGGGTTTAATTTTCAGCAATCGCCTGACCAGATCCTCGGCATCCTTGTCAAATCCTTGCGGAAAATCAACGGCACATTCGAGAATCTCCTTAAAGATGAGGTAATCGTTGCTACCCCGGAACGGTGGCAAACCGGAGATCATCTGATAGATGATGCAACCCAAGGCCCACAAATCCGCAGCCGGCGTAATGGGTCCATTCTGCAGCACTTCGGGTGAAACGTACTGAGCGGTGCCCACAAAGCTGCCACGTCGCGCCCGACGATGTGGATAATTGAAGCGACGGTTGCGGGGCGAACGTGCTGAATCTGTTGTGTCCGTTGTCTGCTCATCCTCATTATCAACATCCTCATCATCATCGACCGCATAATAGAACTTGCGATCTTGTTCCTCATCCTGCTCCTGCTGATCATCATTCTCATCTTCAATGTCATCGTACAGCTCTTCGCTGTCCTCGTCATCATCATCGGAGCTGCGCGCTGAACGGCGACGTCGCTGCCCAGACAGCTGTGCCTTCGCCTGTGCCCGTTCCCGCGGTGTCATCACCTTGGCAGATCCGAAATCCGCTATTAACGTATGCATATCCTCATCCAACAGTATATTCTCTGGCTTCAGATCCCGATGCACAACGTTCCGGCGATGCATATGCTCGCAGGCCAACAATAGCTCGGCGGCATAGTGACGTGTGCAGGCAACATCGAAGCTACCGACACGTGTTATATAGGGCAGGAGATCACCCTTGCGGGCGTATGTCATAACAAAGTAGAGGGAACGATGATCTTGGAACGTGCATGACAGATTCACAAAGCCCGGCACGTTCGTCAGCATGTGCATCACTTCGCGCTCTCTCTTGATGTAGTCCTGTTTACGCTCTCGCAATATCAGACGCTTTTCGCATACTTTGACTGCAACAGAAAGAGAGAGAGAGAGAAAGAGAAGGAAAGAGCGAATTAGTCAGTCAGTTGGCAACAATAAAACCAAAGCAATGGAATCGAAACAACTGTAAAATTCCAATTCGAGATGCTTTCAAATGATAGCAAAGAGAGACAATATATATGTACATATATATGCATTGATAGCCCACATAAATAATGGCTATTAAGAAAAGAAAAAAAAATTAAATAATGCATATAAGATACAGTGGTTGCTCGATAATAAAATTCTATTTTTTTTATATATATATATATTTTTTTTTGTGCACTTTATATATATATTTGTCGTAGTACTTCAATTATACAAGATATTTATTTTTCATATGTAAACATGAAGAGAGATTAATTATATTCTATAAAACACCTTTTTAATTGCCGTGCGAACAGTGTGCGAGGCTCAGCTTAAAGGCTCAGCACAGGCGACAAGTTTGTCATAAACAAAGTGCTGCATTCATGCGCACAACTCGCCAGTTTGTGTGTGTGTGGGCTGTGCCGGCACTTCGCTTTTTCTGCTTTGATATCATTTTATTTACTCACACACTCGCACGCACACGCACACACACACACACACACACAGTAGAAACAGAGAGAGAAAACTTTTGTCGTTTTCTTGTTTCAATTTGGCATACATATTCCTTGTGTGATTTATTGAAATGAATGCAAAAGTATAGAGGAGATGGGAACAGAGCAGAACACAGCACAGCACAGCACAGCAGAGCAGAGCAGCGGCCAGCGCAAACAGCGGACAAAAAGGGAAACAAAATAAAAAGAAAAAAAAAAGAAAAAGGAATTTGCTCAAATTGCTAAATTAACTGGCGACAGCGTCTTTTGCCCAGCGGCAGCAACAGCAACGGCAGCAGCAGCAGCAGCAGCAATGAAAGCGAGCGCGCTTTGGGAACTTGTTTCCAGCCCCCCTTCCATTCTCTGCTGCTGCTTCGTCGGCTGCTGCTGCTGCTGCTCCCTAAGAAATTCTAAACTGGTTGTTGAACTGCAAAATACACACACACACACACAAACACACACAAATACACACACAGACATGCGAAAGCTCAGCTGAAGAATCTTTTGGCATTGAAACATTGATGTGAAACGGTTTTTGAGCTTTGGCTTAGAGGTTAACCGGTTAACCGGTTAAATGGTTAACGGGTTAACGGTTGCTTCGCCTTTGTTTCATTTGATTGCTTTTAAATTTGAAAAGAAATCATATTTTCCTAAACCGCAACACGAAACGTGGGAATCAACTGATTTCGTTTCCAAAGAGGAACAGACGGAAATGATAACAAACGGACAAAAAAAAATAAAAGAAAAAATGAGAAGTGCCAACAGTTTTCGTTTTCGTTTTCGTTTTTTTTTCGATACAAACAAAACTTAAAACGCAAATTTGTTGATTTGCGAAAAAGCGAATAAACAAGAACGTTGAATATAATAAATTACAGCGGCAATAGAAAATACAAATATTAATTTTTTTTTTCTTTCTCTTTCCTTTTTTTTTTTTTGTTGTTTTTCTTTGCTTTTTTTATTTTGCTATTTTATCAAGATCGCAACTGAGTTTTTTTCTTTTTAGTCTAGAAAACAAATCAGGGGCGATAAGTTGAGTCGAGTGGCCGCTAAATAAACACACAACAAGAGGAAAAAAAAAAAAAGAAAAAAGGAAAAACAAAACAACGGCAATTAAAAGATTAACGCAAATAAAATAGAAAAAAAACGGCACACAGCTTTTATGCGTTTTAAATTTTCTCATGCCAAAAAAAAAAATAGCTGGGAGACAGCCACAGCAACAACAACAAAGGCAAAACACAAATAAAAAGTGCGTAAAAATAAAATCGACCTTGAAATTCGGACTGTTGCTTTTTGCAATAGTTTTTCTCTTCTGTTTCTTCTTTTTTTTTGACATTGATTAAATGGATTATATTGGAATCGAAATATGGAAACGGTATTTTATTTGTGCAGTTTTTTTTTTTTTTTTATTTTATGTTTTATTTTCTGCTTGTTGGTTTTAATTGAAAATGTTGTCGCATTATTTATTTTAATTTTTTTTTTTTGCGCGCGCGACATTTGTTGAGCTGCGGTTTAAAATAATTTTTTGTATTTTTTTTTTTTTGTGTTGGGTTTAATGCCCGACGCAACGACGCTGATAAGGCAACGAAAGCGCAGCCTTGAACTTGGCGGCGGCGGCGCATGTACAAAAAAACAACAACAGCAACAAAAAAAAAAAAAACCAGCATAGGTAAATAGCAACAAGAAGTATAACAAACTTTAGCAGCTGGCAAAAAGAAAAAATACAGAAGAAAAAAAAGTGAGACAATATCATAAGTATTTGCCCAATGTGCCCCACTGATCAGACAGAGCATTGTGTGGCGGAGACATATGCAGCGAGAGTGAGCGAGAGAGGAAGCGGGATATAATACGAAAAATGCAGAGTGCATTGCAACTTGTTGCGCCTCGAATGGAATGCAGTACAACGAGTTTGACAGAGCTTGAGAGAGAGAGAAAGAGAGCGGAAGAGAGCGCAGCACAACACAACAGTGGGCGACATAAATTGCAATTGTAACCAGTTGTTGTTGTTATTGTTGTTCGAGAGTCAAACGATTCTATAAATAAGACACAAGACGCAACTGCGACTCAGGACAATGACCAAAAAAAAAGAAAAGAAAAATAGAAAACTGTACACAGATGCATTCCAAAGCACCAAAGCAGAGATGCGATGGCGCTCAAGAGAGCTGAAAAAAAGTCTGAGTTAGTTAATTGGGCGCAAGGCCGTTTGGGTATGTTGTGGAATTGGAACACAATAAACAGGAAGTCAGCAAAGGTGTTTGAACTGCCAAAGAGACAAGCGAGAGCGCGACCAAGAGAGTGCACTCTGCAGATCAGAGAGTGGGCAACAACAAAAAAAAAGGCTAAAACTAAACTAATTTTGACCCACTATGGCTGGGTATTTTTTTTTTTATTTTCATACATATGTTATTATTGTATCGCGTGGGCCGCTTGGCAATGTTTTTTTTTTGGTGGGCTGCAATAAAACTGATTACCAACGTCAGATAAAAAGAAATAACCAAAAAAGAAAGAAAAACGAAAGAAAAGAAAAGAAAAAAAAAAAAGAGAACTGAACTCCAAAGCGACCCACGCGACTTTTAATGCTGTTTTCGCTTAATTTATTGTCACGGCGGCCTTTTTGGCACGACAGCAAATTGACATAAAACTGACAAAATTCTGATAAAAGTCGATTGCGAATTTCGACGAGACACAGACACAACAAAGAAAGTACTCGACCACAAAATACCCTGTATTATTCAGCTTAAGCATTCGCTCTGGAATAATGCAAATCAAATGTCAGATTTCACATCAGTAGAAATCAATTAATTTAGAAGAGTATTTTTAAAGAGAATTTTAGAAAATTATTCGATTAGTCTCTGCTGTTGAGGCAGAGATGCCCCTTCCTTCTGCCTGTTACATAAGTTTTTCACATATTTAATATACCCTTTTGACCCACTGTGTAAAAGAGTACACAGTGTATAAAAATTGCAAGCTACATATACACATGTACATGCCGTACATAAGTATGCATGAGTGTGTGTGTGTGTGTGTGTGTGTGTGTGCCATTTCGCATTGTTCCGCACAGCATTTCAATTTCATTAATTAGCGGCTGCCGCCCAAAATTGGCAAAGAACATTGGCGGCGTCTGTTTAGCTGCTTCTGCTTCTTCTTGATCTACGTCTTCTCCCCGCTCTCTTATCTTGTCTCTTGCTCATCATGACGTAACTTGACGTTTCGCTTGAAACTCATTTAAATATGTCGCACAAAAACCAAACAGATTATGACAGGCCCAGCAACAAGAACAACAACAACAAGAACAGAGAGAGAGTGAGAGGGAGAGCACTCAGGTAACACAGACAGGAGCTCTTTTTTTGTGGAATATTGTGGAAAACGGAATGGGTCACAGAGCCAGTTTTAGTTTCATTTTGTTGCTGTTGTTGTCTGAGTCATAACAATTTTGAGTGCGCCTCCTTTTTTATTGTTATTGTTGCTGCCTGCTTGCCTGCCGTTTATTGCCCTTTTGGGAGCAGAGGGGGGTGTGCGGCACGCAAAGGATTTTTTTTATTTTTTTTTTTGTGCCCAACAAGTGAGCAGCTCTCCCAGTCTCCCGCTCTCCCACTCATCATCTTGCCCGCTCTCTTTGTATGTGTGTGGAATAGTAATAAAAAGGAAGGCCAAGTCGACGTCTTTTGCCGACTTCCTGGCGCGACTTAATTTGCTCATAAAAAGCAGAAGAGCAGCGACAGAAGTTACAGTTACTGTCCTTGCCACGTGCCACACACCCCTGCCCCACCCCCTGCTTTTTTGCCACTTCCCCCCCACCCACTTCAACATGCAGCAGCTGCAGTTAGCATTAAAAAAAAAGGAGGCAGGTGCAAAGAAAACAACGTTATGAATCAGCCAAAAGGGATAAACACACGAAAAGGATCCGCTACTAAGTTGAATGACCCAAATTTGTCAATATTATGTTACTGAGCGAGCGAAAAAGAGATACAGAGAGAGAGAGAGAGAGCGCAGCGGAGAGAAAAGGTTAAATACCCTCTCTCCGCCAGCTGCGACGGCGCAGCTGCTGCTGTAATTAAAAATAACACACAGAAAGCAAAAGAACAAGCACAAGGAGCAAGAGAAGATAAGTCAAGGAGAAGAGGGGCGGCAAAAGAGCGAACGAGTTCGCGAGTTCAGTGGCCAAAATTGCCTGGGAAAAAAAGTTAGGATCAGAATGGAATATGAAACGTCAAACGTGGGGGGAGCAATGGCCGGCCGATCGATCGATCGTCTATAACAACAAGTTGCAGTTCGAAGTTCGAAGTTTCAAGTTGGAGCTCTGCGTGGGTGCAGAGAGCAGCATATAAGGAAGTTCTCACGCGTGAAAGCAAACACGCTGCGTGATGTCGCTGCTGCTGCAGCTGTCGCAGGATTTTGAAGCACGTGTGTTGTGTGTTGCAAGGAATATTATGGAATTTCTCAGGTAACAAAACGAATAACGAAAAACAAAAAGAAACGGAAAATTGCCCAAACAGCTGCTGAGACATGAAAGCCGCGTTTCTGGGAACAACAATTAAATGCGATTTGCGACGAATGATGATGAAATACTCAAAGTGAAATAGCAAAAAGCCAGACACAATGTGAAAATGCGTAAAAACGAATTTGCGTAGCGCGTCAAACAGACGCCGTATGTACGCAATGCGTAGCGTAATAAAGCGCCAATACACACATACACACACACATGTATGTACATGGTATGTATATACCTTCCCCCCTCCCCTTCCCCTCTCCCTCTCTCACTCTCTCTGTCCACTCCAACACACCTTTCATGCATGTGACAAAAAAACAAAAAATTGTCCAAGCAACGAAATGAAAACGAAAATGAAAACGAAAAATTGCTGTGTTCATCGTGAGTGGAGGGAGTTGGCGGTTGGCGGTGGGCGGAATAGGCATCGGCAACGGCAGCGGCAGCTGTTGAGTGCGCGTGAGAACGCCAGAGAGTGGGCGTTACAGTTGGCAACATGTTGCCAGACAAGTCCATAAAATGTTGCCCGGTTGCTTTGTTTATAAGCAAATTAAATGAAAACAAGAACAGCAACAATAACAAAATACGAGTGAAATTCGGTTTGTGCTCGTTTTCTGCCGTCTCAGTGGGTGGGTGGGTTGGTGGGTGGGTGTGGGTTGGTGGAAAATGTGTGCCAATAAAATACAATACATAACAATAAAATCGGTGGGGTTATTTATTTTTTGTTGCGGCATCACAAAACATATGCTGACCTTCAAAAGCTGACTTTAATACATGTATACACACACACACACACACACACACACACACACACACACACACACACACAGTTACAAAATTCAAAGTCAAAAGTGCAAACTCATTTGAAAAGCTTTTCGCCTGACGTTCGGACTGTGTAATGAAATGTTAATTTCATAACAGGAACCAGCGCGGGTAAAGAGAGGAAGAGAGGAAGGTAGGGGAGGCAGAGAGGGAGGGGGGTATGTACAGTGGAGCCACACGCAGCAAGTTGTTTTTATATTGTTTTTCTTGTGCGTCTGTCTTGTCTATTTTGATACGAAACAGCGGCAGCAACAACAAAAAAAAAGACAACTTGAGCTTGTTATTGCAACGGTAAAACAAATGCACGCCTGCAAGTGTCAATAAACAACTCGAGTTGGCGCGCTCTCTCTCCTCTCCTCTCCCCGCTCGTTGTCGCTCTTCCTCCCTTGCGCGCACTCTCTCTCTTGCGTGTGCAAGCGGCGGCTAAGCTAACTATTAACTGTTGTTGTTTACATGCACCTGATGCTGCTGCTGCTGCAGTAGTGCTGAACGCGTGAGCGAATGTGTCACGCACGAACGAAGTTATCTTTTTTTTCGTGCTAAACTTTTTTCTGATAATATTAGTAAGCAAGAAGTGCCTGTAATACCGATAGCAATAAATATCGCAAGTAATTTTTGCTTTTAAATGCAACTCACGCGCCCATCTCTATGCTGCAGTCGCAGTTAAACTTCTGCTTTATCAGCAGCAGCAGCAGCAGCGAGTTAAATATAAAAAAAAAGTTATTTCAGACACGCGCCGCTTGCTTTTTCTCCTTTCCTTTTTATATTTTATTTTATTTTATTTTATTTAATTTTTTGCATTGAGCAAATTTGTGCTGCGTCTGCAGCGACACGTGTCAAAGTCTCCTCTGGACTTTTGTTTTCACGCTGCAAAACTTTATTGATTTACAGTTTGGCTGCAGTCGGAACGAAAATCTTAAAGCAAATTGGCTTAACACAAATAAACAACAACTAACAGAATTGCTCTACTTATTTGTTATTTGCTTGAAATTGAAACGTGGATAACGTGAAACGTGAAACGGGTGTGGGAGGCGACAGAGCAGACGTTGGTGTTCTGCTGCTGCTGCTGCTGCTGCTGCTGCGCTGCTGCTGCTGTTGACGCTTATCGCATTTGGCGTGTGGCGGCAGCTCAGCAGCTGATCTTGGGAGCCGTCAGCGTTTCGCTGCGGCGTTTTTGTTTCAATCGATAAACAAACAAACAAACTACAATAGCAACAACAATAGATGAGAAAAACAAAAACTGTCGTCAATTGCGTGCGGGCGTCAGCGTTATCACAGCAGAGAGACGACGTTGCCGTCGCCGTCGACGTCGCAGTCGCTGTCGCTCTTGTTGATGTGTTGATATCAAAAGACGTCAAAAGTGTTTATGCCTGAGAGTGTGTGTGTCTGTGTGTATAGGCTTTGTATTCATTTTGCGAGATAAAATTGCCATTAGCAAAGGTTCTGGCGCTCTGATGAAATTTCCAATATACATACATATGTATGTATGTATGTGTGTGTGTATGTGTGTATAGTATAGATACGAGTATTTATATACTCGTATACATAAGTAGCTACATCAAAACAATATGCGAACTTGAAAGCGCCTCATAGCGCGTAGCGTGTCACGTGATTGGCGAGTGACCAAGGCGTGCGATAGCAACAAATTCAATATACATATGTATGTATAATCAACATGTTGCTGCACCAGCAGCATCTCTCTCTCGCTCTATCCCCCCCTCTCCCTCTCTCACTCTCTCTCTGTTCGCCATTAGCCTGTTATCTATCAACTGCTGATTCGACAGTTTCGTTATACTTTTTTTTTTTTTTTTTTTGCGACAACTTTGTCGCCTGTCCTATGCTGCTTTCCTGTGCTTACATTGTTGTCGCTAGCCGACAAACATTAACGAAACGTTTTCGAACCAGAAACAGCTGGTTTCAATTTCAGCTGTGCGTCTCTCTGTGTGTTTTGATTTGTTGGCAGCAGCCACAACAGCAGGTGACAGGCAGCAGCGTTGCGCGTTGGCGTTGGCGTTGGCGCCGAAGTCGTCTGCAATGGCGACCGCATTTCTTGTACTGCCTGGCGCCAAGCAGCCCAACAAATGCTGCTTGGTCTCTTTGGCTCTTTGGTTAGCCTGACTTGGTTTTATCACTAGAGATGGCCAAACTATCGTTAGAATCTCTATCAATCTAACCATCAATATTATATATGCATTAGCTATTCTATCTTATCGTTATAATCTATCATCACTCAAATCTATATATATACTTATCGATAATCAATCGATTTGTTTCAAATTAATCATCGCTACTCACTTGCATATTCACGTCGTGAGTGTATGTCCACCGCTAGGTAAACCATGCTAAAGCTACCATCGCCGACATAACGGCCAAAGATGAAATCGTTGGCCGACCTTCGCGGCGGTGGCGTTTGCTGTAGTTGTTGTTGCTGCTGCTGCTGCTGCTGTTGTTGTTGTTGTTGTGTGGCTGGCGGTGACGACGAGGATTGTTGTTCCTGTTGTTGTTGCTGCTGTTGCTGCTGCTGCTGCTGTTCTTGTTGAAGATTCCGTTGATACATCGGCGATTCACGACAACACATTTTGATACGCTGCGGCGACGAGACGATTAATGAACTGTTGCTGGCCACAGCTGCTGCCAGAGGCGATGTGAAGCCTGCGGACAGGAAGAGAGCGAGACCAAAAGAGTAAGTTAGCTTGGCAACATTGTTGCTAAATAATGTTGCTTACCGTTTGTCATATACTTGTTGCTTCGACCATAGCGATTACTGCTGCTGTTGTTATTGTTATTATTGTTGTTCTCTGTGGTTGTTGCTGCTGCTGTTGTTGCTGATGTTGGTGTTGCTGTTGCCGTTGCAGAGCCACAGCCGCAAGTATGTTGTTGTTGCTGCTGCTGCTGCTGCTGATGTTGCAGCCGCGTCGCTGCCGCTGTGGTGGCCATTGCTCCAACAACAACGGCAAACTCTTTCAGTTTCAGTGCCGAGAAATTTGATTCGCCTAAGGACACTGCAGTTGTTGCTTTTTCTTTTGGCATTGCCGGCATTGTTGCCGTTGTTGTTGTTGCGGCCACGGCCGCTATATTTAATTGTTGTTGCTGTTGCTGCTGCTGCTGCTCGTCAATGTTGTTGCAAACAGTGTTGCTGCTGCTGCTGTTGTTGCTGTTGCTGCTGCTGCTGCTGCTGCTCGAGGCAGAGACGACAACGGCGGCGGCGGCTGCGATGCTAGCGGCGCTGCTTGGCGATTGAATTGGCTGTGGACCGTTAATCTGCAAGAGAGCGCGAAGACAAGAGAGAGAGAGAGAGCGACATTGAGTAAAAATCAATCAAATATGTATATAAACATATATGTATATGTATGTATATATATGTATATTGTCTGTGTATATGCTGACCGTAAAATTGAAAACGCAATAAATTAAAGCGCGCAGTCGCGACACGCCAAAGGCAGAGACTGAGACTGAGACAGAAAGAACAAGTCGGAGCATGCACGACTCGAAGATACCCTGCAAACCAGTTGACTAGTAGCCTAGACTAACGATACTGATCGAGAGCATAGACACTCTTTCAAGCTTTGTACAGGGTATAGAGCATAAAATATAAAGTATAAAAAAACACAAAGTCAAAACAATAACACAGACGGACAGAGGGACAGACAGAGACTCAAAAGCAAAGCGGAACTTGGAAGAGAACCCAAGAAGAACAGGTCCACAAAAGGCAGCAGCCGACTGACTGAAGCTCTTTTTTAGGCCTATGCTTTTGCCTTTGCTTCGCCATTGACGTCAAGTTTTTTTTTCTTTTTTTCTTTCTTATTATTGCTGTCTCATTCGCTCCCGCTCAAGCTGTCTGTCTGCTGCCTCTGTTGTTGTTGTTGTTGTTTTTATTCCGGGTTCAAGGACTTAAAGCATAAAAATATAATAAAGTTCATTGCCACCTGTTTACATTTCTATTAAGTATGAGAAGAGAATTAGAAAATATAAATTTATTTTTATTTTTTTTCTAATTTTTTATTTTTGTTTTTCTCTCTGCTTCGCCTTTGCCTTACAAATGGCGTGATCTTGCTGGGGTCTGGAGGGGAGGCGGAGCAGGGAGGGGAGGGGGAGCAGGACAGGGATATAGATATAGGGCCCAGACGCGTCGACGCGTTGTCTGTTGACGGGTTTTTCGTCGACGTCGTAAAAACGCAAAATTATCAAATTATGCAAAACGCATTCAAAAACAAAAGCAAAAACCCAAATAAAAAAAAAACCAACAATGCAAAAATTTAAATAAAAACAAGGTGAGCAAATGCGTCAATGAAAGTTCAACACAAAAAAATACATATATATATGCACAAATATATATATATATATATATGTGTGTGTATTTGATATATATATATAAAAAACGGCAGCTAATTCAAGTCAAAAATCACAATGGAAAAATGGAACCAGGCTTCCAAATTGATGTATTTTTATTATAGAAAGAAACTAAAAACAAATTTGAATTTATTAGTTAAAAGACACAAATTCTTGTCGCAACAAATTGAAAGTTGTTTTTTCCATTTATTACTATAATTTAATAGGATGAACAACAAAAAAACCGAAAACCGAAAAAAAAATAGATCTAGACAAGGGAAATTTCAAGATAAAACAGGTGTCTTTTTTTTTTATTGTTTGTTTGAAAAATTTAAATTTATTACTGATTTTTATGCTATTTCCATGATTTAAGTTGAAAAAATTTCAGTAGGAAAAAAAAAAACGTTAAGATAAGGGAAATTTCTCCAAAAAATAATTTTGGAATTTGGGTTTTTTTTTTTTAAGAGCTCTGACGCACTATCAGCGGCATTGGAATGCGGTTGGTTTAGTTGGTTTTTCAAGCGCACATGACGTCATTATATGAAGAGATTTTTTTCGACTTTTCACACACACACACACGCACACACCTTCTTTATAGAGCTCTATATAACTACGCCCACAACAATAAAAAAAAACGGTACTGAAACATAAACAAATTCAAATACAATTTATTTTTTTTTTTTATATATTTTTTTCTTGTATATTTTTGAACTGTGCCGCGCCGCCAACCTACTTTTATTTTATTTCAATATTATTTTATTTGTGTTCGATTCCTTTTTGGCTAATTAGCCAGAGAGATCTGCGTCACAGATCGATCGAAAGATCGTACGAAAAACTGGTCAAAACAAAAGCCATAAAAGATAAATAATAATAAACTTGGTAACAGGAAATGTCAGCGAAACGGGCTGCAAAATATCGAATCTCCTTCTAAAATTATTATAGACATATTTATTTATTTATTTATCTTTTTTGAATAGACTTTTTATCTTGTATTACAATAATCAAAGAGACAAAACAACAAAAAAAAGTGGAAAATTTCTGAGCAGGCAAACTGGAACGCGCCCCCAATCTAGCGAGTGGGCGTGTATATATTTAAATACACACACACACACACACACACACAGATACAGAGAGAGACACAGATACTATATAGCTGTATTTATATCTATTCCAATGCGATCTGATCCATTGTCGGGCGACTGTGGCGTCTAGACAAAAATGACATTTAAATGAATCTATTTTATTGTCGCTTCGTCGCCATTTCACACATATATACATATATATATGTGTGTGTGTGTGTGTGTGTGTGTGTGTGCATATATCTACATACCAAATCTAAACACCTACACACCCCCCAAAAGCCCCCCGCCCCCGCTGCCCCCTGCCCCAGCGCCCACCCCCTATCAAGTCTCCAATTGAGTTTTATAAATAAAAATGTTTTGTCTGGCGTGAAAATTGCAAGCAATTTAAAAAAAAAGAGACAAAACTGAAAGAAAAGCAAAGAAAAGTGCAAGCTGCAGGCACTAGAAAATAAATCTACATTTATAGGCCCAGAGGCGGTGCCATCGGGGGCGGGGCGTGGCACCCCACACACCCCACACACACAGAGAAGGTGTCGCGCCGCCTCTTCTCAGGCCAGAAAAAGAAATGCGCTAAATATACCCGAAAGTCTAACAAAAACTGTTTATTTAAACATAAACATGAAATAAACATTAAATAACTAAAGAAAAGCAACAAAACAAAATAATACAAAAAATTTATAGAAATATTTTCGAACATCTTTTTTTTTTACTTTGAATCTGCATGGAACGTGGCGCTGTGCACGTAAGCCAAATAAAACTTATATCTCTCTCTCTATATATATATATATATATATATATATATATATATCTCTATATATATATCTCTATATATATATCTCTATATATATATATATATATATATGATATATAATATATTGTAATATAAGACCAAGTCTAGACTCGAAAACTAGCTGTCTTTCCGCTGAATTAAGTGTGGATTTTCAGCGGATTTCGACAGCTAAACTTGAACTTTCCCACTAAAAAAGCTTCCAAGTCTTCTAAAATTTAGCTAAAATTTGTACTTAATTCAAAATTAATATTATATAAGGAATTTAATTAAATTAAACTTTCAAACCTTTAAAACAAAGCTCTGTTTCAGCCAGCAGTGATACGATTCCTGAATCAACCTGTAAATAGTCTCCCCTATCCATATCTAGCTCTCTTATAGCCATATCTAATATGGATTTCTTGATCTGCCAATATGCCAAAATCAGGTCAATATCTAACACAGCTAACCCTCTTGAATACCCTTACAGAAAAGGGTATAGAAAGGGGTTTTCCTTCTCAAGACAACCTGATGAAACTCCCCAGTTAGATATAGCAATATATCTGCACTAAGATCGGATTAATATATCTTATAGCTCCTACAGAAACAAGCCTTAAATTTAAGAGAAATTTTCCCGCATTTCCCCACGAAAATTCAAAGTTAATTCAATATTTTGCAGCCCTGTGATTTATGGCCTAAAACTAAAAACAGAGCAAGCTGCGATAATTTTGTTAAATATTTAAATAATTTTAAATAATTGAAGAAGGGGGAGAAAAAAAATCAAGAAATGTTTCATGTTGTTAACGGATCATTTAATTCAGTCGCTCGCTCGCTCGCCTTCTTTTTGTGGGCGTGAAAATTGTGTATAAAAAACAAAATAAAACAAAAACAAAAAAAAAAATCACGCAAAAAATTCGCGGAAATTTTGTTTGGATTTTGTGGCTGTATTTTTTTATATGCTATTTTTAGCTATTTAATAAAAAATAGAAGAAAAAGAAGAAAAAAAACAGGCAATAATAATAATACGAGTATTATTTTTCTGCGTATTTTTGTTGCTGCTTTTGCGACATGTTTTGCATAATTTTGAGCTGATTTTGAAGATCAAGTGAGGTAGGTTTCGGCCCGGTCCGCTGGGTTGCCAGGTGCGTGCGTGCGTCTGTGTGTGCGTGCGTGTGTGTGTGTGCGTGTGTGTTGCGGGTAAAACCCGATCAAAACATAATAATAATAATAATGATAATGATAATGATAATAAAAAAGGAATTACGATACCTGCATTGGAAATAGAATAATTTATTGCGAGGAAGGGAGGAAAGGGACCAAAATAAAGTGTAAGAACTTCGACTAAAAAAAGGCACAACTAAAAATTTTCGAGTTGAACGTTCAATTTTGGATATTTTTTTTTTTAAAGAGAAACAAGAGAAACACACCTACACCCACACGAAAGAAAAAAAATATACAAACAAAAAGAGAGGGTCATAAGAGAAGGCAAAGGCAAGGCCTGCTGCTGCTGCTGCCTGCTGTGTGTTGTTATTGTTGTGCTGTGTGCTGCAAACGCACACAGAAAAACAAAGCTAACTGCGCGCTTATGAATGAAAATGCAGACAACAAAAATGCAAATGCAAAGAGCAAAAGCAAAAAACGCAAACATTAAAACGCAAATGCAAATGCAAACTGCAAATTCCAAATTAAACTGCGCGCGCTCTCTCGCTCGCTCTCTTTCTCTCTCGCTATCTTACACTTACGTCGATTGATTTTGGGAGCGCAGCACGCGCTCTGTTTGTGTATTTTATGTTGTAATTGCGTTTCACTATACAAATTCCAATGGGCTACGCACTGAGAGGCAGAGGCAGTGACAGAGGTAATGGCAGCGACAGAGGCCACAGAAGAAGAAGATGCGCGCGCGTAATTTTTTATGTGTGTATTTTAATTTATTTATTTGGTACGCAAAAAAATTCGCACTAATTTTCTATTCACTCTTGATAATATATATAATATATTGGATCATACAAACAAAAAAAAAAACAACAAGAAAACACACGCAAAAAATTTTCCACTACACGAGGAGGAGAACAACAAACGATGACGTCTTTTTGTAGTTGTTGTTTTTATATACATAAATTTGTGTATTTGTGTATGTATGTATCTTTTTTAGGAACTTCTTTTTTTTTTGAAACGTTAACACGATAAAAAAACAAAAAACAACAATTTATTTATTTCTTCTCATTCAATTCTTCTATTTCTACTTCTTTCTTTGATTTTGATTTTTATGTAATTTGTTTGGCCTTTTGTGGAGTATTATTTAATCGCACTGAGAGCACAGGAGAGCGCACACGCACACATACTTGGGGCGTTTCGCTTGTATGTGTGTGAGTGTGTATGCTATTTGTATGTGTGCTACGAACGACGAACGGACCGCGTGCACAAAACGAAACGAAACGTCCGGTTTCAAAGCGCCACAAAAACTAATCAGAAGTGAAAAACACAAAATGATGTGAGCCTCAACAAGCAGCAACAGCAGCAGAGCAGCAGCAGCAGCAGCAGCGGAGCACGACATAAAGAGATAAAGAGCGAGAGAGAGAGAGCGCCCCGATGAACGCCGAAGCGCCGACAATGTGTTCATAATGGGGCCAAAGCAGCGCAGCCGCCGCTCAATTGGTTGTTGTTGTTGTTGTTCGGATGGCGCCTTCAATTTTTTACAAGGCGAACAAGTTGCGCGCCGAGAGAGCGGGCAAGAGAGACAGAGAGATCAGATTATACAAAATTAAGAGAGCGCTAACTGATGTTGTTAATTGTTGTACATTTAATGCTTCATAATTGTTGTACTTCATTCCTCCTATACACACATTAAATACCGTCTAGTTTTCCAAAGAAACGCATAAAATCCACAGAGCACACAACATGCCCACCAACATCCACAAAAGAGATAGCGCCATTGCGAATGAGAGCGGGCAAGCGTACGTTTTGTTTTCGTTGCTCTTTTTCGAGTTCAAGAGGCACCCGCATTCCTAACTGTAAACAAGCAAGAAGAAGCATGCATGCGCGCGCTGCGCTGCCTGGAAAAACTCGTTTTTCCCGCTGGAAAAATGTGCGGCGTTCACAAAAACAAAAAAAAAATACACACACATGTACGAAACAAAATAAAAAGAATTTCAAGAATTTGTTGCCCACAAGAGAGCGAGTAAAACGAACGACGACGAAATGTAAAAATAAACAACAAAAATCGGGTGGAAAAACACGAACACGAAAATGCTCGCACAGAGAAACAAGAGAGAAAGAGAACTATGCAAAGAGTAGAGCAGGCGGAGACAAGGACAAGGAAGTGACGAACAAAACAAAATGTGTGTCTGAAACGAAAACGAAGGCAAAAGACAAGACACAAACAAGAGACAACAACAACAAAAGCAACAGAGAAAAAGCACCGTAGTAAACAAAACAAATGGTAAGGCGCGGCGCGGCGCGGCGAAGTAAACGTAGACGTCGACTGCGACGTCAACGTCAATGTAAATAAATATTATAAAATATGCATTTGTGTGCATGCGTGTGTGTGTGTGTAAGCAACAGAGACACATGCACAAGTGAAAGGCGAAAAAGGAAGCAAAGTGGGAGTGGGAGAGCACAAGGCACTGAGACAGGGGAGGGAAAGGGAAGGGAAGCTGGGAGGCTGATTACAGTGAAAATGAAATAAATAAATAAATTGATTTATTATTTAGTTTTTGTTATTGTTATTGTTATTGCATGCTGCGTTGCGGGTTATTTTGCTGCTTATTTTAATTGTCAATAAAAAAAAAAAATGAAATTAGAAAAAAAACAACAACAGACAAAAACAGCTGCACGAAAATAACAATTTAATTTCTAATTTGTTGTTTGTTTTTTATTGTTGCACAATTGTCTAAAAACAAAAATAAATTATTTATATTTTATTTAGAAAGCATTTTAATTGAACGTTTTTTTTTTTCCTTCTTGTTATAAAATTCTTTAATGTTAACTGTATTTTTTTTAGGGTTTTTTAATTGGAGAATAAAAAAAGTATTTTTAAAGAAAAAAAAAAATTAAATTGCATTTTACAGTCTTTGCAACGGTATTTTTATAATAACATTAAAAAATAAATCAGTTTATTTTTTATCAGTTGAGACGAGAACATTTCGTTTGACAATTTATTCTTAGTAAAAGGGAAACGCAAGTTTTGAATACTCTATAAAATTTTGAACGAGTTTTCCAAGCTATAAGAAATTTTCCAATTTTTTTATCAAAAGAAAGTAGCCCCATTCTCTCGAATCCTGTCGGTTCCGAAGGAAATTTTATACCAAATTTCACTCGACTAGCTTAAAAACTGTTTAGAAACAAATTTGAAAACAATTTTCAAAAATATAAATTAAATTTTCCTATGTAATTAGTTTAATATTTATATATTAATTTTTCTATTTATTTGACGCCTATTTTAATTATCAAAAATATTTATGTTTACTTTTAAGACTTTGCCATTTTTATACTGTCTATAAATTTATTTTGAGCATTTTAGTATTATCATCCGCTAAGAAATAATACATATATTTATTTCTAAGTTTAATTAATTTTTTTTCTATTATATTTTAATTATGACATATATTTTCTTTTGCAGTCTAATTAATATTTTCATGTTAATTATGCGAAAAGGTTTTCATTTCTTTTTTTTCTTTCTGTCGGAGGCTCAGAAATAAATTCACTTTGCTAAGTCCTAAATATTTCTAGGATCCTTAAAAGGAATTTTCAAAGAAAAAAACAAATTTTGTTACTTTTTAAACAACATTTTTGGCTCTTTACTTAAATCATTTTTTTTTTTTTAAGTTTTTTTCCTAAGTTTTTTTAAATGTATTTTCATAAGAAAAAATAGATTGAAAATCGAGTTTTTTTAATTTTAGGAGAAATTAAATTTATTTTAAAAGAAAAACTTGTAAAATTATTTTTACTTTATTTTTCAAATTAATTTTGAGATTTTTACACAAGAGAAATTGTATTTTTTATTTATACATATTTAAAATGGAAAGTCTTATTTTATTTGTTTCAGATATTTCAATTTTTCGAATAATAATAATAAAAATATTTTTGAATATTTACCTTTATGGACTTTAATCTTCGCACAACAAAATTGTTGATTTTATTGGACCAACTTTTGCATTTCATGAGTAGGCCGGGGGGGTGTGTGTGTGTGTGTTGTGTGTGTAGAGGAACAAACACACAAAAGGAAATCAAAAATTGAATTGAGAAACACGTTGTTCAAATGTTTAAGCTGGGCACACTTTTTGTTTTGTTTTTGTTTTTGTGTTTTTGATGTCCCGTTAAGTTCTAGGCTGTTATGGTTGCCATTTCTTGTCTGCTGCTGCTTCTGCTACTGCTTGAGTACAGCTACTTCTTGTCTTCCACTTCACTTTACTGTTTATGTTTTACAGTTAACAGTTAATGTGACAAACACGCACACATACAAAAAGATGCACAGAACGTAATGTAAACGAAAAAAATGTTTTCCTTTTCTTGATAATTTTATGTTTTGGTTTTTTCCTTTGGCGGGCGCGCGAACTTCCAACTCTCGAAAGGAGAAGTGTAATCACAAAACAAAACGAGAAAAACAGAAACAAACGGCGGCCAGGCAATTTGTTAAGAGGCCGAGTTGTCGAGTCGAATTGTATTGAAGTGTTCGCGAAGCGCGCTTCCAACCGAACGCTCAAAAGTTTCAGATCGAACTGAACTGGCTAAACTGAACGAGCTAAACAAGTCGAACGTCTAGTAAACCACAATACACACAAGCAGCAGCAGCAGCAGCAGCGTCGTCGCAGCGACGACGCAGCCAACGATTCGGCTCTAAAATGAAACGCATGGTAATGAAACACGCTGAGCAACGAACTGTGGGTCCGACCAACTGTATTGCCGCTGCTCGTGTTTCGTTTCCAACAATGCACAGTGAACTGTGGACTGTGGGCCATTTCTCAAATGCAATGCATTGAAGGGAGGTCGGCTCCGCTTGCATTTTTTACGAACGTCGCTGATCCTACGCAACATTCATAATGAGAAATGTGGAACGCAGGATGAAAACAGTTTGCCTTGCGCTTTGCTCCACAACTAAAAAATTGCTCCATTTTAATTTAAATATTGCCGCCAAAGGATGCAAGCCCAAAATATTATTCGTGATTTCGACACAAGTCGCAGCTCCTCTGAATTTTTTTTGTGTTGGTTCGAACCAGAAATTCATTTAAAAATTGTTTAATTTAGTTTCAAATTAAAAATCAATGAATTAAATTAAATAATGTCAGCTCAAAAGGGTGAAAAAGAAAACCGAAAATATTGGTTCGGTTCGGATTGAGGCTCAGCTTTAAGTTGGTCCACTGGGTTCAGCTTGAAGACATTTTTTCAGTTAAACATTTTTTTTAAAGAAATTCTGGGATATGCCAGCTCGAACCGGTTCGGAACAAAGAATTGATTTGCAGCTTTGAAAATGGAAATTTCTGTTATTTTTCTTCTGCACAGATTTTACATTGGTAAACAAATTCGTCAGCAGTGAAAGAACTGTGAGTCAGCGAAGATTTC
Source organism: Drosophila repletoides (assembly GCA_018150835.1). Classification (NCBI taxonomy): domain Eukaryota; kingdom Metazoa; phylum Arthropoda; class Insecta; order Diptera; family Drosophilidae; genus Drosophila; species Drosophila repletoides. Next base: position 4,758,312 of record JAECWQ010000031.1, read on the forward strand.
GTCTCTCGACTTTTCGATTCCCCTCCTCAGTTTTTGCAGTGTGTGTGTGTGTGTGTGTGTGTGTGTGCGTACAGTGCATACACATGCATTCATACATACGTTTTCCCCAATTAAACCACAGTGGAATTTGAACTATTTGTGTTGATCACAGTGCGGCTCGGTCGCTGTTCATTCGCTTGTTCGTTCGTTTGCTTGCTGTAGGCCAATGCGTTCCACACACACACACAACGCCTCGCCGTTCATTCAGTGAACAGCACCAGAGCAGAGGAGAGTGAGAGCGACAGAGAGAGAGAGAGAGCGAGAGCGTTTCACGTTTCGCTGCCAGAACGTTCCATGTTTTGATTTCCATTTCATGTCCACACAAAGCGCGCGCATTTTTCGTACATGTGTGCGTGTATGTGTAAAATTCACTTGTCTATCTGCTGCTGCTGCTGCTCTCGTTTACGTTTTTACTACAAAAACGAACGGAAGTTGAACAAGCTGACGAGCGAGAGCGCACGATTGGGAGCGTAGTGCGAGTGCGAGCAGGACGCAGCGAAAACAAAACATTAAATTTAAGGGGAAACAACGTTTTGAGGGCCAGGCAATACTGCAGCTCGCTGCTTGCGTCGCTGCCAGCGTCGTTTCGTCACAACAGCATTTTTTCTGCTGTGCCGCTTTTCTTGTGCTCATTATTGTTGTTTTTCTTTGTTGTTGTCGTTTTTGTTGTTGTTGCCGCTGCTGCTGCTGCTGCCGCTGCTGCTGCTGCATTTGTGAGTTATGCGCCGCATAATTTGAATGCAAATTTCTTGCGACATTTTTATAACAATCACGCATCAAAAAAGAAGAAAAGAAAAAATGCCACAAAAATACTAAAAAATACTTGAAGAACCGATAATCTAGCCTTAAAATACACTGCGATAAGATAAAGTCCAAATAGAGACAAAAAATTCGAAAATTTACTAAGTGAGTGCTACTAAAAATAGTCCCAATTGATATGGTAAAAATGTGTGCAGATTATGACTGATGGCCTGACAAACCTAACATATATACATACATATGCGATGTTATAGACACTCGATTCTGCAGAACAACAAACAAATGACAACAACAAATGTATCTTCGTTATATCAGCTATATTTAGGCCCATTTTGATGTTTATCCGATCAATGGAAAGTGAGTTACGAGCGGCACTTCAAAGTTGACTGAGGTATTCCAAAAGATTGAAAAGATTTGGGGCTAAGATTCAGATAGTTTTATTCGGTTATAATACTATATTATATTATATTATTATAGTATATTATTTGTTTTTATATTTATATTATTATTTTAGTTTTAGTAGAGAAATTCTAATGAAACAAATTCCAGAATAATCAAGCCACATATTTGACTCATAGAGTTTAATATAATACAAATCGAAATATATATATTTTTTTTATATACATAGATATATATATTTATGTACTATATAATATGGAGAATAAAGAAAACTGCTTTCAATTATGATATGTTTTTTTCATAATATTAGCGAAGCCCATAAAAACTGATCATACTAATTGTTCCATTAAAAAACGAACTACATCTAAAAAAAAAAAAGATTTCAGATATTTTTTCCGGGTGTAATGTTCGTAGACAGCTGAACTCCACAGTTTTTTTTTTTTTTTTTTTGAGTACTTCAATCAATTAAATTTTGAGGCAAATTTCGAGTTATTTGTTTGTCTGAAAGTCGAGTTATGAATGGGTTATACGTCTATTTAAGTCATATCTGGGGCCATAATAAAGCAATTACTGTGGTGAATTGATGACAAATGATGAGTTGTCAAGTTTTGGGCAATTTCGAAAGATGTTCCGAAAGCGATCTATATAAAATTAGTGGTATCAAGATTTATGCCTAGCGTTAATAGAATTACGCGGAATTCGGCTGTCTACGGATCTATAGAGAGACACACTATAAAAATCAATTTGCAGCTTTTTGTATCGATTATTTATTTATTTTTATTTCAGTTTTATAGTGTGTGTTTTTTTTACCCCCTTTTTTTTATTTTGATTTTACTAATTTAAAGTTGTCTTCGTTTGATTTTCTCAGTTGGCCGTTTTTTTTTTTTTTTTTTTGTTTTTGTTTATCGATTTTTGCTGTTAGCATTTTTCGGCTAATTCATTTGTTAATGAGCAAACAAAAAGTTGTAGTTTTTTTTTTTTTTCTCTTTGCGGCTTAGTCTTTTATTTTATTTTTTTTTTTTTGTTGGCAAAAATATTTTGGAAATTAGCATTTTTAATGGGCAACAAGACGAGACACAATGTCGCCTGGGCAAAAGCTGAAAATTTAATAGAAATACGGCTAAAAAAACGGCTGAGATTTGCATAAAAATCGGGCGCAACCAAAGTCAAGACGAAGCGACGCTCGAACCACTTGTTGGTGTATTATATTTGTATACTGTGTAACCAGTAAATCGCCGAAAAAGGTATACTAAGTGGGCGCAGGCGGAAGGGCGGATTTTCCAGCTGAAAAAGTGAGGGGGGTGGTACAGAAAATGTATTCGTGATGGGGAATCAGTATGGAAACCTTCCGTCTGTCTGTCCTTCTATATAAAAGCTTTGATCTCGCAGATCTTTAGAGCTGCCTGGAGTATGTTGGCTCAGTTCAAGTTTAATTCAAATTTTAAAAAAGCGTTTTTGAAAGTTTCCCAAGGGAAAGTATGCCTCGTCTCAGCCTGGGAGCTAGCTACAGAGTATTTGCTAGTCGTGCTGGCCCAAGTTGGGCACTCTTGTTTTTATTTTGGTTTATTGTTGTCGTTGTTGTCGTTGTTGTTGTTGTAATTTGCTTAGCATAAAACAACAATTTCTCAAATCGAAGACTTGGCTCACGCATTCTCCGAATCATTAGCGCGAATTTCGAATCGAAAAAGTTGATAAATGAACGAATGAACGGCGCATATTTGAACAGAGTTTTTTTTTTTTGCTTTTCTGGGGTTTGTTTTTAGCCCGCCTGATCCGCTGAACACTTTGTTCACCTGTTCCGTTTAATTGACGGCCCCCCGAACCGGTTATGAATATTCTCTCCCTCTCTCTCTCTCTCGCTCCGGTTTTGTTTTGTTTTGTTTTGTGACTCAATTGAACGAATACTCATTTAGTTGTCACTAAGTTAGCCCATTAATAAAGAGCCCAAAGCTACAACATTTTTCGACCCTGGCGTGGTCTAAACTTCAAAAAAAAAACCTCAAAAAACCTCAAAAAAAGCCAAAAAATGAAGAAATATTGTAAGTTAGTTAATTATGATTGGAAGTCTCAGAAATTTGGACAGTGAAAGCGACAAAATGCCATTTTATTTAATGATCAGTTATCAGTTGGCTAATATTCATAGCACCCGCCGGGCAAATACAACATTCTTCTATATAACTTTAATATTTATTCAATCGAAATATATTTTTTTTTTCAAATTATTTTTCAAAAAATATACAGAAAACATATTGCGCAGCAAAAGGTCGAAGGTCACCGATCGTATTATGTTTGGAACCCATGTGAAAGTCGCCTTTGTTTGGAACGAAATGGAGCGAATTAATAGTAGGAAAAGTCTAGGGGATTATGCGATATTAAAATTAGAAAAATTAATGTAAAAACTGGATTGTAATTGGGAAAGAATTGATATCAAACAATCCTCAAACCGAACCGGTTCGTTTCTGTATATATTCCATAGTTATTCTCAATTGCAATAAACCGGCAATCAAAAGTAGAGCCTGATCTGAACCAGCTTTATAATATTTAAAGATTCAAATATTCTTTCTTGTACTTCAAAATTATTTAGATCTTGCCTACAAATTAATATATTTTCAGACAGTAGAGCTTAACCTTTTTATTAAATATATAAGAGTCCAGCTTCGAACCGGGCATAGCAGCTCGAAGCCCTTTTTCTTGAACCAAAATGAAAAGTGCTTCAAAAACCAAGTCTCAGCTTCATTATAATTCTTTCTTATTTTTCAGCCTTGGTATTGAAAACCAGGCAGTTGCCTGTGGGGATACTTAACCCAAAAATAGTGCTTAGCGGTTCGGCTTCTGGTTCAAACAAAGCTCTTGATTCGGTTCGTTGCTAAGCTTTGGTTTATCGAGCTCTCAAAGAAATAGATCAGCTTTTGAAGCAGGCAAAGCTATAGACTTTAAAATCCCGATTCGAACCGGTTCCAAGCTGCTAACGGTACAGGAAGTATCGGAACACGCGACCAGAGAGAGAGACAGAGAGAGAGAGAGAGAGAGGGGAAGGGAAGGGAAGGGGGAAATGAAAAATAAAACGAAAACTTTCAGAAACGACAATCATAAATAATGCAGCGAATACTCGTTTATGTGCCCGAATGTGCTGCGAAAAACAATTAAATTAACACCCACACTCAAATTCTCGCACATGCACATTACACTGTGTGTGTGTGTGGGTGTGTGTGTGTGAGTGTGGCGGGGAAAACTCCGAACTGAAGCCATTCTCAGAGCGAACAGATTCCAATTTCCACTGCGTTTGGCGCCAGGCGGCGTGAAAATGAAATTGGCGCCAAACGCATTCGCAACGGTCAATTAAAAAATATAGTACAACGGTACTATTAATTAATTCTAAACGCAACATAACTTTGTTTCGGCCACAAAAGGAGTGCGGGGCGACCCTATATACCCTATATACCCTACCAGCGGGCAGCGACCAGCGAAAGGGCGTAGCAAAAGATATTACCCTGCGAGCCCAATAAATAATTGCCAGAGGCGCCAGCTGAATGCACCTTTGCCTGGGAAAATTGTCGGAAAAGTTTTGTGTGTTTTCCTGCACGGAATAAACCTATTTTATAGGATATCAGCAGCCCATCAGTTTAAGGTTGAATTTCTGAGAAATAATATGATATTTAATATGCAAAACTATCTAACTATCTATAATTCATATCGGCCCTTGGTCATATGTCATAGGTCAAGGCAACAAATATTTTATTGTAATTCATTTATTTTCCGCTCTCACAAATAAATATATATACCCTATTTGGTGCATAGAAAATGGGTGGAAAATGGCTTTGAAAATAATAAATTAATCGAATCTATTATATGTTTTTTTTTTTTTTCGAAAGATTCATATAACACTTCATATAGAATGCAAGAAGCCCATTAGTTAATTATGAGAGGCGGGAAAGTAAAGTGAAATTTGTATACCCTGTAAATTGTTAATATAAAATAAAGTATTTATTATAATATAAAATTCATTAAGAGCAGATAGAGAGGAATGGTATAGGAAGAACTCTTTCAGGAAAAATATTTTAAAAATATTTAAAATTGAAATATTTTTTGTGATAATTTTTGTTTTAGAATTTTAGAGAGATATTTTAAGAGAGCAGACTATAAAGATAGGATATCTGTAAGTTGAGATTTCTTCTAGCTTCTGTATTAATTTGTAAGAAATATTTTATACAGGGTATTTTAGAGTGCGAGCTTAAAACTTAGCTTAATACTCTTATTATCATCACTAGAAATGCCCAATTATTATCGACTATCAGCTGCCTTCTGTTTTTTTTTTCAACAGAGTACAGGGTATTTCATAGTCGCAACGGTCGATGGGTATTTGTTTTTCCTTTCTTGCTGCTTTCACCCATTTACGAGCATTTTCTTGAAGCGCAATTGATGATTGCATGAATATGTTTTCCAATTGCGTCGTAGGAAAATGTTTGACCGTCTTTGGGCCCAGTGTGGCAGGGGGGCGGGGGATGCAGGGGAAAGGGCAGGGCGGGGGCGACACTTTGTTGGGTTTTTTTTTTTTGTTTTTTGTTTTTTTGTGTGCTTTCTTTTTCATTCTTCTAGTTCTTTCTCTGTGCTGCAGCTGCGCAGCGACGCCACTGCGCCATGTGACCTTTCAAACTGATGCAAGCGCGGCGTAGGTGGAATTCGAAGGGTGAAGGTGAGCATAGCGCATAGCGTGTGGGCGTGGAGGGGCGGGGGCGGGGGCGGGGGATGGGGATGGTCTGTTGTTTGTACGTTTCGGCTGCTATGACCTTTGTAAGCTGACATTTGCATTGAGCCGCCCACCTTAACTTAACTTATAGCCTAGAATCTAGAGTCACCTTTTTCATGTGGAAAACTTGGCTTAGCTTTCGCTGTCCTTGGAACACAGGCTCGAAAATGGCGCCAACTGCTAACTGGGAAATTCTAACAGAACACTGTTAACGGAACAAAACAAAAATAAAAAACACTGTTAGCTTAACACACGCGTTTGTTGTTGTTTTAGTTGTTGTTTTGGTTGTTGTTGTCGTTGTTAGTTTTGGGGTTTCAAGTTCAAGAGCTATGAAAATGCAAACTGCCGCTGACCGACTGAGCTGCATTTACGCTGCAGGCGTCGCTTAAATATGTATTGCACCCAAACAAAACAGCAAAGAAAAGCAGCGACGGCGACGTCAGCAGCAGCAGCAGCAGCGTCCAACGTCAACGTCAAGTGCTAATAATGCTAGCGGCAGCAGCAGCTGCAGCAGCAGCAGCAGCAGCGCCCAGTGCAACAGTTCTCACGAACACAGGGTGCTGTCTGGTGCGGTGCACAGGGTGTTCCGGCTCGGCCTGCTGGCTGCGTAGGCCGCCGCTGTTAAGTGGACTTTGGACCGAAGGGCGGCGAACCACCCCCACCACCACCACAGTGGTCGGAAACCTTCGCGTGTGACAGTAGAAAGAGAACAGCGGACAGATTAGCTACTGATTAGCGTTCATCCGAGCGTAGCTGAAGCAAGGCTGCCAAACCGTTTTTCAATCGAACCGGTACGAGATGCTTTGTTTGCTTTTTAAAGCGAACCATGCTAATATATTCGGTTCGGTTCGCAAATGAATATTTGATCATCGCTTTATGCGGATGCAGTTGTCATAAGAACCATGCTTGAACCTAAGTCTGAACCGAAGCAATATTTTCGGTTCGGTTCAATTAAATTTTAGACATTTATTTGAACTAAAATTCAGATATATCTTTTACAACTAGAAAGCAAACGAATTGTTTTCAAAAACCTAATAGGAACTGTGGTTCGAACCAGTGAGCTTGAACCAGAGCTCGAGTTGAGAGTTCTAGAGTTTTTTTTTAATAGAAAAAAGAGCTAATTAATATTAGTTTATAGCCAATTTCCAAGTGGCTAACAGTTTTCAAACGGTTTTTTAAAGAAATAAAATTGATATTTCCATTTGTTATTATTTACTCAGCCTGTGTAAATTGCCATAGGAATTATTTGAACCTATTTTTCTACTGATAAAAAAGCTTAATTAAATTAATGCATGCAGCCCTGGTTGAGACTACATAAAGAAATGGAGTAAACAGTTTGTGTGAGAGCTTTTGTTTCCCAAAAAGAACGTGAACTTTGTCCTTTGGCTCGTTTCATCAGAATCTCTTTTACATTATTTTTCCAACTCATTTTTTTTTTTTTTTGTTGTTGCTGCAACTGACACTCAAATGTCAAAGCTGCGGCAACTGTACCAACCGCCCACTGTGCCAATGACACGACCTACACACACACACAGGCACCCACACATGAGCAGACGCGTGGGTGCCCAATATGCATATGTATAATATATATATATATATATATATATATATATAGTTTTTGCAGTGTCCTATTAACCCGATTATTGTTATGTGGCTGCTGCAGTTGATCAATGGAAAGCTGCTTCAATGTATTGGCAAATGGGAGCTGAAATTGATCTTGAGGCAATGTGAAATCTGAAGCTGTGACGTCACAATATAGACGACATTTGATTGACGTAAAGGAAAAGGTAATATTCTGGCATGTGCGGGGCCAAATTGGCTACAGTTTAGAGCCGCGTCCAATTGCCGATGACGCCCCAGCAGCGTCTAGACCTAGACACGCTCATTACGGTTTTAAACGATGCTCGAAACGGCAGAACAGCAACAGCAGCAGCAGCAGCAGCAGAAACAGCAACTCTCTTTAACAGCGGCCCATACGGCGTATACGTAATAACATAGAGATTTGTAACAGCTGCAGACGCGTGTCATTGTGACGTCATTGACGACGACACAACTCGACTCGACTCGACTCGACTCGATACGAACGCAGTTCGGCATATGGAAAAATTCATTCCACGAGTAAACTGTGAAGCGTCGATGGGGGGAGAGGCAGGGGCGGGTGGGAGGCGGGGGGTGGGCATTTGTATACAGTCGAGGCGTGGGTGCTGTTCGCACTCGGACTCGGACTCGGACTCTGACTCGTATATAGGTTACTACGTTCACGAAGCGACCGCACGAAGATTTACGCTAGTGGGCGTAGGGCGTGATAGATAGGTGGGTGGTCTGGGTGGGTTGATTGGGTGGTCTGGTTAGGAAGGTAGTCAACCTGGCCTGTACGAGGATAAACATTCGTCACTCATTCGTCGTGTGTTACGTCACTGGGCTCTCGTAAATGGACGATGACGGTAAATGGCTCTACAGATACACACAAACAAAGTGCAGCTACACGCTCTCGTATTAACGCTATATATCTTCGTCTGTATGTGTGTGTATATACATACATATATATATATATATAAATGTGTATATGTTTGTGTGTGTATATAGAGAGCTTGTATATAGGACGCGTAGCGTAACGTAAAACTGAAACAGGACACCGTAAATGAATTTTACATTGAATGATGCTGGGCTGATAGTGAGGCAGAGAAAGGGAAAAGGGTGAGAGTAAAAACACAGAGAAAGAGAGACAGAGCGAGAGAGAGAGAGAGAGAGAGAGAAGCAACTAAAGCCAGATGAGCGAAGATTAAAGAAAAAGACATTAAAAAAAACTTAATCTGTTTAGTATAAAGAACATTAGAAAAGGTAGAAGACTTGAGGCGACTAAAAGAAAATATTAAGAAAGTGAATTAAATGCAATCACTTAAATTAAGCTTGGAATATCACTTAAAATTTAAATAGTTAATAAATAAAATAGATTAATTACAATATAAATATGCAAGTAATAAAAAAGTAGTAGAAGAAAATATGCATAAAAATAAATGGGAAAATTACTCAAGATATTAAAGACTCTGTAGAGTAAATTTAAGGCATTAATATATTTTATTATAGACTTTTAATTTATTAATAATATTTATTTTTTATTTAATAATAAATTTATAAGAAATTGCTTGGAATTCCGAGTAGAACTAGAAAGCTTTCCGAATACTTTAAGATGGGGAATTTCGAAAGTATCTCGAGGATAATCCTTAAGACTTTTATAGTTGGCTGTACGAAAAGGAATAGAAGAAATATTAAAGAAGAGAAAATTTAAGGAAACAGTTATGAAAAGCATGTGGAAAATTGTTAACCTCTTTTATGTACGAGTGTAATAAAAATTCTATAATCATATCTATATGGCTTGGTCCATGCTGAATATTCAGCAACAGGATAAACCATAAAACGACGCGTGGCGGAGGGGCGCAGAGACGGAGAGAGAGGGAAATGGAAAATGGGAAGAACGTGCGGTATTTTCATAACAGTAGCAAATGTAGCTGTGTTTTTATTTTTCCTTTTGGAGGAAAGCTTTGGAACAAAGCAAATGTATCTTGTAAATATTTTATTGCAACAATGTAGCTACGAGATGTTTATGCCAAAATGTAGCTCAGCTCAGCTCGTTTGATATGGCCAAACTCGTGGGTTAACTGCTACAGTGTCTTCCAGATACACACGCAGCAGCCGGAGGCGGCAAAAAGGGTAGGGCCAAGGGGAACGGAAAGGGAAGCAGCGAGGAGCAACAGCAGCAGCAGCAGCAGCAGTTACTCGTATCTACTCGTAAATGGAACATGCAACTGGAAAATAGAAGTGACTGTACGCCGGGAATATATACATTTTTATATATATATATATATATATAAAACATATAATATGTAAAGGCACATGGAGTATATACAGCGAGTACGCTAGCTCTATGTACCCTATATAGAGCAGGCCATTGGCATATATATATATGTATATATATGTATATACAAACTATGTCTATGTATTCGATGCACTGCAGCGATTCTCATCGCATTTCCCTCAATGGAAACGTAGCGTGGCAATCAACCCACAATTCCACCCACCCACAAGAACCCACTTAACCCCATCAGCTTCGAATGGAATATTGCGTAGCGCTTCGTTTCTAATTTCAGCGTGGGGTAAAAAACTAATGAAAATTTATGTGTCTAGTCCTGTGTGTGTCTGCGTGTGTGTGTGGGTGTGTGTGGGTGTGGGTGTGCGCTGCAAGGAGTAGGAGTTTCATATCTATTCGCCTGATAAGGCAAAATGCCACCAGGCAACAAATTGCAGCTGATCATTGGCGGGTTTTCTATATGGCAAGTGGCCGATAAAGCTTATTGATTGCCTCTCCCTGTGTTTCAGTTGCTCCACCGTCAATCAATGACTCCTCAAAGACCAAAATATCCTTGCTCCAGTCGCAGTAAGACTTCGTTTTGCCGAGAATTCCACAGCTAAGATCCTAAGCTTTAAATTTAAAAGATATTTATAATTCATTCAGCTTGCATTGTATTGACATTTCGGTACGATTATCTCTCATAATTCGGAACACGTGCGACCAGCGTCAGAGCCGGAGCCGGAGCCGAAGCCGACAGAGAAGACGCGCAAGGGGTTAGTGGACTCAAGCAGTGAGAACCTGCTCGTAAATTAACACTCCAGCCACATAGATCAAGTCGGGGTCCACCTAAATTCAAATCGCAAAATCCAAAATCCAAAATCCCGAAAATGTTGAATGTGTGTGTTCGTTCGGGTCGTTCAACTGGAGAATGCTTAGAGGAGCGTGGCGTCCATTACCAGATGTTTAATTTGGCATACAGAACGCGACATTAAGGCAATTAAATTAATTTCAAAAATTAATTATAATACTCGAGTAATATGGAATTTAAACAGCTCCAATTCTACTGCTGTACGCGTGTTCCTCTTTTCTTTTTTTGTACTGATTCAGTCCGTTGATGACTTATACAGCTGTCCTTTATCCTTGAAGCTCAGTGCATTATCTTTTTAGATTACAAACAATTAGCATGATTTATCGATTGGCTGTCGGGTAGTAGGGCACTGGGGGAGCAGTGAGCAGCCAGCAGCCAGCAGCCAGCAGCGAGCAGCGAGCAGCGCGTTATCCTTGCAGCTGTGACATGTTCACCAACTACGTGACTGCTCGCTTTGCAGAGAACGATAATAAACCGCAACAGTTTGTCACCAGATACATCAATGTCAACTCTGGCAATAATGTGAGACTGGAGGGTGGGCTACTGGGTTGCTGGGTTGCTGGGTTGCTGATGCTGCAGCAGGGGCAGAGGTGGCGGCAGTGGCAGCGGCAGCGGCAGCAGCCAACATTTAAATGGCAACTTATTTGCATAGTCCTGGCGCGTGCACACAGCTGCTCGAATGGAATGGATTTTGATGGATTCTCAATCATTTTGCATGTCGAACAACCAGTAATAATAAGCAGCAACAGCCGCAGTGGGTTGACTGTTATCAGTGCCACGCCCACGGTCCACGGCTGACGGCCCACAGCCAACAGCCAACAGCCAACAGGCTACAGGCTACGCAGCTTGCTGATTACACAGTTCTACCAGGCAGTCAAGTTTCTATTTTTGTCTACCCACGCGAGACACAGCAGCACCAGCAGCACCGGCAGCACCAGCGGCAGAGAGCAGCGAAACCCACGTCATCAGAAACAGGAGAAGCCACAGGAGCAAATGTGGGCTGTTTAACTGGCTTATTTTTTGCGTGGGTGCCTCTCTGTTACAGCCAACAGCAACGTGCGTAGGTCCTTCGTTTGTTGCTTTTTGGCTATAAAATGCCATTTTCCAGGCGTGAACTTTTTAGCTCTTAATTCGTTTACAGGCTGCAACATATTCTTAACACAATATGGGATTTGTGGGTGCTCCAAATCAGAGTGCTCGACTAGCAGATACCCTAGAAGACCCAATGCTAATTAATTCTATTATTGCTTGAGCTGCTAAGCTCTTTGCTAGCAGCAAGACTGTCTTAGGCAGTTTTGAATGTTCTAGTTCAGAGTGCTCGACTAGCAGATACCCTTTAGCGTTAAGACTATTGGATTGGGCTTGAACTGCTTAGCCATGCTGTCTATTCTAGTAATAAAAGCATCTGTTCGAAATGAGATTTTATTCAACTCGCATCTTAAAGATTCCTTTTTAAGGCAGCTACGGAAAAGTCCTGTCTATAGACAGCTGTAAGTAGCTGTCTGTGGTTTTAGCTTCTTTACTTTGTACTCTTTGGATTTCTCTCTGTTTCTCTTCTATTTTATTCTTAATCTAATCTTGAGTTTCTCTTTGTGGGCTTAGCAGAGTCCTGGCAAGAAATGTTGCTTGGGCGTAAGGGAACAATCGGATTTCCCTTCTGTATTCATGTGTACAGGGTATTAAATCAATAAAAGTAATTTTAACATGACTTTTCAGTTGTTAGCTACTGAATTTTCATGCAGCTAATTAGAGGTTCACCCAAAAAGTGCAGCAAAATTTTAATTAAACTTAGTCAATAGCACCGCAAAGCTCTGGGGACTTTGTGGCTTTGATATCTCTGCTCGAAATATGATTTAATTAATGCTATTTTCACATTTCACATTTCACATTTTCAATTTCGAATTATTGGAGCTGCTAATTGGTGTAAGCCAATGGCAAATATGGCTCAACCACAAGCAGCAAATAAGTGAATAAAACTGCAGATGGATTATAAATTAGCAGCTCAGCTTGGCTTTAATAGACAGCTGAAGCTTGTCTGTCAAATTTAATCGTTCTAAAATTAATATATATGTTTTTTTTTTCATTTTTTTTTTTTTTTTTTTGAAAAAGAAACCATTGAACTTTTCATGACAAGACATGGCTGCTGATGTCGTTAAACTAAAGTCCAAGGTGAACTTGTCTCGGAAGTTCATTGATCTATAACTAATATTATTATTTTTGGTAGAAGTATCCCAGCGAAACTCTCCTATGCATGTTCTTTCGAATTAGATAATCATGCACATAAATTTGTTCAATCCATGTACACACACACATATATATATATATATATATAGATATATATAGTGTGAGTATATATATAAATCTGCTACAACTTTTATTACTTAAAAGGCTTGTTTTTGAAACGAAAATTTGTGCCGGCCATTAAGATTTGTATCTGGTTCACAATGCCAATGGACTGATGGACGGACGGACGGACAGACGGAGGGAGGGACGGAGGGGAGGGACGATTGTCTGGTAAAAACTCTTACTTACTCTTACTGACATTTAAGGACCTCTCCTCCATTTCATCGCCCCTCATATATGCTGTTATAATTCACAACATGTGACAACCTGCAAAGGTCATTCAAAATTCGGGGGGACCAGCTTCAAAACATGCACATAAATCAAGTTTGCAGTCACATAGATCACCTGGGTACGGTGGGCACACACAGGTCCCCAAAAACCAAAAACAAAAACAAAACAAAGCGAAACACGAAAGAACATGTCTTTTCCGGCAAGCCGAACTATTGAATACACTGCTAGTGGGCTCCTCTACTGCAAATATCATTTAAAGTGATCGTATTCTTATAGTATATCTTTCAAATACCCTTTCAAATACTCTAGGAACTTGAAGGATATATGCATGATATATTCTGTGCCCTTGTCAGCTATGTCCTTAGGCTAGCTGCCAAAACAGAAAACCCAATCGCAGCTCGACTTTTCTCCTGCTGTTTCTAAGCTTGTGTATAATAATTTTGGCCATATCACAACTTTTCTATAGGCCAGATGAGTGCTAGATACATTTTGATCCGAGCTGCCTGTAGCAAAAAAAAAGTACTACCACTTTCATGCATCCAAAGTGCCAGAGCCAAAGGACCAGTAGGCTTAGCAACAGGCAGAAGGATACACAGGCGGCCGGACGGGGGGCTAAAGGGGGGTCCCTCTGTGAGTGCATTACACATTTTGTGATATAATTATAATACCCTGTACAAGGGTATAATGAAATTTGCAAATTGCCAAAGACAAAACACGAATTTGCTGGGCAGGCAGGCGGCCAGGCAGCCAGGCAGTGAGGCAGCCAGGCAGCCAGGTCGTTCAACTCGATATTGCTGGAAGGCGTGTGTCGCCCATTTGCAGAAATATACTACAATATATATAGATATATATTTTGCTTAAACATTTGTTCTATTTTCGGTTGCCTTGTCCAATATCAATTAGGTTCATTTCAAAATGGCCTATTACTTTGTCGGTCAATAAATATTGCCCTGCCCGGGGCGCGGGGCTTGGACTATGGGGGAAAGGGGGGGCAGTGGCGATGCCCATGTAAATAATACGACGTTTTTGCGCATGCCACACAAACACAAAGGCGGCAATTAATTTAATTGAATGAGAGATTTAGATGTGATTATACTCGTACCACTACAACCACATAGACAAAGTCATAGACGTAGCTTACTGTAGAATGCAGCAGCGGTAAGTATCTGACGGGGGGGTGGGAAGGGGGTAGCAGGCAGCGGGCAGCGGGCAGCAGGCAGCGGCAAATCATCATCCCATGTAAACATGGAAGCAATCACAATTCACTTACAACAAAAAGCACAACAACACAATGAACAAAGAACTGAAACAATTATGAACATCAAGAATAAATATATTTACTACGACTCTAATGAAAATTGTGCTACACACACAAATGAATATATATATATGTGTGAGTACTACATATGAATACACTCACAGTGTATAGGCTGTGTGTTCATGTGAATCAATGAATGAATCTAGTGAATGAAAGGCCCAAAACAAAGCGACAAGCGCCATTAAGTCGACGTCTATTTTGTTGTTGTTGATTATTGTTAATATTACGCTTAATGGAACTAAAAACTGTATAATTAACAAAAAAAAAAAGAAGAAAAAAAAGAGCAGAATTTTAATTTATACCAAGCGCACCGACGCCCACATACCCTGCAATCTTTATACATAAAGTTGAGTTCAATTAAACATTTCTGTGGCTTCTTTTTTCCACCTTTTCTGCCATAAATATTTTGTGTTTTTTGTTTTTAAATATATTTTAATATTATTATAATGAATCTCAGTGGGAAAATGAATCTAATTTGCTTTATTTTTAGCCCAAAATTGATGCTTTATTTCAACTAAAATCTGCCGCTTTATTGGACTTGAGATAATCCAATTTTATTTACATAAAATTTAAAGCAAGCCAATTTGGCTTAAATTAAATTTCACAAAGGACAAAATTGCAGAACAATTTATATTTATTGTACCCTTTATACGCTCTAACAGCCTTACGCTGTGCAAGCTTCATCAAATATTCATTATACCTCTTAAACTTGGGGCAGGGGTAGGGGCGGTGGGGTAGGGAGGGTGATGCGGGGCATGCGAGTTTGCTGAAGGCATATGGAAATCTCATAAACAAATCGCATGCTTTGCTGACAGAAGCCACCCAGCCTCAGACCCCAAAAGGCAGGGTAGAACGGAGGGCGGCGGCGGCGGTGGCGGGGAGTCGAGTCGGCTTATCAAATTGCTTGGCGGGATGTGAAGCTGGAAGAAGGGTCAGAGGGGGGGTCAGATCTTTTTCACTCTTTATGTGTAATCAGCGAGTTGTTGAATGCCCGAAACTGTTCAGTTCTCGACCTTTGTGGCTCGTCTCGTTTCCCTTTTTTGTTTTGTTTTGTTTTTGTTTTTTTTTTTTTTCTGCTGCTGCTATGTTCTGCTGGGGCAACGCGTCGTATGATTTATGTGGCCACAATTTGCCTGCAGTTAGTTTTTGATGATGTTCGCTCTGAGCTGTGTACCAAAAATACTTGTATTATTATTATTATTTATTTATTTACTCATGTCTGTCCGACTGTCTCTGGCTGTGGCTGTGGCTCTGGCTGTGGCACTGCCTCTGCCTCTGTCTCTGTGTCTGTGTCTGTCTGTCTGTTTGTTTTGTGAATCTGCGCTGTGCCTCTGGACGACCTCTGATAAGTGATTGCCTGTCCAGGCAAATAGAAATCAAAATCAAAATAACTATACACAGACACAGAGACAGACAGTGGCAGTGGCAGAGGCGGAGGGGGAGGCGGAGGCGGGGGCGGGGGCAGAGACAGAGATACGGAGATACGCAGATACTCGGCCTGGCAGGCTGATAAGCTCCATTGGCAAATGGGGAAAATGGTTAGTAATAAAATTTTCTGAGTGACCTTTGAACTTATTATTGGCCATCGGCAAAGCGAAATGACAGGTCAGCGAGTTTTCGTATCCAAGTGGGTGGCCTCTCCAGCTCTCCTCTCCTCCGCCCTGTCCAGCAAAAGAGGAATCTAATTAGTTGCCATACAATAATAGACAGTCAGTCCTTTAAATGGATTGGTAAACATTTCATTGACAGTCTGATTAGCTGACGAGCATATGAATATAGGAGTACAACTACCACTTCTGCACTGAGTGTATGAGTACCCACAACACTCAATAGACTCGCATTCATTTATCAAGCTGCCCATCTCCGGGGACTTTTCAATAAGAAGCTCCTATTCAATTTAATTAGCTTTGCTCTTATGCTAATTAAATGTGTTAGCTCTAGTTAGCTCAATCAATCGGCCAGAAAGTTAATTTCCATTTGTTTCATCATTCGTTTCTCAATTATTTTCTAATCAAGAAATATTCATTGAATAATTACGAATGATTATTGAATGGAAAATTCAAATTTTTTAGTGGAAAATTTTTGAATTAGAAAGTTCTACGCGGCTGCCTATGAAATGGGTTTATAATATTAATGGAAATAGTAATAATAATAATAATAATATAATAATTAATAATTTATTCCATTTGTTGAGGAAATTGTATTAATTTAATTAGGTTTTTATTAGATTAAATCCTGATTTATTAAATGGATTAGTTCTAATATAAAATGCCAGCAATTCTTACTTAATCAGTCAAAAATCCAATTTGATTTGAGTTCTTGGAACCTGTAAAAGTTGATTCACTTTAAATAAATTAATTAATTTATATTTGATTCATTTAATTTAATATTAATTCATTTATTATGCCCTTGCAGAGGGAACTGTCCGAAATGTCTAGGAAGAGGCTAACGAGACGGGTTGTCCCTTCGTCCGTCTCTCAGTTTGTTTGTCCGTCTGTCTGTGTTTATGAGCCAGGCGTATAAACTGGGCCAATACTCTTCCTTTTTCTGTTACTCTATCAAAGGGTATAAAATCTTCGGTGCGCCCAGGCTTAGCCTTAGCTGACTAGATTTGGCCTAATTGTTTTCAGACAAAGTAATAAACAACAAAACAAATTTAAATTACACTTAAATAATATAAACTTAAATAATTGTGTTTCACAAACTTTGATATTTGATGTTTAAGCACTGAAGTAATTGCATTTAAGCTTAATTATAAGTATTTAATTGGCCAAAAGCAGCATTTTCTCTTTGCATTTGCCATATCCAACTAGGCTTAAACTAAATTAATTTGTTTAGGAAATATAAAAACTTTCTGTTCAGATTGTGAAGCGTATTTTGCATGTTCAGACATGATAAGTGAGGCACAGAGAGGCGGAGAGAGAGAGAGAGAGGGGGGGAGATACCGGTGACTGTACCCCCAAAAGAAATGATGATGCCTAATGGCGCCGCGGCGTATTTAAAGAGACTCTCCGCAGTCGCAGTCGCCGTCGCAGTCGCATCTGTCGGCATCTGATTACAGTGTTTGTCAAAAATATTTGGCCAGCAATTAAAAAAGTGCAGTGCGCAGTAGACAGTGACGAGAAGACGACGAGGCGATGCGATGCGGTGCGATGCGATGCGACTCAACGCGATGCGATGCGACGCGACTCGAAGCGACGCGACGGTGCAATTAGCGATGACGATGGCTAAAATGGGTAAAATGGGTAATGGGTAATGGGTAATGGGCAATGGGTAATGGGTAATGGGTAATGTGGGTAAAGGTGGAGGAGATCGGTTCGGTTCGAGCCAGACACAAGCTGCGAGCCAGAAGCTGAAGCAGAAGCAGAAGCTGCTAACTGGGTCGATTCCAATTGAGTTTCACAATTTCGAGCAATGAGTTTTTTAGCGCGAGAAATGGCGCAGCATTTTTTTGGTCGCTTTTTTATTTCTCTTCTTTTTTTTTTTGTTTTTTATCTAAGTACTACGATGTACGCTATAAGCACTAGATTATCACGATGATGACGATGACGTTGATGATGATGATGATAATAATTATCTTTATCTTTTTTGATATTATTACAGAAGAACACAAGAAAGAAGAAGGCAAGCAAAACAAAAGAGTCGAAACCCAAACAGAGAAACAAAGCCCAAAAGGGGGAAAACGTAGAAACACAGACAGAGACAGAGACAGAGGCAGAGAAAGAGAGATAAACCGAGAAACTGAGAAACTGTAGAACTGTAGAGGGCGCTGAGGTGGGAGCCAAAGACCTTATAAATCACACGAGCGTAGCATGACTGGGCGTTTCGAGTGGGCCATCAGAGAAGAGGCGCTGAGCTGACTAGCTGAGGGACGGGGCGTGGCAGGCAGACAGACAGAAATGCTTATGTATCTCATAGATGCGCGCCGTACTAAAAATAGTCGCTGGCTGGGGCGATCACTGAACATGGAAAGATACTCGGCACCTCGCTGCGACTGCGACTGCGGCTGTGGCAGCGGCAGCGGCTGTTGCTGTTGCATGTTGAATTGGATGATGCAACAACAACAACAAGAACAGCAGCAGGGCGAAAAACCCAAACAACGTAGTTGCAATGAATGCGAAAGCAAATAGCAAAACAAAAAACCAAAACAAAAAAAGAAAAGGTAAAGAGAAACTGAGGCAAAAAGATACACTGAGTACTCGCAGTTACGGCCTGGTTTTCTGCTTGTCTGATTTTTGTTACGATGGGCGAACAGAAAATTCGCGATGTCGAATTTCACAAGATTGCGACACAATAAAAACAAAAACAAAAAACAAAACAGCAAAACAACAACACAAATAAACAATAACAATAACAATAACAATAACAACAACTTCGCACTTTTGTCGCGCAATTGCAGATATAAATGCAAAAAAAAAAAGTGTAGCTAAAAGATAAATCTACTTATGTATCTGTATCTGAATCTGTAGCTGTAGCTGTATCTGTAGCTGTAGCTGCCTTTGTTTTTGTATCTCGTGCTGTGCATCGCTACCTTGGCTTGCCTCTCGCCAAAGGGCGGAAATTCAAGATGCTGCGCAATATCTCGTATGCTGCCACACAGCTGTTGAGTGCTCTGTGTGTGGCAAGGAGGGGGGTATAAAAGGGGAGGGGGTTGGGGGGGGGTTAGCTACACTGCCACTGTTGCATTTTCACATGCGGGTAAACAAAGTTATTGGAAAATTTTTATTTGCGCATTGTATAATAGCCGCAATTGGATTTTAATTGTAGATGCGCCTCAGTTTTGTTGTGCTACACGTAATTCTAAACCCCATTTGCTTGGCACGGCTTGGCTGGAATCTCTGTTTCTATTCTATACCCTTTTACAGGGTATTATAATTCTCTACCCAGCAGGTGTGTAAAGAAGTCCAAGTACATTTCTTAGTAAGCTGCCAAGAAGTCTGTGAGCTGTCATCGATCCCTGGGATCAGTTTATACCTAGATATATCTAACATTCCTTAGAGCTTCTGCGTGGAAACTTTCCCTGTTTTAGCCAATATCTTAAAGAAGCTTTTGTGTGACAAAAGAGGAGAATGTTTGTACAATTATACCCTGTAGCTGCCTTGGAAAAGACTAGTCGAAAACTTGTTGTTTCGCGGCTGCAGGGTATTCAAATGTTCGGCGTATTTCTGACTTTACTTTAATACCTTTAGAGTTTCTCATTGAATTATGGGAATGTTGCTGGGAATCTCAGCGGGTGCAGTGACTTGAACCTGCACTCCGGCACTCAGCACTGGGCACAGAGCACTCAGCCCAGCTGCCAATTGATACGGAAGGCAGTAGAAGCACCAGCAGCAGCAGCAGCAGCTGGTTGTAATGCATATTCGTGATGCCATATGATAATCAGCTGCTCAGTATTTGATTTGCCATTAGAGGCGTTCAATTATAGCCTTGAAATTGGCCAAGCGAAGCATTTTAGAGCAATGCTAATGAGTATTTAATGAGTGATCATTGCAAATGCAGCAGGCATCCAGGCAGACACATTCACTGTGCTGTAATGCACTGTAATTTGGAGAAGGGGATTTCTCTTGTTCTATAGCTATAGAATGATTGTTCTATCTGTAGTTAATAGACTGATAGTAGCTCTGCTAATTATTCGTCAAATTAATGGGTACTCTCTCAAAGGGTATTCATTCGCTGCATGCAAATGAATAGTAGGAAAAATCGGTTTGGAATGAAAGGCAAAATATGCCTAATACTATAATCAATTTATCCAGTAAGAATAGATAAATCCACTCACAGAAATCCCTGCTATTCCCTGAAGTCTTTTGATAGGATTACTTGGAAAACGAATCCAAGTTTATCTGCATAAAAATGCCGGAAATTTCTGATGGCTGAGAAATTTGATCTAAAATTTTCGACGTGTTTTTCTAGCCACACATGATAACTGAAATCGTCTTTAAGCGAACACTTCCCACACTTTCTTTAATCATAGACTAAAACTTCCGGCTTTTCTCCACATTCAATTGTTCCCTCTCGTACGGAGTACGGCAAACTACAAGCGATAACTCATGGCGATTGCTTTTGCTTCAATGGAATTTTCATTTTGTAACAGTTTATAGTGCACTTTTACCCAATTCCCTTCCTACTCTCTCCCTCTCCTCTCTCTCCCTCCTCTCTCTCCTGTCTCTCTCTTTCAGCTTATGTTTTCATAAATACGAAATTGAAAGTTTTTTTTTATCTGAACCCGTCGAATATTCTCATAAAAATTGTTCGCTGGAAACCGCACAAAACGAGAGAGAAAAAGAAGAAAAAAAAAAAAACAAAGCACTCGAGTACCCTTCAAGAAACAAATACAAAATACGAGTTGCGGCGACCTGGAGGAGAGATGGATGGATCAGTGGGGGTCAGGAACTGGGTGCAGATGACCGTCCACCCAACTGAATGAACGGGCGGCATTTCAATCAATTGGCGGCAACAGCTGCCGCTGGCGTTATTGTTGTTGTTGCTCTTGTTGTCGTTGTTGCTATTGTTGCTGCCCACGTTTTGTGGCAACAGCAACAGCAACAGCAACAGCAACAGCCATCTGGATGCTGATGTGGATCTGTGTGTCTCCATTGCAAGAAACTCATAAAAAGCTCCCACGTTGTGACGCGAATGTTGTCGTAACTTTCGCCCGCCCCTCCCCTACCCACCCGGCAACACCCACCTGAATGACGTTAGTTGCTGTGGTTGCCGCCGGCGCCTCCGCAGCAACATCAACTGGCTGCCCCTCAGCCGTTGCACTGAATGCGCTACGCGCCACCTCAGTCGTTAGTGTAGGCCTCTGTTGTTGTGTTAAAAATCATTTTTCGGTCTCTTGGCTGCTGCTGCGGCAGCCAGACCAGGCCATGTTGCTGCCGTTGCTGCTGCCGTTGCTGCCGCCGTTGCACGCCCAAATGCAGCGACTGTCGTCGTCGTCGTCGTCGTCGCTGTTTTAATTGCTGTCGATGATGACGACGACGACGACGAGTGGGCACTTGGCAAGTACACAGATTAACGCCCCCATCGCATCGTTTCCGATTGTTTAAATTTTGTTTTGCTGGCCGTAAACGAATCTCCTCAAAGGAGCAGGCGGCTTTGATGAAAGCAGAGCCATTGATAAAGCTGTTTGTGGCCCAAATAAAAAAAAAAAGAAGTGAAATTAAGCTGCTGCACTCAAGATACTCATTAAGTGCTTCTACCAAAGCCAAAATAAACTTATGACTTTTTTTTTTTTTTTGATTTATATTTACTTAATCAACTCAGAACCGAAGGTGCTGGACCAAGTTTTGTGGGCACTGTGGAAGCTTAAGACCAAAATACTTTAGCTCTCTGCAAAATTGCATATTTAACCCACAATAATAGCCACTGAAAGGGTATTAAAGAGCAAAAATAGCCAAAGGATAAAGCCTCATTTGGCCGTAGTTTATAAGCCATTTATCTACTTATCAAACAAAGGAGAAACAGCAAAATTAATGTATCTATTTTTAGAGCTCTTGGCCACTTACAACGGCCAACAGTGCAAAGATTAATAAAAGCTTAAAATAAAGTTTATTTAACGTTGATTATTTTCATAGAAAATTGCATATTCACTCAATTTGCATACAATAAAAAGAGGAGGGCGGTGGGGGAAATATTCTATGTTTAGTTGGAGGAGTTCATAAGCCATTTAACTACTTAGAAAAGTTGGCAACAGCAAAATGAATGCAGCTATTTTAATATTGCCTTTCGAGCAATCTATTTACGAGTATTAAAACAAAGCTTATTTAATGATTATTCGCAGAACATTGCACATTTAGCCAAGGGGGAAATTATCTCTGCTTTAGCTGTAGCTTTTAGCTTGTTTATCTATTTATAAAAGCTTAAAATAAACCTCTTTTGGCTGCAAGCAATCAGCTCAAGCTCTGGCCATATTTTATTAGCCGTTCTTTCAATAGAACGGACTATGAAAGCTAAAGCGGAAATCAGTCAAAAATCAGTCAAGATCAGCTAACTATAACATAGGGTATATAATTCTTAGGAAGACTTTAGCCTTTTCTAGCTTGTTTTAGCGGGGCATTAAGAATATGGGTCACATTTCAAGGCTATTGTCGTCTGTCCAGCTGTCCGCTGGCCCAGCGTATCGCAACACAGCGGCACATCAAACCAAAGCCGCTGTCAAAAAATGGAAAAAATTAGAAAAAAATGGAAGAAAAAAGTTGCGTTTTGACAATTACATGTAAATAGAATTGTACAGCGACGCAGCTCATAAATCACTTTTCTTTCGTTTCGTTTTGCTTTGTTTTGTTTTTGTTCTGTTTTCCTATTTAATTTATTTTACACCTATGGACAGGTGGGTAGCCGAGGCGGGAGACGGAAGACGGGCGGGGGGTGAGGGGGACACAGGTGAGGCGAAGGCATTTCAAATAAATGTAAGCAAATGCCGCTTAATGCTGCTCGATGCGTCCACGTGACAGTTGTCATAACACGCCGAGGCAGAAGGTAAAAAAAAAAAATACTAAATTAACATGCACGTGACTGTTGTACTGGCCCCAAAAAAAAAAAAAAACAGTGGCACAGTGGTACAAAAATGGGGAATTACCTTCGGTAATTTTCCGTTAACAATAATGCACCTGATAACAGTGTCTCCAGAATATTCAAATCCAGTTAGAAGCTAACAATTCTCCCCAGACATATGCAAAAAAGAAAAAAAGTAATTACCCCCAGCTCGAATGTAATTAAGAAAAACTATAAAAAAGTTTAATTACTTTGCAACAAAGCATAGCAATTTGAATAAAACTGTAACTGCAATCAGCATAAATCAATTTAATGAATCTTAATAAATGTGTAAAATAATAAAAAACAAAACAAAAAGACGACTGCAGCCAGCACATAAATCATTATCGCAGTCTGAGGACTCTGTCATTAAATTACGAAAAAAAACTACAAAATTTCAAATAGTTTTTTATTATTTTTTCGAAATTTAGTCATGCTGCAAACTCGACGATTTGCTGAGCTATTCATGCTGTATTCGTAACTAATTCATTTATTTGCGCGTGGAGCTGTTCAAGATAAATGTCACATATATTCCACTTGGTTCAAGGCATTCAAGGAGGCATCTCTGACCCCATAAAGTATATGTCTTATTGGTCAGGTTGACGACAGGGGGGCAGTTGATATAGCCATGTTCGTCTCCCTGTCTGTCTGTCTGGCTGCCTTCTGTCAGTATATTCCATCTGTCTGTATAGTCATCTGTATGGCTGTCTGGCTGTCTGTCTGTCTATATACCCGTCCGTATGACCGATCGTTTGTCCGTCTGTTTGTCCGTCCGTCTCTCCGTTCTTCTGTCCTTCTGTTTGTCTGTCGGTCTGTCTTTATCGACGTCCGTCTGTCCGTTCGTCTGTCTGTTTCTTTTGTCTGTCTATATGTAAGTTCGTCTGTCGACTTGTCTGTCTGTCTGTTGATCTATCTGTCTGTCTGTCCATTTGTTTGTCTGTCGGTCTGTCTGTACGACCGTCTGTCAGTCAGCTCGTCTGTATGTCCATCCGTTCGACTCTCTGTCCGTTTTCCTTATGTTGCACGCAGCATTTATGCATGGAACTGGGCGGATCGGACAACTATATCTTATATATATATATATCTTATATAACCTATATCTGCCTTAGGAAGGAACAATCGGGTCAAGATATCCTGATGAAACTTTCAAGTTAGTTGCAAGAATGTGTTTTCTAAGGGCATGCCCAATATTGTTAGGATCGGACTTCCATATCATATAGCTGCCATAGGAACAATCGGACAAAATAATTAATTTCAACATCAATTTCCAAGGGATTAGCCCAATATTTATGTAATCGTTGCTTAGTTTGGTCTCATTAAAGTTGCGCCGCCTGCGATTAAATCTGGCTACGCTTTTTGGTGGGAATCGAAATTAATGCGGCACTTCATCTACTCGCGGCATTATCATAATGATGACTATAATTATGACGTAAACAAAGCAGTTACTTTATATATCCTTAATCTCGAACCAAATGACTCAATAAGCACTTCAATTTGCCACGCCCATCTTGGCTTTAATTAAAGAGCAGTGCTCTTAACTTTAATATAACGATGCCAGGATGTCACAGCATTATCCTTAGATGGAATTTTCTTCTCTTTTTTTTCTTTTTTCTTCTCTTTTTTTTGTGTGTCCTCCCTAAAAAGGATGTTTATGGCACATTTAAAAATGCATTTAAATTGTGTGAAGTTTTCGAGTGCCGCATTTGAATATTTGAATCGACGAGGATGCCGGGAGACTACGAGTATTATTCTCGATTCTTTGTCTTCGTCGTGTGCAACCTGCACGGAGGTTTCGCTCCACGTTGCCAACCCCTACTCAATGGGGGAGGCGGCCGGATGGGGTGGCGTATTGGGGGTGGGTTTTTGCTCTATGCTGTATGAGTGTATATTTTATGCCGCTAACAATCTCATTAAAATTTTATGCGTGTGTCTGGGGCCCATCAAGGTGATAATAGAAGGCGATGCGATGCGATGCGAGGCGAGGGCGAGGACGAGCAGTGCGAGGAGAAGGAGAGGGCGAGCCGCATGCCTGATCGCCCCTGTTACGCCCCCCGTTAGCTAAACAATGCTGCAAAAAGTAAAGAGGGCGGGGTGCCAAAGAAAGGAAGGAAGTTGAAGAAGCGTTAAGGATGTTACTGGCTCTCGCAGGCGTCTAAATTGCTACAATTACGCCTAAAATGTGTGCCAAGGAATGAGCCAGAGGATGATGCTGAGGCTGAAGGCTCAGGCTGAAGGCTGAAGGCTGAGATCTGCGATTGTGGTGCTGTTTGGTGGAGACACACCCACAATTACTTATATGTTGATGCACTGAGAAAAAAATAGGTACACTCTACAAGGAAAACTCAGCCTAAAAATCAGAGAGGATTTCTGATGTGGGAAAAATCATGTTTTCAAGTAAAAGAAAATGTTTAAAACTTTTAGAAGAATGTAAATAAAACTCAGCTTTAGAAAGGTTTACTATAATGTTTTTATTTGAAAAAAAGCGAGTAGAACTGTATTTGATTTATTGCTTGGGTAATTTAATATTAGATTTTGCTGAGTGTATTTACTTTTGGTTCTAACCTAATGCTAATTGCCATAATTTATTGCTTTAGCTGCAAGTTTGCTGGCCTGGCCTGTTGGACTGCACCGCCAATCCTCGCCAGCGCTGGGCGTCCAATAATTGAATATGTCACGGCTGAGAGCAGCTGCCGCTTGATGCTGCTGCTGCCGCTGCTGCTGCTGCTGCTGCTGCTGCTGATGTTGACTGGAAAACAATTTATGCGAAATAAATTTGCATGCCAGACGAACAACAGCAACAGTAACAGCAGCGGCAGCAGCAGCGGCAGCAGCAGCGGCAGCAGCAACAACAACTACCACATTTCACATTATTTTCTTTGAAAAAATATTTTTATTTATATTTATAATTTTTGGTTTTTTTTCTGCTTTTTTTTTTGTGATAATTAACACATGTCTGAAATTTTGTGTTTACTGCATTCGATTTTACAATGCGACACGCCCACACGCCCAGACATCGCACGTCGCTTCGTCCGCAACACAATGAGAAAAAAAAAGAAAAAAATGTGATCAAATATTTTTGCTGAAAAATATTTCGTGGAAATTTTTTCTTGTATGGCGCTCAGCCTTGCGGCGACTTTCAAAATTTTGAATTATTGTGAAAAATGCTGCCAAATGGTAAATGCCATAGAATCTGTCTGTATGGCAGAGAATGTGCGCTGCATTTTGGCTCTGGCTGCGCTGCCGTCGCTGCTGCCGTCGCTGTTGCCGTTGCGTTTTAATTGCCAAATGGTTCAAGGCTGTTGTTGGCGTCTTAAGTGGATTTCGATGTTGACGCCGCCAGAAAATTTGAGCCACTTTGACAGCGGCTGCAGCAGCAGCAGCAGCAGCATAGATCCTGCCAGATCAACTCATATGAAAATAATGAAGGTGGTGCATGTCCGCCTTGCTGTCAGCTGACCTCAATTATTAGGCTATATTAATAATGGAAAAATTCGAAAAATTAAAAACAAATACAAATATTAATAGATATATTTTAGTATGTGTAGCGAATAAGGTGCATCTTTGCGATGTGTGTGAGTTATGGCTATAAAGATACTCATTATAATAAGATACATTTGTTTTCAAAGGCTGCCTATTGAGGTCCATCCTAATCCTAGCTGCTAGTACACCTCCTTTCTACTTCTTACTACTACAAATGCTTCCAGCAAAGCACATGCAGATATACCCTATAAAAAAGGTATTATTAGATTACTTATTTTCATAGTATCTATTGTATATGTAAGAGTCCGAGCTGCTGGGCTTATAAAATGAACTAGTTGGTACTCAAATGATACCACAAAAGGACATGCAAATATGCCTTATAAAAAAGGCTTAAAGCACTGAATAGATACCTGATTTTTTTCATAATATCCATTATAAGACTGCTATAAAAGTGCTGTTTCCAATTAGTATCTTTCTATCTTTGCTGGCTTCAACGAGTATCCTTCCTCCAATACTACGAATGATGCCAGCAATGCACATGGAAATGTCCAAAAAATACTTTGAAAGTTGAAGGACTCGGTTGATGTCTATATTTACCTGGCCATTAGTAGCACTTTGCAGGTTCTGCTTTTCAATTCTGATGCTAAAATAGTCGTGTTACACAGAGCTTGTTAATTAGATCCATCAATTTGTTTAATGGCTCTGCAAGGGCAGCTAAAATAGAGCTTTCAATGCGAAATCATTTCACATCTATTAATTTACCAGTTTTTCTTGTAGCTTTGACCCCATTATTTGGTATTTCGGTATTTCGGTATTTCGGCATTTTCAGTTAGGCTTTCTGCCTCCCCCGCTAGCCACGCCCGCGCCGCCTTTCAATCACATCCGCATTGAATGCGATAACAAATCATTTCCGTGCCACATTCGCATTGATTTTCCACGCTTCTTTGAGTTGCAGCTCATTTTGCTAAATGAAAAATGCCCAAAGCAAAAGTTCGATTTGGTCCTCGGAAATTGAGTGGAAAAAGGGTATATTAAGCAGTAGCAGGCAGAAGGAGTCATTTCTAGGCTTGAAATTATATTTATATTCGGTTGCCTGCGACTAATTCTCTGCAGCAAATGCCTGAAATTGTCTGTTTGGTTAGAAAAATGATTGCGGAGTATCGCATAGTCGATCATTTTTATTCTGCGTGACTTTAAAGGCTTTGGTAAGCAGCCAAGAGGCCAAGAGAAAAAACGGAGCGAAACAAATGCACGACAAATGAAATAAAATGTATTGAGGTGTGGAAAAGGGGGGAGGAATGGTACTGCTGCTGCTGCTGCTGTGATTGCATATAGCAATCATCTACAGCCACATTTCGGGGCGAAAATGTCCAAGGATTTTTCACTATCCCAGGCGAGAGTAGCACCCTTATTGCAAAATTTCTTATGAAAACGAAACAATTTGCAATAATGTATCTTATGTCACTGCACGCATAGATGAGGCGACCATGCCCCCAAAACTACACACACTCCGTTCTCGTTCCCACTGCTGTTCCTGAACCCTTCAGCCTCCGTCTGAACCCTTCATCAGCTGCAATGGTTGCTGGTTGCTGGTGGCTGGTTACCCAGGGGAATGCCACTGGAAATTATATTAAGTTTTGTGTCCTGGCCTGGGGTGAAATAGGACTTGGACATGGTTTTAGCTTCGAGCATTTGCTGCACGCAATGTCAACATCATCAACAACAACAACCACAACAACAACAGCAGCGACTAGTATCGAGTATCGAGTATTATTGAGTATTGAGTACACACAGCACACAGTATCGCCAGCAATTCAATTTCCTTTGATTTGATTCGCCTGCCGATTTCGCGTCGCGTTTTCATTATTTTTAGCCAAACATTTTTTCTTTTGGCGAAAAGTCCATTTAAGTTGGCCCCATTGGCAGTGGAATGGCTTGAATGTTGGAAGCTGACCAGGTTTATGGGGTCAACAAGCGCCAAAGATATCCTTGAAGTATGGGTTAAAGCCGATGAACTAAAATCTTGGACATGCCATCTTGGAGTGCATCCAACTACAAGGCGGGAGGTCCTCAGAATTGGAAAAGATTCTACAAAAATTCAATAGAATTTAATTCTCTTTTTTCTTTCTCTTGGAATACATCGAATCTTAAATACTTGTGAAGCACCTTATTCTCTTTCTTTAGAGTCGAAAATTGTTACGCTGAAAACAAGCCTAAGATGGAACTTCCTTAGATCCTTGGAGCTTGCATATTCAATTCACTAAAAAGTTCAGCCATGTCCTTACAAGACATTCACAAGACATTCGAATGCAGCTCTTCTTTTGGACATCTTTTGGCCATTCCGGCGCAGACATTGTTCATAATCAGCGAGGATGGTCCAAGACTTTGCCTCTGCTGTCTTTTGGGCTGTCCCGTCTGACATGATTTACATTTTTCAGCCATATAAAATTCTATTTTATGTGAACTTTGTTTAACAGCAGTCGTCGCAGGCCATCGAAAAGGCACAGCCATAAAAATAACAAGTAAGTATGCTCAAGACGAGCGTGCGCGACTAGAAGATACTCTGTAGTCACTAGTCTTCACCTACCTCCTTTGAATTCCCAGCATTTGAAAGGATTTGGGAACGGGTATTACAGAAGATATCATTTTAAATTAGGTGTTCTTAGCCAGACTTAGCTTAGACAGAGACAGGGATAAAGGACTAAACGGCTGGGAGATGGAAGGGAATATGTCCTGCCTGTTATAAACCTTTAACACAAACTTAGCATACCCTATTTAGCCATTGCAGCTGGCTATAGAGTATAAAAAGAAAAGCGTTGCACACAGGGCGTATGTGTGATGGTTATCCTGTACTCAACTCTGCGTTTGCTCTCTCTCTGCGTGTGTGTGTGTGCTGTGTGTGTTGGTAGCTGTCGCTACAAGCGACATGCGGATCATGTCCTTGTAAACACGCCATAAAAGCTGTCAGAACATGTATTCCAACATGTCGATAAGTCGGCAGCGGGTTCAAGAGTCGCCCAACAACGACGACGACGACGATGGCGAGTGTCAAATGAAAGCCTCGAATGGGAGCTTGGGAGCAACATTGGCGACAGCTTCCAGTGCCAGCGGACCGCCAAGTCTTCGTCTCCGTCTCCACTTCGACTCTGGCTTTGATTTTGGCCCAGGCCAACACATTTAGGAAGTAAAAGTCAAAATGCTTTGGGCGCGGCCGCCTTTCTCGCCGTCCTCGTCGACGTCGTCGTCGTCGTCGTCGTCGTCGTTGTCGTCTGCTGTCGTTCGTTGTCAGAGGCCAGACAGCAAACCAATTGCCAGTTTATTACTTACAATTTATTGAGAAAACAGTAAATGGCACTGAGGGGGCAGCAGCAGGAGGAGGGGGAGGCAACTCCCACAGCGTTGCCGGCAGCAGCCGTAAAAACTCAGCTAGCAAATATAAATAAATACAAATAAAAGCAAATAGATTGCGAAAAAAACAAAAAAAAAATAAAAAAAACAAGGAAAGAGAGAAGGAAAATATTCATGCGGCGAATGCGCAGCAGCATCGTCTCATGAGTCTGTTGAGGCAGAAAAACAAATGTTGCAGCTGTGAAGAACATGGCAATGGGGCAAGGCACTCAAGGGGCGTGGAGCTAGCCAACGAATGGGTTAAACAAATGAAGTACACGAAAAGAAATGCTAACAATGTGTAAAGGGTTGTAACTCCAATTCAAGCAAACAAATGGCTCAGAGGAGGGTTTGAAAGGCAGATTAAATTAAAATAGCAAATCTATGATTTAAGCTTGCGAAATAAATACTAGTAAAGGCCTAAAGAATAGCTTAAAAAATATTAAATACTAAATAAGAAATTCCCTTTTAAGCTGCAGCTTTAAGCTGAAAATCTTGGCTAAAAAGGACTGAAATTTTCTCAAACTTTTCCATGTAAAGTTCGACTTATTTTGACTTGTTTTTCTTCTAGCTTTACCTGTTTTCCTACTGTACTTGCTCTGAAATTCTCTCAGTGTAGACAAACATATATTAAAACGCGCTCAGTTGACCAAAAATTCACATATCCTTGTGGAGCAGAGCAAGTCGACGTTTTGCCTTGCCAAATGCCAATATATCAGCTGCTGCTCAGTTTTATTCCTTTTGTAAATCATATTAAATGAATTGCGATGAATTATGGAAATAAATGCATACACACACATACATACACGAGCATATACATATATATGTGTGTGAGTGTGTGTAATTTCGCGGCTTACAATGCAGAAAGGGCAGCGTCACTGTTGGCGTCCATTGTCGTCGCACTGCAGTGATATTTTTATTTATTTATTTTATATTATTTATGCCATTTTAATATTTTAAATGATGCTATTTTTCACATTTTATTACCAATTTATTTTGCGAATATGCTACGCGAGCGTCGCGACTGCCACGCCTCCAATTGCGCCCCCCCCCCCTCCAACCAATCCCTGCCCAAACAAACAAACAAACATACGAAAAAAAAAAAACCATCGTCTGTGTTGCAAAAGTTACTTGAAATTCCGTTGCATTTATTATAATAATGATATATGTGTGTAAGTATTATAATAATATGTTTGTAATTTGTTTTAATGGCCATTCAAGTTAATGCGAGACACGAGTAATAGAGAGAGAAGCACAGAGAGAGAGAGAGAGGGAGAGACAAAGAGCACCACAGAAAAAATAAGAAAAAAGTAGCACAGTGTTTATTATACCTGTACCAAAATACTATAGACTGGGGTATATAAAAGCCCTTTAATATCCCAGACAAATAATTAAAAATTTATAGGCGAAAGTCTTATAATATCACTTTTTATTTGATGTTTTACACTGTGTTTAAACATTTTTCCATCTAGTTTTCCGGGTTTCCCACAAGCTAAATGAGTTCTCTCTTCTTTTTTTAGGCTCATAATTGACTTCTCTTTAGATTCTTCCACGGGGGTGAAGGAATCACAGTTCCATATTCCTGATGCTTTGAACATTTTTTAAAATATGTTTTAATTTAGTTTTTAAAAACAATCAACTAATTGGGGTCTCAATTTATAAGATACATATTTAAAATGGATTCTTCGCTATAGTAAGATATCTGCTAGTTTTCCAGATTTCCCAGAATCAGTCAACTACATGCTGCAGCTTCTGTAGTAACGCGAAGGAATCCTTGATGTATATTCTAAAGATCTTCTCGGCCCTTTTTAATTAGCCAATATTTATAACCCTCTTTTATTCGAGACGCCTTGAACTTTATATCTTAATTGTTGTATTAAAAGAAAGATTCAAGTGGAGGGTTGAAATTTCCTTAGAGCTTTGAGCTAGAGCTCCTTTGGTATTGGTATTTTCTAGTCGACTCTATATACTCTTTCGTATATTTCTTGACTTTTTCTGCTAGTGCCCTCGTACGTAGTATTATGAATTTAGCCTCTCGCGGCCCATTTGCTACTCTGCTGTGGCTGACATTTAATTACTTTTCTCGACTTTGGCACTTTTTGCATTTGCCTTTTTTGCATTTTTGCGTTAAATGCACTTTAAGCTGCGAAGCCGCCCAGCGCAGGGGGCGTGGTCGGGTCAATGGAGGCATAATTACCTGACGGACAATCGCAGTCGCTGTCGCAGTCGCAGTCACTGTCGCAGTCGCAGTCGCGGCAGTCGTCGCTGTCGTTGGTGGTAATATTTTGCTGACTTTGGGGCATGGCCATTAACATTTTAATACGATTTAATAAACATGAGAGCCGCCTCACATAAATTACGAGTACGATAATACATGGCCAGCCGTTCAACGCTTCGTATGAGCGATGTCGCTAAGCGAATTTCATCAGTCATTAAAACCAAAACAAAACAAAATCGCTTTGAATGGCTTCTCTGTGAAAGATCAGGGCATAAGTCTGAGATTCATATCAATTTGAAAATAATCAAAGAAATCTGAATAACTAAAAAAGTTTTCCAAGCAAAAGATTTTAAGCCGATTGCTCCAATGGACGCTATATACATTTCGAAAGCTCAAGTAACTAATAAGTTTTCTCATCCATTTGGATTGATTATTACTGTGGCAGCTAAATGATATAGTTGCCTGATTAGCCAGTTTCGATATATATACTTTTTGGGATCGGATCTGGCTCCTTCAATTCCTTTATCGCCCATCAGGAAAAGTTTAATGCTTCAACATTTGTTGCACGGTTTTAAAATGGCAGAGAAAAAATGAAATAACAAAGAAATGCAGGAGAAATATAAAGGCCATAATGCAGACTATTTATACCCTGGTTTTCTGGGGATAAGCAGCCTTTTAGTACATAAATAGAAAAGGCTGCAGGTGATATAAAAAAAAAGCAGAAGAGTTTATGGAGATGCGCTTATTTTCTAGCTGGCTTATGGCTGGTTTATCATTTCCGCTGTAATACCGGGAATTAGTGCTAGCTGAAGAACCTTGTAAATAAAGCCTTAATACCTAGAATAGTGGAGCATAACAGAAAAGTAATCGCGATTGCTCTGGTTAGGCATTTTATGTTATTTTTTTTCGCTGTTTTTTTTTTTTTTGTTTCGATATTGATAGCTAACCCTATTTTAATCGCAAAAAAATATCAATTCCGAGAATGGAGACATCCGTTCCAGTGCTGGATTTGCCAAGAATTGTAAACATTGCTGATAAACTAGCTATGGTACGCCCCTATATATACCCTATATAGACATAGGCTAATGCTGGACTTATTAATCATGTTCAGTACGCAGAAAACTATATCTATATTCAGTAACTTCAATATTTACTCTATTCAGATCATAAAATACACCTTGCCATGGCCATAAACTGAGGGGACCCCATTCCCATTCCTATTCCCATTCCCATTCCCATTCCCATACCCATACCCATTCCCATTCCGATTCGATTCTATGAATTCTTATAAAGCAAATAGACATATGGGGGGAGAAATAAAGGTGCGAAGAATTTGAACGGCTGACGTCACAAACCAAGTTTGAGGGCTGCTTTTATTTGCATTTGTGTAAAAATTGTTTGACGTTTTTAGTTTTTTATTTATTTATTTTTTTCTTTTATTATTTTTGCTATATAGTATTATTAGTTCTTTCAGCTTTTGCTGTTATTATTGTTATTGCAATTTGATTATTATCTCAGCCCATTGACGTCAATTTGTTTTTGTTTTGTTCGCATAGATGCGACGCCAGCTATCGTTGTGGGGGAGAAGGTCGTGCGTTGCTCTTTCTCTCCCATTCTCTCTCTCTCTCTCTCTCTCTCCTATTCTCTCTCTCCTATTCTCTCTACATAAATATGATGTTGTAGTAATATGTTTATTATTATTATTGTTATTATTGTTGTTAGTATTGAAATTAAGTTTAACTTTTGTTGGCAAAACAAAGAAACACCAGCACACAAATAAAATATCGAGGAATTATATAGAATATATATATAGAAAAGTAAAGAAAAAAGTTCGCTCATTGTACGCGTCCTCGACAGATTCGCAGAATTCATTTATCAGAGCTCCCCGAACATTTGTTATTGCTGTTCAATTGTTTCTATTTATCTGTCAAAAGACGAGCGTCATTATACTCTTTTCAGGTCATAGAACTATACATTGTTCAGCTTGCCAACCTGCTTATAAGCAGAGTATATATATACTCCCAGGCTATATAGAAAACCAGATTAATCAGCTCTGATCTTTTGGGTCATAGAACTATTTATTATAATACAGTTTTCTATATAAATATATGCAAATATTTCCGATCTCCTCCGACACATTTAAATATTGCAATAAGGGCTTCTAATCACCAGTAATATTATAATCAGGTTCTAAACCAAACCGGTTTCAGCCAAGTCAACTAACTTTAACCTTAGCCCAACCGGCAGGAAGTATAGACGAACCTCAACCTGAGTGGTGCGTTTTTAGTGCTCTTTTAGACGTAGTTTAGATGGTTTGAGCCAAAAGGCAAACTATTTCTTAGCTGAAGTGTAGAAGCCTCACCAAGGTTCGTACCAAAAACAAAGCTGAGCGCGAACCTAAAGCCCACAGTCTTGAACCAAAACCAAAGCTTAGCATAGGTTCGAAGCTGCCGAAGTTAGTCGAGTCGATCCATCTTCTTATTGCATCGTAGTGTATGCAAATTTCGTTGAATATGAAAAAAGATTCTCTTCGTATTTCTACTTGGTTTGTTTTTGTTTTTGGCACATGTTTTGATTATTTTTATGAAAATTAAAATGCGTTTGCTTGTAATTGACTGGGGTGAGAGAGTCAATATGTGTTTTACTCTTTGGTATTGGTGTCTGAGGCACGCTTTTCCTGGAAACGTGCGCTCATTGCCATTTCGAGGCAATGCTCATCATGATGATGATGAGGTAATCTTTTACTCTCGGCATGCGTTGGAGTTGGAAGAGGAATTCGCATTCGCATTCGCAATGGCTGGGTTCAGTTGGGTTGGGTTCTGGTGTACTTGGTATCTGCCAGTCAGTCAATTACTCAATTTGATTTTGCAATTAACAGCTGTTTTGTAGAATGTACTCACATACTCTGCTGGTCTCTGAGTAAGGCACTTGAAATGCCACAGATTCTGTTTGACTGCAAAAACAGCTGTCTCTGTTTAAATTGAAATTAGGATTGGCATGTGTTTACTTGCTGAGCACCGAGCAGGGGGAAATGTGCAGTAAGCTGCGATAAAGATTAAAGATAGAATGCTGCAAAAAAAGCAGGAACTATTCTCTGACCGAACACAGAGGAAAATTATGTTGAAGCTACAACACTTGAAAGTAAGCGAAGTTTCATTCAACTTCAATGGAATTGCTATGGTTTCTCAAAGACATTATAGAAACCCATATACCCTTGCTGAGGATATTCTAATTTTAACACTAAGGCAAACCTCTCAGGACTCTGTTTCCGCTGTTTGTTTCTCTACAGTCTTCTAGTCTCTTGGGCTTGAAGTTAGCTTAGTAGAACTTGGTATAGAGACTCCTTTTAGTATGCACAGCCCGAATCGAACCACTATATATATGTATTATAGGTGCCATAGAAGGAAATAATCTGCTTAAGAAGTTGTCGTAGAGTCCATTTTTTTATCCCTTGAGATATCCTACTGAAAATTACAATTTATTTACATGTGAAGTGTGTTTTCTAAGCCCATAACTATACCATTTAACTGCCATAGGAAGAATCGGTAGAAATTCGTAGACTGAAAAAGAAGTGCAACTGGAAAGCAGTCTGAAGGGTATTTAGTCTTCGGCGTGTCGTCAATATTTGCCTTCTGATTTTATTTAATTGTTTAAACAAATTAAGCATTTGTGAGTGTTCTTGGGCTTTTGCTGTACTCATTCAAAGATTTGGTCTATTATAATTTTTGAATATTAATAACCGATTCACGCCCCGAAACGCGTTGTGACTGATGGCGCTATCTACACAGCATATTGTTGAATTTTGGAATGAATATACTCGTTTATTCGAAAATATATTTGATTATGAATGGCATTCATGCATCTTACTCAAATTACGAGTGAGAATGAGAGTTTATTTATAAAAAGCGAATGCGAAACGTTGAAAAATCGCATTTAAAAATAATATTCAATGTGCAATTTAAAAATGGTGTGACATAAATCAATTCATGCGCTAATTAAAAACATGTTAATTGTGAGGGGAAAACAATAACAACAACAACAAAATGAAGAAGAAAAAGAAGAAGAACAGAGTATGATAATTTACTGCACATTTGCTTGTATTCATGTTTATTCATTTTACAAAGCAAACGCAAACAAAATTGATAAATGTGAGATTTAAAATAAATATATTTTGACATATATGCCTGAGTACGGGCATCTCAATCTGTATCTCTATCTCTATCTGTATCTGTATTTGTATCTGTATCTGTGGCTGTTGTATCTGTTAATGTATCTGAAAGATACAGCGATATTTGTGACAACCAGTTTCACCATTTGTGCGCCGTGACCTTCGTGCTCATTATAAATTTTGCAAAAAATATATAAATAAAAATAATAGAAAATATATATATATATATATCTGTATAATATATATTTGTATGTATTTTTGGGCTATGCTTAAAAAGGTTCCTCTCGAGAGCCAAGAAACTACGTAATAGATAATAAACATTTGCAATGCACTTGTTAATGAAGTTAATGATGTTGTTTTGTGCGATTCGTGCCAAGGTGCAAACGTTATGCATCTGCACTGAGAGAAAAGACGCAAGAAGCGAAAAAAAAACAAATATTTATATCTCACTTGCTGCTGATCAGCAGAATGCAATGAAATTACGTATACGTATCAGTCATCTCCACTATGAAGTTACGTATACGTATCGGTCACCTTCATCTAAGAAATTACGTATACGTAACAGTAACTATTAACTATTATAATATGAGTTTTATTTAAATTAATTAATATACATCTTATGGAAAATATGCCACTTATTTCGTACTATTTTACTTCTCTTTCCTTATCTCAATCTCATCCTACTGATCCTCCCCATAGAGCTGTGATCTTGGCTAAGAAGAAAGTGCTGATCATTTCTCACTGTGTAACAATGGCAAAAAACAGCAACTGCTGCTTACAGATGCACAACAGAGACACAACGATAGATCGCGAGATAGTGTGTGACAGAGAGAGAGAGGGAGGGAGAGAGATAGAGCAAGAGTGAGGGAAGAGGCCACAACGAAAATGCACAGCAAAGCGCAATGCGTCAAAAACAAACGACGCAAGCAAAACAAATCAGCGAATAACAGCAAAAACAACAACACAACAATAACAACAGCAACAGCACTGACACAACTGCAAATGCGAAAACAAAAAAACAATAATAACAGCAATAACAATAACAACAACGGCGGGTATACACGACGTTGTGGCTGCTTTTGGAACACTGCAAACGAGCGCATCTAATGAGGCCGTAGTCCCACAGAGAATCAACAATACGTCAAAGTGCTGGCATCAAAATTCAGTTGAGTCGACTTGCAAATACCCTGTAAAGTTGGCAGGCCCACTGATCAGCAACAAGTCTAAGTGCAGAAATACATGTAATGTACCCAACGTTCGGATACCCTGTAAATGCAACTAACAACATTGTGCGTCTATTTACTATTATAACTGAATTTCTTGATTATTGTAGCTTTGGTTGAGGAGGTATTTAAATTGAAACCTGAAGTCGCATGAAACAATATGGCCAAATTACTGACCATATTACAGGATATATTCGTACTATAACCAGCCAAACTGAAGCCCAAGCGATATCGTGACGTCGGGCGCCGGCATTGGCTTCGCAGTCGACGTCAGCTAATGAATGAATTCCGAGAAGCAAAACAAGGAAATCAAAACGTAGCTAGCGATATGAGCAGCAGAACTCGAATAGAGCTCTCTTCTCTCTCTTTCTCTCCCAGATATTATCAGTGGGGCATTTACAGAGAGTTGTAATGCCACAACAAAACGCATTCCTTGGCTGCTCCGAATTTATAGGAACAGTCACTGTCTTTCACTCGATTCACAATCTGAGAATCGAAGTTGATATTTGGTAATCGCCCATTCCAGTTTAATAAATTCTCTTCTTTTTTTTTTTACTTGAGAAATAAAAAAGGCTAAAACGTGTGCGATTAAGCCCCGAAAACCGTTACTGTCTGACATTTTATTATATTTTAATTTTGGGTTTATTTTTAGCAAAGCGGTTTTCAATTTGCAGTTGCGTTTCGTCATCCCAAGAACGAAAGTTGGGAACTTTAAAATATGTATATATATTTATATGTGTATAAATAAATAAATTTATATAATTAAATTTAATTAATTTAAGGCTAAAATAGTTTGCTGTGGAAATACTTCTGCTGTGTCCTTTTGAGTTACCAAAAACTTCAGCAGGATTATAGAGCGACACACAGAAGTATTGGCCCAGCAGGGTAGTTCAGCTTTGCCGCTATATTTGCGACAGTTAATATAAATAAAAGTCGGTTAAAACATTTTTCTATTATAAAGCAATAAATTTGCTATTAAGTGAGGTAATATTTCTTTAACAATGAGCTTAGCTCTTTTTATTTAATTTTATTAATCAGAAGAGGAGGCCCTGGAGGATTGCCTTAATTTGATTTTAATTAGCTGAGTTCATTTAGTTTTCCCTTTAAAATACCTTAATTTATATACTGGCAAAAAGTCGCAGAATTTGGCCTAGGTAATGTACCGAAAGATAAACTGTCTGGCGATATCATATCTATTCACTTTTGGGTCAAGGTCCAAATATCTTTCTTTTTTTTTTTTCGCCAATTTTTGAATTACTGAGCGAGCGCTGTACAAAATTTTAGATATGTAGAATTTGTTACGTATCTTTGGCCATAAATATGTATACTCTGCTGGCGTTTGTATTATTATTAATATTTGCAATTGGGTTAAGAAATTATTCGAAAAACATTTTTTCGTGTTATGCTTGTCTCTTGTATTTATTTTGTCTTGTTCATTGAATCTTGCAGCGGATGCTTTGCTTTTTTCATTCAATTTGTAACAGCGGCCAGGCATATAACGAAGTCTGCAAGCCGAACCGGTTTGCAACCGGATATCCGACAATTTTTTTTAAATTGAAGCGAACTAAGAAACCCGGTTTCAAAAATATTACCAAACCGATGCAGGAATGATTTGAGTGGATTCAAATTTTCTTATAGCTTCTTAAAAATATACCTGGTGTATTTTCGGTCATATTTCGAATATTTTCCTGTCCTTTTATATTGAATATAGATTAGTATACAACATAAATATATTTTCTAAAAATTGAAGAAAAATGTGTAAAAAATTGAAAAATTTTGATGATGAAGAAACCTTCGTCTTGAACCAAAACCAGAGCTTAGACTAGATCGGAGTTGGATAGTAACTTCTATATTCCCAATAAATTATTCTCAACTATTACTGATTTTCCGTCAATAAAAGTTATATCTAGATATTGAATTTGAGGTTATACACAT
This sequence comes from Drosophila repletoides, assembly GCA_018150835.1. Classification (NCBI taxonomy): domain Eukaryota; kingdom Metazoa; phylum Arthropoda; class Insecta; order Diptera; family Drosophilidae; genus Drosophila; species Drosophila repletoides. The sequence goes on from JAECWQ010000031.1 coordinate 4,797,809, forward strand.
ATTTGCTACACAGTAAATCATAAATAAATATAACAAAAGCTGTTGTAATAAATTAAATAAAATAAATGCAAAGCATAAAACTGAATTTCTACTTTATTAAATTTAATATTTATTGAAAGTCTATAGAAAAAAAGGAAGAGAATTTAATAAGGGTATTAAATCTTGCGCACAGTGGGACACAATTGCTATTGATTTTGGTCAGATTTAAATTTATAATCCTATTCGCTGCTGCTCCTGTTATCGTTTGTACTTGAGCCAATTTTATTTAAATATTTTGTTGCTTTATTTCGGTTGATGTTGCTGTTGTTGTTGTTTTTTTTTTATTGTTTTGTTGTGTTTTTTTTTTGCATTATTTATATAAATTGTTACTGCTGACGGTTATTCGGTTATTCGTCAATGCGTTAGCACATTTTGGTGTTGTTGCTGAAGCTGTTGTTGTTGCGTTTTGCTTTTGTTTTTGTTGATATTGTCTCTCATTGTCAGTCGGTTTTTGTGTTTTGATTACGCAAATTAAACGCGTCTAGACGGCCAGACGTCCAGACGTCCAAACGCACAGTGGGCGGAGGGCGGGTTACGGGGTACGGGGTACGGGGTACGGGTAAGCGGAAAGGGAGGCCGCACTCTGTTCTCTGTTCTCTGTTCTCGGTTCTCGGTTCTCGATTCAGCCAGACATTGTGACCGACTGACCGACGGATCGACGGATCGCCGGACCCAACGGACCCGACGGCTTATGCAATTGAACCTAGAATTATTACAGACGATGTAATTTCTTTTTCATTTTATTTTTTGATAGTCCCTCCGAGTAGCACGGCCGCCGGAGCAGGGTGGAGGAGGGTGTTTAATTTAATTGAGTCTGAGTCGAGTTGGTTTATGTAACGCCAAAAGTTGCTATTGTTGTTGTCGTTGTGCGCTTATGAAAATTGTTACGTGGAATTCGCAGCGCCAACGAAATACAAGCAAAACAAGAAAAGCAAATACACACACACACACACACACACTCACACACACACACACACGCACACACACATACATATATAGAGGAGAAACGAGCGAACAAAGTGCAAATAATTATACGGAATTTCTTTCGGGCGTCAGTATCGTTGACTTGACAAAACGCGACAAGCACAAACAAGTCGACGACGTTGCTCTTGGCCCTGGTCAGGGCTAAGATCTAATCAGTGTTTCCTTTTATTTTAAATATACATTTTACAGTATTTGGGTGCGCAATGGTTTAATCACTCGCTGAGCTGCATTTTCACTTACGCCGAACCGGTTCGAGTTCTAAATTGAAGCAAACGCTGAAATGAATGTGGTTTCCATAAGGAAACTGAAGCTGAAGCTTTGGTTAAAGGATTAACATTTTTCTTTTAGATATCTTAAATATTGTTTAGAGCAGGTCTGTTTTATCGATGAATCTAACATAAAGTTAACCTATTTCCTAATCAAAATTAAATAAAAATGTATCAAAATTTGGCCAAACCAAGCCTTAAACCAAGAGTAATGGTCTTGGAGCTCGTATCCCTCAATCTTGAACTGAACCCAGAGCTCAGACTAAGTTCAAGCTACACTAACATTTTTTTTCGGATTGTTTTCCTTCTTTTCGATTTGAGATATATTTAAAGACATATTTTCTATGGTATAAAAATTATTTTCAGAATTCGAAATAGTTCTGTAAGCCTTAAGAATTTCAGCACTTAACTTTGCTATTTTTTTATAGAATATTATTATCTGATTTCTGGAGAACCGGACTATTAAAAGCCAATGTAATAGCCATAAATTCTATATTAAAATTATGTGGAATAAACGCTTACACTGAGAGAAAAAAGTGGAGTTTCTTAGGCAGCTTTCACATAAATGAAATTCTCGTAAATATGTTGCATAAAACTGGTATGCTTTTTTTCTCTGAGTGTTCTCGAAAAGCTCCCATATCACCATTTAAAGTGCAGAGCATGGCATATTCCATATCAAGCAGAAATATGTTATTTACTTGCGGTTTTTTTCCTTTATTTATTGTTGTTGTTATTTTTGTTGTGGCTGGTTGGATTTCTGAGAAAATTTGACGCGTACGTGTGACATATTTTTCTGGAGGCGCCGCCGATAAGACGCTCCGACCGACGACACTCCGACCGACAACCGACCGGCAACACAACAATCCTATCCTACTGCATAGAAAAAGATACAGATACAGATACAGAAACTGATACTCAGACTCTGGCGGTAAAAACAACAGTGCTGCCAAGGGAAATGTGCAATTTATGGTAATGTTTTTTTTTATTGATTTCAAGTAAACAAATTAAATTAAAAGGATTATAAGCATAATTCTAAATGATTTCTCAAAAATTCTCGAAATTTTCCAGCTATATTCTGCACTGAAGCCTTTTAGATTTTGGCCATAATAAATGTGCATTAAATGAACACGTTTTCTAGATTAGCAATGTTTGGCATTGCTGTCCCTTCTTTGTGCGGAAAAAAGGGCTTAAGCCTCAGCACTGACTGTCAGAGTGGAAGTGGCACCATCGACCCTGGTTTTGACACTGTCTGTGGCCCTGGCACTGGCAGTTGTCAACGTCATCATCGTCGTCGTTGCCGTCGTTGCCGTCGTCGTCGTAGGTAGACTTGCTGCGAGTCGACTGTATTTGTCGTTGGCATTCAAAGCGCTGCCCATTGAAATTGTAATTCCCCGGACTTCAATACATATGTATGTGTGTGTGTGTTTGCATGTGGCAGAGTGAAATACGCGTTCGTCTTTGTCCGCGCAACAATCTTTGTTGTAAATAATTACAGCAAAGTCGCATAAAACGCAAATTGTGACTAATAAAACAACAATTCCATCAAGTGGAACTCACATACTACACTTGGCTTAGCTGGGTAGGGGGATTTTACGTGGGGATTCCGGACTGGAGAGTCGATAAGTTGCAATCGATGCGCATGATTTATGTCAAGTACTTGTACATGTGTATATAGTATATAAATATAATAAGCTCGACTACAAAATACCATGTAATTGGCTTAGCAAGAGCTCAACTGCTTTCGTTAGATCCCACTCAACTGATTAACTACCTTTTCTCAAGTCTTATGGCGTCCATCTGCTTTCTATGACACATTTTGTCAGCGTCCTTTATGGCTTTCTGGAATGAAGAGTAAAATTCTGATTTACTTTAAAGAAAACCCCATTTATTCGGCACGATTATCTCTATCCCACAGGGATGAGGAAAATGGTTACTTCCAGCTGGACAGCCTAAAGTGGAGCAATATGTTGTAGTAGCCAAAAAATCACTTGATTTTTTAAGGCCCATTTTATCGTTTTCAATAGTTTCATGGCTAAAGCGTATACACTATTCGTGGAGTAGAAAAAAAAAAGAAAAAAACAATAAATGCACAGCGACCCTGCTGAGCTGAAGGTCATTAGCCAGCGACATCCACGCGCATCCTGTTGGTTGGATAATTAAGCTGGCTCAAACTCAACCTAAATACGGCGAGTGGAACTGGACGGAACTCAACTGGGCGGTCATATCGCTTACTCCTTGTAATTCCCTTGTTCTTGTGGGCGTTTTAATTGACACACACAAGGAGTTGGGTGGGTTGTGGAGGGCATAACGAATGTCGTATCGAAATGTGCAGTTTGTGTTTATTCAGCGTAAAATGAAATTATCATCATCATCATCATCATCATCATCATCATCATCATCATCATCATATTCAATTATCCTGTGTGTAAGTGCATGATGATCCTCACCCGTTCCCATTCCCATTCCCATTCCCATTCCGACTCCTGCCCTCAGGCGTTGCCTGCCTGTTCGTTGACCCGTTTATCACTGTGGGCACTCTGAAGGACACGCACAAGCAGGCATCTGTCTATCTGAAAGGATTGTGGGATTGCAATAGCCTGTTGACCTGGCTGCTGCTGGCCATTGGATTGGATTGCTGATGCGGACGAATTGACCAAGCGGATTTGCATTTAAATTCAAGTGCACAATTTGAGGAATGCGCACTAGAAACGCTTAACTCGTCGTTGAATAACATTTAATTTGGCTTATTAATTATTAATTTTAGGCTACTTTAAATAGCTTTTCCCAGACTAAACTTTCTCAGAACTTAACCGGCTTCCATATGGCTTATACTTCAGATTAATTAAATATATAAATTTACAAAATTGTATTGAATTTTATTTGCCAGCTTTGATTGCCTTCTGACCACAAAATAATCTCTCCGCACACACAGCCAAAAAGGAGACATATCATTTAGTTTGTGTGTGTAAAGTGTGGCTATTAAAATATTTAATAAATATATAATATTTAAGCCATGTTAATGTCACAACAAAACAATAAAACCGCACTCTATAAACACACTCATATTTATCGGGGGTATTTTTGCTACTCTTATATGGACTTCCTCATCTCTGTGCAGCTCCACTTTCAATATGCAATCAATTTGTTTATGTCGCAAAAAGTTGGGAGTGTGCTCTCTACACGACGATGCTGGCATCTCAGATACCCTGTATTAAGTTGTAGAGTATACAAAAATATACATCAAATGAGTCTCTCTGCTATGTTGCCTAACTTGGCTTCCTGCTAAGAGAAATGCGTAAGTTCAGAGAGAGAGAGAGAGAGAGAAAAGCCTCTTACACACTCATCCTTACACATTACAGGGTATCAAAAATTACACGCGCAATGATTTTTATTGCATTTGATGAGCATTTAATTTTGATTTAATTTTTAATGAGCTTTGCCTGCCTCAAAATGTTTTTTAGCCTCTCTTGTTTTGGGCCTGTCACGATGAGTTTGACAGCGATTTGTATTATTTGTATAGGGCCTGGGGGCTACGTGATAATCGCCGATTACTGCCATTATTATGGCCACCCACAGACAGACAGACAGATAAGGCCCCTGGCGGCCCCACAAAACAAAAAAAAAAAATACTCTCACATAAACCGAACAGCAAATAAAAACATAATATATAATGCGACTGGCTGCTGCTGCCGCCGTTCAGCGATGTGAATTGAATTGAATTAAATAAAATATAGAAAAAGTGATAGTTTTTCCAATGCGAAAGCATTGGCATTATTTGTTTAAATTTTAATGACGACTACCCCCTGCCTGTCCCCCCCTGTCCCCCCCTGTCTCCCCTTGGGGTAATGCAAATAAACAAATTAACTCTAAATATATCATTGCATTTTATATGATTTCAATGGACGTGTAATTGTTTTGTTTACCTTTGTTGCTGCAGTTGCAACAGCTGCTGCACTAACTCAATTATTTTAATTAAACTTGATTACTGGCTAACTGATCATCGATTAGTCGGAAGAGGCTAACACACTCACTCAGAGTGCTATGAGCTTGTCTCGAAGCGTGTAACTCATTAGAGAAAAGGGCCTACTCAGCGTATCAAAGTTCTATTCGAAATTCACTTAATTAATTATTAATTGTTAATTAATTCCAGTTGTACATACTTCTTTCTAGGCTAATAAAAGAGGCGGCCTAGAATGACTCTAAGGTCGCAGAGCCTGTTCAAAATCAATTTCTATCTTAAAGTTAATCTAAAACCTTAATCCCTCTGCTTGAACCGAACCGAAAACATGGGACTGGTTCAGTCAGAAATTGAGCTTTCATTTTCACAGCAACTTCGGTACAAGTCGGAGTTGTAGACGGATAAACCTACGCAAAACGGTTCGGTTCGAAAGCAGCTTGCTGCCTGCATAAAAATATATATTTTAAATTGAATATTTTTGCTGCTTCTTTTAACTCGACTTTAGCAACTGATTAAAGATTATATTTATATTTTTAAAGATACTTTAAGCATAAATTAAAAACACATATTTATAGTTGCAAGCCAAGAATAATACTGGCCCTAAATAAACATTATTTTTATCTATGGCGGCTTACGTGCTCTCTAATATTGCGGTATAAATTAAACGATTAATTTTTTGTTTTGTTTTTTTTTAATACACATAAACATACGTTAATATGTGTATGTATGTGTGTGTGTATGTGTGTATATAGGTGTGTGTATTGGGCCATCAAGGCAAAATATCATTGCAGCTGCTGTGTAATTAAATAAATATTTTTGCCTTCTGTTTAAATGCGCTGCGATGCGATGCGATGCGTGTGAGGCCTGTGATAATGTGTAATTATTGCACATAAAATTAAAATACAATAAATAATTTATATAACGTATAACTATAATTAACTAAGTGTCATTGTGTCTGTGATATCTGCAATTGTGGTCCAAATAAACTAAATATCTAAATTAGTATTTAATGTTTTATGTTGCGGCAGCGTTGCGTTTGCTCCTGTATTGATATTTATTTAAAATTAAAGCAATTTCAGCAGGGAAAAGGTACCTCGACTATTACATACCCTTTGTCGACTACACTTATTTATTTTATTATCATAATTTGGGCATAGCAAACAGGCTCTTATACCCAGCTTCTAAATTGCCTTGAGGAAGTCTTGATAAACATCAAAGTTTTCCATAGAACAACCTTTGAATAGATTGCGCCTTGCCCTGTCAGCTATAAGATATAGTTTTTCGATCCGATTTATATGCTGCGTGCAACAGAAAGAAGGCTTTATACCAAATTTATAGATCAAAAACTGAGCGACTTGTTCGTTGGAGCTGCATTCTTAGTGGCAAAGCTAGAATACCCTTTGCAAGGGTATCAAAAATTAAAGGTTTGATTAAAATTTATTAACAGAATTGCTGTTGGTACAATAAGCCATGCTAATTATACTTGGTGTGATCTGTTCATTAAATTTGATTCCTCATTTTAATGAGCATAAAATATGAATTTGGTTTTAAAAAGAAGTTAACTTGCAGATACTCTGTATTTTTTAGAGACAAAATGGCTTGATACCCTATACAGATTGTGTGCTATTCAAATTTGAACATGGAAACTTTGATACCCTAACAAAGTGCAATACAAATCTCAAGTCCAGAATCAATTTAGATTTCCTCGCACTCCTCCTCTGCCTCCGCTGCCCTCAACCCGCGCTGTTGTGCAATATTATTAAATAATTTGCTAAAAAAAATAACAACATTGCCAGCCAGCCAGCCAGCAGCAGATTGACATATTGACTCTGGAACTGACTGACTGACATCGGCTATTAACTTATTAATAGACTAGCCAAACATGCAATCGTCGAGCAGGCGCCAATTAAGCGATTGTCAACAAATAAATTTATAAATAATAACAAAAAAATAAAACATATAAAAAATACAAAAAATACAAAAAAACTGCAAAAAAAAACAGAAAAAACTACAACAATAGTATTAACATATTTGTGCACGAGCTGTGCAGATGGAATAGACGATGATATCGCGCGCCTGCAAATAATAATAATAAGTTGTTCGATGTACTTGAATTTAATTAGGAGCAATAATTGCACTGATTACACTCAAAACAATGTTGTCTAAGGGAACTCTGATTGGGATCTAACAAGCATCGGAATTTGCCTGTAAATCTAACCAGATATTTTGGTATATAACGTTCCCTGGCAGCTCCCTAAACAGCATTGTTGGCTTTGCTATTCCCGTAGAATGAAAGTCTCAGTTTTAGTTTTGGCTTGGGCCACGCTGGCGCTGCTGCTCGTAGGTGTCTGCACTGGAATTTGAATTCAAATATTAATTGGAGTTGTTTTTTTTTTTTGCAGTGCATGAGTCAGGCGCAGCAGCCAGGACAAGGTGAGGTGGCAGGTGGCGCCCAGGCGGGCTTCTCCATTGGCGGCGGTGCGGCGGCTAAAGGCGATGGCGCTGGTGATGAGGCGGAAGATGGTGCTGATGCGGGTATGAGCTTTGGAGCGGGTGTTGGTGCTGGAGCCGGTGGGGCAGCACAGAGTGGAGCAGGTCACTAAATAGGCACACGGCGACGGCGACAGCGGCGGTGACTTGGGGCATTTCCGTTTGAAATGTCACGACTTAAAGTCAGAGGCAAACATACTGCATTTTGGTTGAAGGCGGCGGGGAAGGGGCGGTTAGATTTTGGTGGGTGTAGCGGCAGGTGTCATCAGGGGCGGCACGTACACCCGTGCGGCAATACTTCAATAGAAAGTCAGCAACAAATCGTTTTGGCAGCTTTAATTCCACTTAATACCATTTTATGAAACGCTTCCCCTTGGAAAAAAAAATCAAAAACAACACAAACAAAAACAAGTGACGCCGCTGTCGCCGTCGCCGTCGACGTCGCCGCCGCTGCCGCAATCTTGATGCCAGTCGCCGTAGTTGAAACTAAAATAGAAAATTCATCAGCAATGTTAAAAATATCAGCCCGAAATTTCCACATAAATCAAGTGATCAATAAAAACTACGGCAGAAATGAAACACAATCATTGTGAAATATGGCGCTTCGATATATTTTTGCAAATCATTCGATTGATTGTTTACACTGCGGGGGTTTCTTTTCGCGCCCGCCGATAACTGCGGCCACTATTACCTGCCAGGTCTTACCTGGTTCAGGAGCTTGGGGGAGCTTCCAAGATTGAAATAGATTGCCTGAGATAATGAGCAATATTCAAGGGAATTGTCAATGAGTGTATCTCTATCTATCAACGGCTCTACTCGCATATCTATAGTGGAAACTTTGATGATTACCAATATTTAGTTTATAGCCAGATATTGACTGATTTTAAAGGTTGCACGGCGAAAAAACTTGCATTAATATCGATCTAGATATCAGCTAATAATCATATTATTCTTGCCTGGTTTTTTAAACCTCTTCAATTTAAGCCGTGTACTTCACTGCTGCCCCTTCTATTATTAGTTCCAGCGAATACTCCAGTATTTCTTTGAAATTCAGCTTACTGCACTTATTTATGCGCTTGTGCGATGTATCTGTATCTGTGTCTGTTGCTGTATCTGCATCTGTATCTGTTGCTGCGATGGATTCTGCTTTTATAATGGCCATAAAAATATCCTGTTGAGGTGCACTCTATGTAATCCGATAACTGCGTTTTATACCCAGCTGAGTCCTTGGCCTTGACACAAACAAACAAATTCTTGGAAATGTTATTCAGTTTGAGTAATCCTTACGAATTTCGCCTGGGCGTAAGACTCTTTCTAGCGCTTTTATATAATATACAGCTTTTGTACACTCAGAAAAAAAGGACCTGCCAAAAGAGCTAAAGAACGTTTCTTGTGGAATTTAGCATTTTTCATAGATAGAATTCCCCTAAAAACATTGGTTCCTAAACAAGCTCTTCTTAAAATGCTGGAAATGATATGAATTTTCATAGTTTTAAAAAAGAGCTGTGAGAAAAACCCAAAATTACCAACAAAATTAACTGCACTGAAAGAAAAAGAAACCAGAATTCAATCCGAAACAGTCTCAGAAGTATCTGTAACAGTTTTAAGCCGAAACGAGCTTCTTTTGAGCAGCAAACAGTTTCGAATCAAGTATAAAATAAATGCTATAGGACCTGAACATATTCGAGCTTTTAATTAATCCAGGAGTTAGTCTTTAATTAAGTTCTGATTAATCTTTATTTAAGCCACTTTTCAGCCTTGAAATGGGACTCATTCAGTATTAACTTAAGTTAAGAGCAAGTCTAAAAAGAAACTAAGGGCATTTTTTTATTCATAGAAAAAAGAGAATGATTTGAATTTGATTGGAGGTAATTTCTTGCAGTGCAGGCAGGGAGGGAGACTCCCTCTGGCTGGCATTAGATAAGAATGTCGCTGGCCGTGGAGGTGCGTCCGTCATTCTTTTGGCTGAACTTGAAACTGGTCACGTGCGTTGGCGCCGATGTGGCGATATACTCGTAATTGCCAATATAATCGCTGACTCGCATTCGCTGATAAGTACGAGTATTTCATGCAACGTTTTTACCGGGAAGTATCGAGTATTTATGTGTGTGTGTGTCAGTGTGTGTGTGTGAGTGTGTGAGTGGTATTTAATGTACGGCCTTTGCCTTACCTTAAGTTTATCAACTTTTCAAATTGCAATTGCAGGTGCCAGTGGAAGATATGGTCAAGTTACGCGTGGAAGTCGCGTCGCGTCGCGTCGCTTCGAGTCGCGTCAGTTTGAGGTGTAATACCAGTGGCGGCCATTAAAACTGATTGACTGCCAGAGATTTGCAGCAAGCCTTTAGCTTTACCGTTTGCCATTGCCATTGCATTTTCTATATATATATATATATATATATATATATATATATTATCTACATATGTATTGCTATATACGATACTTTAGCGTAATTGCAGCAACAGCAATAGCAGCTGATTTATGGCCGCTTCCTGTACACGCGTACAGAATACTTCAATAGTTCTATAGCTCTATAGCTCTATGGCTGTATGGTTCTCGTACTTCTCGTAGTGCTCGGAGTTCTCGCAGTGTTATTGAAGAGTAGCTCGTAACTCTGCTAGCTGATAACGCAAATTGGTAAGACCAATGCCAGAGGGATATTATGCGAATATACCCCTCTATATATATCGTATATATATTGTAGTTCCATGCCATCAGAAGATATTCGCGCTGTCAGCCGTAAATCATTCACAAAACGCGCTCACGTGAATACGTACGACCGAGTCGAAGGGGCTGCACCTTATCTAATGACCCAATTTGACTTTCAGCCGCTATATACATATATAAGAGTATATAATATACACAGAGAAAAAAAGCAGCGAAATATTTAAATTATTTATTTAATACTGCGCTTAACTTGAACTCTGTTGAACTAAGCAGCAAGGAAATAAATCAATATTAATAAGCTAATAGATAGATAGTCTAAGAAGGCTTGTTGTAAGGATAATTGTGGAATTCTCAGTGGAACTCTGTCCATCATTTTCTTTATAAAATCCACATTACTGTAAAATATATAATCGAAAAAAGTATCTTTTTTATGCGGCCCTTTTAAGCCCTTTCGTGCTTGGATCAAGCATATTCCAGAGTAAAGCTCGTTAATTGTTAGCTTAGATTTATGACTATTGCTCTCATTTGGCATAGAGTTGATGCCCAAATTCTGCTTTAAAAGTATTTCAGGATTAGATCAAGTTTTCCCAGGTAAAGAGGGACTATAAGAGATTCGCCCTGAAGGAAATCCTTTTGGAGCTACAGCAAGAAGGTTCAGGATCGACGCATTTTCCAGCTCTTTTGGCAACGAAGTGATGCGGGCGATGCTTGATGTTTTTTGCCGTGTATTCAACACATATAAATGATGTATATATATAGATATATAGATGTATGTGTATATGCATATATCAAGCCATATGCATTGCCATTAACTTTTGTCTAATCTTTTGGTGGCTGGCGCCTCAACTCAACTCAACTCAACTCAACTCGGTGCAAATGCGCATTATGAAAGCTAATTGCGTTTTGGGTATGGGAGCTGCCAAGGCAAAGGCAGAGGCAGAGGCAGAGGCAGAGGCGAAGGCAGAGGCAAAGGCAAACGCATTTTGCTTTCATAATAATGTTTATAATATTCAAGTAAGTCGCAATTGGGGGGCACCAAATTATTGTTGTAATTAAACTAAACAGAAGAACAATATAAATATTGGCATGCGGCTAATTAACGCTCAACTAATTGCCGAGATAATGATTTAAACATACAGACAAGGCAGGCCGACTCAGCTTGAGGCGAGACGAGATGAGGCGAGGCGAGAGGAGACGAGACGAGTGGAGACGAGAGGAGAGGAGATTCGCTCTCGCACTGCGACTGCCACTGCCACTGCCACTCGCATCCCAGCTGACCAGGGGCAAATAAATAAATTGGGGAATGCCAATGAAAACATTGCACATCTCTCAGCATACACACACACACACACACACATGCACACACACACAGGCGCACACACACACACATGCATATAGACAGCTGCATGAGAAAGCAATAATATGTTTGTGTGTTTAACAGGTTAAACCCAAAAACCAAAGCCAAAACCAAATCAAATTCAATTTGCGTTGCAAAGGTAAACAGCAGCATCGATTGGGAATCGGCATCGGCATCGGTAGGGGAATCGGTAGGGGAATGGAAATGGGCATTGCCCGATATTGATTCATTTTGGGATGCATGGGAAACTTTAAGATATTCGGGTTATGCTCGCCAAAGGCGGCATAAAAACAAACAAGGGAAATCTAGCTGCAGCCTGCCGTAGATAACAGGCTGGCTTCACAATTGTTGAGTTGTAGTTTATATTGATAGATTGTTCCTATGACTATGCTATATAATACAGTAGTTCGATCTTTACGTTGTCAGCTATGCAATTTTAGTAAGCAAACCGAACTAAGAAATTGCATAAATAAATAGCCAAAAATTAGAAATCAAATCAAGAGCGAAAGGATGTCCTGTCCAAGGATTCAATCTGCCCTTTTTTTCACTTTTAAGTATATTTTGTTATTTAAGCCAATGAAGTTGCTGATAAGGCGCAGTGAAATTTCATTGATAATCAACGATTTCGTTTTCAATTTGTATTAAGTATACGTAATTGGGTGCTTTTACATTGAATAATCGTACATTGTCATAATAATATATAATATTCCACTCAACGATTATTGATTCTATTTTTTGATGAACTTTATTTATATGCGACGTTAGAATTACGCATTAGTTTTGTCAGTTGGTAGTACTAATATTTATGGGGTTTATTTATAGGCCTGGCACCCAAAACTGCGTAATGGGTTTGTGATCAGCGGCAACGGAACCGAACCGAACCGAACCCGAGTTCGGGTCTGGGCCTCCGTTTGTGCCTGGGAAATAGCGCCTATTATCGCGCATCGGAGAGAGCTGATTACATTTGTTTTTGTTTTTGTTTTTGTTGTTTTTCTTTTTTCTGTTTTTTCTGTTTGCATTGCGATGACATTTTCATTGCGTAGTTTTTCATTTGTGCTGAATTTCAGTTTTCAAGTTGTTGCCCGGCTCTGTTTAAAAACTACGCAATTGATGAATGGGAAAACGAAGCGATGCATTCTACATATGCCATTTGTATCTGTCAGATACTTTTGCGCGTTCTGCTGATTTATGGGCGGACAGCAAGCTGCAAGCTGCAACGGGGCAACGGGGCAAGCGGGGCAACAAAAGCGTCGACAATTGCTGGGCCATGTTTATTAACGGCAATTGTGTAAGTTAATTGTAAAAAATGTAATGTAATTTTATTCTATAATTAATAATGAAACGCAAACAAAGATACTTAAATCTTTCAACACAATCTCTGGCTCCAAAAATAAATCACCCGTCAATTGCTGTGAACCGAGCGAGCCAATTGAACCTGCAAGTTCCGAGCCAAATTTGTCTGTATCCAATCGAGCGACAGACAGACAGACAGACAGACAGACAGTGAGACAGAGAGACAGGGAGACAGACAGACAGACAGGCAGTGAGACAGACAGAGAGACACGTGTGTGCCGAGAAACCAAGTCGAGACGCCAATTAACATGATGCGTACTTCAATTTGTGCAATTGACCGATTCGAGGGTATTAAAAATAGTTTTTCAATATTTATTTTTGGCCAACGCCAATCGAGCCGCTGCTTTGATGTTTATTTTTAGACGCTAAGCTAAATGGCTGGACAGTTTTTACGATTTTAAGTGGTTATTTGTTGTGTTAATACCATAAACAACAGCAGCAGCAGCCGCAGCCGCAGCAGCAGCAGCAGCAGCAAATTTAAAGAGTTTCAGGTAGATTCGATAGACTTAGACATAGAGACAGAGGCTGCGACTGAGGCAGAGACCGAAAGAGAAAGAAAAAGATTGACAAACGATCGGAACAAACTGAGCTTAATAATGGATTTGTTGATTGATTGCCAGGTGCAAGTGAACTGTCAAATAGTCAATACAAATAAATGATCTAGCCGTATCTTGGGGCAATTTCAAATGTTTCTTTGCTTGTTCTCAATGTGTTCAGTGTGAGAACAAACTAAAAATAAGTCAAGAACTGAGACTCACTTGATTTGCCTATAAATAAACATATTCTAATAGATATTTAATTCATCAAATTTACGGATTACCTTTTGTATATCTTCTTGAATTCTGCCAAAATGTTCGTCATTTGAGGATTATTACTTAAATAAAGTAGGAGAAGCATCTCTGACAGAGATGAATCAATCTAGCGGAGTCTTTATGGCTGTCTGTCCCGCTGTCCGACTGGGAGCATGTGTCGATGTCCTTGCAGAGGGCAATGTGTAATGCATTGAAGGAGGCATCTTTGATCCCATGAAGTATTTATATTATTGAATTAGGGCGAGGGGATCAGTCGATATAGCCACATCTATCTGTTCATCTGTTTATAGGCAAGTCTTTGAATTGTTGAGCTTAATTTATGAAATTTGGTGTGGAGCCTTTTTATCCATAAGTCGAAACCAGCCGGATTGGTTCACTTTATCATATAGTAGCCCTAGACAGGAACACTCTCAAGATGTCCTGATGAAACTTACGAGTTAGCTCTAGGAGTGTGATTGAAATTTATAAGGATCAGTCTGCTTGAAGAAAGCTTTTCCTTACAACTTCTTTAAGATTTCCTAAATGTTACCTTTCTTAGCCACAACTTATACAACTTTTGCCCTTAAGGGGAAAGTGGAAAGAAAGAGAAATTAGCTTAGAAATTACCTGGCTTAGTAGCAGGAATACGCTTTTCCTATTTCCTATTTAATTCTACTATTTTGCATGTGAATAATTTGAGAAATATAAACGTAGTTTTCATTAATACTTTTTGGTAGCTTTTACGCGTTTATTTCGAATTCGATAAAACCGTTTCATTCAGTTTTTACACCTGCTGCAGCTTTATTGAATAGGCCATTATCGGGCTGACCTTGAGCCCATCGCACACACTTATCTAACACTGGCAAAATAAACATGCAAAACAGTTTGCAGGTGCAACTCAGCTGAGATAAACACAAGCACAGGCACCAGCACAGGCACAAACACAGATACAGATACAAACCAAAACAGAAACAGAAATACAAATAAATAATTCATTAAATAATCTGAAGGAAAGGGAAATGCGAAAAATCACAACAATATTTGTGGCCAGGCTAAAAATATCAGAAAAATATTTAAAAATATTAAAAAAAAAGCGAGTGTATGTGTGTATCTGTGTGTGTATCAATCGAAATGTTGTTAAACATTTATATCAATAGTCATAAATTTCTACACGTGCCCGTGTGGAATCATCATGTGAGCGAGCTGACTGATTCCCCTTGAAGAGTTCAATTGCTCACCTGTTCGACGGCCGGACGGGCGTCCAGCGGGCCACGCGCTTTAAAAACAAAAGCAACAATAAAACAATAACAAAGACAAGAAATACAATAATAATAATAAATTGTTTGTACTTTTGTTTATATTTCTGAGGCCGGCCGCGCCTTCTTATCGCCCTTATCATTTCTCGGTTTGTTTTTGGCACCTTCGGACTTTGTTGACATTGGAAGCCCGATAAAGTGGCTCGTAGTTGCTGTAGTCGCTGTAGTTGTATCTCATCGAATCAATCCAAAGAGCAAGCTGCTCGCTCTGCTCTCAACGATAACTAAAAAAAAAAAAAAATTGTGGAAACTAATGCTGACTCGGAGAGGCCAACTAATGATGACTGAGAGTATTAAGTAAGACACAGTCGGGTGATCGGGTGAAGGAACTACATATAACAATAATGTGTTGTCTCTTCTCTTGACTTGTGCTGCTCATTAGGCCACGCGACTCAGACTCAATCTTGGCTTGGCAGCAACAAGAAGAAAGAAAACCCCGCTTCCCCCCTCCCATCCCTCCGCCCAGACCAACCAGTACCGCTGATGATGATCATGCGCCCGTTGAGCGCTTCGTGATTCGTGCCTCGTGCCTGCTGCCTGCTGCCTGGTGCTTTGATTCAGGTGAAAATCCCAGAGACTTTGTTCCCGTTTCTTGTTTTGTGCTAGGTGCGTGACTCGGGCACGCGTTTAACGCGCGGAATTTTTTTCTTTCTTAGACATAACAATAACAGCAACAACAGCAACAACAACAACAACGAGCAGAACAACAATAATAACAACACGCGTAATGAATTCGAAATTAATACATTTTTATTTGCCGCTTGCTGATAATCAACTTTGATTTGCTGCCGCGAAGTCCGCGGACAGCACACACTTTTTTTTTCGCTATGTTGTGAAATTTTAGTTTAGTGTTGTCACCCCCTTTTAATTAGTTTTGTGCTAATAGATAGCAGAAAAAAAGAGGCAAAAAAAAGGTAAAAACATCATCAAAACGAATGCTAATTTCACCAACAATTCTACGAAACTCCATAAGCATGAACAAGCCAAAAGTCTAAACAAAAACAAGAGTGTTCGCCCCGTAGAGCGTCTATAAGCAATTCTGGAATACTCTATCTTCATTATTTTGCAATTCATTTGAAACAGTATTTCGTTTATCATGCGAATATTATGAAATTCAGATACTTATAGAAGAGTTACTTGGTTACTTGGTGCAATCTCCGATAAATGAAGTAAAAGTTTGGGTTATATAGCAATCCATATCCGATTCAGATTAATATATAGATATATATGTGCCTTGATATATCGCTTAGTGTTTAGGAATTGGGAAATTTGAGGAAATGATTTACTGAAGATATATCAAAAAATGTATCTAGCTATCTGTAAGTCCCTGGAAATAACATTTTGAGATCTTAAAGTAAACTTTTTGAAATATTTTGAATAAGAAACTAGGGAATATCGCTGAAAGCAAAGAACATTCAGAAAATCATGTTCAATATTACTATCGATACTATCGATAATTCGTATAAGCAATCGATAACCTATCAAGCGTGCTTGCTATTTAGTAATGACACCTGAAGAGTCGGATAAGAGTGGTAAATTTACTCAGTATTTTTATACCCTTTCTTTTTTTACGATTGCACAAATCTTCAGTTATTTTGCAACTGCTTAACTTTTGTTTATTACGTGACGTTCTACGGTTATAAGTATCTGCATAAGGGGGAGGGGAAGCCGGCGGCGAAGTTGAAGGTGAGGACGGAGGCAGGTGCAGATACGTAACTGTAGACGTGGGCGTGTACTATACATCCATCATCGTCAACAAAAAATAGCAGAAAAAACATATTTGCACAACTTATTGTTAGCTTTCGCTCCAAGTTTTTGGGTGTCTCGGGACTGTGGGTGATTGCTGGCTGGCTGACTGGCTGACTGACTGCTGGATGACTGCTGATTAGTGAGGGGCGCATGGAGCATGATCAAGTGATCAAGTGATCGCACGTGAGCGGCCATAGAAGAAGCTCATGGCTAACCAACAGTTGACTCAGTTGACTCAGTTGCCGCAATGGAAAGATTGAAAAATTGATGTCTAATAACACAAATACTTTGACTTGTTTACGCGTGGATTTTCGTATCAGTTCAGTTTTATTTAAATGCGAAACTGGGCAATAAAAAGCATCTTTTCATCTTTTTCATATTTTATGGATATGATCATTAGCCAAAAGGAAAATAATTATCAGCATGATTAGAATGAGTTATTATTTGAAAAATGTCTACAGTCAACATGGGGGTTATATGACAATTTTATTGTTTAACTGCGAAAATGTAATAATTTTTTTCTTCTTTTTTTTTTTTTTAGCGTATAATGCATAATAATTGTTTATTTATCAACAAACATTGCATTTTTCTTTTGTAGATTTACTGAAATTGCTGCCTGTTAGTTTGTTCGCGTTTTTGCAGTTTTATATAAGCCCTGTCTATTGCTACTATAAAAACTAGTAGGGAAAGGTTTGCTGCGGCGCACCGAAGATTCTATACTCTTCAATAGAAAGAGAATTATTGCTGAATTCACTATATATAAATACCGATTGTTATATGACAACTCTGTATTCCTTTCTAAGGCAGAGAGACGGAGAGGCCTTATACTACGCTCTGGCAAAAGTATCTCCGCCTAACTCTATCTTAGATATTTGGCATGCTTTGTTTTTAGATCTGTGTGGGACTTTTATTGCATTTTGTGTGGCGCACATAAATAAACAATATTGTTTTGCTAAAATCTAGATGTTTATTGGTTTTCTGTGAAACGTGTGGCATTAAAAATAACACA
This sequence comes from Drosophila repletoides, assembly GCA_018150835.1. Lineage (NCBI taxonomy): Eukaryota > Metazoa > Arthropoda > Insecta > Diptera > Drosophilidae > Drosophila > Drosophila repletoides. The sequence continues at coordinate 4,815,786 of JAECWQ010000031.1, forward strand.
TTAGGATTCGCGAATTATAATAGCTGCATCGCTGCTATATTTGTGAACTAGCGCAGGTTATTTTTAAACGTATCCAAACTGTAATGCAATAGCCAAACTTGTTAATTGCCTACACAGAGAGAAATAGTATTGTTTTTTTTTTTTTGGCTAAATAAATAAAATACATTTATTTCTATTAGAATCTTGCGTAAGATTGGAGCTATTGCAAATTTTCTTTCGCTTTCAGAACCCGCATAAATTCAGATTGCTCTCGTTTTTGGTTCAGTCTGGTTTAATCATCATACTCGTATGAGTATATTTATTTATTATGAGTATTGTTTAACACGTGCCGTCTGCCCATTGAACGTCATCTTAAAAAGCGTATTATTCATGCGTACATCACGCATACGCCTCGTGTGGAATTTCAAGGCAAATCGCATTATCACTCATACGTCATGTTGTACGCACACGAAATAAAACAATCTAGTAAAAGTGCGCTAGTCGAGAGTGCACGACTGCGAAATACTCTGCGCCTAATTTAATATATATAGATATGTTTATTTGCAGTAGATGCTCAGCACTTTATTTAATTTCACTATTTTATCTTATAATTAAAGAAGAACCAAATCTTTGCGATTTGAGATACTTTTTGCTGTTGCCTTTCGTACACACTTTCACAGGCTTTCCCTTATTCATTTTCAATAAATACAGGGTATAGCAGACGATCGGCAATACTATGCTGGCGTTCTACCCCGCTGCTCTGTGTACCCGTATTGAATTTCTCATGACGTTGATCAATAGAAAGCGCCGACGTTTTGAACAAAAACCACTTGTGAATGTTGATACACTCTAAGAAAAATAGAAAAGATGCTTTATATTTAAGAAAAAGGCTTAAAGTGAAAATCAGGCTAAGTTCCAAGGTGAATTGCTAGCTATCTAAGCCAGTGCCATGGTCCAAAGATCATTTCTGAAAAGTAAAAAGATTCGCTCTAGTTTTAGGATAATCTTTTCAATATTCAGCTCAAATTTTGTGCTGAGTGTACGGATATGTTTGCCGGATTGTAGGGAATGCCTCTCTTTCTGCTGCACACACACACACACTCACACACGCGGGCAGTTTATTTAATCTATGAATGTAAACATAAGAATTGTTGGCCAACAAATAGATGCACACGCCACATAAATGCACGCCCACATCGAATGCCACGGACTGTCCAATTTGTATGGACTGTCCGCTCTGTCCGCACTGTCCGTCTGTCTGACTGGGGTGTCTGCTCCATTTCTGACCGCACGCGCAGCCTTTGATCGCCATATGCAAGACGTCAACGTGCCCCTGGGCAACTTGAGCTGCCCCGCAGAGGAGGCGGATGGGGCAAGAAGGGGGTGGCCAGAGATACCGAGAGTGTGTATTATTCGTAGACTGTGTGATCGCATTTTCGCACCAATTTTAGAATTCAGTTTGTCCTCCTTCAGCCGCGTTGCACGTCGGCTCACTTTCACCCCAAAAGATTCTCCTCTCGCTCTCTCGCAGTCTTGTGGTATATCGAGTCTTCTAGTTTTCTACTATTCTGTGTGCTCTTCTTCTCTGTGCTTCGATGTGGAATCTTGTTTACGCGAATTCCATGTTATTCTCGTAATAACAGCGCGGAGGCCGTCGCCCCGCCAGAATTTCGGTTTCTCGGCATATCGTATTCTGCCAACGGCGTACGATATGTGTGACGAAGGGAGGGGTGGGCGTGGCTGGAGGGGGTGTAATTGTAGCGCGTGTGCAGGTTGCTGATTTATTTGCTGACTTTTACACATTTTCTGTCTGGACTTTTGCTGCTTCTTCAATCGGGTTTTTTTTTTTCTTTTCTTCTTTTTTTCTTTTTTTCTTTTTGCACATTTTGCATTCTTTCTAGTTGTGCAATTATTATGTTATGTCTTCAGGCTATGGCTGCAGTTCAAATTAAGTTTTTCCTTTCCTCTTTTAATTGCATAATTGAACTTGTTTTTCCTCTTATTATGAATAATAATAATGCCGCTGCAAATCGAGAAAAACAAAAAGGAGACAAGAAGAAATTCGCGGTATCAACGATTTTTACCTAATTTCAGGTCAAACTGCATAATTATAATTCTTTCTTTATTTTCAGCTATCACGTTGTTTTCTTATGAAATTTGTTGCTGAAGTTTTCGACGCGTGATTTTTACAGATTTCACTAATTATGATAATAATTATCATTAACCAGCTGCAAACAAAGTTTTCAGCTTAAATTAAGATTTGGCATAAAATTACCTTCGAGTAGACCATGGCTAACTTGGCCAGCATTGAGTGGTTGATTGATTTGCTGTATTTCTCTGCAGTTTTTCAGGCTCTCGGAATTATTGCGAATTTATTCTCAGAAGAACTAATTTTGCAAACATTTATTCGATTTTTCTTTGCAATATTTCCAAATAATACATTTTTCAATTGGAAACAGCTAAAAAGAAATAATATTTTATTATATTTAGACTTAAAAAGAGGAAAACTTTGGCTGCATTTTATAAAATTTACTTGAAGAAAATCAAAGACAATTCCGCTTTAGAAACCATTAAAAATATGAAACCAATTCAGAAAAATTAGAGAACTTTTTATGCTTTTCAAAAATAATATTTCTTGAAAATAGAAATTCATTCTATACTTAAGTTCAATTTGTATTTTAGGGAAATTTCTGAATGATATGGAATATTATTGTAGGATTCTAAGAAATCATATATATAGCGGGAATAGAACAATTGATCCAAATAATAAATAAAAGAAAAAGGGTGTTCAATGTGCGGTGCGTTGAAAATGGCATTTTCTTGGTGGTTTTTAGGTTTATTGCTATTAAATTTAATTGAGATTTGTTTACATGTCGTTTATGTAATTTTGCATGCAAGGGAAAATGGTCGTATTTAACATTTTTTAGCCCTCTCTGGGTTAACTGTTAACCCCTTTTACTTTTATCACTTGGCCCTTTTTGCTATCGGTTAGTTCCGCTTTCGCGTCTTTTATTTTTTTCCCTGCTTTTCTGCATATTTATGACAGTCGTTTAAACTTGACTCATTGCTGTTGCTGTTGTTGTTGCTGTTGTTTTTGTTGCTTTTGTTGTATCGTGTAAACAAACGCGTTAATAGTTTGCCATTTATTTTGAACGCACTTGCTGTGTTTTTTTTTGTTTTTTAGGTTTTGGTTTTTGTTTTATGTTTCTTCTTTTTGTTTTATTGTTATTGTTATTGTTGTTGTTATCGTTGTTGTCTGTGGAAGAACTCTTTCGCCTTCCCTTTTTGACGCTCATTTATTGTTTAATTCGGAGTCAGAGCTGTTGTTGTCTTTGCTCATTTCGAGCCGCCACGTGCCGCAAATAAAAATTCTATTGACCCCAAGCAAATATTGACAAAATTTGCACGATCCGTCTAAAGTCTAAAGCCGTCGGTCTAAAGGAAGGCGAGAGAAGCTGTCACCTGGCTTTAGGCCGTTTACTTTTTCCCTTTGGCTTACTTGAAAATTGAGCTTTGTTTTGTTTGAATTTCAATTTGAATTCTTGCGAAATCTTCTCTTCAAAAAACCAAAAAAAAAAAAAGAACAGAAAAAAAAAAAAATTCAAAATAATAATAAAACAAAACGTTTCACTTTTGGCCCCCATTGACAAATGACGTCAGTGCTGTGCCGTAAAAGTAAAACATTGAACGGAAAGACTCAACAGAAATAGTTGGCCTGATAACTCAGGTATTTTATCAGCGAAATACAGCAAAATGTTTTCTACTCATTCGACTAAAATAACCTCAAACAGATAACTGATAACCAGATGTTTCCATTCATAATATTTGCTTCTGTTTCAGACACGTGCCAATTTAATAGATTTGATTACTCCAGCCAGGCCTATCTGACCCAAAGCGACGCGTCGTATTGATGTCTACGTATGCCAGAGTACCCTGCATTCAAATAGATAATTCCACTGATTCCGTTCAAAGAAATTAATGAATGACCAAATACGAATCTGTGGCGAGCTGATCTATAGAAACCTTGAAAAAGCACTTTCTTTTTATACCCATGTCGAGGGTATCTTGACTTTGCCATCTACCTGTCTGTCTGTCTGCCTGTCTGGCTGTCTATTTCTAGGCAGAGTAGTCCGTCAATTCTCGAGCCAGGTGAATGATATTTTGCCTGTACTCTTTTCTCTGTTGCAGCTCTAATGCCGAAATCGGCCAGATCGTACATCTATATCCTATTTTGCCATAGGCGCAATCGATGCAGAAGTTGTTGAATGGAAAACTGTTTCCTTCCCAAGATATTTTAATGAAAACTCCAGTTAGAAAAACTATTAAGATCAGACTTCTATATTATATATATATATATATATATGCCAGCCTGCAAGGGTATGCTATCTTCGGTGTAAGCCTTTTCTTACTACTCATTCTTCAGTTCATTATTAACTTTAGTATCTCAGACAAGTAATCTCTGTGAAGAGCTTCACTCAAGCCAAATCTTTTGCTTGGTGTTTTTTTTTTTTGGACCATTTGATAATATTCTCTTATTGCCATATCTTAATGAACTTGAAGTCTAATCAAATCTTCTCCCTGATTTCCCCCCTCCCATCCCGTTCCTCCCTAGCAGTGCTTTGTTTATACGCAAGTATTATTACGTCAGTGCAGAACTTTTGAGGAAATTTAATAATCATAAAAACAAAAGCGCAGGCACGCAAAGAGACGAAATGAATGACAGAATGTAAGAAAGAAAGAAAGAAAGAAAGAAAGAATGGAAGAAAGAAAGAGTCAACGCGGCATGACAAATGTGCGATAGCGTTAAATAATTTTTATGATGCGTTCGCAATAAAAGTGGGCGATGGGGTAAACCCATACATATAAAGCAGAAACACACACGCACACACACACACACACACACTCGTACACCCTAAAACATATATCACTGACACGCGTACACTGCACAAAAAAGTCTACCCCACAATATGTGGTTGAAGCTAGCACAGAAAGATATCAGTAGTTTTTAGAAGCTCTCAAGTTGAGCGGGGATAAAATAGCTTCTATTTTTTCCAAATCAGGAAACATATTGGGAAAAAAAGGTTAAAAATCGAACTGATATAGTCTGGTTATTAGTCAAATTTCCTCTTTCTTGTATGCCCAAAATATCAATCTATATAAAATGCATTAAGAGCTAAGATAGCTAACGCTAAAAGGATTAAAATAAAGACTCGTATAATCATCAATACTTTCTTCTTCATCTTTATATTAGGTGTGGAAGGAAGAAAAGGGGATAATGGATTAATATAGAGTTATATCCCTATATAGTTTTCTTTTTCCCTATTTAAAGTCTAAGGTTATAAACTTCTTTCGAAACTCTCTGTTCATCCCAACATTCTATTATCTATTTCTAACCTAAGTCCATACATAATCTTTCTTTTCTAAATTAGAGTTCAATCGAATATTCCACTCAAAACTCTCTGTTTATCTTTAATATGTTTTCCAATGTGGAGTAAAACTTTACTTTCATTTCATATTTCATAATTTTCGCTCAGTGCATAGCATCTCTGCTGTTCTCCTCTCGTTTGGTTTGTTTTTCTCCACTGCCTCTCCATCTCTCCTCTCCCCTCTGTCTGTCTCTCGTTCTCTCCATTTGCGTCTCGTTCATTGACTAATCAGCGGCACGTGTTTTTTCTGCAATATTGTGACAGTTTCCTCTTCGCCTTTTCGCACTTCGTATCGCTTTTCTTGTCATATTTTGTTTTATTGTTGCTTTCTTACGTGTGCTTGCCAGTTTGTCGTGTTTTCTTTATTTGAGCATTTCACTTCTCGCTTCTTTTATGTTGTTTTTCTTCGCTTCTTCTTTTTGTTGCTGTCGCTGTCGCTGTTGTTGCTGTTGCTGTTTTCGGCTTGCTTTACTTTAGTGCTAAGTGCTTAATTTGTTTATCTACTGGAAAAGAGAATGCAACCATTGCGGAAATACGTGCAGCCCGTGTATGCCGTCTAAACACGCCCACTGCCCCACGCCCCACGCCCCTCACTTAACCACTCCCCTCTCAACTTAAGTCACCCAACCAACCACCGCCCACTCGCTGTTTGTTTATCGTTTTTTAATTCTGCGCATTTTTGTCATTAAAGTTCTTTAAACAAATCCCATAAAAAACTATTTAGCAAAAATTTGACAAATTGCTCAAAAGATTTTTGTGGGCTTAGAGCCACTGGGGCGACTGGGGCGACTGTACTCAATATACTCCTACTTATGTGAATATTTATTTAGAGGGTATTAGAAATAAGGTCGCCTGTTTTACTGATGAATTGGAATGGGAATGGGAATGGGAATGGGACTGAAATGGAATGTGTCAACTACTTTGAAGTTGCTTCCGGCAATGATAAAAAAAAAAAAAAGGCGCCAGGTATCTTTATTATAGATATTTATTGCTCGTGTTGGCAAATATTACGTATACGACGTATGCGCACCGCTTGCCAATAAATAGGCGGCTCTACAAAGAGTGAAAGCGGAAATGTTTTCGGTCTATGGCAAATAAAAAGAAAGCAAGTATATCATCAATATGTTAAATGCTCTCATTATAATTGTGGAATTTTGCTAGAAATACATTTAAATCAATTGAGAAAAGACTCTCTGAGGCGCGCCGAAGTATCGATGCCCTTGCAGACATTTGAAAATTGCTTTGAAATTTATTTATTCTTATCGATTGTTCGTAAGATAAATATATGCTGTAGTATAGCTTATAAGGGAGCTATATAAGTATAGGATATAGTAGTCTGATCCTGAATATTCAACAGTGTTCAAAGAGTATTTCTTGGCTATCTAAACACTTTTTATACAACGTTTTAAGTAGGCTGTTCCTTTCCTTGCCAGCTATAAGATATAGTTGTTCGATCCGAGCGTTACCGACTTAGTTAAGTGCTGCGAATTCATTCATAGAAACTTACAGCTGGACAGACAAACAGCTATACGAGACAGATGACTTTACAAACTCCTCTCGTTGACCTGATCAATAATATATATAATTTATAGGGTCTACATTGGTGTAGTTTATAATTTGATACTACTTTTAGCACAATTCTTAATTTAAACGTAATTCAGTGAGCAATTTATTGCTCTAGTAATGTGTGAGTACTTAATTATTTATTGTACTGAGCTGAATTACAAACAAATTTACTTCAATTTTGAATGAAAATGATTTATAATCTCATATGAATATTAAATTAAATATGATTTAAGCTCAACCAATGCCGTATTCAATTGTTGTATAATAATTTGATAAAAAACGAAGAAGAAAATGAGCGGAGAAAAAAAAAACAAATTGTAGCCCAACAATGTTGTAAAAAAGCCATTGAAATTATGGACACGCGCTTGAAATTGAAACTTATATGCACGTGTGTGTGTGCGTGTGTGTGTGTGTGGGTGTGCGTGTGTGGGTGTGCGTGTGTGTGTGTATTTGTGAATGGTAATAATAACAATTGCATAGTTTATTTATTTATACTACTCGCATCGTATGTGTATTATTATTTTGTGGTCAATTCGAGCCCTGCTCAACTGAACTGAACCGAGCTCAAATCGCTGGCAATCATTCTCCAATTGTCCGGTCAATTTACCGGGGGGACTACTTCCTCTGGTTACATAGAATTAATCGCAGTGGAGTGTCGAGAGTCGGGAGTCGGGAGTCGGGAGTCGATGCAGCAGGCAAATAACTGCGTTTTAAATGACAGCTAAAAGCTAACGGCTTGTCACATATTCCAAAAATAATACGCAAATTGAATTCGAATTGTTGTTCTTCTTGTTGTGTTGTTGCTGTGTGTTGTTGTTGTTGTTTTGAGGCAAATTGTAAATTGATATGACTGCCATATGAACAATCGTAATCATCCAACAACAACAACAACAGCAACAGCAACAATAACAATGGGAACAATGAATGTTTCGAGGGAGCAGCGGATTTCGAGTAATTGACGCAATTTGGTACAACGGATGGGTTTGTATTTGGGCTTGGATACGTGTGTATTTCTCTGTGTGTGTGTGTGTGTGTGTGTGTGTATACACACACATGTGTAGCAAAACAAGGTATGGGAATGCAATCTCGAACTGATGGCAATGACACACTAAAGTGACAACAACAGAGCAAACAACAACAACAACAACAACAATGACTATATAACGCGTAGAACCGCAATGGAATTGTATCGACAAAAAAACGATACAAACACCAAAATAAAGCGACTTTTTTAGACTCCAAATTACCTTAAAAACGTTAAAGTTATTATAGAAATTATAGTTTTTTTTGCTGTGTTTCTATTCTGTTGCCTATGTTCGCTAAAAATAGTCAAAGTTTACTCTGAAAGTTCTTCCAAGGTTCCTGGTTTATTTAGGCCAATATAACTTTGGGTTTAGGCTTATGTAAATAGTAATTTTTCTTAAGAATTAGTTGGACTTAAAGGCTTGAAGTCCAATTTTCCAAATTAGGAGCGGTCTTAGCAAAAATCAGTATAATTTAGATGCTAATTTTGATCTTTCAAGTCAATCAATGAATAGAGTTAAATGGACCCATTTTAATGCCTTAACTTTCTTGTATTTTCTGTGCTTTAATCTTAATTATTATTGTATTATTTTTAATTGATAGCTTTGAAGGCAAACATGTTCTTTTTTTTATTAATATTTAACTGCTTCCATCGCTGCTTAAGCTAAGTACGTTTCTTATCAAAATTAGTAGCTTTTATTATTTTATGCTGATAACTTCAAAATGAAGCCGAGTCTCTTTCTGGTGCATAAATTGTGCTGTTTCTGAGAATTTCTTCAAATTAATCTCTTAACGAGTGGCTTATGCAATCACAAAATGATTCGTAATTATAATAATTATCTGTGCAAGAGTATCTAAAGGCAGCTGCCACTTTTGGGTGTACATTAGACTCTAGACAGTTACCTGCAGCCCACTCAAAAATGCATACAAGCACACCTACATAGAGGTATGTATCTGTGTGTGTGTGTGTGTGTGTGTGTGTTGGTCTGGGCGCACATGAGATAGCAGTTACAGATACACTCGGATTGCTCAGTTACTCGGTTACTCAGATAGTTGCTGGATACTCGGATACGAGTACACATGCTGCCACAATGGTTGCGGCACATTTGCACTTTGCCCATAAATGGCAATGCCAATCGACAACGATGCCGACGCCGATGCCGATGCCGATGTTGACGCCGACGCCAACGCCAAAAACGCTACTACGAAGCTGTGGCTTTCATTCATAAAATCGCAAAAGGAAGCAGCGACGGCAGCGGCAGCGGCTACGTAGACGGCGACAGCGACTGCGACTGCGACTGCGACACATGCCCAAATTTGTGGCATCCGCTGTCGCAGTCGATTCGTGAGCGGGCGATTAGGCAGCGACTGCGACGGCGACGGCGACGGCAACGGCAACGGCAACGGCGACTGTGAATGTGAATGTGGCAGCGACCTCATTCCCCACACACTCACACACACAAACACACACACACATAGAAATGCTAATTAATATTTCGTTTTTGTTTGTCGCCGCTGTCTGTTTGTGAATGAGACCAGACCGGCCCCGGGTCCATTCATCATCGCCAGCGAACATCAGCGACGGCAGCGGCGGTGGCGGTGGCTGCGGCAGCGGCAGCGACCGCGTCGAACCATTCACAAAACGTTGACAGGTCCGGAACTGGGCGCTTTGCTGCGGTTTATTGTGACTAGCGATGCGATCAGAGAGCCGCGCACCAAGCGGATTAGATCAAAAGCAAAGGTCAGGTATTCCATTGAGGCACAGCCAGTTAACCAGGTGACCCACACACAACACACACACACACACACACACACACACTAACTGCACAACATACACAATGAAAGAGAAAAAAGCGGGGAAAAGTAAATTGAAGATCATGTAAAATAATTAACAATTTGGTATTTTTAATTAATTTAATTATAAGCTTCGACAGTTATACTACTTTTTTTTTTTTGACTGTCATTAATTCTTTATTTAGCACATATTTTGTTATATTTTTTTCTATCTTCTCTTTTAAATTATTTTAAACTAATTTAAAACAGGTTTGTTTGCTTTTTTTTCAAGAAAAAAACTTCGTATGAATAATTTAAGAATTTAAATAAATAGATATTATTTCATTTATATATATATACTGTATTTTTTATTAAAATTAATTATATGTTTGGCATATTTTATATTAAATAAATAAGTGTATAAAATTGTGCCATATGCTACACGTAAATAAAGGAAAGACAGCTCAGAGTGGATTAAGATTGTATTGTTCGATTGTACCTATAGCAGCTATATGATATAGTACACCGATCTTAAAGATATTTACTATGCTTTTAGCTACCACAATCTTGCAGCTATATTTTAAATAAAGACAAAGATACATTGGGAAATTAAAAGGTTTTCCGTACTACAACTTTTGTAAGCCTAACTTAGCCTTATTTGATTTCTACTTCCCTATAAATTTCTTTTCCTATCATTGCTGCAATTTGTCTACTAAATTAATGTATTTTCTTTTAAATGATTTTGTTTATCAGTGTATAAATAAATTCCCCTCGATCGATGTTACTAATTTAGATGATTTCTGCTATCGATCTTCATTAATGGCTCTTGGGAAAGATCATTTACAAGTCCACAGCTGGCGAAAGAGAGAGAGAAGATTGATGGTATTCGTCGCTGTAAATGGGTTTTTTGTTGTTGTTGTTTTTGTTTTTTTGCGAGTTGTCTCTTAGCCAAGAAACGCGACTCTTAGAGACACGTGCAATAAAATGACCTGGTAAAAGTGGTTAATGGGATAAACTCTGTGTTTATGGTAAAAGCCATCGATGTTTCCACGGCGAGAAAATGGCCAATCAAGCGATTATAATGATGAGTTTGTTATTAATAAACACCGCGCTGCTGAGAGATGCCAGTACCAAAGTAGGGAGAAATCCATAGACAAAGTCTCTAACGCATTCTCCAAGTAATTCTGGAAGTGAGAGAAAACCTTTTCGCATACCACAAATTCCCTCAGCTCTTTATTTTCGGGGTAAACTCGTAGGTCCCCCATAAATACTTTACGAGTATTAACGATTTTTAAGCTTTATTGAATTTAAATATATATATATAGAGAGAGAGAGAGATAGAGAGAGAGAGAGACACGCCCACACAGCAAAATTTGAAGTTGCAAATTCCACGGCAACACTTTCAGTTCCCAGCCAGAGGTCTTTTCGGGAAGGGGGAGAGTATGGAAATTAAAAACAAAAGCAAAAGCAAAGAAAGAAGTGGGTGAACGGGAATAGCAATAGGGAAACTCGCTAAAGAAATTTTTCGAATATTTTCGCGTCGACAAATAACAAAAGAAATTTAATATAAAAATGTTGTAACGCGTTCGTTCGTTGAGTTGGGAGTATCTCTTCGCTATAGGAAAATATGTGTAAATATATATGTGCACGTTTCTGTGGCTCTTTTGTTTGTTTGTCTACGGACTACGGACTACAGGCAGCAGCAGCAGCAGCAGCAGCAGCAACAGCAACAACAACAACAACAGAAACAACGACAACAACATAAGCAAACACAGGCGAACTTGTTGCTGCCGGTGGTTGGCGGTTTGGTGTCGTCTTTATCGTCAGAAGGCAAAACCGGCGCAAAGCAGAACGCGCCGGAAAATCCACTCAACTCTGGCTAGCCAAACGCAGGCTGCAGTCTGCCTGGGTAGGAGCAGGAGAAGGGGAAGGCAAAGGAGGAGGCGAAGGAGGAGGAAGAGTAGGAGTTATCGGGTGTTGTGGCATCACCTTCATCTGCCAGCTCCCGGCACAGCTACAACATCTTGGCTAGCCTGGCACCACCGCTCTCTTGCTTTCGGCGAGGCAACTTGTTTGCATTGGCAATATCAATTGGTGCTCTTTTTATTTTGCGGCAGTTTGGTTCGGTTTGTGGGCTGCCTGCGGAACCGGTTCGCGTCCGCGTTTATGTCCATATATCCATACGTCCGCCTGCGACATTTGTATGCCATTCACATTCCACGGCCGCTGACTCACGAGTGCCGGCGTCGGTGGCTGCCACAGTCTGCCTCCAATTCTCCACTCTTCACTCTCCACTCTCGTAGCTCTCTCTCTCTGTCTTTCTCTCTCTGAATCTGACTCTGCAATGCATCCACATTGACGTCCGCCGGCCATATGCATATCCGCCACTCAGGCAGGCGGCGTCCGTTGTCCGCCTACCAACGCCGGGCAAAGCGGTTTGCTGCACAGTGTCCACAAACTAGTTAAATATTCAGCAAAAAAAAAAAAAGAAAAATAATTTTTATGAATTTTTAGTATTCTGTTGCTAATTTAAATTAAAGTTTTTTTTGTCTATTTTTTTTTTATTTTTTATATAAACAAGTGGAGTCGATATAGCCATGTCTGTCTTTCCATGGAAATCCGCTATTCATTCCCATTATTTTTAAAGATAATATTATTTTATTATTTTAGTTTTATTATTTGTAGTTCTGTTTAACTGAGTTTTACATTTTTAATCTTATTATTGTATGCAATTAAATGCTAATATTAATTTTATTTATTTTGCAGCAATAACAAACATTATTTTACACTGTGCTGCATTCGCTTGTTCGTTGTTCATTCATTGCATTTTATTTGTTCCGCTGTTGCTGCCGCTGCCGCTGCTGTTGCTGTTGCTATTGTTGCTGTTGTTGTCAATGTTGTTCTTCTGCTCTCAACCGGATGTTGTGGGAATTTTTGCATTCAGTCGAGTTGCTAGTAGTAAAGTTGCTGTTGTTGTCGTAGTTGCTGTTGCTGTTCTTTTGTTGTTGCTGTTGCTGTTGCTGCTGCTGCTGCTGTTTGCATTATTAACTGTCATACGCGTTCGCTTAAATGCTTATTTTGTAATAATAAAATGTCATGTGTGACAGCAGCGAGCGCCGCCCCCAGACAAACAGAGGCACAGTGCGAAGTACACAGAGAGAAAGAATGAGGCAGGCAGACAGACAGACGGACAGACAGACAGACAGACAACTAACTTAGTTATCAGCTTTGTTGTTGTTGCTGCTGCTGCTGCTGCTGCCGCCGCTGCTGCTGCTGTTGTTGTTGTCATTTCCTCCGCTGGAAGTATGTGTTGTTGTTCGTTGTCGGCGCGAAATTTAATGACAGGCGTACGCCTTTTTTTTCGCACATGCCACAATTTCTATATGCAGTCGACCCCTTTTTAAAGTTGTTGTCGTTGCTGTTGTTGTTGTCGTTGTTGTTGTTGTTGTTGTTGTTGTAACCGCTTGCTGCAACCGCTTATTGTTGTTTTTGCTATGCAATAAGTAAAAAGTTGAACCCTATGCGTGCTCAAAGTCAATTTGCAAGATATTTTCCTGCCAAAACCTCAAAAGCAAAAACAAAAACAATGAGAGCGAGGAACGAGAACGAGAACGGGAAGCCGAAGGAGAATGGGAATGAAATGTAAACGCTACGTATACTTAATATTTTTTGGGGGCTGGTTTGCTTTAGCATTGTTTGCTCTTTGCGTGTGTTTCTCGACAAGCTGAGCTGTTTGTTTGGCCGGCCAGGAAACCGGAGGAGGAGCAGGGGCAGAATCAGGAGTCGGAGTCGCAGTCGGAGTCGGAGCCGCAGCAGGAATGGATCCTTGTGCCGGACGGGTTCTGTTTGTTTTCGTTACGCTCGCTTGCCTGCCACAAAATGCCCCCATTTTCAGTTGCATTTTCCTTTATTTTGTAAAATATAATTTTCAGCACACAAAAAACAAAAAATACAAAAAAAAAGAAAGAAAAATGATGAAATTTTTGGAAAGGCAAGGGAGCTATTTTTGAGGGCAGCTATGAAATTATTTAAATTAACAGCTCGTTCTAGGTAAGGGTAGTAAATGGCAATGCGCGAACTGCCAGAGGGAAGTCGCCCTTTCTTTTTTTTTTTTTTAAAGCTAACTGTGAGAATTCTTGAAATATATTTTGTTGGCAAGCAAATAAATGATATAGCCTCAGATTAATCAAAATAAGTTAAAAACTCATCATTTATGGCTTGGCCCCCCGTACATGAAATTTATCTGTAGTTCAAAGTACAAGTACCAAAATACAGTTGAGTCACCTAAGATACAAGAACTGTTAACACACCTTGTATGAAAAAAAGAAAAAAAAAAATAAAATAAAAAAAATACGTGTTAAGCCCACAAAAACACAAAAGAAACCTCATCAATTTATAGGAAACCAAAGTATCTTGTTGAATGCTTTGCAATTAGTGATATCATGGCTCCATAATTTTCCCATTGCTGCCATAGAAAGCAATGTCAAGTTTTGTGTTTTGTTTTTACTTGCTGCTGAACTTTGGCACAAGAAAATAAAAGAAACAACAACCAAAAAGAACAGTACTGTCCGAGAAGCAGTACTGATAGTACAGCCAGAAGATACCTCGTAAAAAGTCTTAGAAATTGTTCCGTTTGTATTTAAAAAAGAAAAAAATAAAATTGGTAGATAAGCATAAATAATTAGTGAGCAAATAATTAATGTGCTAATAATTAGTATGCAAATAATTAGTATGCAAACAATTTGTGCGCAAATAATTTGTACTCAAATAAAATTATTTGTGTTAAACTTTGATATGCATACTCTGCCTGCTATCGTTTGCTTAGAGGGTATAAAAATAACGCTTGCTGCCAAAGTTCTTTGCTGTTGGCGATAAAATGCCACAATTATAATTCATGAAACTAATAATTTCTCAGAACAAGCCATAAGACAACAACATAAGGCATAGCGTTGCGTGGGGTGGGGGCGGGGGGGGGGAGGGAGGGACGGGGCGGGCTGGACTGGTACAGGGTCGAGGTGTATCAGCACTCTGCTGCTCTGATAAGCAACGAATTGAGCTGAGAGAGAAAAATAACAACAATAATAAAAACAATTCAGATCAGATCAGAGCAGAGCAGAGCAGAGCAGAGCTAAGCAGAGCGTTCTATAAGGGTGAGTGACTGTTGACTGGACTGGGACACTCATTTCGTAAAGGGGCTGTAGTTGTTTCGAAAAATTTGCAAAAAATTCCCCCAACGCAAATGATTTGGTCACGCGAATAATTTATTATGCGACCTGTGCCGCCATCTCGTGACGACGACGCCGCCGCCGACGACGACGACGACGACGACGACGTCGGCGACGATGGCGACGGATGCGGCCAAGTGGATAGATACAGAGTAGACAGAGAGACACCCACATCCACATCCACATCTACATCCACATCCACACCCACACCCACACCCACACCCACTTCCCAGCCCCTACTCTTCACTCTCCACGCCCCACTCCCCAACCCAGCTCTGCTGCGTCATCCTCAACTTGTTGTCGTTGTCGTTTTCATTCATACGATACGAGAGCCGCGTACTACGAATACTCTCGTACTCGCAGTCGTAGTCGCAGTCGTATAAGCTACAACTGGGACAGAACCCAGCGTACTTGTACTACTACACTTAGAAAATAAGATGCTATCAAATTTAGAAAAAGCAACCTACAAATAAATCAAAGACCATTCGCTTTGCTTTGTGGAACCCAGTGATATTCTCTGCTGAAATAGATTCTACTTCTATTTCCAACTCGTAGTAAAAAAATAAGTAAAAATTATAGAATTTAAGTGTACGAATAAGATAGATTTTATTAGTATTTTCTTCGTAGAAATATCTTTCTCTAAAATATCTTTTATAGGGTATTCTATTTGTTCTGAGTGCACGAGATACAAGCGCTATGGGATACAAAGGCGAGCGGAGCGGCGCGGCGTGCGACTCTCCGCTTTGCTGTGTGCATTCATTATCTGTACGGCTCGGAAGGGGGCTGGGGTGGAGAAGTGTACGTTATACCCTCCCACAATTTCTTAATGAATGAATTGAAGATAATTAATTCGCTGCCGCTGCCGCTGCCGCAGTCGCCGTTGCAGTCGCAGTCGCAGTCGTCGACTGCATTTTCTGATAGCTGCTGTGGATCAGAAAAATGAGGTGGTGTCTCTTATATCGTGTGCAGTTGGCGTGACCATCGCTTGCATTGGATATTAGGGTAAAATTCTGGTCATGCAAACATTGAAAAGCCAAATAAAATAAAGAAAAGAAAAAATAAAAAAAAAATTAAATAAAATTTGCTTAAATTTTCATATAAATTCCACATTTTATGAGTCGCTCGTGTTGCCAATTAAAAATGCCCAAACGAATTCCGCATAGATCATATGCTCAAGTGCTCAAAAATGCTCTACAATTCGCACGTCTAGATACCCTTTCCCATTGAATATCTAATGAGTATCTATTGGTCTCTGGGGCTGGGGCTGGGGCATCGTTTGGCCTGTGGCTCGCATGATTCACTCGACGCGGCAATTAATCTCTTTGGCTATTAAAATGTTATTACTCAAAGTTTTCCAAATATTTAGCTAATAATTTCTGTCGCAGTGCGCATTCCTTATCGAAAACCTTATTTAATTGTCGCAACTTTGGCTTACAAATATTTACGTAATTTGGGTTCATGGTTTAATCAGCTACGGTGAGGCAAGGCGAGGCGAGGCGAGGCGAGGCGCGGCACGGCGCGGCGCGGCGCGTGTTTGTCTATGACTAACAATTATTATTGATGAGGGCTTCCCTAAGGCAGACAGCCGACAAATTAGTCACTACAAATATCGAAAGTCGAAAGTTACACAAATTCCTAACAAATTCATACCAAATTTGTTTTTAAAATTTTATTAAAATTTTGAAAATTTTCCACTCGTTTCCAATCCTTTCAATCTGCTTATATATATATTTTTTTTTTTGTATTGATTTATGTATTTCATTTATCAATTTGGCGCGTGTAGGCCATAAAAATTGGGAAAACTTCTTTCCGGTTCCAGAGCGGAGCTGGCTGCTTTATCAGTAAATTGCATAGTTCCATTTCTATTTCCATTTTTAGGTGCTGACGCCAATTGCAATCTACTCCAGTCCGGAGAGAGCAATAAATTAGAAATATTTCTGTTGAAATTGTGAGCTCTGAACCGCATTTAAGTGCCCAGCCGGATGATGATGAAGTCACCGACACATTAACGTCAACATTGTTGTGGATGATGTTTTTTAGATGATGCATGGAGGAGAGCTCAGAGCTCACAGCTCCAGCGATGATGATGACTCGGCTACTGAATTGGGATTGGAATTTGAAACTGAATCGGTACAACAATAGCGCCAATGACGTCAGAATAAAGGCAAAAAACGGAAAGAAAAAACAGAAAAGAAAAAAAAACAATCCGATTGAAAATAGCTGCTGATAAAATGCGCAAATTGCGCTATGTTTGTGTGCAATGCAATTTCAATTGCAATTCCCCAAGGCGATTAGCTGGCAGCTCCATGTTGAGTATGCGGCTGGATGATGACAAATCTTCGAGTAATGACGAACAGCATGGCTTCAAAGGGAACGGAACCCGCATAGACGTGCCGAAATGATCGATAACTTCGATAGGCATAGGCATTGCGTGATGCGGGTAGAACGGTAGAAGAGTAGAACAGCTCTGAGTATAACATTAATTTTGGCAGCTGTTCAGTACTTATGTTCTTCAGATCTGCATAGTTTAGCCAGTTGATAAGCTATATAGCTCTGGATTGGGATTGGGACTGGGACTGGCACTGGGACGGGGGCGGTTCGGTTGCGATCTCGGTTGAGGCCTCTCTGACGGCAATTGGAGTCTGGTCGCGATATCTCCGTTTGTTTGTCGCAAATTCACAAATTGTTCTTTCATTCTTTGTCATTAAATGGTGAGTGAGACCCAGAGAATGACCGCATCTGTCCAGCTTCGGAATTTATGGGTGTCTCTCACTCTCAGTGTATCTCTGCATCTCTTTCTGGCTCATTCTCACGCTTTCTCAGCTTGTCTCCAGCGGTTTTTATCTGCGCAAATATTTACGCTGAACTTTCGTGTCAATTGATGTCACATTCCAGCAGCCCCCTCCCCTCCCCCGAAATTTATATACATATATATTTGTATGTGTGTGCGAAATTGTAAAGAAAAGTGTAGAATTTGTATGCCAACTGACCCGACACTAAATCAGCTGATAATTCGACGGTCGCCCCACACAACACGAGACATCTATGCAAAAATGAGGAGCAGCCGAGAGGAGGAGACGGAGGCGGAGGAGGAGAACGAGGAGACTCTTACGGCGACAGCGTCATCGTCATCATCATCATCATCAGTATCATCATCAGTTGCCTCTGTGTGTGTGGGCGCCGTCGATTTGTGCTGAATGCTAAGTGAGATTCTATGAGGATGAGTCTTCAGCTCTGAGTGTGGGTAGGGTCAGTATTTGCCTGTCTGTCTCTCTGTGTCTTGTTTGAACTTGGCATTAAATTGGCTAAAACATATTGCGGGCTTATATATTTTTAGCTAATGGCATTACAACGGTTGCTCCACATTGACGACACTCAGTAAGCGGCAAAAAGTGCGCCAGATAGAGCATCAAAAGAGTAACTGAATTTGGCCAAAGCAATGTGGAGAAATACTACAAAATGTGGCTTAAATAAGAGATTTTTATGGCTTAATTGACTATTGACATTTCATTAATTTGCAAAGGAATCTGATGAGTTATCTAAATTAATATGCAACACTTTTTCATAAATCATTTAGCTCAATTATAATTCTGATTGCTGGTTTATTTATTGCCTATTTTTTTAAGCCTAGAATTAAATTAAAGCCAATCTAGAATTGCCACACAAACAATTGAAAATTGCAATAATTAATATTGAATTTTTGGCTATTTTCTAGCTATTATTTTAAAGCCTCCACTCGCTATCTCTGCTGGCTGACCAGCATTATGCAGTCAGGCGAAGTGTTGACAGCCGACAGCCGCCAGCCGCCAGCCGCCAGCCAGCAGTAAGAGTATTCATCAACCAGCAACAACAACAGCAACAACAGCAACAACAAATAGGCAATAAGCCCATCATGATAAAGTCCATTTAAACAATTATTAGTTAAATTAACTGTTAATTTCAATGAACGGCCACAAAACGCAACAAAACTCAACAGAGAAAACCTCTTCTGAAATAATAAGCAGGGTGCGGGTCCTGTTTGATGATGATTTTGATTATAGGGAAGTTTGGCTGGACAAATACTACGCCTATATCTATGCTTGTTGGACGGGGTGAAATGGAAATGGAAATGGAAAGGGAAAGGGAAAGCCAAACGCATTATTAATGCGATTATTGTACAATGCTAAAATGAATTTCTATTCAACGAGGCGTCACCGAAAATATGCCAGAAAAAGCCGGGCAGGAAACAACGCAAAGCCGCTCATATCCATATCCCGCATAAAATGACGGCTATTGCGGTTGCATTTGGACCAGAGGCGTGGCCATTATCATCATTTCGTTCGTCATCATCTCATCATCATCATCATCATCATCACCGTCGTCATTGCCAGAGGAAGGGAAGAGCAACGGAATCGATGTATAAAGTATTTGGTGTTACCCAGGCAAATTGCAGTAGAATACTAATTTACAGATACAAATTGACGAAGCTGTCGCGTTGTCTGTTGGGTTAACTCAGCGGGCAGTCAGGGGCGTTGGGGTGAGGCATTATATAGAGGGGGGAGGCGGGGGGCTTACGTATTTTCGGGGCTAGCTAGTGAAATTTTGTTTGTCTGTGTGTTTGTGTGTTGAAAATTCGAAAATTACGTGACTGCATTCGCAAAGAAAGGCGCAAGAATTGTTGGAATGTTGAAATTGGGCTGCGACTGAGCTGAATTTTAAATGACGAACGATCCGGATAGGTTGCTGGTGTGGGGTTAAAAAAAAAAGAAAAGAACCGCTCTAATTCATACCGTAAGCCCACCCAAATGGCCCAAACAGCACGCAGGCCTTGACCAGCCGGCTCAGCCGGCCTCAGTGTCTCTGTCTGAGTCTGGAACTGGAACTAGGAGCTGGGGCTGGGGTTGGTGCTGGGCCTCTTCAAGTCCTGCGTGACCAACTGTGGAAAGGGTACAGGGTGCTCAGGGCAGCCGGAAGCCTCAAACAGTCCGGCAAACATACGTAAATAAATCAACAAAAGCATTTGGGCAATAATGTTGTTAATTTTTTAAGCTGATAAGGTCAAACAGTGTCTCAGAAGTACCAGCACTGCACTAAAAGAATAAACGAGTAGCTTGCAAGCACTCCAAAGGAACAAATTTTTAAGGATTATATATATATATTGAGAAATCAATATATCTTTGAGCTATTGGAAATCTCTTTTTAAAAGCCTAGTTTACTCTTCTTCAATTTTCATCCATATTCCCTTTAGAAAATATAACTATAAAGCATTAATTTGGGCTGATTTTCTAATGTATAGGAACATATATATTCTGTTAATTTAACAAACTTTTCTTTTGTTTTTTTAGTGTATTTTAGATCTCTTTATTGAATTCTCCTTCCGAGCTTAGAGAAGTCTTACCGGATTTTCTCAGTGCACTCCTGTTGTAAACTACTAAAGAACTTCTCATTTGATGCGCTGCGACAGCCTTTCTCTGTTCGCTCTATTCGCATTTCCATTTCCATTTCCATTTCTATTTCCATTTCTATTTTCTTTTCTAATGCTTTGTAATGGTCGTCATTTGCGTACAAATTGTTGACACTTTCGTGGACAGTTGGGATCAAAAACGTTCTCGTGCGTGCATTCAAAATGGGCCACGGTATTTCTGTTTGGGTGGGTGTGGAACCTCCGTACAGACAGAGAGACAGACAGGCGGACGGGCGGACAGACGGGCGGACGGACGGACGGGCGGACGAACGGGCGGACAGACAAATAAACTGTCCGACAGCCAAGCGAGCTTAATGGAGTTGTAATGAGTGTGAAAATTAATGTCGTCACATTACTCACGCACCCAACGCGACGTCCGTTTAAGGGCAGGAGTAAGAGTAGGGGTAGCTCTACCTATATAGAGTTAGCGGTAGGGCCAGAAGCAGGGGCAGGGGCAGGGGTAAGGGTAAGGTAGGGTAGGCCAGAAGTCAGGCATGAGTCGTGTGCATAGCGATAGGGTTGCTTCTGTTGGGCGGGTAGGGTTGACCTGTGCTAATATTTGTGCTGAACTGGAGAACTGAAGCAGCCCTAATCAATTGAGAGCCAACCAAGTGCGAGCCAAAGGGGTGGCCCTCATTTTTGTTGATATTATGTTTTATTTGAGCAACTGACTCATGCTACTCTTCCACAAAGAGTCGCAGTTACAGATTAGATACGAGTAGAGCAGAAAACATATTTTTTTTTTTTTTTTTATTATAGATTACCCTAGTTTACCGCGAGCTATAAATATACCCAGAGCAAAAATATGTGTAATAATAAGTATGTCGACTCGATATATTATATATATGTGCTGAAAGTAGAAGAATTTATCATGTTTTTATATGGAAATTGCAGAATTTTATTCCATTTATCTCAGCTATCTAATAGGATCTATTAGAAATATAGCGAATATTCTGTATGACTTCTTTGCTCGGGTTTCCTTTTCTGGGTTTTCTTGTATCGTTGCACACCATTTATTTATAATCTTATTAATTTTAACTAATATATAATTCTAATAATATTAAATTTCAATTTTCTACTGTGTAGACTGAACACAATCTGCATTAAATAAATACTTTTTCATGAGTTCTCAGAACTAGGCATTAAAAAGAAACTTGGGGAACCCCAATGCTATTGCTATTGCGCTTCCATTTGTAGCTTTGAAGAGTGTCAAAAATAGATTTGAATAAATTGTATATTTATATATTCAAAAGTTATGAGATCTTAGCTTCTTTTTAGTCAAAATCATAAATATTATTTCAATCGATCACATATTAAATGATCTTATTATAAAACTGGCTTTCTGTGGGCAAATATTAATCTAAAGTTATTAGTTTTTAACATATTGAAACAGAGGAAATACGAAATATTTTTTGGGGAACCCCAAATGCATTAATCAATGTGTATAAATTTTAACTATTTATTTGTAGCACTATTTGAAAGCCATAGATTAAAGATACATTTCAGAGATCGATCTTAGTTTTCAAACTGAAATGTCTTAGCCAAATATTACGGTTAGGGTTAGGGTTACGGTTAGGGGTTTCGTATCTTTTAGTCATGTGGGCAGATGTGGAGCTACGCAAGTTTCTAGTTAGCCGCAGCAACTTTGATTTATGAGCACGCGCGCATTTGTTGAACCTTTTTTGAGGAGACAGCCGGAGAGCGACAGCCAAGATACAAACTCGTAAATATTTGTATATTTTTCGGTTGGTTGTAAATCACAGCAGCTGCCAGCTGTAGTAGTAGTAATAGTAGCAGCAGCAGCAGTAGCAGACAGTAGTACGAGCAGCAGCAGTAGATGCAGATGAAGATACGGATACGGGTAG
Organism: Drosophila repletoides; assembly: GCA_018150835.1. Taxonomy (NCBI): domain Eukaryota; kingdom Metazoa; phylum Arthropoda; class Insecta; order Diptera; family Drosophilidae; genus Drosophila; species Drosophila repletoides. The sequence goes on from JAECWQ010000031.1 coordinate 4,838,086, forward strand.
AATCGCTGAGTCGCTGAGTCGGTGAGTCGGTGAGTCGGTGAGTAGAGTAGGAGCGTTAACCTGCAGCACGTAAATTATTCGAGTATCTGTGAGATACGCGACGATGGGACATGTTGCGGTGGTGGCTACAGCTCACATGGTAATTGCTTGGCTATCTTGGGGAAATAACAACAATTCATTTTGGTGTATAAACAAAAACCAAACGATTTTTTCAAATATTTACAAAAGTCAAAGCAAGCTCCTCTCCGCTGATTCATACAATTTTCTGCGAACTTTCAAGGTGTACGCTTGATTGTTTTGTTATTGTTTTTGTCGTCGTCGTCGTCGTCGTCGTCGTCGTCGTTATTTTCATTATTATTATTTTTATTATTGCTGTTTGCCTGTGGTAATTTTTCATGATTATTTGTCAGTCATTATTATTCTGTTTCTTTTTTTTTTGTTGCCGTGTTTTTTTAATACAATGGCTGGGGAAACGGGCATTTTATAAATAAACTGCATGCCGTGATAAAAATAGAATTGCTAGTGCGATTTTGGAAACGCAACATTAACAACAGCAGCAGCAGCAACAGCAGCAACAGCAACAACAAAGCAACAACAGCAGCAACAACAGCTGCAAAACTATGCCAGTTGTTGTCATATTTTTTGCCGTTTCTCTTAATAAGTATTTACTTATTTATATTTTTTTTTTTTGCAAATTTTCAACCCACACGCGACTCACTCAGAAAGTCAACGACGTCAACAAAATAATCAACGCGATCATCATTATCGTCATCAACGCCATCATTAATATTAACATCATTATGAGGCAAAGTTCTTTTGAACCTGCACACGCTCGAGGCCCTCTCCAACTATTTTTATAACCGGGCCCCAACGAATTCGCCATTCTACGAGTATTTTGTTATTGCATTTTGGGTTCTGCATTCAAAAATAGCTTCAAGTTCGAAGAACGTCTAAAAATAGTTAACAGAACACAATACAATCGAAACCGAGCCGTCTGAGAGCGAACCGAACCGAACTGAACTGAACTGAACTGAACTGAAATGAAGCAAACCAACAACAGTTGTTTATACATAATTGCACAACAAAAGTGTTTTTTTGTGTTAATGAGTCGAGTTTTTGGCTCTGACAAGATCATATTGGGTATGGGGAGCAGTCGGTAGCTATTTTGACGTTTCGCGAGCTTTTGGAAAGCGTTCCATAAATAAATAGTTGTAGTTCAACTTTGAATTTGAATTTCTAATTGGTAGAACATGCAATTTATGAATTTATTATACACACTCGGTAATTTTAGATCAACACTTTTGATCAAGACGTCAGCGGAGCAGCTCCAAATGGCTTTCAGTTTTTTGCAAGTATCTTTTTGTATGCTTTAATTTCCTTTTAATCATATCAGATACTTCTCTTGTGGCAGTTAAAGATATCAATAAGTTTATTGATGTAAAATGTTTTTAATTGAATTGAATACGCTTGTATCTTGTAAGTAGGCTGCTTGGAGTTTAGATACAGATTCACTTTGTTGTGTAGCTGCCAAAGGAACTACGGATTGAAATGGTTATCTTCCTCCTTGAACGAAAGATATATTTGAATATCAATGAATTTCGTACTATCAGCCAGCTGAATGTGGGTTTGTGCAGTATCTTTTGTCTGTGCGGATATTTTTATTATAATTCACTTTCAGCTTTGATCGTTTAGATGATTTGCATTTTCAGAATTTCGTGAAGAGACTCGACGAGACGAGACTCGACGAGACGAGACGAGACAAGAGAGAAAAGCAACCTCAACGCACAGCCAGTAGTTTGTTTATTGCGTATTTGTTCAATTCGTTATCGACAAACAGACTTATTCAAGCGCGCATATATTTATATAGATATATAGACAGATAGATAGATAGATGGATAGATGGATAGATAGATAGAGTAGATAGATGTATCTATCTAGCTGTTATTCAATTTTTGGTGATGATGCGAAAACAACAAAATAAATTCGTTAAAACTAAAAATACATTTATTAAAAATAAGTAGATACACAGCCTGCAGCTATACATAGATACAGATAAAAGAGATACACACTTACACACATATAAATACTGAGTAGTTCGAGATACATTTGGAGATAGATGGATTAATTTTTTCTTTTTTTTTTTGTTTTTTTGCCTATAGCAATTGTTGCACAAACAACTTTTTGTTGCTGCGAGCTTTCGATGTTTCACCTTGAGAGAGAGAGAGAGAGAGAGGGGGAGGGAGAAACCCCAAAAGCGAAAATGTAAACAAATGTTGACAAACCAAATATTGAACGGAGAACTGCGGCAAATCACGACCAGAATCCGCAGCCGGGGTGGCCCCCCTCCTTCCTCAACCAGTCCCTCCTGCCCAGCCACTTGTGTATTTGTTACGCATATCTTTCCGGCACTTAGTTTCGCTTACCGAAATGACCAAAAAAGCCGCAGAAAATAAAAACATTCCGAGTCCCAAACCAAAACCCAAACCCAAACCGGAAGTGCCTCTAATTTCAATATGGCCGCCTCCCCGTGACGCTTAACACAATTGCTGACACAATTTCCGTGATTTATTGCCATCACGCACACACACACACACTTACACACACACACACACACATACACATAAATACGGAGAGAGAGAACCACAGTTCGACACCCACAGAACATGGCGGCATTTGGTGGTTGCCAAAGGAATTGGATCCAAAATAAAATAAAAAAAAGGGCAATGGTTTCCCAGTAAAATAAATCAAATGAAATCGATGATTTTCCTTTTACCGTTATATTATGTCATATTCTTCCGGGTTTGGTCCTGGTCCAGGTCCTGAGCCCTGCATGATACAGAGGGAGAGAGAGGGAGAGACAGATAGAGAGCGAGAGCGACAGAGAGATGTGTCAACAAGGGTTACCTCCATTTTTGTGGCTATGAAATCGCATTGAATTGAATTGCTTTGGCTTAGGGGGTACTCTGGTATAAGCATAAGTTTATCGTCTTTTTACTCGTATTCCTCCACTTGATATCACTCGGAAGTGGCCCTAGGCAGAAGGAAAAAAGAAAAAGACAAAAAAAGAAAACTTATCTGCATTTGGTTCAGTTGCAGAACTTCATAAATAATGTGGAAATAAAACAAAAATTAAGGGAAATGGGTATCTGCGATAGTTAAATACCCTGGCTGATAGGGCAGCAGCCAGAGCAACCTGTCAATAGTACTTTTTAGGTATAAAGAAAGTCAAAGTATCTGATCAGTTCAGTTAGTTTGCTTGTAGGAGATCCAATTGATATCTTAAAGATTGAATTGAAAGCGAGAGAAATCGAATACGCCTGCCTCAATCCACTTCTTGCTGGGGTATTGAAATGGCACCAGCAATCAATCTGTTTTCGAAATAAATTGCATAAAATTAAAAAACAAGTTTTAGCCGATCTAAAACTGCTCAAGAATAAAATCTATATAAGTTGTTAATGGGATAAAAGATACTTTGTATTGCAGCTCAGAGTTTGCGTTGAATGCATAGACTCGTCGCAGCCATTTTCAATGAGTAGAGAGTATAAAATTGAAATTCTCAAAGCGAATTTAGTTCAGACTAGCTGCCACGCCTCCAACGTAGTTGGAAATTTTCATTTGCCTGTCATAAAATGACAAATGAATTTTGAAATAAGCGCTCGTATCCGCTTGATTGTTTGTTTTTGGGTTTCAGCTCAGAGTCTCCATCTCCGCCTCAGTCTCCATCTCCGCCGCCATCTCCGGCCACGGCTACGGCTACGGCGACGGCTTCGGCTACGGCTCCATCTACGTCTGAGTCTTTAATCCCCCCTCTCCCATTCCCGCCCAGCGTCTATGCACGCCAGCTGACTTCCAGTTGGTTCTGTGGGCTCCTAACTAACTGTACGCGTACGTATGTGTGCTTAGTAAGAGTATATATATATATATATATATGTGTATGTGTGTGTGTGTGTGTGTGTGTGTGTGTGTGTGTGTAGTGTGTGGGTTGCTAGTCGGTGTCAATGATTGGCATTGAGCAGAAAGTTAAATTGATTTCAATGCAGCGCAATTGAAATTGAAAAGCGCAGCATTTTGTGAGTGCGCCTGACATTTGCATATCGAACGGCAAATTACCGTTCCACTTGACAGTTGCAGAGTAAGGGAAATGAGAGAGAGAAAAAGAAAATGAATATAGTGGCGGAGCAGGAGGAGCAGGAGGAGGTGGAGGGGCATGCCTGTAGTTCCATATGACGTATGAAATTAACCGAAAAGCAAACTCTTTTCATTGCTTTAAATCAAGTGGAAATAACGTTTTCTTTGCAATTCCCATTTTACTTTTTCCGATTTTTCTATCCACGAATACTTTAAATGTGGTGGAAAGCTTGAAAGTAATTTAACAATAATTTAATTTAATATTTCTATGACAATTCTATGTAAAAAGATTTCCAATTTTTAGCTGCAAATATTTATATTTATCTATAAATAATTTGACTTGATTTGTACCCAAAGCTAATAAATATTTCTTTTATTTAATCAGCATATCATTTTTTAATACTCATAATTAGATTTTTCTGTTTAGCCAATTTGTTCGTATAAATTTTTATGATGTGCCTGTAATTTGAGGTTGAGTTCCTTTTCTTTCCTGGAAAACCTGAGGAAAATTTGCTGCATTGCCACGCAGGTCGTGTGGGTTGCTTTCCGTTCCGAAATTTGTTTGGGGCGGGGCTGGACAATTCCTTGTAATCGTTTCAGTGTTGGAATTCTGAATTCAGAATTCAGAATTTGAACAAATTATTGCAATTGACTTCATTTTCATAATTTTACACAAATATGTTTTTTATGACCCAATTAAGGGCAACTTCCGTTGCAGCCATAACAACAGCAACAAACTCAAAAAAAAAAAAAAAAACAGAGAAAAGAGAAAAGAGAAGCCAATTTAAGCTGTTATAGAAACTACTTTAATGACGCTATGCTGGTATGGAGTATCCTGCCTAATTCTTTTCATTTTTCTCACCTGCCTCTGCAATGTGCAAATTATTTGTGGCTATTATATCGAGGATTCGCTTCCTCATCCGTTTCCAGCCAGGTTGTTTACAGCCTATGAAAGTCGAAGTGGAAATGGCAGAGGAAGGGGAAGGGGAAGGGGAAGAGGAAGGCGAGGACTATGCAGTCCTTGCTTGCTACTCGGATACACACCACCCCGCCCCCCACCCACCTGCAGGTCGGCTCGGTTGCCACAGTGAGAGTTTCGGTTTCGGTCTGAGTTTTACTAATGGCCAACGATACTCGAATTGGGTCTGTTTGGGTGGGTTGGGGTGGGGTGGTGCGGCGGTTGGTTGGTTGGTTGGGCGGTTTGGCTGACTGCCTGGCGCCAGGCGTGAATTTTCTCCATGGCAATTTTTCTTTGCTCGCCTTTTTTAAGTGGCCCGTGCGCGACGGCAATAACGAGCTGGTAGCAACAACAACAGAAGCAACAGCAACAACTCGTTGGTAAATGAGAGTAAATGCAATAATTGCAATGTTTATAACATTAGCGGGCTACGTAAATTGCAGCCACCGACGCGACGCGACGCGGCGCGACGCTACGCGACCAGCCGCCAAACCGACGTCCAACCAATCGACCATCAACCCATTTTCCACATTTTCCACAATTTCCACAATTCTCATTACCATTTGCATATGTATGCATGCGGGTGGGGGCGCCCACTCACTTCGGGGGGCGCCAAGAAAGCCATAATGGAGTGAAAACTACAGACGACAGGCAAACAGACAGACAGACATTTTCGTGGGGACCTGGACTACTTGGACAGTAGACGACAACTAAGCAATTTCTATATAGAAATATTTCCATAAATTAATAAAAAACTTTACACTTTTCCATAAAAAAGAAAGCATCAAATTCAATATTAAAATTAAAAGTTTTAATTACCCCGCGTTGTTAATAACAAATTCCTAGCTTCACTGGCATATAAAATGGACAAATTATTTTCTATTTTTTAATACCCTGTAACATTAAAAAATATATAAAAGTGACTCAGCTGCAGGAGTCATCTTGGTGCTCCAACAGCTCGCATCTTCGGCAAATACTCGAATTATGAGTCAAAGAAAGACTGCTGTGCTCGGGTGTGCTCGACTAGCTGATACTCTGCAGCCGGGTATCAAATTCTCACATTTTTAACTAACATCGAAATATGTTTATAATCCTACTTAATCTCTGCCTGGCCAGACCTAACTGAAGGTACCAAAAAGCTAACAAATTAGTTGCACAAAAGTGTATTAAAGTATTGATTATGACAGCATTAAGCCAGGACTTCTTCTATATATATAGAAGTATATATATATATATATATATATATATATATACGTAAATGTTGTGCAGAGTCCTCTCGCATAGTTTTAGCATTAATTAATTTGTTGGCTCATTCATTCAGACATACTCGAACATTTGTTCATTCATTAAGCGGCTTTACATCCCAGTTCCACTTCCAGAGTGCCACAGAGAGAGAGAGAGAACCTCATGGAATCGTTGTTGTTGTTGTTGCTGTTGTTGTTGCTGTTGTTGTTGCTGTTGCTGCTGGCTGTTTCCTCTGTTGTTCGTGTAGGAGGAAGCATTTCCCTTTCAAGCTTAATTAAGTTGGTCACTTGGCTGAGGCGCTGACGTTGAGTGGGTGACGATAACAAAGACGACAACGACAACAGCAACAACAGGAACAACAACAACACAAAACAACAACGATGATGGCGTTAATAATGACGATAATGCCAAACAAAGCTCATCATGAAGTTGCCTTGGCTTGGCTTGGTTCGACTTGACTTTTAATGGCAACGAAACGAAAACGAAATATTGCCTTCAAGCTCAGCGGGTGAACGCCTCTGGAGCAATCGGGGGGCAGGGGGGGGAGGGCCAGTAGGGAAACTGAGGCGCGAACTGAGTGCGTCTGCATGGGCGAGGAAGTGAATTTCGCTTTGAACGTGACGGAAATTGAATTTCCGTTTCTTGGGATGACACTGCCGCCAACGTTGGTACCCTGAATCCATGGGCTCCCAGCTCCGGCTTGCCAATTGTTGTTGTTGCTGCTGCCGTTGTGCTGCAAAGTAGGCGAGTGACGCATGCGCAACGGCAACGGCAACGGCAACAACAACGCCAACGCGAAGACGGAACTGGCTGGGCAACTGGCAACTGGCAACTGGCAGCCGGCAACTGGCGACTGGGTCATTTCAATATGTACTCCAACTCTTGGTACTTGGACTACCATTAAATTATTCTAATTATAAGCTACCTACAACAGTTCCGTTTGTGGCTAATTGCCACTTTAACTCTTTTTGTTGGGCCACAGAGTGGTGGTAAAGGCGGCAGGGGAAAGGGAGCAGTGTGTACATAAAAATGGAATCAATGTTTTAGCCAGAAAGAACAGCTATAAATTGCATATAAATAGCTCTAGAACTAAGAGCTTGGCTTGGAAAATGGTGTTACCAATAACCAATTTATAGGGCTGGCTATGGATTGGTTTCCCAGGAGGAACATCCATCTGCTAAGAACTGTAGCTGATTCATATTTGAAAGCATGTTCAGCCTCATTAAGCATAATATATATATTCTCGATCAATTGATATACTTTGTTGGATAACCGTGGGACCACCCAGAAGTTTATTTAATGGCCAATCTCTTTTGTTCATTTTATAGCATTTTATTATGATTATTAAGTCGTGTCGGCTGCATTCACTGCTTAATTTTATTACTTTCTCCTAAAGAGAAAAGTATCCGACTAGACGATGATCTATCCACGAATTTCAAATGAATTGAAAGTAGGAGATGAATTCCTTCTTGACTCGTACAACTTTCTTGAACTCTTTCCCTGCTGTGTTTACAGGGTATACAAATAATGCGGCTGGCAGTGATGTGAGTGCAAATGCGAGTACGAATACGAGTATGAATACGAGTATGAGTATGAGTATGAGTACGGGTATGGGTACGGGTTCGGGTACGAGTACTCCTTCAGAAGACATGCGAAAAGTACAAAAAAATAAAAAATATTCGCATGCATTCACATTCCTCCAAATTGGCGGCGGCCTTTTAAATTTTTGCGCAGTTTCACAAGACTCCAACAACAGCAACAACATGGATGGAGATGATGAAGCAGAAGAAGAAGTATAAGTCGGTTGGAGTTGGAGATGGAGAAGTGGAGCAGGAGCTGGAGGAGGGGTACCAACACAGCGAAAGGCTTTTGGCCGTGGGGTCAGCATCAATGGGGCTCCAAGTTTGAGGAGAGCTGGGAACTGGGACTCTTTGCCTGGGCGGGAAGAAGTCGAGAGCGCTTCAGGCTCTTCGCAATTGCACTTGTCTGCAGCGACTCTCTCAATGGCTGCCTGCCGGTACGGTATGGTTCGGTATGGTTCGCGTACGGTACGGGTTTCGGTACGGTTTTTGTACGGTTTGGTGTGTGAAAGATGTTGCAGAAGTAGCATGCAACAAGAAGAAGAGCTGGAGAGCTGGAATCGTTTCGAAGGGGAACTTGGAATTTAAATTTTTGCACATGTGTAAACCTACATGTGTGTGTGTGTGTGTGTGTGTGCGTGTGTGTGTATGCGAATAACTTGCAAGACGAAGAGGAAGAAGCTGAAGAGAAGCGATAAAAGACAACAACTCCACCGCCAACAACAGCAACAACAACAACAACAGCAACAGCAACAACTTACATAGCTGGCAATATGAACGTCCGTTTCTCTTAACTCATTTTTTATATTTTTATTTTGCTGGTGCTGTTATTCCGTGCTGGCCCCCTCTCTCCACGCCTGCAACTCCTCCGCCTGTGCTTCACCTTGGCTTGTTGCTCTTATTATTGTTGTGGTGGCTCTGCCACTTTCAGCAAAAATCCAACCGAAACAATAATAACAACAACGACAACAGCAGCAGCAGCAGCAGCAGCAGCAGCGGCAACAGCAATAGCAACAGCAACAACAACAACAACTGACAGCGTCGTGATGTTTTATGGACTTTGGACTCGCGTTTTTTCCAAGCCCCAAAAAGGCAAAAATTAAACGACGATGGAGTTGCATGAAAAATGGAAACAAGAAACAGCCACAACAACAACAACAACAACAGCAACAGCAACAATAATAATAACAACAACAAGGCAAAGCATTCGCATGCAACGTTGAAACAGAAACAGTTCCGTAAAGCTGAAAAGCAAAAATGCAAACAAGTAAGAAATAAAAAACAAAAAAAAAAAAAAAACAAAACAAAGTAAAAACAATAACAAAAAAACAGACTTTAGCTGTGTGAAGATAGAGCAACAGCAACAGCAACAGCAACGGCAACCGCAAAAATAGCAACTGCAACAACAACAATAACAATAATAATAACAATAACAGCAGCCATGGACGTAGTCCAGGGGGAGACGGGGGGAGGGCCCCCACGATGAGCAGTTGGTTGGCATTTCTTTATATATTTTGAAACCTATTTTGTGACTGGGTTGCCTAACAAAAGAATTTGCAAGAACTCAGTGGTTGCCAGGGGCGTAGTTAAGGGTGCAAACGATGTGGAGTTGTACTGAAACTAAATGCATGAATTTCTTTATAGATTTTTTAAACTATTTTGTGTTTTTTTTTCAATAATTTACTTGAATATCCAGAAAAATATGAGCATTTAATACAGTTTCTTTTCTATTGCTGCTGCATCCCCCTAGTTGAATTTCTGACTACGCCCAGCACAAGTGCAGAAACGACCTCAAAGCGATTATATTGAAAGAAGAAAAACCTCAAGTGAATTTTAGAATTTGCAGAGAGAAAAACAGGAGCAAGCATTCAGAAATAATATATATACAAATATATATATATATATATATTACATTTATATGTATATTTACATGCATTGTTATCTATGCATATATTGAAGTATTTCTTTATTTATAAAAAGAAAATATTGGATTACTAAAAGCTGGAAAACTTAAAAGTTAATTCAAGAAAGCAGCAAGAAAGAAATGCTTTCCCTTGCAATGGTCGCTATGGCAGCCGTAAGATATAATGCTTTGCTTTCCAGAATCTGGCTAAGATACTTAAGTACTAAGAAGGGTTTTTGTCAGGCTTTGCCAGTTATACGACTATCCTGCAGTCTCTAGATCTGGCCGGCAATTGCAGCACAAGGATTTGGCAGTAATATACTTAGAATAGAAATATCTATGAAAGTGTACTGGGGGTATTAGTATCTTGTGGATGCCAATTCTTACCTCCTTTTAAGTCAAACAAACGAATAGTTCTGTGTTGACATTCAATACGCTCACCTAGCCAATATTTGCCGAACATTTTGTGATTTGTGATTTGTGATTTGTCGTTTGACTTTTACATTTGCCATTCACAAGCAATTACTAACACACAATTGCTTGGGTGACCTCCTCTCTGTGTGTAATGTTTGATTACCTCATTCTGGGCCAAGTCAAACCACTCTTTCTCTCTTCTCTTTAGCCAGCAGCCTTGCTGCTCCAGTCTTTTATTTGGCAATAGAGACGGCTGCGTGACTGATATTTCCATCACAACACGCACGAATTCACGACTTTTCTTGAATGTAAAGATTTTCTTCTACTTTTCCTCTAGGCACCTTAGAGAACATTTCGATAGTCTTAAGAATTCAGAATTCTGGCAGTAAGTAAATTGGGTTTTTCGAGCTCCTTCTGACTTCACGCACACTCACGTTCACGTCACGAGCCCATCTTTAGTTGGCAGTAACAAAGTCAATCCTAAAATGTGCAGTCGACGCATTGACTGCCTTCCCGCAGTGCATATGAGTAATAACCAAAGACATCCAGTCAAATGGATTGCTGGAGCGTGGAGCGGGTAAAGGAGCGCTAAGGAAAGGGTATACTGTCGCTGTCATTCAGTAAATGCTGCGTCGCCATAGAACGCCAACGTCCTATGACTCTGGGAGCGAGAGAGAGAGAGAGAGAGAGTCGTTGGGGGCTGTTGGCGTCATTTGTTTCTTTTGGAGAACACGCAAAGTAAATAGTAACATGTGCATTACTTGGCATTCATCTTTGCCCCTTATTCCATCTCATCCCAGCCCATCCCAACCCACTCGCCGTCTCTCTGATCGCAAGAGCTGCTCCACATTTAACGAGAATAATTGCAGCGCCAATGTGGCGCTGCTGCACTTATCCCCTCCCAACCAAAGGAAGTCTTTGAATGTCTTTGATGAAATATTGAAATTGTTGAACTGAAGCTGAAACTGAAACTGAAGCTGAGGCTGTAGCTGAGGCTGAAGCTGGGGTCCAGCCAACGGACATGTAATGCATAAACTTCATACACACTGAGAGAGAGAGAGAGAGAGAGAGAGAGAGAGAGAGAAAGATACACACACACACACACTCCGGCATAAATCTCGGAGTAGTTGGAAGTTATCACGTGACACTGCTCTCTGGCACTGAGGCTGGTCGCCTGTTGGCGTCAAGTGCCTCGTTATAAATTGCCCAATTTAAGAGCAAAGGAAATACATTTTTAGTGTAAATAAATAATGAGTCAAGACTCGGAACAAGCTAGCAAAAGTGCCCAACCGAACGAATTCTCGACCGATTTGAATCGGTTTGCCAACTGGTTGACATTAATGCACTACCAATGCAATAAATGCCCAGTCACAGTCCCATCAGAGGCACAGGACTCAATTCCAGAAAGCGTTTTCCTTTTCTATTTGATTTTCAAGCTGTCTGACTTAATACCAATTGAGCTTGAGCTTTTACTAGCCCTAATATAAAGGGCTAATTCTATATTCAATGAAGTTTTCTTCTGAAAAGTTATAAGATATTAGAACATGGTTTATATTAAGAGAATTTATTTAAATTTAATTTACTTTAATACATAAATTAATTCCTTTCTCTTCTTTCTCTAGCTCCAACTATCTTTAGACCAGCTTAAACGATTAAAGGATTACACATCGATTGAAGGGAAGGCTGTCTTCTACTGGCTCAAAAAAAATTTCCATACAGAGAAATCTGTTTGAAAAATATGTAAAAGTTTTTTTCCTTTTCTTAGCATAAAATAGGTCAACTCTCTGACCGCCGGGTGGCTGGTCGGAGTGACAGTAGCAACAATTATAGGAAGCCGGAGACAAGATAAGTCAAATGAACTGAAAAATCAAACAATTTAAAAACAAAACGCAGCATTTGAATTGCGGTTGTCCACGAATTATTTGATTTGTGGTCACTTTGCATTGAGCGAAAGCCGCCAAACGGCCAACAACGGCAACGGGAATGACAACAACAACGACAGCAACGACAACGGCAACGACAACAACAGCATTTGGTCACCTACACAATGAAACCTTCAACGCCGGCGGTCCGCTGGCTGCGGCATGGCGGCAGCTTTTGGTGCTGATTCATCACGCATCAAAAGAGAAACTCTCCACAGTGGATGAGAGCAGCCAACGAGAATAATGAAATTAATTTCAGCTCTGGCCACAGAGACAGAAGAAACCTTCCTCCCGGCTCCGATGTGGTCGCATCTTGCGGGGCATTCCTCAGTTTCTCAGTTCCAGCGACGACTTCCATGGTCTGTTGCCTGTTGTTAATGTTGTTTCTCTTATTGTTGTTGTTGTTGTTGCGGCAGGTCGCAAATATCAGACACGGCGCATTGCCAGACAGTGACTCGAACCGAACCGACTGCGACTGCGACTCCGACTCCGTCTCCAGCTCCAACTCCAACTCCATCCCAAGTCAGAATCAGAGACTTGGTTTATGTCTCGACTGGGGAGCTCGGAGCGCGCTCCATCTGTGCAGGCGTCGCTGCCGGCGACGAACGCATCGTTGCACAAGTTGCAAGCAGCGCAGGGCTATGAAATTTCTCGCTGCTGTTTATTTTGTTTTTGTTTTCAGCTTATTTCTTATTATTTCTTATTATTTTTTTTTTTTTTGGGTAAGTTGTGCTGCTGGGCGCACTTAATGCGCCGTTACTTTCTTCTGCCTTCGGCCATAGACTGGACTTGAACACAACAATTCTTTATATTCTATTACAATGGAATGGAAGAAGTACTGTTAGCTCAACTGGCAGCAACAACCATTTCGAGGCATGCAACTCGAAATCGAAGTCCTGAAAGGAGGCAAAGACTCAGCTAGAGGCACAACAATAAACAATTGTTTGGATATTCTTTTGATAAGAATACAAATGATGAAACGATGAAAATATCAAACATACTTCAATAGAACATAATTTATTCCAAGAAAATGCAAGAATAATAATTTGTTTTGAACTCAGAAAACAGAAATCAAAGATTTCTCTTCTGTGCATTTAGACCAGCTTTTGTTCCTTTATTTCCATTTAATTGGTATAAGACTGATTTGGATGCACCCTTCTTCATTGTTGGAACCAGCTCGATCGGACAAATAGCTGGCAGAGATAGGAACAATGCGTCCTAAAGATGCACCCAGCCTGCAAGGCTAAGTAGCTTTCGGCGTAACTCAAAGCAGCCTTTTCTTAGTAGTTTTCATTAAATTGCATCTTAAATTTAGCTAAATTCATTGTAGTATTTGTATCATCAGCATAATTTGAAAGTGTTAAAAAAACGAAATTATGGTAGACTAGTTGAATACCCTTACTATAAATCATAAAGCGAAAGCAGTTCAGGTAAAAATTCTAGACTACTTTTGCCTCCCTTTACTAAGTGAGACAAAAAATGTTATTAAAAAGAATTTTATAGATAAAGAATTCTATTTAGCAATTTGAAAATTAATTATTCAGCTTCTCTCCACTGGCCGTGTTATTGTTGTTGTTATTATTAATATATTAAACGCTCCAAGTCGAATTCATAGGCGGCGCCTCACATAAATATTGCTCATACGCCTCGTCTTGTGTGAAATGTTTTTTTAATTTGGGAAATTTCAAACGCAGCTCTCAGAAATAATCAACGCGTTTGAAATGCAACAACCGAATGCAGCGGCAACAGCGACAACAACGACAACAACAATAACAATCAGCAGAGAGCAAAGAAAAATATGCCTCAACACACAGTCTCTCTCTTTCGCTCTCTGTTGCTCTGTCTTGCTCTAAACACACACACACACACACACACACAGACACACACTGCAGTGTGCCAAAAAGCGGGTCAGTGTTGAGCGCCAAGGCCGAACCTTGCCAGCCAGGCAAAGTAGGGCGTCAGGGCGGCTGCTTGGCCCCGAGGTAGGCGTGGCCCCCTGGTCGAGCTGTGTGGGGCTGGCTGGCTAGCGACTAACCCACAACCGAAACCCAAACCTAAACCCAAATCCAAACTTAATTCGCGTCGGCTGCTCCGAGCCGAACGCGCGAGAGGTGGCGAACTGGTTACAGGTTGGGCTGCACGTTCGCTCGCTCGCTTGCTCACTCGCTCGATGGGTAGTCGCCTCTCGCCTCTCGCTTCTCCTTTCTCGCCTATCGCCTCTCCGCTTGGCGGCAGGCCGTTTGTAGGCACGTTCGTTGCCTGTTGTTGTTGTTGCTTGTTGTTGTTGTTGCTGCTGCTGCTGTTGCAGCTGAGTTGTATACGACGTAAACGTAACGTGAATGCAAACTTGGCGCCAGCCTGCCAAGAAGTCAAAGTACAATCACTTTGCCAACAAGTTTGTTTTATTTATTTATTTAATTAAAATGAAGTGTATTAAATTATATACAGCAAAATAAAAGAAACAGTGCAAATTCTTTAATTATTTCCGATCCAACTCAAAGTCGCCTTCAGTCGAAATCTTTTGTGGCAGTTGCAGATTTTAGCCAGAGAAGTTTTGGCTTAATTTCAGTTTTCAGTCAATGAGTTAAACGTTAATTAAAGCCAAATAAGTTGCTGCTTTTATCTATTCATTTTAACTTATTTTGTCTTATTCCCAAGTTATTCTCCACTTTTTTAAAAAATCACTTCTGATCTCAACTGAAGTCTCCTCAATAGGAAATCCTTTAGGACCTGATCTAAACAGTATTTACAGGTATTAACTCATTTTATAAGCCAATGAAATAAATGTTATTAAAGTCAAAATACTTTTTTTTTGTTTTGTTTTCAATTTTTAGTTCTTTTTTCTTTCATTTCTTATTCCTTCAAGACTAAAATTGTAAATTACTATTTGTATTTTTATATTTATAATTTAATATTTATTTACATTTTAGTCCCTCTGTTCTATAATATTTAAATAAATCAAATTTTCTTAAATTTAAAATAATTTATTAAGAAAATAGAAAAAGGAAACCTTCGACATTCTTTTAAGATTTTTTAGGCAAATATTTTTAAATTATTTAAAAGAATTTCATATAAAAGAATATGCTAATAATATACTATAATATACTAATATAATAGAATAAATAATTGTATTATTATGATATTTATTTGTTTATATGAATTGAGGAAAGAAAAAGTTAAAATTAAGTATACAAAAAAATACAAATTCTGAAATTTTAAATGAAGTTCTAAATTTATTCTAAAGTTATGAAAATAAGTAAAGAAGATTTAGATATATTATATAATACTGAGTATCGTCTATACAAATAAGAAGCCCTTTTTCCAATACTATTTTTTAAATGTCCTTCATAAAGCTCTATAATAAATGTTCTACACACAATTTTTTACTAAGAAAACGTTGAATTTTAGCGTAGGGCATTAAAAAATTCGTTGTGTTTTCGCTGCATTTGTTCCTGGTTTCTTTTTTGCACTGCAATTGAGACGAGAATTGCATGTGTAGTACGAGCATACGCGACGACGCGACGTCGACTGCAGCGTTCGCTTGTGACACCGACAGCTACAGCGACTGAGACGGCGACGGCGACAGCGACAGCGAGAGTGGATAGGAATTGCAGTTGTGGTAGTAGATCATGGCCTCTTCGCTGTAACTGGGGCAGCTGGGGGCACTTGCACCGAGGTGGCCCTGTGGACGATGGCTACTTGTGGATGCCGTTGGAAACTAGGACTCGAAATCATTTGATATTTATCGTTAACCCAGTTAGGAGCCATCTTTGAGGGCGCAGTCCATGGATGGGCGTGTCTGATGTGTCGCACCTTGCAGCTGGTCCTTGGGTAACGTGCATAATTAGTTTGGCAACGTGTTTGGCTAGTCCCAAAGCCAAATATTCCTCAGAGAATTGCAGTCTCTTTGTTTAACCATTACGACCATCAAGTCACCTTTCTGACTGACTTTATAATTAATGGAGCTGCATTTAAAAATCGATATTACACAACAATTAAAAAGTTATTAACTAGCCAAAAACTAACATAAAACTCAGCCAGCTGCCGAGTTTCCCAACAAACCAAACACCAAAAACAAATACAAAAATCCCCCAAAGAAGTAAATAAAGAAATAAAAAGAAAAGTTCACCCTTCACCATCGTAAAGGGGGCAGGTCATGGTCATATCAGGCATTTGAGGCGTTTCGTTGGTAGAACAATAAAAGACGCCCAAAAAATATTGTAACTGCACTAGAATTTCTATTAAGTCCTCCAGTTCTTGTGACAGTTTCAGCTCCATTTAATAGAATGGAAAATGTTTGGGGGGAGGGCTGGACACCAACTTGAAGTTTCGGCTCCATTTGCAACTCCAACTTTTCAGTTCTGTTTGCGGTTGTTATCATAAATCGGAAAAGCGCTGCGAGCCACTTATGTTAACCCTTTTAGGCTAACAGCGAAAATACATTAAAAACAAGTAGTAAAGCCGTTGAAGAGAGAGTTCGACTAGTAGATACGGGTATATATATGCTGGTAGATGCAAAATGTAGTTATTAAAGTATTTAATGCTAAATTTAGCCAGCTTACGGAAGTTCCCCAGTCTCTTGCATTTCTACAGACTATTTTAGAGTATCTTTCAGCTGAGTATATCTAATCTTGACCATAGAATTAGCTGTAGCAATAGTAGGACGAAACTTTGTCTATATCTCTTTCTGAATTAAAACTTCTCTCTCTAATCACAGAGGATATCTATATAGAAAAAACGATATAAAATCAATGGAATCTTTAAAAAAGTTTTAGAATTAAAGTATGCATATTTCATTACAACCATTTTTCAATAAAAATCCTTAAAATTTCCCGTAGAATGGCTTAAATCTTTCGATAGTACTAAGTTAAAGTCAGTCTGGGCTTAAATCTAGTTAGTCTGTTATTCTTTGTAATTATTTATTTAACTTTTCAGGTATTTCACTCCCAGTTTTTTTCATTATGTCCGCATATATTGTATACCCTATGGGTTACTGGAAGACTTGAAGCTAAATCCAAGCTTTAAGACTTAGTATAAAAGTATTCCGATGAAACACAATACAAATCCAATTTTTTATTGGCCACACGTGATTGAATTCAGAGACAGTCACTCTCTCACTCTCTACATCTATATCTGTATATATGTATATACAATATATATATATATCCTATATGTATCTCTATCCATGACTCTGGTTTTGTGTCTGGGGTCTATGATTTAACCATTTGTTCCCATGCTCCGTCGCATCACGTAGGCGCTATGTCATAAAACGTTAAATTAGTTGGATACTACGAGTTTGCTATGGATTTGAGGGGGATTGTGTGTGGTGGTGGGGAGGAGGGAGCGGGAGTGGGACCGTTTCCCAAGGCATTGGCTGTACTGTGAGTATCCGTCAATGCGTCTTTTTTGGCTTGACAGTTGCTGTTGCCGTTGCCGTTGCCGTTGCCGTTGCCTCGTAAAATGCACATGTTGATGGCGCGTGTTTGGCATGGCCAAACTGAGAGAGGGAAATGGAAAATCGAGGGTATTTTCTGGCTGTTGCACTATTGTTATATTCTTGGAATGCTGGGCGCGTCTAAGGCACTATCAATAGATGCAGCCGCCGTCTTCATTTCAATCTAGTTTCCCTATTTGATTTGAATTAAAATAAGTTACGTGAGTAGCGGCTGACATTTTCCATGTTTTTCCCATTATCCATGTATCTGTAAGATGCATACACAAACACATATATGTACACACATATACATATACATATACATATACAGGCACAGAGCTACACACCCCACCCTGGGGGTGTTTACAGGGTAATGGTTGGAGTGCAGTGGAGTGGAGTTCAGAGTGGGCAGTGGAGGCAGTGTAGGGTACGCGAAGGGAGGGGGAGGCGGAGGAGGAGGAGGAGGAGGCCGCTTGCCTGACCTAAATTCATTTAAGTCGATCGATATTTCTGCTGCACTCGTTGCCGTCTCGCTCCCTCGCTCGCTCGCACGTGTGCGCTCTCCCGCTCTAGTTGGCTGCATGACCGAAAAAGGCAAAAGTATATAGAGCATACTACGTTCTATATAATAGTACTAGGTACTACTACTATATGCCTGCCTGCCAGCCGCCTGCCGCCTGCCTGCCATGTGCTGCAACAGAAACTGCATTGCAATTATTGTGAAATTCTACTACAATGAAAATTGTACGGCAGTCAGGCAGCTGCCACCATCAACGTCTCCGTCTCCGGCTCCGTTTCTGTCTCTGTCTCTGTCTCTGTCTCTGTCTCCGTCCCTGGTTTCCGGCTACGTTTGTCCATTGTATGTGAATGTATGTTTGACTGTGTTTGAGTGTGTGTGTGTGTGTGTGCTTTAGTGTGGATTGTGGGCGTAACTGACATCCCATTGTTGACTCTTGAGCCTCAGTGTGGGCGTGGGCGTACACACACAACTTTGGTGGCCAAAAGGCAAATTTATTCTTTGCCTGACCCCCACTACCCCACCCCCGGCAAACCTGCCACGCCTCTTGCCTCGCTCTGGCAAACAGTACCTACACCCGTCTCCTCCTCTCACCCGCCCCCCAGCCCCCTATACCCACTAATGGTATTCAGCCGCTCCGCCCCCTGAGATGCAGTCTCAAATGTGGCACAAGCTGCCGCTGTCGCTGCTGCCGCTGTCGCTGCTGCCGCTGTCGCTGCTGCCGCTGCTGCTGCTGGTTGACAGTTCGGAAGGGAACATCAGGCCAGGAAAAAGTTTGTATATAAAGAATCCATATTATTCTATTATTTGACTGCAGCAGCATTAGGCCTTGACAAGCAATTCTAAAGTTGATTACTACGCTTTTCACTTATCTTAAGTACATAGTATTTCTAGCCATACTCAATTGTGGCTAACAGCTCGTACAATTAGAGCATTGTCTAAAAGATAATCCTTCCACAAACGAGATTATTTCTTCGTAATCATATTGCCAATGCAGCTGGAGGATTAATTCATTAATTTTATTACGATTAAAATTATTATATATTCTTTTTAACAATTATTTTCTTTTGTGTCCATGAAATAATTTTCAGATCAAGAAATGTTAGCGATGAACAACTCTTCTATAAATTCTTTTTTATGATATTGACTTTTAAAACTTCTTCTTCTAAATTCAAGCAAAAATATAACCGAACCTAGAACCAACCAATATTCCTGGTTCGAGACAAAAATATATTTAAAGATTTAAAAATACGTTTTGATACAAAGAAATTGTTTAGAACTGGTTTTTATCGTTTGAAAACTAATATTAATAAACTAATTAATATATTAAGTGTAAAATTTTGAAAATTTTGTATGAACCAATAAAATAAACCCATATTCCTGTACCAAAACTGGGCTTAGACTCCAAAACTTTCCAAACTTTTGAGAGAAGATCTTACAGAATTCAAAGTGAATTGTTGAGATACACTTTTCCAACTGATTGTTAAAAATAAAACATTGTGAGTAATAAAATTAAATTAATTTATTTATAAATCAAATGATAATAAAATAAATTTCATTATAGATAGATTGGGGGTTTTTTACTGAGCTTTTTGTCAGACTTTTTACAATAAAAATTTCTCAACAGAATTGTTTTATTTTACAGTACACATTATACCCAATTGTTTTCAATTGTTTACTTGATTTATTTTTATTCAATTAATTTTACATAAATTAGATAAATAAATATAGATGTGTATAAATGAATAAAATAGCTTGCGGTTATAAATAATGTTTAGATTTAATATTAATTTAATTCCATATAGACAATCTGAAGCTAATAAGCCTGGAACACAACAAAAAAACAGAATAATATGTACAGTTTACATTATTTGGCTTAATTTAATTTGAAATAAATATTGCAGTGTATTTTATTTTTAATGATTTCATTATGTTGCACTACTGCAACTTTCTTCATTCTTTCTTTTTTTGTTCTGTGGCACATTGCTCATACGCCTTGTGTTCGATAGCTGCATTGCGAAGTTTTGTGAGCGTGTGTTATGGTGGGAAAGGGGGGGTGGAAGGCGGTCCTAGGGGTCGGAGGTCGGGATTGGGATTGGGCGACTGAATGTTGGCAAAACTCATTACGACGCCGCATGAGTGACATTTCCACGCTGTCAACATGACACATTTCATGCACACTCTTCTTTCTCTCTCTCTCTCTCGCTTTTCTGCTCAGAGCTTTTTATACACATATATATATAGAATATATATATATTTATATATATGTGTGTATATAGATATGTGTATATATGTATGCACATATGTACTTTTGCAGCCACATTCTTGGCATGCAAGCCACTGTGTGGCTTAATGTGGCAGTTGTTCCACCTCCGCCAGATGCCTTTGGCTCCATATGCTGCAATATTGTTGCTTGTTTCCATTTGACGGAGGCGAACTTTGGAATTACAACGCATTTCTTCACTTTCGCATCGCTGGCTTCTAAGCAGATTATTATTGTTGTTATTATAGAGCCGTCGACGTTGCCTTTGTTTTATGCGAAAATTGAATTTGCCAGCCAGCCAGCCAGCCAGCCATCAAGCCCCACACGCAGCCCCAAGCCTCTCACATCTCTTTTACAAGTATACCCTCTTCTGCCCATTCCTGCAATACCCTCATTCCTTATGCGTGCCACAATGCATCGCTTCGGCTAATGGCGACGCATGTCAACATTTGCTGAGCTTTTGTGTTTAAATATTACTAATACGACATGTTGTGCCAGCTCGCGTGGCTCCCTCCAATGGGAAACTTCAGGGGTTGTTCAAGTTGAAACTAGAGCTGGAGCTGGAGCTGGAGCTGGAGCCGTAGCTGGAGCCGGAGGTGGAACTGGAGCTGGGGAAGAGCCTCAACATGAAGCGTGTATTATGGCCATAATTGAATTATGCTTGCTGCAAGTCAAAGCTGTTGTTCGAGCGTTTACATTTAGTTGTTGATTATTTCGTAACATTGATGTCAGATAATGTTTTTAGATGGTGATAATGATAGCTCCAGCATATGACATTTTATCATTATGATATGAGAGCACAGATTGTAGCCGCTGCTTGACTTACGAGTATGTCCTGCAGCAATTTAAGCTAATTGGCAGATGACTTAATTAACATTAACATTCGTTCATTCTTTAAAAATCCATTATTTACTTTTGGACTTTTGGTATTAAATTTGCCAGTCAATTCATTGCTGAATAATAAGAAAACTTTAGTGCAGCTATCATTGTCATAAGTCAAAAAGCTGAGCCAATTTTTGGAAGGACTTTCGTGTGACAAAAAGTCGGGACAGTATTTGCCAAGAATTGAAATGGAAAAGTTTAATTGAAACTCAGTTTTCCATTCGAAATTCAATTCGCTTATATTACGAGTATCAGCAGCCACTAAAAAGCAATGAAAGGAAGGAGGGAAGGTGGGTAGAGAGGGCGTGGCAGCTACTTACATATACGTATGCAGCTCTAGCTGAAGATAGCGTCCTGCCAGAGTAACTGAAAAAGAATAAAAAGAATAATACAGAGAAAGAAAGCACAGAGAACAGAGCACAGGCAGAGGCACAGGCAAAGGCAGAGGCACAGACACAGGCTCAGGCTCAGGCACAAAAGATGTTTGCTGTTAAATTAAATGAAAAAGTTTACAACTTTTTTAATGAAATCATTTTATGCTTTTTTCGCAGCATAAACAAAGCGCTCAGCGCAACAATAGCAAACAAAACAAATGCGGCAGTTGCAGCAACTTAAAAGAAAAACTTGCATGCAACTTGCAAGCCAAAGAAAAAATGTAGAAAAAAACAAAGAGCGAAAAGGGAAAAGATCCTTTTCCTAGCAGTATTATATACATATACATATATAGACAAAGCATATGTGCCTGTGTACACATATATATATATATACAGATATATGTATGCATGTGTATTTGCACAGCTTGCAAATGAAATTTGGCTCAAGTTTTACATTTGATTTTCATGTTAAAGTCTTAAAGGCGTTTAACATGTCGTATGCGTAATCTGCTCAAATCGAAAACGCATCCAAAGAGGGGAGCTGAAAGCTGAGTGCTGGCAACGTGTGTCTTTGAGAGCTCCATTTAGTGAAGCTCCCTAAGGCTAATGATGCCGCTGTCAATATAAACGTTTCAGTTCTCTCCACCCGTTGTTCCCGCTGTTCCCTCAGCTCCCGCTCTTGCTTTTGGTTGTGTCCTTGGCTGTCATTGGATAGCGTTAAGCCAGAAGAAGAACTAGGGTCATATTTGTGTCATGGCTGAATCTCAGTATAATATGGAACGAGAGACAGAGTACGTTTGCCTTGTGGTGGGTGTCTAAGCTAATCCAACTGTCACTCTCAGGGACATACACACACACACAAACACTCAAAGAAAATGGCTGCGGGAAATATGCCAAAAATTAGTTCGCTGGCAATGCGGGAAAACTATCTACATTCTCTACAATCTCTGAGATGGGGCCATAAGCATGGTAAGCAAGTGGCAGTTAAGTGGTTTTCAACATTACCAATCCAGCAATCCACTTCATCCATTACCCGTTACTCCTGCTCAAAGGTACACTGCGAAAAATTTGTTACGACTGAAGTCCACCGAAGCTTCTACTTCTCTTTGGACGACTCCTTGAAGGTTTCCATAATGTAAATGATTTCAAATAATAAAATATTTTGATTATTTTTAAGGTTTAACTATTTTTTAGCGAATTTGGTATTAGCTTTCTCTCAGTGTAGCTAGTTGTTAATGCACGCATTTCCATTTCCTTTCGCCAGTCGGAGGAATTTATGTTTTATTGCAGCTGTTGCGCCCCAAAATGGCTGGCACACCCCTCTTTACTCACCCTTTTTATAGCTACGAGTAACTTTTATTGGCACTGTGATTTCTGCTGCTGATTCCAAGTCGCATAACTCTCGACTCAACTCGACTCGACTTTGGTGAGCATTAATCATAAAGCGGTTTTCATAGCCGGCACACGCACATCGCTTACCGCCTAGAAATATGTGTAATACTCTCGTATACCCTGCCAGCTCTGCACCCCTCGCATTGCATTTAATTTGGCATTAAGTGCATTCGCCCGGAGCAGCAGTTCGCCAAGTCTCTGAGTCTCTCAGTCTCCCAGGGTACTTAAGCGCTTTATGTCCCGATAATAAAGGAATAAGCACAGGTATAGCTGTGAGCTGTGAGCAAGGCGAGCACTCCTAACGCTTCCAAGAGCTTTAGCTTTGGATTCGAATTGATGACTCTACGGTAGAGTCGAATTTTTATGTCTGCAGACATTATGTCGGCACACACATATATTTATGAGGCGTCATCAAGACACAGGTTGACGATTCCTCCACCAACGAAAAGGCGTTGAGGCGTGAGCTGCATAAAGTGTAAGCAAAATTTATACTCAATGTAAGGAGTCCAAAAAGATATACAAAGTCTACAGAAAGGACGAAACTAAGGGGTTCAGAATTTCAAGAGTCCAAAAACTACACCTGAAAGACACTCTTGAGAAGATTGTCCAGTGTAATCTATACGGTTCGCTTTCCATTAGTCCTATATTTCAACTTAGTTGCTTTATCCTTATGCATCTCCCTATCATGTAAAATGTACTCAAATTTTCGTAAGAATTTTGAAAATATTGTTTGGCAAACTAAATTCATAATAAATATCCACATTTTCAATTGAAAGTGGTAAATGGCTGACGCTGTAGATGCTCCAGTTGCGGAAGCTGATGAGAATGAGGAAGCACCGGAAGCAAATGATGGAGACAAGGAAGAGGAGGAAGCGCTAGAAGATCTTGAAGAAGCCGAAGAAGAAGGTGCCTCGGACGAGGCTGAGGTTGATCCCTTTGAGCTTCTGGATGAGGACAGTGAGGACAACGAGCAGCAACAGCTTATGTATCGCGAATATCTCGATTTGACCAAACAAATCGATTGCCAAAATACGCTTATAAACGATATGAAGGCTCGCTCGAATGAGCTTCGAGAAAGTCCCTGTCCGACCCGTAAGGAAAAAGCCGAATATAAAAAGCTTCGCATTTGTCTAGACCAGGAGAATATCAAGCTTCACACGATGATGAATCGAGCGATTCAACTGCAAAATAATGGCTCAAAGCGATTATATAGCGATATCGAGCTGGCGACCACAGACTTAGATGCAAATATGTTCGTAATGTCCTCAGAATGCAGAAAGAGAATCAACTGTCCGTCGACTTCGAAACGTGCAAAAACTGCTCAGGACATTTGTGATGCTTGTAATAATTCGGATTCAGATTCCGATAATGATGACTGTTGTCCTTGAAAACAAAAATCCTAAAATCCTGTCAAATTCTCAGATAAATGTATTTTTACTAAATTTAGAAAATCACCCTGATAATAAATCATTGAGTTTTCTAATTCTTCTTCTAAGATACTCCTCTAAAAAAGTGGATATTATGCCCAATCCTTAAGGTATAAAGGTGAAGCTTTCCTATTTAAAAACCAAGATACTATGGAAATATAAGCCCTCATAAGGAGCTCATATTGTATCAATATTTTTTGTAAAGTCCATGGAATTCCTTTTCTTGCTTCTGTCAGAGTAGGAGTACAAACTAACTCAAGGTTCTTGGTAATCTTCTCTGTAGCACTAATAAATGGAATCTGAACAATAATAACAGGAATAGAGAAAATCTTTACTGTTTTAGGTAATCTCCTCTCCTCGCTGTAGCGCGCATATCGTAACTCGTCTATCGCAATATCATTCTCTGGATTCCACTTGATGAGCATCCGCACTATTCGTGGCTTAGGAATGAATATGCAGCTAGCTGGGGGAAGCCAGGGAAGTCAGTCGCTCATTGGGCAATTCATTCAATCGACGAATTCAATTAAGTACAACTAATAAAAATAAAAATCAAGCGAATGGCAATGGGAATGCGAATTGGCAAATGCCAGAGACAAGCGACAGTCGACAGTCGACAGGCGACAGGCGACAAGAGGGAAGAGACATAAGACTTAGGGAGAGGAGACAAGAAGAAAAAACCAAGAACAAGAAAACGAGCAGCGAGCAAGAGAATTACAATTTTCTCGCCATTTGTTTTTGCGCCACGCAACACGTTTTGCTGTCATAATTCGCCCAAAGGGAAAGGGGGGAGGGGCAACCAAAGGAAGGACGGAAGGAAGGAAGAAAAGACCCCAGTAAGAACAACGCGCAAGAAAATCGCGCGCATTCTGAGGGGAGCTCAATGCGGCGTTAGTGGTCCATCAAATGCTTGTAAACAAAGCCAGAAAACGACTATGACGATGGCGATGGCGATGGCGATGGCGATGACGAGAATGATGAACAAGAGGAGAACCGAGGAGGAAAAGGCGACGAAGCAGCGGGGGAATACGAATGAGAATATTACAAGAATACATGGCAATAACATCAGAGCAGAGCTCAGTTTTGTGTGGCGGGCGAAGTGCATGCAATGGCAATGGGCACAAAAACAAAGCAAATGCGAATGCGAATACGAATGTGAATACGAATGCGAATACGAATGCGAATACCAGCCAGGCAGCCAGACAGAATAAGGGGATCAAAGCAAAACTCGCAAGACAAACACAAAGTGAAGGAGCGGCACATGGGTGATGAAGGCGGTTGGAAGAGCAGCAGCGGTGCAGGGGTGGACAGGCGCTTAGGTTAGGCCAGGGCAGTAGTCGTCGATGCGAAGCAGCAGACAAGTGGTAAATGGTAAATGGCGTCTGGGGCTGCGCTCCTGTTTCGTTTGCCGCTTCGTGCGTCGACTGGCCTGCCACGCCCATGCCCATGCTCATGCCCCTTTTTGGCATCCACGTTTCATACGTTTCATATTCACTGCGTTTCGTTCGCACTCTCTCTCTCTCTTTCCCTCTTTCTCACTCTCTCTCTCTCTCTCTCTCTCTCTCTATCTCTCTGGCTCTTTCTCTCTTTCGCTCTCTGTCACAACTCCTGAAAAGGGGAACGTTTTTGGCGCGCAAAACCAGCAAAAGAAGCTAACTGCAGCAGCGACGCTGACGGCTACGCTGGCTGCGTTACGGCGTCAGCTTGCGTCCATTCACCTCGCCGAACGTGGAGAACATGTGAAGAACGGAGTCAGAGTGGAGTGGTCGATGCCAGGGTCCGGGGGGTTGGAGAGTCATGCGCTTCGCTTCGATTCGATTCCATTTTCCATTTCGTTCTACTCACTTTGCTTGTTTGTGTTATTGTCTGCGGCCTTCCCAAGTCCAGTCATAGCCGCACCCCCTGCCCCTGCCACTGCCCCTGCCCCCCTCCCCCCCCACGACATCTTTAGTCACCAGCCAGCCAACTTAAGCTTCTTGCAAATTCTTTGACTGCGATCTACGACTAGCTGAGGCGTAATTATTGTCGATACATGAGCACAAGATATTTACAACGTAGAATCCAAGCTGGATGGAGTTCGATGCACCGACTTGAGCGGAAGATACAGCACCCAGAGCCAAACAAAAAGATACATTTACATTTACAGATACAGATACAGATACGCGTACTTCGTATTGATATTTGATGTCGTCACAGGGAATTCTACGGCTAAAATAAAACATGATATAAGATCCTTTATCAGCGATATCTCAAACAGCGTTTAGAGTAAGAAGGTTGAGATACATTTTTGAGATCTCATTGAAATCCTTTCTGCTTTGGTTCAAAGTTTCTAATGAGTTGAGAAATAACTTTAACTTTTTTCTACAATCTTTAAGTTCAACTGTGATTCATAGACAACTTCATCAGGGTCTCCTCTTTTGGCCATAATAAATTCCACTTCTAAGTGTGCGACTCTTTTTCCAGCTTCGCCTTTTCATAACTACTAATCATCTCACACAGACTTTTGTTTAGGAACTTTTAAAACTTTTCACTGGCTGAATATCTGGCAACCTTTGACCTTTATGGCTTTCTAAGCCGCATTATCTGTACACACATCCATACATACACA
Source organism: Drosophila repletoides (assembly GCA_018150835.1). Lineage (NCBI taxonomy): Eukaryota > Metazoa > Arthropoda > Insecta > Diptera > Drosophilidae > Drosophila > Drosophila repletoides. Next base: position 4,865,130 of record JAECWQ010000031.1, read on the forward strand.
CATTTCTGAGCCCACCACAAGAATAAACTAACCAAAAAAATAGGCCTAACTTAGAGATCCCTTTCCCCTGCGGCAGTGGCCCGACGGCGTCTGCACGTGAATTGCGCACATTTTTATTCCAAGAAAAGTTTTCTAAATTAATTTCGCATAAAAAAGTGACAAACAAAGACAGCAACAGCAGCAGCAACAGCAGCAGCAACAAAAGCAACAGCATCCATAAAATTTGATGGGGCAACGCAACACAGACGCGTCAACGCACGCACAAAGGTCACAGGCGGCGTTGTGCGAGGGTCAAAGTTCAGAGACGCGTAAATTTGCCGTTACGTGCGTAACACACAGTCTGAAATCTGGCGGGGAATATATCGTAGCCAAGCGGCAGCTGTCTATCCTGTTTTGTCAGACAAAACTATTGATGGTGCGACAGTGCGATAGTTTGTAAATATCGTGTTACTATCGCCTAAAGCAATGCTGGGGCTTTTCCTAAGAAGACTTTTTGATGGTAGCTTTCAAGTTATAGTTCTCTTCTTGCTCTATTTTTGTACCGAATATTATTTTCTTTGAAGAAAACAGAAATGACGACTGCAACTTTTAACTAGAGTTCTATAAATAAAGTTTTAAAATTAAATCAAATGGATCGAATATATAAATAGAGAGAGAGAGAGAGAGAGACCCCACTTTTTTGAATTGAGTGAATTTTATTAGCCCCCCTGAAGTGTATATTGACACTTCTAAGCTAAAATCCGTAGGTCTACGGTCTACGCCCCTGCTGTTCGTCGTCTTGCAGGCAAGCGGCAAGCAGGCAGGCAATCATTCAGGCAGCCAGCCGCCGACGTCTGGAAAAGTTCTTTGGTCTCTTTTGGGTACCCGGCTACCCTTGGACAACAAATCACTTGAAGTGGAATATTGTCGTCTGCGTTGTCTGCGTTGTCTACGCACAAAATCGGCAGCAGGCCTGACACAACCCCCTGCCCTTCCCTGTACCACATCAAGTTCTAAGACCCCCCTTCTGTGCGTCCCCCCCTCCCCCCACCCAGACATGCTGTACGAGAAGTAAAAGCTGCGTCTTCACTCCACTCACGTGCGCCACGTAAACTTTTATTTTCTTCTTATTTCCTTCAGCGATTTTTGAAGCATTTTTCGGCTACGGATTTGGCCCGTCTGGCAGTTGGTCCTTTGTCTGTCCCTAGGTCTTTGTTTGTTTTGTCTGCTGCTGATTTGGCGCGCATATGTTGGGAGCAGGCAAAGTCCGCGTCTGCTGCTGCTGCTGCTGCTGCCGCTGCTGCTCTTCAGACAGACACGACATTTGGGATTTCTTTGCGATTTTTATTTATCTAAAAATGAAAAGGCACACACAAACAGCAGAAGAAGCAGCAGCAGCCAGCCCAGCCAGCCAGCCAGCCAGCCAGCTCCTTGCTAGGGGAGGTACTTTGGTTAGAGCAGGGTGAAGAGTAGGTGGGTTAAGGGGGCTTTAATGTCGCTTTGATTTGTGGCAATCGCGCGCTAAACGTCGCAATTTTTGAAGTGAAATTGCTTGAATTGTTCGACGAGCAGCAAGCAGCAAGCAGCACGAAGCAAGCAGCAAGCAGCAAGAAGCAAGCAGCGAGCAATGTCTGGACCCAAAAACAACTCCCGACAATGACAATGACAATCTGAATTGAATTGAAAAGAAGAGTTGAGTTGAGTTGAGTTCAGTTCAGCTTTTACTCTGTATAATAGTGTTCTGCTCTGGTTCCGGTTCGCATTTTCAGGTTCCTCCTTTTCAGCCGGGTTCAGGGTGGCCTCGCGCGAGCTGTTGTCCTTGTTCTTTTAGCTGTAAATAAACATGTTCAGCAATATGTCGCCCAACCAGTGAGAGAGATCTCCTCCAATAGACGGCTGACTACTTTGTGTTCGTGGCACTTCCTTGATTTGAACTTCGAGCTGAGAACTGAGAAGTTCGAGTTGTTGCCCCTGCGGCCGCGAGTTGCCACACCAGCAACAGCAGCAGCAGCAGCAGCAGCAGCAGCAACAGACATCGCAGACATCTCGAGGCATTGTCATTCCTTTCTCTATTGCTATTGTTGTTGTTTTTTCAGTTGTCGGTATTTGAAATGCAAAGTTTTGCATACAAATTGAAATAAATTAATGCTCTCATTTGAGGGTTTGTCTGGGGACCAAAGCGAATTTGACAGTTTGCCGCCGCTTTTTTGAGTGGATCGGAAAAGGCTGTAAGTCTTGAACTGACAAATTTAATATAATTGATACAAAGGCGGCCAATTAGATATTCAAATCAATAAAAAAAAGAGTTGCGAATGTTATGGCTAATAAATCACACGAGATTCGCATCGATAGAAAACGCTTTAAATTTAATATTCCCCAAAATGTTTTTTTAAATGCTTTTTCTCTTTTCGTACATTTTCTTCTTCATTTTTTTAATTGTTTAAACAAATATATTGAATCGAAAATTGTGTTCGAGCTGCTTCTGAATATAAACAAATAATTTAAATTTTGTAGCAAGTAATAAAGTTTGAAATTAAAAAGTGTTTTTAAATAATTAATTTCAGCGTAAAACTGATTTCAGAAACTGAAAAAAAATTAGTTCTGGATGCATTGAAAAACTCTGAAAGTTTACCAAAAAGTCTCATTTAATTTTCGAATGAATTTTGGTGGGAAGGGGGGACAAGCTGAAGTAGTATTTATCTTTGTCTGGTTTTATTTTCAAATAAATTTCCTTTGGCAAAAGTCGAACGGAGTTCAATTTAGTCCAAAATTATGGTGTCCATTGACCACCGGCCACGGCCATTGAACTGCGCCCATATAAAAGCAAAACAAACAACAAAATCAACAACAACAGCAGCAACAACAGCAACGGCAAAAAGCAAATGCTTTGAACTCACCGTGGACAGGTGCAAAATGTGAGGGCAGGTGCAATTTTCGGGCGACAGACAGCAGCACAAACAACAATAAAAACAACAAAAAAGAGGCGCTAACTGGTCCAAACAGACAGCGGCAAACAAAAATTCAATAAACTGCGAACAAACGAGGGGTGGGAACGAGTATGAGTCTGGCGAGGATTCAAGGATTGGTTGGATTGGTGGATGACTGCCAATGCAGTCGCATTTAAATGGCGAGTGGTTGGTTAAATGCAGATGGTTTGGGGTGCTCGCTAAATATTTAATAACGAAACGCATCATCTGCGCCAGCAGGAGCAGAGGACTCCCGGCAGTCGCAGCAGGAGCAGAGGACAATGAAGCTCATGAAACTGGCTACAAATCTGTTGACTGAATTGTTCACTTTCGACTCCAGCCACGTGTAGATTGAGCTTCGCCACTGACTCCGACTCCGACTCTGACTCCGTCTATGTCTGCGTCTGCAGTCAGCATCCATCAGGTTGTTTTTTTTTTTTTTTGCTTTTTTTTTTGGAAGAGAAGGCCAGGCTGGAGGCAGAAGGCAGTTTAACGATTTGTTTTGTTTCTCTGCGTCTGCCGCTCGTGAATTTGCAATGTCAATGACGCCGCCGCCGCCGCCGCCGCCGCCGTTGCCGCCGTTGCCGTTGCCGTTGCCGCTGCCGCCGTCTGCTCTCATAAAAATCAACCCTCGACAAAATAAATCGCAATAAAATAGGAGGGGGTGGTGGAGGCGTGGCACTGGGCACGGCCAGATGAACGGTTTGGGTACTCGGATTTGGACTCGGACTCTCTGACTCTGACTCTGACTCTGACTCAGCCTCGGTCCGGCATGGTGCAGATCATTGTCCTTGACGGAGTTCATTCACACGAGCTGCCGGCATTTCGCTGATGATTTTCGTTTCGAATTGTCGATTTTAATATTGGGTAAGTGAGTAAGTAACCCTCTGCTGACGCAGCCGCAGCCGCAGCCGCAGACTTTGACGGCGACGACGACTGCGGCAGCGACTGCGACGCATCTGTCTGTCTGGTGGTGTAACCGACCTAGGACTTGCCATGTGGTATTGTCTGCTGCTGCTGCTGTTGCTGTTGCTGTTGCTGTTTCTGTTGTTGTTCCTCGTCTGCATTTGGCGGGAAAAGTTTGACGGCGTCGTCGCTCGTCATCGGTGGTGGGCAACAACGACAACAGAATTTATATAGCCAAAACAGAACATAAAATACGCCCAGACAGCACACCAGACGGGTGCACAACGGGAGCAGGGAGCTAAAGTGAGGTGCGTTGCGGCACGGCGCGGTGAGGTGAGTTGAGTTGAGCTGAGCTGAGTTGAACTGAGGTCTGTCTGTCTGTCGCAGCCCCGAGGCGCAAAATGCAAAAAAATACAAACTGAAAAAAAAAAAAAACCAGAACACCATTGAACAGGGGAACAGCAAATGGAGACAGGAACCTGAACCTGAACCCGAATCCAAATCCAAAACCCGAACCGACGACAGTCGCAAAGTAGTTTATGCTCGCAAAAAAATAAATAAAAACGATACGAAACGAGCGACGATTCTAAACTGTGGCAACATCATTACGTGCAATAATGAGGGGGAACTTTTTCCTTCCATGTCTGTCTCGGTTAAAAGAACGGGAGGAGGAGGAGCGGCAGGAACGGTAGGAACGGTAGGAACGCTCAGAGCGTTCAGATACATGGAACTGACTACCTATATGCCTATGGATTGACGCTCGGCCTGCTCGTAAACTGATATTGAGGTCGACGACTGCTAATTTGTGGATGCGTCGTCGTCGTCATCGTCGTCATCGTCGTCGTCGTCGTCGTCGTCGACTGACTGGCTGAAGAAGAAAGAATGGGGAGCAGAGCACAGAACAGTGAAGAATGTGTGAGGAGAAGCCGCAACAACGTCAACAAACGAACTCTGCTCTCTCCTCTGTGCAACACGGCAGGCAACACGAGGTACAGTTTTGAGGCGTGGCAGTACTGCTACGAGTATATTAAGCCAGTTGAATTTATTTATTCACAAAAAGTATCTCTTACCGCCTTTCCGATTTGTCCTAGCGACAACAGAGATTCTAAAATATATAAAAAATTTTAAAAAATCATTTAAAAATTTCCAAATTATCATTATTTTCCAAAGGATCTAGTATAAAAAATATGCTAAAACTTAAAACTGATTGTTTAAGCAGTTCACTTTATGTCTGATATATATCTTAAAGTCGAATATGATTGAAGGATTATTATAATCAATCTTCAAAAAAGGAACAATATGATATTGATTTATAGGAAGATAAACCCCTTTTGATCTTTATATCTCACGATATAACTAATTGACGAGACCTGCACTGAATTACAAGCCTCGTAACAAAGTCGAAAAACCCACACAAATTTTATCTGAATTTTTATTTGCATCCATTTGGTATTTTAAGGAACATTTCCATTTTTTGAGTGGAAAAAAGTACTCGAAATTTATGTGATTTGTAGTGATTCATTAACAAGGGTAAAAAAAAGTGGAATTTCCACTCCCTTTCAGCGTTTGCTGAAACTTCCACAAAGACTTTTTTCCATTGCTATATCACATTTGCTATGCCAGTTTATTTTTAATTATTTTTTAATTAAAATTTCCTAATGTTATACAACACAATCCGGCAATTCAGCTACAGAATATGATACCAAACAAGCCAAAAAAAATACATATATATATATATATATATATTTATATATTTGTATATATATAAAAACAATAACAAAAGTAAAATTTCCATATTAATATCAAATTTCCAGAGTGGTGAGTACTTTGTTGAGTATACGCGACTGTCCGTAATTTATGGGGTCCTTTCCTCCTTGTGGTCCCCTTTCCCTTTGGGCCTTTGTCTACCCTGACTGCGTGCTAATGCCCGGGCTAGGCAATTAAAGCGCTTCGTAAGAAATTTGAATTGAATGAACTGCGCCTTACGCACCAGGAAGTCCTTACCAAAGCAGGTCTAGCTCTAGCTCGAGTCCTTAAGCATAGGCATAGACCAGGACAACGCCAGACGACAGACGCCAGACAAGGGCCACAAAAGCCCGCACATGCCCTGTGCTTTTGGTTTAGGGTTTGGGTTTGGGTTTGGGCTTTGGGCTTGGGCTTGAGTTTGGGTTTGGGTTCGGGTTTGGGCTTTGGGTAAAGGCAAAGGCTCTTGCCTCGTTCTGGTTATGGTGGTGGTTGCTCCAGGCACTGAGCCCAGTTCCCAGTTCCCAGTTCCCGGCTCGTCGCGTCGCCAGACGATACCCACAAGCTGAAAGGCGGCCAACGCACCAAATACGAGCACGAAATGCGAAATGCGAGGACTTGAAAAGTGCGTTGATATTTTGTGCGTTGTGCGTGGCCAGGAAGCGTAAGCAACAGCAACAACAGCAACAACAACAGCGTGTCGAGCGTGTCCTGAAGCTGAGACGCAATAAGACAGAAGGGCGGCAGACACCAGACGGCAGCCACTCCTTGCGAGTCCTTGCCTCTGCCCCTGTCCTCCTCGCGTCGGCATAGAAAGAAAAAATTAAGTAACAGCATCCTCCCTATGAGTATCTTTAGCTTTCTGACAACAAAAATTAGTTAATAAAAATTTAAATATTTCAACGCTGATGATCCTTTAATAATATAATTAATTAAATAGATGTATTATTCATTAGAAATCTAAAAAAAAAAGTGGTTTTTAAATATGGTTTTCAGTTGAACTGTAGCATTTAAGTATCACATCTATGCTGACTATTTCTCTCAGTGTAGTATTGCAACAATGGGGCGCTGTGAGTTTAACGAACTTTAAGCGTTTCCTGCCGACTGTTAAGGACCTCCACACACCCCTGGTCAGGTTTTATTTCACAATTTCTGGCGATTCAGCCTCATGAGCAATTTGCCAGCGTCCAGTTTCGGTTTCATTTCGACTTGGACACGTAACGAGCACATCCTGAGCCCAAGCACAAGCACCGTTATTTCTCCCTGCTTCCTGTTCCCGCTCCTCTGCCTGTGCCTGTTCCTATTACTGCTACTGCTACTGCTACTGCTACTGCGACTGCGACTGCTCCTTCCCCTTCCCCTGAACCTTCACTGTCACTGTTCTTTTGCCTTTTCTGTCTGACTGTCTGCCTTACGTGATGTAACAATGCGGTAGGTTGGGAATTGCGGCTAGCGCTACTCCTGTGTGTAGCCAGCTAAATAAATTTGCAAATAATTTACTTTTCCCTCTGTCTGTCTGAGCGATGCGTCTACTGTTGCTCCTGCTCCCGCTCCCACTCCCGCTCCTACTCCTATTACTTTGCTGCTACTGCTTCTGCTCCTGGAGCAGCTTCCCGCTTCCCGGAACGTCTCCAGACGATTCGAAGCGATCAAGGTCAATGTGCGTGCTGTGTCAGTAACCTTTGCCATTGTCGCCTCCGCTTCAACTCCCCAGACTTTTGGCACACCCCTCGATCCCGTTCGCAACCCTCCTCCCGCCTCTCCACAGACCCCCCTTTACACTGCTTCGCTCACCCTTGTTGTTCTCATTATATTTGGGTTTGTACTTACTTTTTTTTTTGTTCCTTTCTTGTGTCGTCTGGACGACCAAAAAAAAAAAAAAAGAAAAGAAAAGAAAAGAAAAAATAAATAAAAAATTATATATATTATTCGAACAGATGTGCAAAATGTTGGAAAGTCGCCTGCGCCTTCGTCTTGATGCCCTTCCCCCCAACAACCCCTCAGCTTCAACTTCAGCTGCTGCTGCTGCTGCTGCTGCCGCTGCTTCTGTCTAAGTCCCAGCCTGGTCGTTGACGTTTCCATTGTTGTTGTTGCTGTTGCTGTTGCTGTTGTTGCTCTTGTTGTTGTTACGGCTGCTGTTGACTCTCGAGCCAAAAGGCATTTGATTTGCCATAATCGCATATTAGTCGTTTGGCCCACGTTATGTATTTACTTTATGTGTCTGTCTGTCTGTCTCTCTGTGGGTCTGTCCTGGCCCGGCCCGGCCCGGCCTGGCCTGGGCCACGTAATGGCCATTTGTTGTTGCTCCCTGCACATTCAAGTCAAAAAATTGAAAGCTGGCTTATCACAAAAAAGTTATCAACTCGGTCAAATGCCAACTGAATGCCTGATTGCAAGTTTGAGGCTCGGTTCGAGAAAAATTACCTATTATTTGAACAATTTGGATAGTTTTTCCGCAAATCCGATACATTTTGTTGCCTGAGAGCAAACCAGACTAAAAATAACTACTCTCTCTCTTTAATTAGATCTCCAAAATAATATTTTGGTTATGTAAGGAAGCGGATGATGATGATGATGCCATTTACTCTTCTCCGGCGTCTATGGGATCGTTAACTCAGATGGAGTATTCCAAACTACCTAAAATGCCTTCATTTCTCATAAGAAATTTGCATAACTTTATAGCACAAGCTCTTCATTAAGCTGGCAATTCCGCCCTTAAAGAGATACCCAGTATTATTTATCGCCTATCTATCACAACATGATTCAAAATCAAAGTTTTTGCTAATTACCACCCTGACTTTTGCACACTTCACACTTGGTCCGCTGCTCCGGCCCCTCCGTAGCCCTCCGCTTCGACTGACAAATAGTTTGAATAATTACACTGCCAACTAGCTCAGTCAGCCAGCTGGTGGCTCCACTGCCGCTCGCCTCCCGTCTCCAGCTGCAGCTCCACCCAGCTTCTCTATCGCCCCCCTTTTTGGACAGCAGTTGCCAGCATATTACACTCAATATATCATTCATTATCCGCCATGAAAAATTAGCAATCGCATTTTGTCTGCCACGCTCGTTTAAATGCAAAAAATAATTTTGAAGAAAGTTTTATCAGTTTGCTGGCAGCCAAGAGGAACCATGGAACCATGGAATCAGGCAACTATTGCAGCCAAAAAGTGGCCAAGAAATGCTGCTGCTGCTGCTGATGCTACTGATGCTGGCAGGGCTGGCAGAGCTGCCAGAGCTGAGAATGTGCAACAAGGCGACACCAACCAGGACGAACTTTTTAAGGAGCAGTTTGTTGTCGGCGACGGTTGGGCGCATAAAAATTAGGTAATAATGATGGCCATAAAATATGATTTGGACAGGGCGAAGCCGGCAACGGAGGGACGCAGCAGCGACAAAAGTTTTCCAATAAAATCAGGCGCACTGAGAGGTCAAGCCGATGCTAACATCGATCATCTGGCAGGGAATGAACAGACAAAAAAAAAAAGTAGAAATAAAAATAGAAATATGTGCCAAAGTTAGCCAAATGAATTAAAAAAGTTGATGCTTTGGTTGGTAATTAACTGAGCTGGTTTGTTTAAGCCTCAGTTTAAGCTCGAGCTTTAACTCAGGCTTCAGCTTCAATCTCGAGGACTCCGACTCCTTTTCTAGAAAATGATTCATAATTATTGCAATGCGGCAAATCGGTAGCCTGACGTCCTGTTGGCACCATAAAATTGACAAATGTGTCTGTAAACTTGGCTAATAAAGGCCAGGGTCTATGGTCTGTGGCCATGTTGCTGTCGGTTGTCAGTTGTCGCCTGATGTCCAGATAAAACTCTCTGACGCTCTGATTGTCGCACTTTGTCTCTTCCCCTCGCTCTCTCTCTCTCTCTCTCTCTCTCTCTCCCTGACTCACCTCACTGGCAATTAGAAATTTTAAATCCCCTCCCATAGACCATTGACATATTTATGGCAGCTAAAAGCCAAAAGCCAAAGCCAAAGGCATAGCCAAAGGCCAAGGCCCAATATCCCCCCCAATGAGTAATGCGAATCTGAACGCATTTTGGCCCAAGTTCGCAAGGACGAGATTTATTGTGTATTCGAAAAAACAAGTTAATGAAAATTTGATGATGGCATTTGATAAACACAATCGCGCCATATATCAAAAGCAGCAGCAGCAGCAGCACAAGCAGCCGCTGACTCTCTTAGTGGCGGTCATTGCCTTTTTGGCGGATTATTAGAAAGCTTAGATCCCAGCTTTCAGCTTCCAGTTCCAGTTCCAGTTCCGGAGGGACACACACAGAGAGATTCAGATTTTAATGGGTTTTGCGCTGGGCAGCTCAAGAATTATGACAATGCGGCGAGATATTATCGCTAATCGAGACTACTTGAGAGTTCAGTTAACCGAGACCAATGGAGATGTCTGTGTACTCGTATTGTGGCCATATAGCAATGGGCAGCAGCAACCACCAAGTAATTTATGGTTACTATAAGTGCAGGCAAATGACGATGATATGAGTCTGGGAGGATGGAGAATCGGATGAGGATGGGGATAGTAAAACGTCTGCTGAATATTAATATGAAGCATGTGTGTAGTAAACGAGTATATAATAGCTTAGAGCTTAGCATAATGCATTTACCCATTAAATTATATTTGGTATCAAGATAAACTATAATTTTAGCGGACTCTTTGTCTGATTTTTGAAACACAATAATATACCAGTGCCATAGAAGTTGTATGCTCTTGGCCAGGCTAGGAAGTCAGCTATCAGGCTAAACCATCATCTAACTTTCTGTGTATATGAATAAGTCAAGAAACTATCGAGACAGCTTATAAGATATTAAAATAGAACCATAGACCAATATGGGAAGCAACTCCTTTTAGCCCCACGGACTCTATCGATAGTAGCAACAACAATCGATAAACCTGTCGTAGGAACTTTTACTACATTTTATTTCCCAACTTCTCTCAAAGACTTTTTGCTTGTAACATTTTCCTAGAATCAAAATTCTTTCCTGTTTGCCCTCTGCAATGTCATTGTTATCCTTACGCAATCAACTGCTACTCATTAATTTCAGGAAACATTCTTTTTAAATTTTCCCCAGAAAATTGTAAAATTTATCATTGATAAATTGTTTGATATTGATTAAAAGCGATTCACAATTGAGCTGCAGCGCATTAATTTTAAAGACTGAGAAGAGCACACTTTTGAAATGACCGACGCAGTTCCAGGAATGACCACAGGCCAGCAGAGATTCCCACAAAAAGGACTCGCACAGGGACAACGAAGGTCTCTGAGTGAGGCCTGGGCGTTAATGTGCGAAGTGCGTCTGAATGAATTTCAGCAGAAATGTGCCGAAGCTGTACCTGTACCTAAGTATATCCAATAGCTGTGGCTGTGGCTATGGCTATAGCTGAAGATGTAGATGTAGATGTAGATGTAGCTATAGAAATTCAAGTATCTGCATTTGAAGTTGTATCTTTGGCTCTATTGAATGTGTCCGTAGGTAGGCAGCAGCAGCAGCAGCAGCAGCGGCAGCGGCAGAAGCAGCGGCAGCGGCAGAAGCAGCGTCAGCAGCAGCACAACTCGTTTCGCAAGTCGCATAGAAAGGATAAAGGTAAATCACCTTTTGTTTGTTGCCCTCGAAATGACCGAGTTCATTGTCAAGTTCAGGTATCGTCTCGGTGCTCTGAACGTGTGTGTGCATGTCTGTGCCTGTCTGAATCTCTGAATGTGTGAGTCTGTGAATTTGTTGCGCTTGCGTCAAATTTGCTACTCAACCAACAAGCGGCAACCGGCAACCAGCAACCAGGAGGAGCCTGGAGCCGGCCAAAGAAGGCTGGAGAAGGCTGGAGGAGGCTGGTGGAGCTCCTGCCTGCAGCTGAAGTGTGGCCATGTCTGCGGCTTTGGGTTTAGAGCTTGCTCCGCGCCACTCCGCTCCGCTCTGCACCGCTTCGCTTTGGTTTGGTTTGGTTTGGTTTTGTTTTGGTTTTTGGTTCTGGTTGGGATTCTGACTTGGGCTCTCGGCTGCTCTCTGTTGGTCGGTTGGTCGGTTGGTCGGCTGGTCTGTCGAAAAGGATGCTCCATAAAACAAAAAGCTATGCGAAAGTGACATTTATGTGTTTTTAATTCCTTTAGTGTGTGTTATGTTTGGCTTTTGGGCTCTTGTTATGCCATTCTAAGGAATTCGCTGCCTTTCCTCTGAACTTACCTTGCAACAGCTCATTGACCTGCAACAGCTCAGAGCTCAGAGCTGAGAGCCGAGAGCTGAGAACTGAAAAACAAAAACAAAAACAAACAATAAACAACAACAGGAACAGTGCATAGTTTGGACTTCTGACTTTGCCCATAAAACTGCTAAAATTTCATCTTTCAGCAGAGGTATTCATTTGGCTTCGATTGGTAAACAAATAAAATTGATACTAGTCGGAGTAGTGTGAATAATCTGGAGACAGTTGCTCTTTGAAGGGCGGCGGGGTGTGGGAGCTGTTAGTATTTAATTAGCTCATATAGTCTGATTGATCCTCTCACTTGGAACCAGATCGTTTTGAGAGGATCTCAGGAATCATGTCTGAAATATTCATCATATTGCTGACTTTCAAATATGCCACGATATCCTCTCCTCTGGAAGAATACATCCCCTTCAATGCTCCAATTTTTAATCAGTTCATTACGAAATCTTCTGGAATCTCTACAAATTGAAAAGAAAGCCTATAGAATTCACAGGAAACTCATCTGCATACATATCAGCCAAGCCAAGCGAGTATCAATTTTATCGTATTCCTTCGAGCCTTCCATATAAATGCGCCTGCATCTTAATCTGCCCGAAGCGATCATAAACAAGACCGGGACGAGTTGTGCCTGACGCCACTTAAACGCCACCGAAATAGCCAAAAAACGCGAAATTCTTTTTTGGCTTGAAACCCTCCGCCACACGCCTCTCTCTCGCACCTCTTGTTCTGGATCTGGATCTGGTCTTGGTCGGCTTGGTCTGCTGGCTACCTGTGCGGGTCATTGAATGCATTGCAACGCTTATCGCTTGTCCCTCCGCTGGGTGTCGTTCTCGTCCTGCACGTCCACATTGATTACAAACTGTTGAATGAATTCCGCTGTTCCATTTGCCATTGCCCATTCCCCAATGCCCATTCTCCAGTTCTCAGTTCCCATTTCTCGCTGAGAATTTTTGGTCGCGTTTGAGCCAAGCCGCCGCCGTCTTAGGTCGCTAGCGGACCAAAGACCTGAGACCTGGCCAGAATTCCAAGAAGGACATCTCTCTTTTTTATTGTTTGGCTGTTTTTTTTTTATGTTGTTTTCATTTAAAGCATTTTATGGCATTTTGTTTTAGTCGCCGCTTCATTATGATTTTTATGGCCACTTTGACGCTCCGCGCTCAGTTCTCTGAGTTCTCAGGTGAGTGCTTGCAACAATTTGGCTGCTTTTGCGCCTACGCAGCGGCGGAGAGGGGGTAGGAGAAGGAGCTGTGGAGCAGCAGGAATATATGGAAGCCACTCACCGATGGGCAGCAACAATGCACCACTGTGCGGTGGTTTGTTTGAACACCAAAAACCGTTTTTAATGCTCGTTATAATTTTGGTGTTGCTTGGGGTTTTTTTTTTCGTTGTTGTTGTTGTTGTTGTTGTCGTTGCTTTGTGCCTTGTGGGATCAGACATCGGGCATCGGCATCGAACATCGAACATCGCCTTTGCCTGCGCCTTCGCCTGCGCCCCTCGCCTTTTGCCTGCTCCAGCTCCACCGGATTCTTGAGAGTCTCTGTCTGCTGGATACGGGTGATTGGCCTTTAAAGCATGCCTCATGTGATTTTCGACTTAATATCCTTGGGGGCAAACGAAAAACGAAACTGTTCTCTCCATCTTCATCGATCTGCGACTGCATCTTGTTTGGCTGTGTTTAGTCATCGGCATCAAAATGAAGTTGCTCGACTTTAATTGGTATCATTAATACGAATGCGGGCTCTCCTTCCCTTCTACATATTTGTTTGGGAGTCACCGGTCAATAGGATATTCAGCAAACTGATTAAAATCGTGTATAGAGCGAGTTTTATTCCAAAAATAAAACAAATATTTCCTTTTATATCTGTTAGGAGAAGTTAAGCTCAAAAGTCAAATTTAATTAGAGCTGGCAGAATTAGCAGCAATCCACATTCATTAGCTTTGCAGAGAGAGTATTACAAATAAGTTAGGACATATTTCTTTCAGTGTAGCTCTTTATGCTCCTTTTGAGACCCTGCAAATAGTTGATGACAAAACGTATTCCTTTTAGTAGCTTTGATTAAAACGTTGACAACTTTATTAATATTTTTTATGAGTGAAATTCATGATAAAAGTGCTTCTAAAATCCAGTAAAAAAAACCAGTAAGAAAAAGCTAGCTCCAGCGCACCGAAGATTATATACCCTTGCAGACAGGAGAGTTGTTAATAAAATGTATTTGCTTTGACCGATTATTCCCTGGGCAGCGATAAGGGAAAGCCGCCTGAGCTTTGTAATTAAGAAAACATACTTTCATTAGGATATATTGAGACGTTTCCATAGAACAACTATTGGAAAGATGTTTGCTTTGGAAGCTAAAGGATATAGTACTTCGATCTTGATAATTATTGTTTAATTTTACGACTAGCTCGTAAGCTAGTATTTTATATAGTTGTCTAATCTGGCTGGCTTCAATAAAGAGAAGGGTTCACCTAGCTCAAAAACTGAACCAGCCGGACAGACAGACAGACAGACTTGGCTGTATCAGGTCGACTAGTGGCCCTTATCAATTGGTAGTAGTCTTAACTGAAACAACTTATGTGGTCGAAGATGCGCCCTGCAGTGCATTCGACACATTTCGTGACAAAGTTATAATACCCTGCGTGAGGGTATACTGAAAGCGCCCCTTGAGAAATATGCTGTTGCAATACGCATGCATAACTTTTATTATGTGAATTACCTTTTACTTGCTTCTCTTTGCTTTTAATATAAAAAGCTGAGCTGTAGGGGCTTTGTAATTAAGTAGATCTCATTAAATTGACGGCACTGACAATGCCACCAAATGACATTTGACATGGGATCGCAGCCAACTGACGTCAGCAGCATAAAAAACAGTAAAACAGAAAACAAAAAACAGAAAAAAAAAAAAAATATTAATTAAAGCTGATAAAACACTCTAATTAATTTGTAACCTTCAGAATACTTTTTTTTTTTTTTTTTTGGGACAGCTCGTTTTGTTTTATGGCTGACCATAAATTGAAGTTCGGCCGCAGTCATTCATAAAAAACAAATATAGAGAGACAGTGGCGTAGGGGAGAGAGAGAGAGGCGTAAGGGGTAAGGGGAGAAAAAGAGAAAACGCAGTACGCAAAATTAAAGATATCTAACAATACTCGTAAGAAGGCGAAGCACTTTGGACATGTAATTTACTTTTATGAGCAATAAAATGCGACAGAAAGCGACCCATTAAAATATATAGTATGTATCTATATATATATATATATATATATATATATACATATTCATGTATATAAATCGCATTTGAAATTATTTGAAATTATGAATTGCTATAGGAATTTCAAGGCAGTCGATTAATTGAAAGCACAACGAGCCAATGGGCGATGGGCGTGGCAGCTAGTGGGCTGTGCTGTCTGTTTAAAATGCCATTAAAGAAAAGACGATGGAAAACTGCAACTGTAATTCAGTCTCTGTCTGTGTCTGTGTCTGTGTGTGTGTCTGTGCTATAAGGAAATAGAGTTCCAATAGAGCCATTCGCCATACGAGTATATACATATATATATATATATATATATATACATATAAATATATAAATATATACACACATATATGGTATTATAATCGGCAGACAGCCAGTTGGCCACTTGGCCAGTCCATGGCGCCCGCCGACTCACTCAACTGTTTAGCGGAGCCACACGCAAATGCAAATATTACCATAATTATCGCACATGGCCCGCAGACCATGACTAAAGCAATCGCGCGTCCATCGCCGGACTCCGACTCCGACTCCGACTCCAGCTCAGTCTAAGACTGCGACTCACAACTCGGCCTCGAACTCTCCACATCCACATCCAAGTCGTAGTCGTAGTCAAAGTCGCAGTCGCAGTCGCAGCCGCAGCCGCAGTCGCAGTTGTAGTCTCCCTAGACTCAGCTCTGCCCACTCCCAATATAAGCTAAGCCTCCCCCAGCAGTTCCAGGCACGCGGCATGCAATCGAAATCTATTACCATGCATTTGCCGACCGGTGAAGAAAGCGGCTCATTACATGTTTATTATTGTTGTTGTTGTTGTTGTTGCTGTTGTAGTTGTTGTTGTGCATACTCTTTTTTTACCAGGGGCCATATACTAGATTCTCATTATTTTTCCTATTTTTTTCATCAGTATTTTTAGTTTTGATACGGGTTGCAGCAGCAGATAGAATACATTGTCAGCAGAAGCCACCTGGAAAATGCTGGCAGAAGTTGTTTTTCAAAAATATTCAATAATTTATTTTCATATAAAAAGAGCTAGGAATAAATAAATATATATATATATATATATAAATATTTTGTAAATTCTTGAATTAATTTATTGTTTTATCAGTTGACCCTCAGCTCCAGCATTTTATCTGCTCCAAAAACTAGCTCACCTTTGCTTGAGAAAAATCCGATGCTTCAAGCGTTTTAATTTATTTTTGAGCAACATTTTTAATACCTAGAAAATGCTGAGATAAATTCTGTTAGCACAAAAATTAAGCTTTTAATTAAATCCAAAATTTAATAAAGATTTTATATTTATTTTGTAGACATTTATTAATTTACTATTATATTTGTTGGCCTATAAAGTCTTCCACTTTTGAATGAAATCCAAGAAAAAGTGTATGGAAACCTTGAATCCTTAGCTATTTGAATCTTTCTTTAGGTTTCTTCCCGAAGAAAATAAGGCATTTCTTTCGAGCAGCTCATCTGCTTCATAGAGCATTCAATGGTCGGCTAATGCGAAGCTTTGCTCGGTTGTTATTGTTGTTACCTGGCCAAGTGCGGCCGGCACTTGACTTTATTTTGGTTACATGCCATGGGCCATGGCAATTTATTCTCGGTACCCAATAAAAGTCACTTGATTGGAACTGCAAGTGGCCGCCGCTTTTATTGGTTTATTATGGCAACGCGAGAGGGTTCGCGAGATGTTGCCCGCCAGGCAGACAGAGTTGGATAGGCGGACAGACAGACCAATATACTCAGCCACCTGCACCACCTGGCGATGTTTCTAAGGATATGCCGCCGCCGACGCCAACGCCGCCGCCGCCTCGGCCGCCTCCTCCTACTAGCTGGCAATCAAATTTGATGGCCTTGTTGGCTGTTTTTGCTGTTGTTGTTGTTGGCTAGCAGGCCAGGTCATAATGGTAGGATTTGAGCACTGTGTGTGTGTGTGTGTGTGTGTGTGCCACATCTCTCGACACTCAATCGCAATGCAGCAATTGCTGCCTCATAAGTCAAAAGAATGTCGTTTAGCTTGAATGCTGCAGTGCTGCCACTCCTGCTGCTGCTTCTGCTGCTGCTGCTGCTCAGCAGCCTCTCCTCCTAGCATATCCTTGGAACGAATCGGGCGACTGGCGTCTATCTAAGCGCTCGAATCTTCAACTGCCGTATGAATTATGGGCAAAGGGTCAGGACGACTTGCCAGCCAAAGACCAATATGATAATAATTTTATATGCTCGTAAAAACATTAAAAAATTACAAAAGCAACAAACGGTCAACAGATGAGAGCCCCGATTGGCTGGCCACTCACTGCTCAAATTTTAGTGCCTCCGTTTTTATTGTTGATATTTTGTGCAGCGATTGGAACAATTTAACAAGAAACTGAGGCAAGCCGAACATTAAAATACCCTTGCAGCTGCATATTTGATAAAGTGCTGAGATTTTTCATTCTGATAAACTCTGTGTGTTTCTCAGAGTGAAAACTTTATTTTAAAGCGTTCTCTGCTGATCCTGATTATATATGGTTTATGTGGAGAAAGCATCTCTTGTTAAGCAGCTTGTGTCGACATTGAAATACCCTTTCCAACTACCGATGCTGATCTTTAACAGGAGCCTAAGTTCCAGCTTTATTCCAGACATATCCTAGCTGTATGGGCCGCTCTGAAGCTAATAAGATTGAGCTCTTATACCAAAATAACTTTTCATATAGAAAATTCCTAAGGAGTTCTTAAAGAAAAGTTAAAATACAACTTTGAGGTTATTTCCACAAAAAAATGTAAATAATTTAATTGATGAAAATTACACGAATTTATAAGTTATTCCCAGGCATTTAATGCACTTACAAAATTATTTAAATGATGACCTAAGGATATTATGTGTTTTTTCTTTCAGAAATAACCCTGGGAACTGTACCAAATGATGCGCCTGCCATTAATATTCTGAAAAGAATATGAAAATGTTAAAATATTTTGTTTTACAATTCAACCCTCCACTTCACATGGTAATTTAGGCCACTTTCAGAGTAAATATTCATTCCGTTTTTTCTTCTTTCTTTTTTTTTTTTGTGGTTACTTAAAAGCAGCAAATGGGAAGTTTTTACGATGATATGCCGTGCATTACACGGCATTTGAAACATTTTGAGCTTTATGGGCAAGTTTTTGGATATATTTTTTTATTCCCTCCGTCCCCCTTGAAGCCTGGGATACAATGGGACAGAGTCGACGACGACGACATTCGAACTTCTTTTGCACGCAATTGACTATCAAAATTTTATGTTGGCTTTATTCTTTCTCTCGTCTATCCGAAACAACAACAGCTTCAACTCCTCCCCAACTCCATTGGAAGGAGCAGGGAGCAGGGAGAAGGGAGGAGAGCTAATGGCAACGTGAAGCGTAACATAAAATCCAATTTTATAATGCATATAAAGTTTTAATACGCCGCCTTTAGCCCCCAAAAGGGAAATATCAGAGGGTTTTTTTTGGGGCAGGCGAAAAATTTTATGTACACACATTTATAGAAATTTTAGTAGCCTATCAAATTTTACGCGCTAACAACAACAACAACAGCAGCAACAACAACAACAGCAGCAGCAGCAACAACAACTAAAACAACAACAACTTGTGCATAAAATTTTACTTCAGAGTTCGAGTCAGGACAACGGCCGTAAAGACATATTCATTAGGGGTAGCTGGACCTCATTTCGAGTATCCAGGACCAAACAAAAAATCGTTTAACTTCGACAAAAAAAAGAGGAGAGGAGAAAAAGAAAAAAAAGCTAGGGATTCAACAAGCTTAGCACTGAAATTAACATGAAATTAGCTTGTTGACTTAACCCTATTGAACGGAAATGAGCCCGAACACCAACGAAGCACAGACAGCAGCTACAAAAACTGCAATTTTGCGAGGGGGCGGCAAGGCGGCAAGGCGGCAAGGCGGCATGGCGACGAGGAGGCAGGGTTCTCTGTCATAAAATGAGGAAACAGGATATCAACACATGAGTCTGACGTTCCACGTTCCACACGCCGCTGAATCAACAATTTTCCTATACACACTGTATATACGGTACGAGTGTATTCAGCTTAACACCTTTCGGAACATTTGCATAAAACTAATACCAGAGCAACGAGCAAACTTGTAGCCAAATCATTTGTGAAGTCTATTAGCAGCGGAGTTAAACAAACTTCACACGAGCAGAGTGGCTTACAGTGGGGCGTATAGCCAGAAAACCTGATGAAAAGAAAGTAAATTTCATTAATTTCAGCTTTTAATTTAAATCTGTCTGAAGTAAAAATATAGCTTCCAATTGAATGATAATAGATTGTCCTTATCAATAATACACAAAATATATTCAGAGCCTGCTGCCTTATTGCCCTGCTCATGGCTTAAATTGAAATATAATATTAAGTAATTAAATAAATTTATTTAAAAAATAATACCATAAATAGTCTGCTTTCTTCCGCTCATCTTTCTGTCTTGCTGGAAAAAAATGCTAATAAGGCTGCAACTAAAAGAAAATATTTTTGGCTTAAGTTGGAAAAACTCCTGTGACGGGAGCCTATTCGTAAGAAGAGCAAATATTGTCATTAGTAAAATAAAAATGAGGGAATTAATTGTATGACAAGCCTTCTGGTTCTGTTTCTATTCTGCTTCTCATGTTCCAGTGTGTATGCCAAGGATTGCTCCCTCTTTGACAGGATATAAACGTTAACATTAACATTAGCATTGGCACTTAAGTGTGTATCCTGAATTAGCCGCAGACTGCTTTAATGACAGAGTGGGGGAAGCTAACAATTTGAATGGCCAATAGAGAGAAGCTCCCTTCCCTTCCCTTCCCGCCTCCATCAAAAACTTCTAGCAAGCTGAACAGCAGTGAACTGAAGTGAAGTGAAGCAACATATTGCATAAATGGATTGGGCCACAGAAGGGTTATTAATAAATTAAATTTTGATGTTACCCCGGGCACGTGTTAATGCCCCGAGAGAGCATAAAATACACACACTCACACACACACACACACTCACACAAAAGTGCCATGTAAATGTAATTCAATACTTTAAAATTGCTTAGTCAAAGTGGGTTGCGCCCCTCGAAAAAAAAAGTAAATACTCAGTGAAAGAAATGGGGCGTATGCTTAATATGCGTAATTTTAATGAGCAGAGTTCCAGCTAATTTTCTGTGTTTCTATATTCTGAATTCCGTATTCTGTTTCCATTTCTGTTTCTGGTTCTATTCTTAGGCTGATGTAATAAACTTTACCAAAGGGGTTATTGGGTCAGGGCAGCAGGACCAGTTAGTTACCTTGGCATCTTTAATATACATAAAATTGTAACCAAGCGGCAATTTGGAGGCCCAATAAAATGGGCTCTTCCATTGTATGCTGCTGCTCGTAATTGCTATAAATACTTGTGTATACCCAAAGCTAAAGCCAAAGCCAAAGGCAAAGCCAAAGCCAAAGACATTGAACTTGTGGCCAAAAATGTCTGTTAAAACAGTAGCAACTCGTAGTAGTAGTAGCTACACGTGTCTCCATTCTTGACTTGACTTGGCTTCAACATAATTTAATTAAAATTCGACAATGATAAACGCAGAAGATACATTAAAAATACAACATAAATACAACAAAAAAGCCAGAGGAAAAAAAAAGGTAAAGCGTTGATAATGAGCTGAGCAAAGACAGCATTCAAAGAGGGTCTTACAATTTATTTTTTATGAAGTGCGTTGCAAAAGTGTTTGCTTTCAGTACTTGACTTGATTTCCAGTGATGGGGCTTTGCCCGGGGTCTCTCTCTCTCTGTATGTTTTGTTTTTGTTTCTGTGTGTTTTTGGTCTATGTGCCTCGAACCACGCACACGGGCCACTTGAAGCTCTGAGCTCTGAGCTGCGAGTTGAGCTGAGCTGAGCGCCAGTTTCAGTTTCGGTCATTTGAAGTTTATTACCCGCGCACGTGTGAACCAAAAATACCAAAACGTACAAAATTTTACAACGAAACCAAACCGGAAATCGCTGAAAAAAGCAACAAAAAGCCAAAAAAAAAAAAAAAAGAAGTATAGTTTAAGCCATGATATGCAGGTAGTCACTGAAGCAGACAACGAGTTAGCCAACCATTCAGCCAAAGACGCTAGAAGCCTCAAATGCGGCAATGAAGACGTCTAAATGCGAAATTAAATATGACATTTTAGAGAAATTAAGTGGCCCATGTTGGACATGGCTTTAAATGGCCAAGATTGTAGACAACGCACTACAGATACCTACCAAGCACATGCGACTCGACTCGACTCGGCTCGACTCGACTCGACTCGGACTCAACCCGACTCAACTACTTACTTACTTGGCCAACATCAGGTTATCTGTTTGTCAGCTAGGTGGTTAATGGTAGACTCTAGCTGCGTAATACAGTAGCCAAGTTAGTACTTGGGAAAGCCACATACTTCATACTTACACAACTAGGGCAACAATAATTAAATTTCAACTAAACAGCGACTAACTAAAACTGAAATAACTGTTGCTACTACCAGATACTCGGATTAGAACCGCTTAGAGCAGCAGTCTGTGCAAATTAATAGTCATTGTGGATCGATTAAAGCAACAGCAATTAAATATAATTTGAATCAATAAAAATTGCATTATTGTACTATAATTAGACTATCAATAATGCCACTACTATTTCTAAGATAAAGAAGAATTTATTAGTACTCCCAAGGCAACTCCTGAATAAAAAATGATGGGTTTTTAGTGGGCTTATCTTAATTTTATTGTTTATATAAATGTAGAACCTATTAAAAGTTTTAGTGTTAAATAAACACTTTAGGCAAAACCCAGAAAAAAAACCCAATCAATTTATAATTTTATTGCTTTCTTAATTTTATTTATGTTAAAAGTTGTTTTTTTTTTTTTACTTGACCAAAAACAAAATGAAAGGGAAAGGCTAACCTCAGCGTGCCGAATATTACATGCCCTTCCAGGCTGAAAGAGCATTTGAAAATTGTGGCTTAATTTATATATTTTGGCCTAAGGTAGTTAACTGATCTCAATTCTAGGTGGGAAATTTCATTAAGATCTTGAGAAACAAATGAGTTTTCTATACAAAAACTTTTAGAACGATTAATCCTCCTTGCAGCAGCTATAAAAAATTGTAATCTGATCCAGCCGGTTCGGATATAACTAAGGAAATGCCAGGAAAGAAAGCTCCTTACTCCATGTTTCATTTACCTGGCGCCAAAACTGAGAGACTGGTGTGCATATAAACAGACTGAGAGGCGGACATGGGTATATCAGCTGGTCTCATCGTCCTGATCAATAATATATACCTATACCTTATGCGGTTACACACTTCCAGGCAAAGTCATAATACCCGCGGCAAGGGTATACACAATATTTAGAGTGATATGCAACAGGGACAATCAGTTAAGCAACTTATTAGCTTTGCCGTTGGAATAACTTAATAAATTGCTGCTGATCCTTAGATACCAGCAGTATCTTTAGCTGTAAATATGAATGAAGATGAAAGGAAGAGAAAATTACGTAAACTGAACAAACTCATAGACAGAGAGAGAGACAGGCTACAGATTCGTTTATTTGTATTCAAATATCATACAGCAGACACTCTTTTTTAGCTGCTTCTTTCATTCTTCCAGTCGAATATTATTGTATGTATTGACAATTTGCTTTGAGTTTTTTGCTTTCGCTGTTTTTTTTTTCGTTTTTTTTTTGTTTTTTTTGGGGCTTTGGGCCCTCTCTCGCATTTGCCTCATTCATGATTTTGTAGATTTTTAGTCAAAGATAATTTGCGAAAATAAAACACGGGCCTCGGCTCCAAAATTTTCATTCAAAACACGTAGATACTTCAGAGTTGAACAACAAATGCAAAGCGACAACAACAGCAGCAACAGCAACAACACAGAGTGAGACAAAACAAATGTGGATACCCACACGGAGTACGAGCGACGAGTGGACGGACGGACGGACGGACGGACGGACAGGGGCGGACACACGGACAGACGGACGTATCTTCCACTTTGAGTGGTGTGAAGTGCAAACAGACAAACGTTGGAGTTCAATATTATCGAATGTTTACGCCAGATCGAACAACCCAGCTATACAATACAGCAACAGCAACAGCAACAACAACAACAACAACAACGGCTCCATTCATGAAATGCTCAATAACAATTCAAAGATTTGTAAGTTCCATTACGTGCTCAATAATTTAGTTAACGAATCAAACGTTGCGAACTTTGAGTGTAGTACTCGTATTTGCACTGCATTCAATGGGAATTCAAAGAGAGTGGGAGAAGACGAGTATAGGGAGGAGTATATAGTGGGATCTGTGGGATCTGGGGATCTGGCTGGTCGGGTCGGTCAATGGGGTCTTTGACTTTCTTGCGGATCGGCGCTTGACATGACTTGCCGACATTGGCGACTCAATTTTTATGATTAGTCATCGTATTTGTAGCTCCTTTGAATTGTCTTATTATTGTTTTTTGTTTTTCGCTTATTGCTGTTTCTCCTGTACATAAATATATATATATATATATATAAGTTATATATGTATTTGTTGTTTGGTTAATCGTATCTAAATATTTTTGTGTATTTATCTCACGTTGTTGGCCACTTATCGTCGGGTCTCTGTGGCTCTCCGCTTCGAAAAACACAAACTTCGTGGCGCATACAAAAAGGGAAATTCATTTTGGGACAGCCCCAAAACAACAAGAACAACATAAAACCAACAAATACAACAAAACACCAAACCAGTTGCCTGATTAAAAGGTGAATGAATTCGCGAATCCGCGAATCGCATTCGAAAAAAACAAAACACAAACAAAAAAATAAGCGCATAAAATTTCAGTTTGTTTGCTGTTTTTCACAGATACCCTTACAGAATTTCAGCTCCCAAAGATTCCCTTCTAATTCAATCTTAAAAGTTGAGAAACTTCAGATTTGTTGTCCCAAATAAAGCAAACATTTTAATATTCAATTCGAAAATACTCAAAGTATTTCAGAGCGTCTTTTTCTAGCAGCACACCAAAAGTATCTCTAAGATACATGCAGCCAAATGTCTTTCCACAGACATCAAAGGGTCTCAGAAGCATATTGAAGGTTTAGTAAGATAAAGGAATTAAATACGCAGATATTTTCAATTAATTAATAATATTAATATAAATAAAATATAGTAACAAATGCGAGAGTTCTACGCGGAAGAGTATTCAGATTTCGGCAACGTCTGCGCACAATTTTTTTATTGTTGCTTATTATGATTTATATGAAAGTTGTTTAACAGCCGTGGCGAATGTCAATGGATGCATCCATCAGATACAAAATTCCGGCGCATATATTTTAGGCACTTTACGACGAGTGTGCGAGTGTGTGTGCGCTTGCCCTCTCCCCTTTCCCCTCGCCTGTGACGTCAATTGTTATTGTTTAGTACGAGTCGAGTATGACTTTAAATTTCAGATGATACGAGTATGTACTTATTTATTTGGAAGCCTCATAAAGCGGCTTACTAATGAGCTGCGCAAATACAACAACAATAAAGAAATCCTAACACAAAAATCTAATGGAAAATTACCCACTTGGCACGTTTTTGGATATTATTTTTTGCTTTTTTTTTTGGTAGTTCTCCTTTAACTGTATCAATTTACTTAGGCCATGGCCTTCTCATCACTCTGTGAACTTGCAACTGCATATGTGTTTGTTTTTGTATCTGTATCTGTATCTGTGTGCTATTCATTTCGCATGAATGAAACATTTTCTGGAATATTTTCGTTGCATGGAAAGATTTACAAAAGTTTCCATTACAATTTGTAAACAAACTCCGAACGACAGACTCAAAAAAAAAAATGAGGAGAGGCAAACAATTCAACAAGTGCCTTGTGCTTGTGCTGTGGGGGTCAATAAGCAGCCACTGACTATATAAAACGCAGCAACAATCATAATAAACAATAACAGCAACAATAACAAGGAGGAGCTCCTATCAGCGGCACGCCGAAGACTTGAATACCCTTGCGAGCAGTTGTAGATGCAGACAGCTATCCGTTCTGTATCTTTATCAGAGTGTAAAATATCTTCTACAACTTTTAATTGGCATGTTTCCTGCAGAAGTTCTAAAGAAATTAGATATATATAGAGATGTTGTTCATACAAAGAACTAGCAATCGTTCCTATAGCAGCTATATCCCTGCTATTGGCTTCCATACTGTCTGATCGAGGTTGACTTTGCAACTCGTCTTGAACATTCCACATCTCATAATACCCTCTAATAGAGTATACAATATTAATTATGAGAACACGAGACTGACCAGTGATGTGGATTATCAAGACAGACATATAAACAGAGACAGAGACAGAGACAGAGACAGAGAGAGAGAGAGGGAGAGGGAGAGGGAGATTGACAAAGGTAATGTCGTAGCCAGCGCAACGGCTGATTATCGATTTAATTAGTTATGTGGGGAATGCAATGCTGGTGACATAAGCACATCAGATTAACCCACTTGAGTGAATGATAACAGAGTGGAAAATAACTCAGTTATGCTGGCCCATCATAAGAGTGACTTTGTCGGTCTATCAGATCGCCAAACATTTCAGTTTTCCAATTAAAACGAGCTCAAGTATCACTGAAAGATCGTCGATTGCGATAATTTATCTATGCGATAGAAGATACTCAAGACGAACGGACAGAAGCTTAAGCTCCAGATATTTATATGGAATCCAGAGGGATCCTTTGAGTTATGAACATTTCGCAGGAGTATTTCAACCTTTCTCTTGTTGTCAGATTATTTTGTTTACATTCTTCTTCGTTTGCCGTTATGTGACCACCCAAAGATAAAAATTTCCCACGTTTATCGAAGCGCTTGGGCATTCAGTGGCTGAGTTTAACTATAAATACCAGTGTCAGAGTCACCAGAGTACCTTGACGTGCCCACATTTGGCTGCAGTCTTCGATTCCAAGTCGAAGTCGAAGTCCAAGTCCAATCCCAAGTCCAAGTCCATTGTCCAATGCCATATTCAGTTCAAAAATTTGCGCACGCGCAATGCCAACCCAAATACCAGAAGCTCAACTTGTCCGAGTATATTCCGATGCGAAGAATAACGAGTAATGTATCGAAATTGCAATAGGCTTTCCAGCTTGCGGTACTAAAACGCAGTTCCAAGAATCATCAACAACAACAACAACAACAAGAGGAAGAGGAGGAGGAGGAGAAGAGTATTCTCCGCCCGCTCTTGGAATTCTTGAACGTTGCGAAATATGAAGGAATGCAGTCGAAGTCTCAATGTCGTAAACGAACGAAGTGGAAGACAGACGAAGTCGCGTCTTCCCAGTTCAAGTCCCATTCTCGATTCCACTGTAATCGAAATGTCAGTTGAGAGAGTAAACTCAGCTTGGCAGGTTGTTCGGTGCACTCTTATCTGGGATCCCAAGACTCAGGCCAGAGAGTGTGGAATTTCATTTCGTTTAGTTCTTTCTACTACTTTCGAGTGGCTTTTTTTTTCCCTGTTCCTCTGTTCTTTATGGCTCGCTGCATCATTCAGTGACTGAGTGGAACTGGGAACAGAGAACTGAGAACTGGCTCGTTAAGAGCTCGAGCAGCCCTCGTGTTTTAGTGCTTTTTAATGACTTCTTGCCACATTCGTGCCACATGCATCGGGAATGCAGAATCGAGCCGGCAAATGCAAAGTGGAGCTCCATTATTTAAGTTGGGGCAGGCATCTTTTTACCCGCTGTACTTTCGGCAAAGCAGGCAGAGAAAGTGGGGTACACTTCCTGCTGAGTGCCTATAGTAGTATTCCGAATACTTTTTTTTATATATATATAAACTATTAAAAGAATGGTTTAAATGTTGGCCAAATTATAGCTCCACGTCCAGCTAAACTGCTGTATAAAATAAATTAAGTTCTTTTGATTACATACTAAGCGATTCGGTTTGTTTATTTTCTTAATGATGTTGTTGGACAAAATCCTTAAGTCACATTCACGAGATGAGGACATGGCGTGACCGAACGCGAGAGACGGCTAAGAAGCTAGTAAAATAATGAGAAATATGGCTAATACCCGTATATGAGTCACAGAACTCTAGAGTATTTTGTCTTAAAGTATTTTCGACTACTGCCCAAATACTTGGGGTTAAATTTGGGTCTAGACCTGAAACTATGATAGCATTTTGGCCAAGGCTTTTTATATGTAAATATAATAATTCTTTTCTGTTACTGCAAAGTGTAACTTAATCTTTAAGACGCCTTTCTCTGCTATCGTATTATTTCTGGAGTTCTTTTCTGAGGACTAATCAAAAGGTTTCACAGGCCACTTCAATTCGTTGGCAAACAAATAGAACTTGATTCCTAGCCGACATCCTGCAGCTCTCTCTCTCTTTAGCCATCTGTGTTTGCCCCACTCTCAATTTTCAGATTGTTCAGTGTCACCACTTCACAACATGATTGTTTCAAATAGTTTTGAAGCGCTTCCAGTGAACTTTAGATGTCAGTCCATTTCAGAGAGCTGCAGAGCTGTCGACGACTCTCGAGCTGTTTAGCTGGTGGAATCTTTTGCCAGCATTCTCTTACAGGACAAAGTTGCCGTTGCCCGCTGCCCGCTGCCCGCTGCCCGCTGCCCGTTGCCCGTTGGCCGGTGGCCGTGCAACCTCTGGGGGAATGCCACATTTGCCATTTACCATTTACCATTTACCATTTGCTATTTTGTACGAGTATGTCTTCATTTTGTTTGGCTAAAATCAGTAGGGCGGTGGCGCGTGGACAGCTGAATCAAAAGCTGGAGCAGAAACTTCAACTGAAGCCGAAGCCGAAGCTGAAGCTGTGAGAAACATGTGCACACGAAATTTTGTGCTGGCATGTGGCATGTGGCATGTTGCACTGACAATGCCAGTGCCAGTGCCACTGCCAGTGGCAGTGGCAGAGTCAGAGTCCTGGCTGCAGCCACGTCAACTTGTATCAAAAACCAGGCAAGTGCCATTTTGCGGTAGTTGTGGCAAGTGGCCCCATGGCCAACAGTTATGCAGGCACTCGGCACAGTGGTTCCTCAGCAAAATGATGTATTTTATGGTCAAAAGGTCAAACAGAGAACAGATCTCAGCACTATTAGTCAGCCAACTAACTTTATTTCAGTTTGAATTTGTGCCATGCTTTGTTGAGATCAACCTGATCAATGAGTAAAAGATTTTAGATTGAAATTTATTCTATTTTCGTCATAGTTTTGCATGGGGTCGAACCAGAGTGCAACTGCAGCGCCTTCAGCGAACCGCAGTGCAGTGCAAATAGGCAACCACTTCCCCAGGCAACAGGGACCCAACCCAACCCAAGAGTTAACAGCTGCCCTTGCCCTTCGCTTGTCCATCTCTGCCAGCTCTCCATCTGCACTCTGCACCCGTCCCCAAACTTGGACTTTGTTGTGGCAATGGCAGTGGCAGTGGCAGCAAAACGTGGCCACCCACGTGGCTGGTGCGGATGCCGCGGCTGTTGCTGCCGTCAAGCATTTTGATTGAAATGTGTTTGTTTGGCTGCGGCTTTGCCTGTTTTCCTGTCCCGCTTTCCGCTTTTAACATTGAAAACAAAAAAATATAAAAAGAAAAATCAAAACAATAAATTTCGAGAGGAAACAAGAATTTTGTGCGAAACAAAACGAGGAAAAATCCAACATGACCAGCACCACCTTAGCCCTAGACCCAAGACCAAACCCAAACCCAAAGCCAAGTCCACAACTCAAAACGGTGGGCAATCGCTTTGGCACGAACACAATATGGAATCGGAATATGGATGGACACACTGGTCTGGCTGAGGTGGCTCCAACGGGATTTTCCGTTTAAATGTTGGCTTCTTCCTTTGTTGGCAGCAGAGTCGACGTGCTGAGGCATTTAGTGCTGCATCCCCAAACAGGGCAGCAACTGCCCAGCGTACGTTGCATACAAATATTACAAATATTATTTAGGTATTGCCAACAAATAAGTATACAAAATTCAATGGCTGAGGCTTTAGTTATAGCTACGAAGCTCTATCGTCAAGGCAGGACACTTTAATCCTTACAAAGAGCTCCTTCTATTAAAGAATGATTAAATATATTTAGTGATTCTACACTGAATCGGCTTATGATTCGGCATGGCAGAAGCTATTTGAATTCCGGAATCGCTTTAAGCCCGATTTGCAGCCTTTACTTAGCTCTACTAAATACTACAAATTCAACCTCGATTCTGTTTTTGAAAGAGAATATTATCTGCAGTTCTATCTCTCAATGGAAATCCGCGGGTTTTCTAAAAAAAAAAAACCAATTAATTAGGTCTTTAATCAGACTCCTGCGAACAGAGATCAAGGTTCAAATGTTGTTCCTTGTTTTTTGTGTCTGGTGCAATACAAAAAATCCCCAAAACAGCTACGAGTATTCCGTATTCTATGCAGATTATTATCGGGTTCGAACTGTACCGAATACTCTGAGTACTCGCACTTGTGTGTCGACAACTCTGTCCGCCAGGGGGCGTCAAGGTTCACATTCACAGCAAACAGCAAACAGCAACCAGCAAACAGCAACCAGCCAACAGCAACCATCAAAC
Source organism: Drosophila repletoides (assembly GCA_018150835.1). Taxonomy (NCBI): domain Eukaryota; kingdom Metazoa; phylum Arthropoda; class Insecta; order Diptera; family Drosophilidae; genus Drosophila; species Drosophila repletoides. The sequence continues at coordinate 4,894,713 of JAECWQ010000031.1, forward strand.
AGCAACCAGCAAGAAGAAGCGAGAAGCAAGAAGCATACAGTTTCGGTTAGTACTGCGAGTACTCGTATTTTCTCTTTGGCTTGAGGGGTATGGTGGTGGGTGAAGCGGGGGGGCCAAAGAAGTCATCAGAGTGGTTCGCTCCCCCCGATCCCCGATCCCCGCTCCCCGCTACAGTGGCGTGGCATGCCGTGCTTTGGCAGTTCCCATCGCACGCCCCGTTGAGTTTGGGCAACTTTCAGTGTAGAAAATTTGCTTTGCTTTCGTTTTAATTTATTTTATTGCGAAATGCATTTTCGGTTTTTGTGTTTTTTGTTTTGTGTTTTGTGTTTTTTGCGCTGATTTCTTGGCCCCGAACCCGAAAGTGTCGCGTTGACTTTCTGCCCGGGCGAAATGAAAACAAATTTAATTTAAGTGTCAGTTACGCTTTTCACGAGGTTGCAACGCTGGAGTCTCTCAGAGACAGAGACAGAGACAGAGTCAGAGAACGACTCAACTCAGCTCGTTGTAAATGGGTAAAAGTCAGCTGCTGTTATACTCTTTATCCATACTATGGGGGGAAAGAGTATACTGAGGAGGCTAATACGTCACCTTAAAGGATATACAAACCTGTCAAAGGATCACCAGCGAACTAGAGGTTCTTTCTACGCCTGCCTAGAAGAGAGTCCATTAGATTTGTTATTGGATTTCCTGTTTATCCCATATACAAATAACGATTAGAGAGTATTGGGTAGTCGGTCATTCTCGCCTTGAGCATTCTCGCTTGTTATTGCTATTGTTGTTGCTCTTGTTACAATTTAGTTTGGTTAACATTGTGGTGGCCAATACGACACGCAACACTATTATTTGCCACATACTGACAGCCGGCATTTCCGTCCTCTGAGCTTGCCCCTCCCCACCCATTCTCCTCTTCCGCACCTGCCTTAATTCCGGTCTCAACTTCCTCGTCATTCCTAGCTCAATTCTAGTGCATATGGTCGCCCTGTTGTCCTTCAAGTGTTGCCAGAAACAACTTGAACTAAACTGCTGAAAACCATGCACTTGCACTCCAACACTTGCTGCCCTTCCTACTCCAGTACAACTCTTCCACTCTTCCACTCTTCCACTTCACTTCACCTGCTCCCCCGGCTACATCCCATACAATTTTTGCAGCTCGCTCTTCATTTTAACCAGCTTTTGGGTTTGGCTTTGGCTGACAAACTTTTGGCCAATGCGAATACGTGTCGAAAGACTTTTAAGCGTACAAGGACACTTTAAGCAACGACCAACCCCTGCCTCTGCCCCTGCCACTGCCATTGCCCCCGTTTCTTTTGTCATTTTGGCATGGCTCAAGTGTCTGCCCCTGGCCTTAAAGCTGCATTACGTGTCCTCGAATTGCAATCGATGGCTTTAATGAGCTTACAACACGGCTCGTAGAATGCAACAGCCCCAAAAAAAACAAAAAAAAACAAAAAAAACGGCAGATAAGCAACACGCAGCAGCTGCAACAACTGCAACAACTGCAGCAAACTGTCCACGGCTCAGCAAATTAGCTCAATAAAAACTCATTAAAAGGGGCTAAAAAAAAACTATTAAAAGATAACCAGCAGAATTTGTAATTTAATTGTAAATGATCGTTGATCTACCTTCAGATGAGACTGCAGACGCACCTGTTGGCAAAATTTGTGAAATTTCCCTTAAATGAATTTAATAACATATAATTTATGCCCACAATCTTAAATTTTCAGTTTAAAAAAAGCTGTAATAAGCCCAGTTAAAAGATCTTTAATTAAGTTTTCAGTTATAAATTGAAGAAAAATGTATTCTGTCTTGAGTTATGAAGTACGCCTTAAAGTGAAAGGAAATGTTATTTATTGATTAATACGAGCATAATTAATTGATAGATAAAACAGATTAAATATTGAATTATTGAATAAACGAATGATAAATGAGAAAATATGTTTTCCTTCGAAAAAAAGCTGTTTTAACACTAAGAGATATTTGCAGCCAGACAAGAAAGGTTTTATGACACTTTGAGCTGATTTTTCATTTTAAATATTTACTTTTCTCCTCCTAATTTAATCAAGTTTACAGATCAATCCAGGAATAAACAATTAGCTGCCTTTATAGAAGAATTTTCTTACTGATCCTCTACGTAAATGGCAGCACCTGAGTAAATTGAGGCGATCTTCATTTGTTTGTTTTGATGCACAACACAGGGCTGATGTCAGCTCCCAATTCGCCCCAAGTATGATCTATTATATGCATATGACGTATACGCAGTGTGGTGCTACCTGGGAATATGACGTCAGTGGCTTGGAACTCGCCTTATGGCGCGTGCGAATGTCGCGTCACTGCATTTGTCATCGATTTGTTGTGCAGTTGTAGAGTCGCCAATCGATTGCATCATGATGCCAGCTGCATCTGCATCTGTATCTGTAAGATACTCATACAATTATTCGTAATTTTTAAGTATGTATGAGTGTGTGTCAGTATATGCATCGGTTTTTGGCGGCAGCTGTGTGACTAATAGAATCAAATGTGAGCCGAATGTGGGTCAGGCATGAATTTGCATTTGCCTAGCGACGACGAAGGCGACGGCGACGGCGACGACGACGACGATGACGGCGTCTATTTTTGGGGCAGTCGTCGGATACAAAAATAAATATATATATAAGCATTTTTTTCTTAGCTCATAAAATCAGCGACAACATTGTGAATTAATCATATAGCTCGAGTGCTGTGGTGCCAGGCAAATAAACCACAGGCACCCAAAATCAATTGACATGATTTCTATCCGAATGCGAATACGAAAACGAATATAGCAACAATAATAGCTCATGAATAGTATGAATATTTGGGGCGTGGTACGAATACGCAAAACAAAATGCATCGATCAAACAGCTGTTGGCCCGGCAACGGTCCACATGCCACATTCGAGGACAACAGCCGCCACTAACCTAAGCCAAGTTGAAAGACGAAGCGTTGGCCAGAAATCAGTTCAGCCAGAGGCAGCGAGGCGCTAGGACGACAACAACGAAACGAAAGGAAACACCAAAACTGCAACTGATAACCAATTAAGGATCGCAAAGGGCAAAACCAGTAAGGAGCAACACTCAAGAAAATCCTGGCAAGATGTGCGACTGTGGCTGTTACTCGTACTGTTCGCACGACCTTTCCTGCTACTCGCACAGCCATTATCACTCCCATTCACATTCGCATCATTGCTGTGCAGGATACAAGTATCTGAAGTGCCTCTGTCGCTACTATCGCCATGTGCACTGCACCTGCTCCTGTTGGCGCCGAAAATGCTACCTGCTCTAAGCCCTAAGCCCAGCAGTAGCAGCAGCAGCAGCAGCAGGAATTGATGGAGGAGAATGAAGGATGAGGCGACAGCACCATTAAAATCACAACTCAAACAATGCAAATCAGCAAAGCAAATGATAAAGTCCTTTAAGTAGTTGCATAACACTTGGCTGCATCGTTGCAGGAGTAGAAGCAGGAGCAGACGAAGTAGGAAACGAAGCTAATGGATGTTTGGGGTGCGATTGGGGGAACGATAGCAACTAGCGTGCATACAGGTCGTATGTGCAACGTTTTAAGTTGTCTGGGGTGAGTGTGAGTGTGCAAGAATGAGTGTCAGAATGAGTGTGAGTCTGAGTCTGAGTGTGAGCAGAATGAAATATAGAGCAGGAGAAAGGACGATGTGGCCAACTTGTTATGAATCGACTGCATTTGGCGCAGAATCCCTTTGCAATCCCTACAAAGCAAAACAAATTCATTTTAACTAACTCACCATGTATAATCTTACATACTTGTACAACTTGATATCCTATCTATATAGAAAACATTCCTTAACACTGTCGACAAACTTTAATAAACAACAACAAACAAACAAACAAAAAAAAACACACATAATCACCAGCAAAGAAATATATAACACCTGTAAGTTAGTTGATAAGTTTTACTGGAACACGATAAATACTCGTTGCCGATAAATGTTACGTTATAGTTATCGATTCGATGTTGATCTTTATATTGATGACAATTTGCCATATTTGTAACGGTTATAACAATAACAAATAAAGTTTTTTTCCCAACACCAACACAAACAAACGATCTATTTTTATCATCGAAACTCTCAGTTTGACTAGTAAAATTCTTTCTGGAGAAGAATGCGGAATGGAATCCATCTGGCTTTAAGCGTATTTTAACTGATTCTTAGAGCATTCTTTTAACAATAATTTTCTATTTCTTTTTTATTTATCTAACAGGCTTTTTTTTCTGTTTCCTCTTTCCAATGAACTCCTATTGCTGGAGTCCAGTCTAGCGAAGAGGCAATAAAACAAAGTATAGCTAAGGGTTTCAATTGAGTCCTGCGCCAAAAAGTGTGCTGTACATTTTTCTACGGCATTCGGAGCATGGCTTTAAGGATACAAAGTCAGATGGCTGATGAGGCAAATATGCTGATACCATATGATAAATTCTTGTGACAAAGCTGTTCAAATAGACACTTAATTTGGTCGAGAGTTACGTATGTAATGAGCCAAGCAGCAAACAGCACATAAACATAAATCGCTATCCTTGGGTCCTCTCTTTTGCTGTGCTGATCCTTTGCTGACTTCAGCTGCTTCGCCAACAGCAACAGCAACAGCAACAACAGCAACAACAGCAACAACAGCTTCTTGTCAACGTTGCCCAATTGGCCATATGCAAATGGTGGTTCAGGGGGAGGTCAAAGCTGCCGAACAGCTGCCAAATTCCATTTGGGATAAGGTCGAGGGTTGGGGGTTCTGCTACTTCAAAATTCAAAATGAAAATGTTGTCATTTTGTGCATTGAATTACGTTTATTTGATGGCTGGCTGCTGAGCTGCTGGGCTGTCGGGCTGTCAGGTTGTCGGGCTGACGTCGACAATGATTATCCGACATAACGACTGCCACGCCCCTTCTGGGCAAGCCACACCCTCATTCCAGACATTATAGGTGTTCCGCCCGACAAACAAGGTGATTACGACAGGAGTTCCCCTGGACGCGTTAATGGACTCGAAATATGCCGCGGCATCCAGCAGAAAAAAAAAAAAAAAAATAAATAAATAAATATGTAAAATTGAGAGGATAATGCGCGCATTTATTTAAATTTTTTTTCCTTTTTTTTTTTTTGCATAGCAGGGATACAGGACGTGACCCAACACGAACCCCTCGGAAACTTCAGAGTTCAGGCGGCTGGCCTCATGAATATCAGATGAAGAAGAAATGTAGCAACAAATCAGCTTTGATATTGGTTTTTGATTATACGAGTACACGCACTGTGTGTGTGAGGGTGTGTGGGTGTCTGTGTGGGTGACTGTGTGGGTGTGGGTGTGCGGCTGGGGTCAGTCCGCGTAGATGCTGTTGGGTGTATTTATCTCTTGTGACATTTTAATTAACATTTTTCTGTTGTAGATTAAATTAAAAAAAAAAACGAAACGAAAAAAATTGTTGTTTGTCTGTCTGACTTCCGGTCTGGCCTGTCTCTGTCTTTGACAACGCCTCCTGCCTTTCCCTTTCTCTCCTCAAAGCACATTTTTTTTTTTACAGCCGACTAAATTTTTATTGCGCATGCAAATCGCTCAAAAAGAAACTGGGAAATGGACCTCTAGGGCGGCTCTGCTGTTGCCGTTGCAATATTATATCTCTTGTGGCATAATATCGTAAGAGCAGGCAGCAGCAGCAGCAGCAACAGCAACAGCGACAGCACCAGCAGCAACTGCATAACTGTCCACGCTGCATCGCAGCAACAACAAATAAATTATGAATTATTTTTGTTTCGGTTTTCTTCTCTTTTTATTTATTTTTTTTTTTTTTTGCCCGAATCGTGTGCAGTGAATGGGAGGCGTGTCATCGGCTTGCGGTCGAATATCCACCGAAGTGCAACTACTTGTGTGGTCCGACCAGTTTATCGATAAACGAAAAGAGTACCTCCGGTGCGCCGACTATTACGTACCCTTCCTGTACTGCAATAAGCATCTGAAAATCGTTGCTTTTTATTGGCAGCTATTTGATATAGTACTCTGATCTTAATATTGGTAAAAAATATACTTTATGGCATTGCGAATGCTTCTTTGATACAGTGAGAATACCCTGTGCAAGTGTATAAAAACTCAGAGTTATCTAGTAAAGACTGCTCGACTAGGCGATGTCCTGGCTTGGAATATGTATAAGGAACAGTAGAAGCTATCTATGCTTCAGAAAATCGAGTATACCCATTATAAATAAATACAGGGTATACAACAAAAATTACAATAGCATAATTCAAATGAAAATGAACTATCTGGAAAAGTGGGAATGTTTTATGTGACAGGAAAAGAATAAGTAATGGGGGAAAGAAAAGGGGAGTACTATTTGAGGATTTTCGAAATTCATAATTTATTATAATTACTGTTACTATAGCGAGAGAGAGAGAGCCAGAGACAGAGGGCAGGAGAGAGAAAGAAAGAGACTGCTGCTGTCTGTCTCTGTTGCAAACAGGGTTCATAGTTAAGGGCAAAGATTTATTGCTCAAGGAAAAAACGGTAATTGCTACTCATAATAGTTTTGAAAGTTTTCAATTTTATAGATATAATACATAGAATTCTCAATGATCAATAAATTCCGTAGTTAAAAACTTGTACTGCTGCCGGTAATTACCATAAACAACTTTGCCATTAAAATATGCAGTAAAGTAATCACACAACAGAGAAGAGAGAAGACAGGAGAAGATAACCGAGAGAAGAGAGGGGAGAGAAGAAAGAAACGACTATTAAAAAGAAGCCAGAATCTTGGTAGTAGCATTACGAGTAGTAGAAGACTGCAACACAAATCAAATTAGCAGAGTCTTCGAACTTGCGGCTAAATTAAAGAACTGCTTTTCGGTTCGCTCTGACAGACACTTGTCTGACAGTCCGTCCCCCCTCGTCTGTCCGTCTGTCCGCCTGTCCGCCCGTCTATGTCAGTTAGTTCACACTGTTTGGCTGATCTATTAAGAGCCCGGCTGGCTGACTGGCTGACTGGCTGACTGGCTAGCAGGCAGGCAGGCAGAGAAAACAGATATTATGTATGTGGCCCATCAAGCGAGTTGGGGTCCGTTGTTCATTATGTCTGCCGCATGCAACAATGTTGCAGTTGAGAAATGCTCAAAAGGCGGAGGAACAAACAACTTAAACGCTTAACTTGAAGTTGAAGTTTTTATTTATTTTAAGTCTGCGCCCCGCTTCCTGCCACTTGCCACCAGCAGCGGCAGCAGCAGCAGCAGCAGCAGGAGGAGGAGGAGCAGAGCATATTGTGATGACGAGACGAACACGAAGACTTAATGATGCCCTTAACGAGACTCTCACTCGCACTCGCACTCAGCTAGCTTGCCAAATACATGTTCATTCCTATGTGTGTACACACATACACATAAATATATTTGTTGCCTGTGTCTATTTGCAACAGTTGGCAGCCCCGCGACCGCAACATGCTGCCATTGCCACCGTCAGCAGCAGCAGCCGCAGCCGCAGCAGCAGCAACAGCAGCAAAAAAAGTAGCTGAATAATCGCCAGGCGATTAACAACAAAATTACAGTCAGGCAAGGACTATTGAAATAAGCTCACTCACCTTCTCTCTCTCCCTCTGTCTCTCTCTTCCTGCTCCATTTTCAGGTGCACTTATTTTTTACTATCCTTTAGTTTCTTCTAATATCTACTACTATTTCATACAGGTAATATAGCCCTTAATCTAGATAGAATCTTAAATAAAAGCTATGAATAATTGGAACTGTTTTTAATTGCATCTTAAAACTAAAAATATCTGAATGAATAGAGATGCCATTGCTTGTTTCCTAAGGATATCAGAAGTTTTTTAACCTAAAGTTTCAGAACTACTTTAATTTTTAAACAAAAACTCATTTGTTTTCCTTACTATTTCCATTCAATTGAATCAGAATCGTTTGTAGAAAACTTTACTTTCAAATATTTCGTATGCCATCTACGAAACGTATCTCTAAAAATCGATTTTCTTGTGAAAATATCGATAAAATCGTTGGGTTTCCGGCTGTAATAATAAGTGTTATTATTATTGCTGATCTCTGCAACATTTTAACACTATTTGCATTTATGTAAATCACATTTGGTTTTTGTTTGGTTTTTTTTGTTTACATTATCCGCTTACAATGCATCTGTGTGTGGTTACATGATGCCATGCCATGCCCTTATCTCTTCCGCCCTGTCTACAAATCTTGAAGCTTCAAGCTTCAAGCGCGACTTTGCCTGAGCTTTGTGTGTGTAGTTTTTGTGTGTATTTTTATTATTTGTGGTGTGCGCGCGCACTTGAAAAGTGAAATATTTTTGCATAGCAGCAACAACAACTGCAACAACAAAGGCAGCAACAACAACTGCAACAAGAGTGTTGCAGTGCATTACAAATGTTGCCAACTCACGCTCTCATTGCGATATCTTCTGGCCGAGGCGCTCTTCCGTTTCGCTCGCTCTCACGATCTTCTTTCACTTTCTGCACTTGTTGTTGTTGTTGTTGTTGTTGTTGTTGCAATTGTCATTGTTGTTGTTGCTGCGCCTCTGTCTGTGTCTGGGCCTCTCGGCCTCGACAAGTCTCGTCTGGGCGCATTATTAATGCAATTCATCCATTTCCATTGCTATTGCTATTGCTTCGTTGCCGAAGTCATCGTCTGCAACATTGTTGCAAATGTTGTGTATACAACGGCAACAGCACACTTTGCCAGACACGATTGTAGATGCCGTTGTTGTTGTTGCTGTTTTTTTTTTTGTGCCATGGCCTGTCAACATTTTTTGCCACTTTGTTATTTTTAGCGCTTTTCAGTCGCTTGGCCTGCAACAGCCCCCTCCAACACCTCCAGCCACACTCATTTTCCACGTGTTGCCCCTAAATGTTGTTGTTCTTGTTGTTGTTGCTGCTAGTTTTTTGTGTCAACATTTTGGTTTCAAGTGCTTTTGACGTTTGCCTTTTCCAACTTTTCCTGTCTGCGCGCCAAACCAATTGGCCAAAACGCAAATTTTTCAATAAACAACGAAAATTACTCATACGCCACGTAAAACCGAAACAAAACAACTGAAAAAACAAGGCTATAAATGGAACGCCGACGATTTGAATACCCTGGTATAGACTGTTCGAAGATCGATGCTCCATACAGTATATTGTCATATATAGTTTTTCGATTTTGATAGAATATTGTTAGAAAGGATCTCCATAAAAAGGATGAAAGGAATCTTAAGAAATCAAAATATTTCAATGATAATGATTCGTTTCTACTTAGTAATTCGATCCTTTTGGATCTTCCTGCAGGAAAGCAGTTTACATAGAAGCAGCCATCTGGACAGATAGATGAATGGTCAATGAATCTTTCCAAGTATTCGTATATAATTCATAGGGTCGGAGATGCCTCCTTCACCTTGTAAGGGTATAAAAAAAAAGTCGAGAAAAACCAAATAATTTTCAATGATTTGGCAAATGTTTTGCGACTGTCGCTTTGTTTTGCCATTTGTTGTTGTTTGTTTGTTGCGTTTTTTGTTTTTCTTTTTCGTTTTCTGTTTTTTTTCTGTTGTTTTGTTTTGGCGACGGTTCCACCAACAAATGAAAATGACTCAAAAAAGTTGCGAATTCGACCTTCTGACCGCCCACGTAGACGTGTAGACGTATGATGAGGTTGCCAGATAATGATGCTAATCATAATGCTAATCATGTTGATTATCATTATGGCTATAATGAGCATAATAAAGATGATGATGATGATGATGATGTTGATGATGAAGGCGATGATGATGATGACATTTGGTGACTGTCACGATAAATGTTGACAATTGGCTTGCAATTTGGCAGCTGTTATTGTTGTCATTGCCCTTGTTATTTGTTATTGTTATTGTTGTTGTTATTTGTTGCTGTACGCAGCAGCAGCAGCGGCAGCGGCAGCAGCAGCGAAAGCGAGCGAAAAATAACAACAACAAATGTGCAGATAAAAACAGAGACTGCGCGAAAATATATACTCTACGTATACTTTATGTACATATCTATATAGCAACAAAAATAAAAAAAAAAAATAAAGAAAAAAACCGCTGAACATGAAACTCAAGTGAAAACAGCAATAATAACAACAACAGCGAGCGTCAACTAACTGTGAACTACATGCCACAAAAACAGCAACAACTGACAGCTACAACAACACCAACAACACCAACAACACCAACAGCAACAACAACAATCGACACTGAGACACTGAGAGTAGTTATGTGTGTCAAAGTAAAACGCAATTTATGGAATTTATTACGTGAGCCATTCGCAAAAATTTGCCAAGAGATCGCAACAATAGCGGGCGGGAGGCGGGTGGCGGGAGGGGGTGGCGGAGTAGGAGGAGCAGCAACTGAGGCAAGAAACGGGCCACAAAATAGACAAAAAACAAAACAACAACAACAACAAAACAAACAAAACTATAGAGGCAAAGCAACAAAAACAAAAACAAAACAAAAAACAAAAAACAAACGAAACAGCAGATAAAAAAATTAATGAAACGCTTTGAAATTTCATTTTTTATGCAAACAAAAACAAAGAAAAAGCAAAAGAAATAGAAAAATAACACGGAGAGAGACAGCGAGAGACATGGGTGAAAATCTTTTCGCAATCACGAAATGAGGAATTATGGGAAAAACCCCCACAACAAACGAAGAAGGAACTGAGATTTTGTGAAAGTCAGCAGCGAATATCGAAAAAACTATGGCTGAAACTTCAGATTTGAGCAGAAAAATTCGAAAATTGTGCACTAAATTCTTTGGTTTTCTTAAAAATAAATATACATTTAATAAACAAAAGCCTTTCTCTGCTTAATCGAACTTTCAACTGTGCAACATTGAACCACTTTACAGCCTTTCAATTTCATCTTTTGATTGAACAAAATAAAAATGTTGCGAGGAAGGGGGCGAGAGAAGGGCGGTGTGTGGGCTACTTTAACAGGGCGTGGCAGGCAGTACATTAACAATCCTGGGGCCAATTCGAAAGGTGTCCTAAACTTGCGAATTTGCTTGTTATGTTGTTGCCTCTCTTTGAGGCAGCGGCGGCGCCCGTGGCACCAGCAGCAGCAGCAACAATTTTGCAATAAAATAAAGCGCAAAAATATGTTTCTTTTTCTTTTTTTTAAATATATTATAAAGCATTGTTAATGCTAATGATCCATTGTTGTTATTTTACTTTTGCTTTGCTTACATTTATTTTTTTTTCTTTTTCTTTTTTATATTCATATTTACCCACAATTGCAATCTTAACATATCTATTGGGTTTTTTTTTTTTTTTGCTGGCCTTTTCTTTTTTGTTTATTTTTATTATTATTATTTTTTGGTTTTTGAATTTGGGTTCCTTTTCTCCGCTTCGCGACGGCTATTTTGATTTTATGCTGTGCAATGATTATTTGTATCTTTTTTTGTTGTTTTTATGCTTATGTTGTGTTTGCGGTGCTGCGGCAGCTGCTGCTGCTGGCGAATTGTTCATGCAACACAGTTTCCCTCTCGTTGCTGCCCCCGTTTCTGTTCCCTTCCCTTACCTTCCGTTCCCTTCCCTTCTCTTCCTGCCACACTGCAAGACCACAACTATTTCATATTGGCCAAAAGTGACTTTGTTAAAGGCTAAAATACAAACGCAATTCGCACACACACACTCACACGCAAACACAATTGAGCCGCCGCTGTCGCTGTCGCTGCCGCTGCCGCTGCTTCAGTTGGCGTCTCAGTCGCTGTTGCGTTTTGTTTACAAAACAATAACAACAACAACTACTGTGTTTTTCAGGTCAAATTTGTTTACATTCCGCTTGGAAACTGGGTCATTGTGAGCGTAGTATGCAACAGAGACAGCAAAAATTGTTAAGCGATTGTTGCCGCCGCTGCTGAGACGCAGCTTGAAATCGCCAACAAACACGACGGCAACATGCGGCATGCCACCAGCAGCGCCAACAACAATCCCAAAGATAACAACCAAGCGAACAACAGCAACAACAGCAACAACAACAAAATCTCTCACATGAAAACTGACAAGTGCCGAAGCCCATAAATACCCTTTTTCATGGCTTAATGCAATCGCATGGCTTTCCCATTAAATATTAATTTTAATAGATTATATCAGTTGGGGGTGTTGAAGCACAATGAAAGATATTTCCTTCTGTAGATCGAATTACAATTTTAATTAAGTTTCAGGTACCTTTTGTGTCTACTTCGGGTTTGTCTCCGTTTTTCGAAGAGCTTCCTTTCCGAAGGGATCTGCAATTGGTAGAAAGAGATTGGTGTGAATCCATTATCTACCTTTGAGGCGTTCCTTTTGTGGGTCTTAGCCAGCTTCTTTTCTGCAATGCAAAGCGAATTCTACAGCTGATGTACCCCGTTTTTAATAGGGCATATCAAGCTGTGAGAGAGTCACTGGTCTCTGATCTCTGGCCGTGTCTGAGCTCTGTTAGTATCTGTTTTATTTGGCTGTATTTGGGAATTTCCGCTGAGAACGTCGCAACGTCGTCAATTGCAGCACAGTTGCAATAATAACAACAACAACCACAACAGCCTCCCAGCCGCCAATCCCCCCCTCCTCCCCCCCTCGCCCCTCGCATACCGCTCACCCAATGTGTGTGTGTGTGTGTGTGTTTATTTGTGTGTACAATTTGAAAGCTATTTGTGTCAATGACAAATGATTCGAATTTATCGAAAAGTTGCAATTTGCCAAATGGCCGCCAGGTGCAACAGAGAGAGGCTGAGACTCTGAGAGTCGCACACAGAGTGAGATCGAAAGAGATAGAGAGAGAGGGAGAGGTGGAGAGAGAGACACTTAAACTGAGACTGAGACCCACTGAGGCGGATCTGGCCAGGCAGCCTTGAATGGAATGCGAACAAATGACGGATTACACAGCAAAACTTGCCCCACTGTACCACCGTCAGCAGCAGCAGCAGCAGCAGCAGCAACTAGCTGCCACCTCTCCTCTCCGCTCCTCTCCTCTCCTCTGCTCTCCTCTCTATACCAGCTCTATGCAACTTAGTTTAAGTTTTAGTTTCAGTTTTGCTTGCAATTCAATCCACTTGGCTTCATTCAGTTTCACTCGCCGTCTGACATTTTTGATTGTCAGCTGACAGGCGGCAGTAGGTGGACGGACGGGGGGCGGGATGGATGGGGGATTCGATGGTTTAGGTGCTTCGGGTGCTACGGGGGGATTTTGGTTGGGTTTTCCCCTCCTCATTGTCCGATTCAGTTTACCTCCGCCTGTCAAATTGTCAGACAACAAAAATGCCTAAAACAATTTATAAAGCTTATTAAATGCAACTTTGCAATTTGGTAGTATGAAAAAATGCATTTGGCATCAAGTCTAAACTCATAATTGAGTATTCGTTGCCAATATGCGTGTGACAGGCTATATAAAGCCTGGAATAATTAATAAAAAAGTGAATACGAATACGAATACGAAACGAATACGAATACGAATACGAATACGAAAGCGAATGCCTAGTCCTAAAATGCATTCGTTAACTCATTTATTTTTAATAAACAATTAAAGCGACAGCACTTAAAATTGTTTATAGTTAATTTGCCAAGTAAAATTCTATATATCAATTAAAAGCTATTAGATATTTTATTAGTAAATTCCGATTTTGACTTGTTTTATGTCATTTTTTACGTTCTTCAAGCCAAACCGGTGCACTCCAAAGTTTATTAAAAAACTAAGAAAAAAAAACAGAAGAATATTGTTAACTTGTTAGCATAAAAAGGTCAACTTAAATGCTGCTTTAATTAATTAAAATTTGTTTAAATAAATGGCTTAAAAATTTGGAAAAGTCCAGAAAAACAAACCCAATGAAACCAAGGTTAGAATTAAAGATTTGAGAAGAAACAAAAGAAGTAAGAAAAGCCTATCTTCTCCACCGAAGACTGCACACCCTTGCGGACTGGGGTAATCTTTTAAATTAACCGATTTCTCCTATGATAAAATATATATATTGTTTTCTTTGTGTCCTTTTATAGAAGATAGTTGAAGGTCAAGTTTACTTATTCTAGCTCAAAAACAGACTGACAGACAGACAGCCAGAGAAACAGATGAACAGAGAGGCAGGCGAACAGAGAGACAGGCGAACAGAAAGACAGACGGACACGGGTATTTCATCTGATCTCAACAGCCCTGATCAATATATAACAGATTTTGTGACAAAGTTAGACTACCCTCTCCAAGGGTATAAAAAGGCCAAATAGCTACAAAGCGAAGGCAACTTATGCAAATAAAAACAATTAAAATCAATTTCTATTAACAATTTTTATACAAAGCAAGTGAAGAATTTTGATGGCTTGCAGGATGCATTTCAGTGTTATAAATATCTTTATTCATTCATAAACAATTAATCAATTAGGCAATTAATTATTGGAATTGAAATTGGTTGCTTTTTGTGAAATCAAAAAGTAGACACATATAAATATGTATAAATAATAAATAATAAATAATAAATAATCCGAGCGCCCCTCAGTTTCTAATTTGTACGGATTCCCGCATACGTCTATCGTCTATCGTCAATGTAGTCGTATTTCTGGCTTTTAGCAATTTGATTACCATCCCTAAATACCGAACAACCTCTCTCTCCCCCTCCCGTCCTGCTTACTCGACTTGCACAAACTTCCAACTTCCATTGCTCGTTATTAGCCTGCTTTATATGTATGCCACTCACACAATCCCAACATTAATCATGTCAGGCGAGGGCAGGCGGGGCAGACGGGGCAGAAGGGGCGGACGGGGCAGGCGACCCTCTTCCCGTTCCATTTCCCCTACATTATTAATGATTGCAACATCAACAATCATCGGCCATGGCTAATTTTTTGCAATTGCTCGCAAAATTTTATTAATTTCCCTGGCTGCTCTGCTCTGCCCAGCCCTACCCAACCCTACCCCCATTACAGGGTATGTGTGTGGTATGGGAACTGAGTCGTCATTAGTTTTGCTCCATAGCGAGTCACACCGTGCTCGACTGGCCAACTCAGTTGTGCATCTCCTGCGTCCAAGTTTGACCCAAATAGTTTCGTTCCGGCAGCTGTTGCTCCCTTCCTGCTGTCAGTTGCCTCAGGCATGCCGCATGCCGCATGCCGCATCCCGCCTGTCCCCCTTTTGCACCCCACACCGACAGCGTCTTCAGGTGGCGTCGCATCAATCTTGAAGCTGCGCTGCTTGACTGATGCGACACGAGGCGCAAAAGTTTTTTTGGGGATCCGTCTAAGCAGGCGACGACATGCAACAGTTGACACCCCCTCTAATCCCAACCGACCCACCGCCTGTGGCGCCCCCTTGCGACCGTCGGGCTCACGTGATCTATTTTTGTATAATTAGCATGTGATGCAGCAACAAATCCGGGAGCATAACATCCAAATTAGTAATTCCCGTCGAGGCGGCCAACGAAAATAGACGAGCAGTCAACAAGAACTCACGTCGTCTGCAATGTTGACGTCGTTGTTAATGCTCTATTTATACCCTGTAATTATATCGGGCCCACGAGGGGCTTCTAACTTTTGAATAAATGCGGAAATATTCAAGTTCTTTTCACCTCATCTTATAAGGTTGAAAATTAAACTCTATCCTGTCCTCAACTTTATAGGGTATCACTTAAAAGTTTCCTTAAAATCAAAATAGAAAATCAACCATTCAATTACATTCTAGATTTGATTTTCTTTGTGCTGCACGTAATTACAGGGTATTCGTATAGTCTATTTTTAGTGCAGCTCTCAATTCTTTTGCCTGTTCTTAGTTAATGCTTGCTCTTTGGACCCGTGTCTAGAAATTTCATTTGGCAAATTGAATTTGGCCAACCTGCCTTTTGCTTTTAGGGCCGAATCGCAGCCAGGCAACTTAACAACTTGGCCTAGATCCAAATGCGACAGTATAGAGGCCGGAAGAGGAGAAGGCGTGGCAAAGTTAACTACTCAACATGGGCGAAAGAGCGAGAGAACTAAGGGCAAAAATCTGCTGCCGCATAATGTGATAATAAAAATCTTTTATTTGCCATTGTCGTCCTCGTCCTGTCCTCATTTGGATGTGGATGTGGATGTGAATGTGAATGTTGAAACATCACAAAAGCCACGCAGCGGCTTAGTGTACGCTCACTTTCAACCTCGCCCCCAGCTCTCAGCTCACAGCTCTCAGCTTCCAACTCCCAGCTTCCAGCTCCCAGCTCTTTGCCCATTTGTCAGCTGCCTCTGCTGCTGCCACATAAATCTTGTCAACATACAGTTTTTCACATTTGACGCATATATGTATATATATATATGTACGTAGACGTGCATACCTACATACATATCCATTGGCCACTCACTCAGGCGCCTAATTCCAAGCTCCCAAGCTCGAAGCAAGCATCTCTTAGTTCCCATTCCCCGTTGAAGCTGTACTCGTAATTCGTCGCGTGCCTCAATTTTCTTGTATTTTCACTTAACGCAACGCACGTACCCAGCTTAGTCCCATTCCCCATCCCCCATACCCCTTATCCAAGCGCAAAGCCCCTTCCCAATCCCAATCCCAATCCTATTGCCATTCCTCAGGCTCAGCCGAAGACTCATCCTGTGCGCTGTCATCGCTTAACTCTGGCAGCAACAACTTTCATTTCGTGTAGAGGCAAATTGAAGGGTGACTTATGGTCGACCACAGAATGGATGAATGAATGGAGTTGTCATCGACCAGTTTCAACTCGAACCTCCAACCTCGAACCACAACGAACCACGACGAACCACAACTCCAATTGCAGCCTTTGCCCTTTGCACATCGATTTGGTTTTGACCAGAAAGCTGCCCTGTCATTGGGTTATCCACTCACGTTCCAACAAAAGCAGCAGGAAGAGCTCGAAAAAATACTCTCAAAAGGAATTGTGGACAAATCTCTAAACGAATTTTCAGTAATTTCAACTGGAACTAAATCCAAATGAGTATTGAGCATAGAGTATAGAGAAATCTCTTCATTTAGAGGCCAAAATGGGTTTGGTCTTATTAAAATCATCTACGGGTTGATTTAAAACAACTTCCTTCCCCCCCTCCCCCTCCCGCTCCTCTCCTCGCCTCTCCTCTCCCCTGGCAGCGCTTTAAGCTCTTTGATTTATATAAATTTAAATATTTTGTATTTATTTTAAACAAATTTCTGGGCAAATCCCAGCTAAGCCCAAGCATTTCTAATGAGCATTCTAATAATAATCATTCACTTAATCCATACAAACACACACACACACACACACATGTGCATATGTCTACACACACGCACACGCACACACACGCACACGCACACAGAGAAAGTTTTACGAGTGTTGCTCAGATTATGGACCAATTTGGTTAGTACATAAGTATCGCTTGTTTACTTTGCCGCACATTAAATTTAAGAATATTTCTAAAAAGTTTTCCCAAACGTAAAGTTTATTTTTACGAGTATATACCCTATGGTCTACACAAATTGTAGGGTAATTTGCCTGCACAGCAGCCAAGAGCAAACCACTGACTACAGAATATTTCTTTATGTTTGAATTAGGCCAAGAAATGTTGTGCTGAATACGTCAGGTAATTAAATTTAATTTTTTCGATTATGGCTAACATATTTGAGTGACTTTTTTACAGGGTATTTCAGAGTCGTTGCTTCGATTGCGCCCACTTTTAATGTTATTTATGTGCCTTTAATATTTTGCCTCTTAAATACGCAACAAACTTTTGTGTGCGACTTATCCGCGTGATTAGCTAAAAATACAAGGTACGCGTACTACCAACAAACCAATCACAGCCCCCCCAGCCCCGCTCTTCCCACTCTCTCTCTATGCATTCTAGCCATGTTCATGTCCAAGAGAAGGCCACAGCTATACAACAGCAACAAAAACAAAAGAAACAAAAATACATTGAAAAGGCTTTCGCATTTCCGGCGCCAGCTAAAAATATGTTGACGTCTTTTAAGCGGCTGCAACAACAGCAAAAAGTATCTAAACAATAAATTCAGAATTCAGACTTTGGATCCCTTAACGATTTACTCTATATATTCTCTTCTAATATAGATATATTCAGATTTATTAGGGGATAGCTAATTATGTGTGAATTAGGCATATCAAAATCTCATCAGTCTTTCCTATAGATGAGCCCTATAAAATTTGGTATATAGTACTCTATTCTATTTTATTTTATTCCATTCTATTCTTTTTATTTTCTTACTCTTTTCTTATTATATTCTTATCATAAGCATTTATGTTTTATTTTGATAAATATTATCTCAAATTAATCTGATTACTGAATTCGGAAATTATAGTTTGTTGATAGTTCTTTTTTACTATTTTTTAGATGGATCATTTTAGAATCCAAATTAGCCAAGTTTTGAGGAGGTTAATGCCAGTATTTTCCAGTCGTACCACTATATATATTACACTGAAAAACTAGAAAACTTTTCTATATATTCAGTTGCATAATTTTACAGCCCACTATAATCCATTTTTTATATATTTTGCCCAAGAGATTGCTTTCCAATTTCAAAGAAATGTTATAGTATTTATATCTTTGTTTTAAAAAACGGCTTGGTACCAGTATATTCCAGTCGAGCTATTTTCATACATAATCTCGATTAAAGATAGTTTTTTTCTGTAGAATATTCAGCATATTTTCTCTTTCAAAATTTGAAGCATCACATCATAAATTGAGGCCTTTAAAATATTTATTTATTTTTTAAATAGGTTGGTACCAGTATCTACCAGTCGGGCAATTATATATATGTTAAGCTGATAAAGCATACTGTTGCCCCATATATTTAGATGAATAATTTTACAACCGAAATTAATCCAGGCATTTAATCTAAATTTAAAATATTACCACTAGAAATTGCTTTCAAATTTCTAGGAAGCAAATCATAAATTTTATATCATAAAATGGCATAGAGTGAAAAATATTTATTTCTTTTCTCTTAAATGGGTTGGTACCGGTATTTTCCAGTCGGACCACTCTCTAAATTCGCACATTTTGAGAACACTTAGGCGTAATGCGTTTGAGTCTCTCCGTTTGACGTTCGTTTCCTTTTATGCAACCACAAAAATGATATTCGCGACAGTCTCTCAGTCTGAGTCCGAGGGGAAAGGTGCCGTTGGGGGCATGGGGGGCGTTTGGGCGGTAGTTTAGTGGTGGCAACATCGTAAAAAATAGTCCAATGCTGTGCGTCATTGTTGGCCTAAATCTCAACAACAACAGCAACAACAAAAGCAGCAGCAACAACAACAACAACAACAACAACAACAACAGCAACTGAAACAACGATAACAACAGAAGCCTTCGTCGGGGCATCACAACTAATTGACTTTGTATGCGGGGCTCTTGTGGTGCTGGGGAGGAAGCAAACGTGACTTCTTTGCAATGAGGGGTTGGGGCAGGATAGCTATACGAATATACAAGTATACTATATCTCGAGGGGTGCTGGAGCGGGGGCAGGGCAGGGCACGTCGTCATCGGCGTTGTCGCCTGAACAAAATGAGTGATTGTTGGCAGCGCGTGAGCAAAATATTCATAAGATTTCACAAGGCCTCCCCTCTCCCAAAAAAAAAAACACAACAACAGCGGGAATAAAACTCATAATTCATTCATTCTGCCACTTCTATGTACAATTGTAGAGCCTAAGCTAAATATTATTTAAACTTTTACTTTTTATGCCATTTCCCCGCCCCCACCTGAAAGTTACAACAAGTTCCACTTGAGCGTCTCGGCTCTTCTCAGACTTTTACTTTTCCCAGAACGGTTCCACTTGACCTTTTACTTGGGAATCGTATGATTCCTCTCCAACTATCTACAATTGATTCATGGCTGTATTTAGTCTAAAATTGCGAAATAGTCGCGTCAATAGTCGCCTTCTACCCACCTATTGTTAAATTTAGCCTTGTTGTTTTAGCTTTTGCATATCTGCAGTCACATGGCCGGAACTTAATGACGAAACACACACACACACACTATATATATATATATATATATATATATATATATATATTATATACATATATTAGTTAAATTCCCCTCTAATCTTTCCCCAGTTTTGTTTGGCTTTTCGTGACGTTTGTCGCGAATTTTTTGCCGTATACTCCGCAGTTCAAAACAGAAAAGAGTATCTACAATTTGAGAAACTTTATGTACTCCTGCCCAGTCGATCTCAGCGACTATAAGAGATATAGGCGTGAAATTTGGTATGCAGTTTCCAATAAACTAAATCTTTTTATATACAAATATCAATATACAAGCTGGGATTACAGAGTATACACCTATCGAGCACTCCCGACGAACTTGTTTTTGCTTTCATTTGCAGTGTTCAAATTGATGGATTGTTTTTTGTTGAATTGTTTTTCTATAGGTGGGGAGCACAGCAGAAAACAACAAAAACAACAAAAGCAACAGCAACAGCAACAAAATACATTCATTGAAATTGTATTCGCATTTCGCGTTGAGTCATTTGGGCTCTTGGCCAGGAAGCGAATTAGTCAATATGCAACTGAAGGTCTTTTCTGGCGGTTAAAATGGCAATGAACGGAATATACTAACTATATTATTATTATGAATGGATCCCAAAGAGTTTTGTGAATGGAAAAATTGGACATATGACATCATGATCTGCATCGCTCTGCCTCGCATGATATTCTCTTCATAGATCAATGAATATTTGAGTGCTCAACTGATTCACACTGTGAAATTCATGGAATGGAACGCTTACGCTTGGGGATGCATTTATTCAACTCATCTGAATACAAACTGAATATTATATTTGAAAAAGACTCGAAGAGATGAAGTTAAGGTAGAATTAATTCGGTGCTCCTGAAAGAGCGACTTGAAATGTCGTTTCTTGAGTTTCTCTTAAATGTTTCCTCTGTGGCTGTTCGTGGTTGTTGCTATTATTGACTGACTGACTTATTAAGGAGGAATGCGGAAGCCAATCATGTTGCTGTCGTTTGTTTTGGCAACATTGTTGCTGGCGTGCGCTAAGTGCAACATTCCAGACAATGAAAAGCCAAACTACAAGTTGAGCTGCAGCTACCAAACACGCCAAAGAGCAATCAGTGCCTAGCCCCTGCTTCTCCGCTGCTTCTTCTGGCTCCCTTAGCCGCCCCATCAGTGTTTATTGTTGCTTATTGCAGCCATCGACATTTATTGCTGCAAATGAGTTATAACGAAGCTGGCTAATTGGCCTGGGCCAAGAACAACAGGGTGGTAGAGCACGTACGAGCTGAATTTTCCTCTCAGCTCACGAGGCTTTAACTAGACGAAAACTGACAGCAACAGAGACACGCGACAGGAGCAACAACCAACAAAAACAAGGACAGGTGCAACAAAAGGAGGCGCTTTGACTTTATCCTTGCCTTGCCTTGCCTTGGATCTCCGCTTCATAATTACCAAATGCGTTGCTTGCCTTTCAGCAACAAGCAGCAGCAGCAGCAGCAGCAGCTGCAGCAACAACAATAGCAGCAGCAGGAGAAGCAGCAGCAACAGGAGAAGAACAAAAGCAGCAACAGCAGCAGCTGCAGACGTCAAAGTAGAGGCAGCCACACCTGCCACGTGTTGCATCAAAGGCAACAGCTGGCAACGCTGACAATTGCCAGTCCTCCAGTTACTCCAGCCCCAATTCTCAGTTCACGAGTTCCCTATTTCCCAGTTCCCAGTTCCCAGTTCCCGAATCCCGAGTTCATTGCATCCCTTTTGGCAGCAGGCAGCAGGCAACAGCCAAATTACATGGCTGCGACCTGGCCAATGTTTACTTCCACTTACTTCCACTTTATTTGCGCTGACAAGCAGCAGCAGCAGCAGCAGCAACAACAGACGCAGCAACAGCCGCAGCAACAACAAGAACCAGAGGTAGCCCAATAGCATTCAAAGAGCATGACTCTATAGATACCCTGTACTATGAGTTGAGGTATGCGAAGTATTAAAATTATGGCTCTGTCAATTTTATTAATATCTGAGTGATTTATAACAAACGTTTCGTTTAAGGCTAAGGCAGGCTGCCTGGCCAAGCGGAGCATAACCTTTTGACCCCATTGTTTATAGGGTATAACAGCCATTTGGTTGTTGGGTTTATTTCGCTTCGATTTGTCTTCAATTCCCTGGTCGAAAAACAACAAAATTTCGCGCACCTGCCACACGTTAATGCACTTTGTTCTTCTCTTTTATTTTGTTTTTGTTTTTTTCCTTCTTGTTGCATTGTTATTTTTACTGTTGTTGTTTCTGTTGTTGTTGCGCCCGCGGTGGTCGCTTGAGGCGCGCATCTGTCTACCTGAAGATATAATGCATAATGCTCTAAGCCAAAATGCAGCTGAAAACTGCAATTATTTATGCATCGGCATGCGGCATGCGTCCAAAGCCAAACCCAAAGCCAAAGCCGAAGGCGAAGGCGAAGGCGAAGACGAGGACAAGAACGAGGCCAAGAATTGCGAATTTGGCCTGCTGCTAATGAAAAGGGATTAGAGAGAAGAAGATGCTGTCAAAGGTTAAGAGATATTCCTCGACTCAAAGGACTCTCATTTTGGCCACTCGACTGTACTTACTATAGGAAAGGCAGTGCGATAGCAAGAAGAAAATATTTTGGCAGATTTTCTGAGTTGAGTGGAGAAGGAAGCTCGAATAAAATATATATATATATATATATTATAATAACTGAAGCAAATATTCATTGAACACGTCGGGAGAGAAAAATCACCTTTCCCATGGCCAAAAATAAACGTTTAACATTCAATAAAACTATCTAAACAGAGACAGATTGAAATCTCGCCACAGATCTGTTAATTGAGTGTTGCGTACTTAACCATCTAAATATAGAAAATTGATGTGATTGATTGCCTCGATAATAGCAATAATATGGAACAGATTGTCTCTGGATACTGGCAGTTCATTGAACCCGATTGAAATGAAAACAAAAACAAAAACAAAAACAACAACGAGACAAAAACTGGCCATATTTCAAGCCCACTGAGTGGCTGGCTCGTTTCGTAAATATACTCGTATATTTTTTGATCAATTAAAAATTGATCAGTGCCAATAAATTTGGTAATTACTCACGAATGTGCGAGTATCTCGAAAGACAGTTAAGAACGAAGAGGCATACTGCCAGCTCGTTATTAGCATTCTAAAATTGCTTACAAATATCACTTGATATACCAAAAAAAAAGCCAAAATAAAAACTTTTTTTTTATACTCTATGTGGGAAAGAGTATACACAGCTTGTGCGACAGCAAGAGCAGAGAGTATATATACTCTTAATCTAGATCATCAGCTGATTCTATTCTAGTCATATCCGTCTGTCTGTCTCCATGAATAATTACCCCAAAACGAAGAAAGTATAAGATTGATACCTCTCAGCTTGGGTCAGTAGTTCCTTATAGTCTAGAGACAGATCTGATTTATTTCCTTCTGCCGGAAAATCAGTTAAAACTGAGAGCAGGCGCAGATTGCATTGAAATGAAGACTCTGAAAAATCTCTGGGTTCAATCGAATAATTATTAAAGAAAGAATTATTAAAGAAATCCTTTTTACCTTGGAGCACTGGTGCCTAAAAGCTGTTTAAAGAGTATTTGCTATTCGTACAGGCTCTATAGCGCAGTATGCTGGGGGTTGCATACTTTCTACTAGGGGTGGGAAGAAAGGGAAATGGCATAAAGGGGTGTTGGGGTGACGGGGGGATGGGTCCGATGACAGGCCGAGGTGGCAAGGTGTTGAGGTGTTTGTTGTGGCTTTTTCTGTCTTTTTTGGCGAGGAGAGACTCTGTTTTTCGACTCATTGTGACTCATTGAGGTCGTGTGCGAATTTTTGGAATTGCTTTTATTTATTTATGCATTTGTTTTTGTATTTGCGTTGAATGTAAATTTACTTATTTATTGCGCGAAGCGACAATAACAAATAAACTCATCGTGTCGCAATTCGCAAAAATAAAAAGTGAAAAAAAAAAATACAAAAAAATAAAAAATAAAAATCACTTGACTCAAAAGCGAAAAATTCCCCTCATTGTTGAAAACTGCAAAACAACATGAGACAACAAAAGACAACCCAAACAAAACAATTTAAATACGAATAATATTTGTTTATTTCGTCAATGCGACAATTTTCGCAGTTCGATCTTCTCAACTTTTCTCACTTTTCTCCCTCTCTATCTTGGCCCAAACGAATATCGCCGAGTCATCCAGCACAACAGGGGAGGGGTATGGGGGGTTTGGGGGGGTTGTTGATTTTTCTCCGACTCTTTCGATCGCGTTAATTACGTGTGTAAAAACTATTGGGCAAACAACTTGATTAGAGTCCGCGTGTGAATTACCAGAGTCCAAGTCCAATTGCGGCACGCGATTTGTTTTAACCCAAAAACTTGTCAGTCAACTCCACTGATTTCAACTGATTTCGTTTTTGTTTTTGTTTTGGCTTCAGCTTTGGCTTCGGTTTTTTTTTTTAGAGGTTTTCCACGAATTTACTCCTCAGCCGTTAATCACAAGCCGTAAACAACAAACAGCAATATCCGTTTATTTTTGTTTTTATTTTTGGTTTCTTTTTTTTTTTTTTAGCAACCGATTTTGCGACTTCCAGAAACTTTTTTACTCACTTTTGGGAACTCCAAGCGAGTACGCGTCATTCCCAGCACATCGGAGGGGGGTCTAATCAGTTGAGCCAACTGCGAGTATCTATATATATATATATATATATATAGTTAATGCCCCATCTAATTTTATCGGGTCTGAAGCAATTGCGATAAACAAACAAACAAATGCCACAAATAGAGTTAACCTTTTCGCAATGGTGCAGATAAAGTGCGAAAACAAACCTTTCCAATCAATCAATTTGCGTGGGTGTGATAGATCCGGTAAGAGTACTGTTTTCTGTTATATAGATTCGATTCTAATTGTAGCTCTAGTCACAAGTTGTGTTCTATATGGATATACCTTGAATTAGACCTGGAAATACTCCTGCTGATCCACTCCTCAGCTGTTTAGATCTATGCCTTTCCACTCACTTCAGATCCTACCAATAAATCAACTTGCCAGGATGTGCTAAATATAGTTTTCTTCATAGATTTAAATCTTCTTCTCAATTGGGAAATATTCCTTATCCTTTTTTCATATCTTTAGAGCTGTAGAACTTCTCTAGACTTTAGAACAAGTTTGTGGATAGATTGCGAAATCAGACTTCTCGCATCAATTTGCGTGGGTGTGATAGATCCGGTATAAAACACAGAATATGCTGTGAGCTATGGGTTTTTTTTAGATTCTATAATAACTGGAGCTATTGTTGAGCTAGTCACAAGGTGGGGCTAATTATAGAAATAGTTGGGAATCATTAGTGCTGATATACAGTTCACGCCTTGCTCAATCGCATTAGATCTATGCAATTCTGTATGATTCTATAAGACTATTTTTATTAGGGGTTGACTCATAGCGTGAGCTCACTTTACATGTCAGCACACATTTCTTGGAAGCAAAGTCCCAGGTCTGAAGTCAATAACCGCAATGTCGGGTATTACGCATACGCCTTGTATGCTGCCGCTTCTGCTGCCGCTTCTGCTGCTGCTGGTGCTGCCCCCTGCCACCCACTAACAAAGCGACCACCTACATTTTAATACTCTACTCTTCTCGTACATTCGAGTATATATGACACTTTTACGTATAGTCTAGCTCATCCCACATTCCATACACTATACACTAACGTATTTCAATTTCTGGCACGTTCCTCTTTTCCATAGATCGCAAGAATGCGGCATTAACATTGACAATAGCAACAAAAAAGAAAAAAGAAAAAAAAACAAAGTATATATTATATATAAAGAGAATCGAGCCCAGCTCGACTCGTGTAAGATTATTGGCCCCAAAAAATAAGAGCCAAGAGAACAGAAACTGCGCAGCGCAAAGTCTGGTAAATATTTCATCATTAGCTTGTTGGCGCTTTTCATTACAAAAACAGAAACAGAAACAGCTAAAAAAAAGCAAGAAAAAAAGCCAACCAAAAGCCAAAACACAATTTAAATAAAGTTCGCAAAATCAGCAGCAGCAGCAGCAGCAACAACAAGAATCAAACGGGGGAGGGTGGCCAGCAGGGGGAGTGAGGGGCGGTTAAGGTAAGAGGGGGTTGGTCGAGGTTAGAGAGTTAAGCGGCCGAAAGAACTTGCCAAAGTTCAATAAAACTTGAAGCGCTGTCGTAGTTGCTTCCATGTTTTTTTTTTGTTTTGTTTTGTTTTGTTTTTTTTTTCTGATTCTCCACTCTTTTGTCTGTTTTGATATTTCAGTTTAAGTCGCAATAGCCCAGTTAAAATGGGAACAGGCCACAGAATACTCGTAGACTCGTAGAGAACTTGCCAAAATAGATAATGCTAAACAACAACTACTTATATAGAGTACATTGGTACCGCCCCTTCCTCGAACCAAGGCCGCTCTACGAACATTGATGCCCTTTAATCGGCGGCATTATCACAATATAAGCCTGGCTTTGTGACGTCTTAAAGGGTTGATCGAAAGGTGGCAAAATTTGCTTTAGGTACTCAACTCTTTTAAGCCTGTTTCTGCTCTCCGAAAATCCAACAATTGGTAAGAAGTTTTCGCCAGCATTTAAACATGAATTAAAAAAACTGAATTACAATGTTAGTTTTATATGAGTTGAGTCTCTTAGCTTGGCTAGAAGGGTATGCAGGCTTCGACATATGCTCAGCTGTTGGTTATAGCCAAAGAACAGTCTTAGCATTGAACTAGGTAAGGGAGCGGGTGAAAGATCGGGGTAGCTTTGGACTTGTCGAACAGGTTCTTCGTAAGGGGCTGTTGCTCTTCTGGCCATGTACGAGTGGGAAAGCAAATCGCTGAGCCGCGGGCTTAAACAGAAAAAAGGGAGTGCGAGAGAGTGAGTGCGAGAGAGAGAGAGGAAGAGAGAGAGAGAGAGGAATGATCTGTGTGCGGCAGAGAGAGGGGCACAGGGGTACTGGGAGCTTTTTTTTTCTGGAGACGGGAACCAAGACATCGACATTAAATACACTTTTTGTTTCACTTTGCTTTCAAGCTGTTGTTGTAATTCGTTTTTTGTTGTTTCTCGTGTGCGGCATTTTTCGGCAGTTGCTGTTGTTTATAGTTGTTGTTTTGTTGTTGTTGTTGCTGCTGCTGTTGTTGTGGATGTCATTAACCCGCCACTTGGCGCTGGGAACGCGCACTTTTGTTGTGGTTCTCGAACCACTGACAACAAAATTTTCGCTTTTTTTTCGCACGTATTTACCCATTTCTGTTTTTATTTGCGCCCGTTTTGTTTTGGCTTCACATTCGGGCCTCCAGATGAAGCGGCAGGGGTTGACTTGGCCATAACGGCTGCCTGATGGTAGACGAGGAACAACAGCAACAGCAACAGCAGCAGTAGCAACAGGAGAGGGAGATTGAGAATGAGAATCAGAATGAGGATGAGGAGGAGGGTTACACAGCACATTCCCCAATTCAAGCGACGCGGTTCATGTGCGGTCAAAAGCGAAGCCGATCGCCAAAAAGCTGCCCGCTTCCCGCGAAGGTGGTAAATTCCATAAACGTTTCGCTTACCCCATTAAAAGGGGCCAGGTCTCTCTCGTCCGTCTACTCTCTCTCTCTCTCTCTCTGCTTCAGTCTATTGGCCTTTAGACCACCCCTTGCCCATCCCCAATGCTCGCACTGTGCTCACTCTTCATGAGTATGAGTTGCTTTTTGGCGCCCAAGTCAATAAACTCAGTCGAAAATAACAACAAAAGCAGCAAAAACAACTAAAGTGAGACACTAACGAAAGGAAAAAAAAACTAAACACGAGCCGGCAATATCAACAACAAAAACAACAACAAAAAGAATAACAAAAACAACAGCAACAACAACTTGGTGAATGCTGAATGAGAAGCACAACAAAATTTGGCGCCAAAAATTAAGGCAATGAACTTTGACGCTATTGCGTTATACCCTGCAGGGCGTACTCCCAAATAGGCGTAGTATCGAAAGCTAGCATTAAAAAAACAAACAGCAGGCAACAAAATATGTGAAGTATTCGCCAACGATACCAAACTAGTGAATTTCATCAAGATACCTTGAAAAGCAGCAGAGCTTTCCATACAACAACTTTTGGACAGACTGACTCTTCCTCTCTGTGGCAGCTATATGATACAGTTGTCTGATCCACACGGGGCCAAGAAAAAGAAGGGTATACTCCCTCTAGAAGGGTATAAAAAACATTTTGTGAACTTCTAATTACGACAGGTTCGCTCTTCAACCTTTTCTCAGGCTCCTTAAAAACCGTTAAGGATGCTGCACAAAACATAAATGACAAAAAGAAAACTTCAGAGGAATCTCCCCTAAGATTTCCCAATTTCCATTAAAGTTTCTCATCATTTTTAAAGACTGATTTCAGGTGAAAGCCCCACTGTATTCGTCTCCAGCTTGTCGCTTCAACATTGCGTATACGTGATATATTTATGTGTTCGCCTATTTTGTTGTGTTTGGGCCATTTAATTGGCGACAATTCTAAATGGGGAAATAAAATGAAAATCGTTGTGTGCAAGTCACAAGATCTGGCCAACCCGTGATCTTAGACGCCTCACATGGCAGCTGAAAGCGCGTGAAAATCTAACACCCACACCCACACCCACACCCATACCCACACCCACACATCGACACCGACACCGACACCCACTGCACACTCACCACAGTCAGCAAACACACTCATAACGGCTACAATCGCTGCCCCTTTCATTTGGTGCGCCAATTGCCGGAATAATAAATATTTGCCAAGTGCTTAGCCACAAAAGCCACCGTGAGCCAAGTGGGCTAACAGCACTCCATGCCACGCCTTCCCGTTCCCGATCCCTCTGCCTCTGTCTCAGTCTCTGCCTCTGCCTTTGCCACATGATATTCTCACGAGTGCAATTAGAGAGCCTTCGCTATCATTCTCTCTATAGGAATACCCTTCTCTCAATAACAAATTTATTTTATATATTTTTATAAATATTCTTTTAATGAGTTCCAAGAAGCAAACAAAAATGGACTTCAGCTTGTATAGAATAACATTAACTGGAATTATTTAATGAAATGAGAACAGCAAAATTTCGACTTTTTCCAAGAACTTTGTAACTTAATTCTGTAAAGAAAAATATTCAATTAAATGCAAAAAAAAAAATAAAGCTTATTAAATAGTTCCTTAATGAGCTATCGAAATTGGTCGAAAGATGTTTTTGATATTATTTTTAACAAGCTTAAAACAAACCGAAGATTCTAAGCGTTTTATTTATTAAATTGTTTAATTAAATATTTTATGATATAATTTAATAAACTATCAACGCAATTGTTAAACAATTTTTTTTATAGAGTATTAATTTGATAAAAAATAATAATAGCAATCTTTGAATAGAGTATTTAATGAATAAAAATAATTTGTTCTTCATTAAAACCTGTACTGATTTACAGGGTAGTTTTTATTGCTTTAGGGTATTTTTTTATTAAAATTAAATGAAGTTAATAAAATGATATAAAATAAACTTATAAGAAAATTAAATTAAATCTATGAATTTTAAAATGAAGAAAACTAATTTTATTTATATTGTCATTTGTTGCCTTATTAATGTTTATTTACTATAGTTTCTATGTAATTTTTTTTAGTTTTTTTTTGTTCTTTTTTCTTTGCTTTGTTTTATTGTTCCCTCTGCTCTTCTCTGCTGCTTCTCTGTTTGAATATTAGCCGTCTGACACGCGTTTCATGTTTTCCTGGTCTGCCCATCGCCTAGCGCCTAGCGCCCAGTGCCTAGCGCCTAGCTACAAAGTATTACGAATAGCTTTGCATTCGTAACCCTGACCGCACCCTTTACATCAACTGCCCCCCCTGCCTGCCCCTGCTCAGTGGTGTTATGACGCCCCTGGCGTGTTGCCTGCGTGCAAAGCGACGATTTTTTTTCTGTGTTTTGGTTATCAAAATGAGGTTAACAAACGTTCCCAAGGCCATTTACTACACTACACACAGCAGAGCAGAGCAGAGGAGAGCAGAGGAGAGGTGAGGAGAGCAGAGGAGAGTAGAGCGTCGGGTGTAATGCTTATACTCATACGAATACACTCGCACACTCAGTATACTCGTAGTACACTCATACACTCAGTCATTCACTCGCTCAGTGATTCGCACTTGACATTTACTTTGTAGTAAAAAAAAGCTCGCGTAAAAAGCCAACAACAAAAACATAGTAAGAACAACAACAACAACTACAACAGCAGCAGCAACAGGAACAACTACAATTTAGTTGAAAATGGGTCCCAGGTCTGGACGTCGACGGTGGGACGCTCTTTCCGTTGGGGTCTCTGTACGCTTCTATCTGCCATTTGCCATTATCGTTGTTTTGTTTTTATGCTTTGTGTATTTTTGATACCCTGTAACCATAAAGCGGCCATAAAGGGTATCAAAAAAAACTCTGCATAAATATATATAAAAGATAAAGCACCTGCGATCCGATCCCATAAACTATATATATTGGCATCTAAAGCTGAATTCATTCAAGCAAATTGTGTACTTTGGATCCCAGAAACTATCAAATGCAGATCAATCATAATACTCTACAGAAGCCTGTACAAAATATCGGAATTATATATAAAATACAGATTTTTTAGTGCATTATAAAAGATATATATAAAAGCCTATTCCGATTTCCACTTTCGCATGAATTTCAGGAGAAAAAACTGAAGCCTACTTATTGGGATCAACGAAAGAGGCGAATCCTGAATCAAATCAAACTATGCTGCTCACATTTCAGTAGAATCGATGAGGAATTTTGATAACTGGAGCATAAAATATGCTCATATATTATAGAAATTTGGTTTATTTTCTAAAAATTTCAAAAATTTCAAATACTTTTCGCACATTTCATGTAATAAGTCTATAATAATTTGTACTCTTAACAGTCAGAGTACAAAGTACAGGGTATCTTTTAGCAGCGCTCTCTCCGCTGGAGCCTAGATATTTGTTTTTGTTAGTTTTGCGCGCTGCTCGTAAAAAAAGAGGCGCGTGTTCGACTGGGCTGTAGAGGGCAGAGTGTCCAAGGGGGGGGTGGGTGGTTCGTATGGGGGCATCAAGCATAGCCGAGGGGCGAGTGCGGTGCATTGCTCGCTGCGCGTGTAGACAACTCAAGTGGCCCGAGGCGTCTCAAGTGCATAAACATCACACACACAGAGATAGGGAGAAGGGGGTGGTCGTGGTGGGGGAAATAGTGGAAAAGGGGGAGGGAGGGCGGTAGAGCAAACGACCTACACATGCCTCACATTTTTCATAGTTTATTTGCAATCTATTCTGCAGTTGCAAAAACTACAAAATTACTATTTCCCCATATACAAAGTACGAAATGCGAAATGCGAAATACGAAATGGAAAATACGAAATACTCGTACACCCATAGACATGACTGAATTTATGAGCTGCGATAAGGTGTATAAACACTGGACGTACAGTAATTACACTGGCCAGCAATCATCCATTCGACTTTTTCAATACAATTTCCAGTCTAATGTTGGCAAAAAAAAAACGTATATCTATTGGATAATCTATTTTATTCCATTTTCTGTCTAATAAGTGTGGAAAAAACTCTATTATTTATTTCGAATAATATGTGAATTAAGTATAGAATTTGTGGAAAAACAAATGGGAATCACAGATCAGCTATAAAGATTATCAGCATGGCAAAGATCACTTGATTATTCCACACATATTTCAATAGATTAATCGTAATATGCAGTTTTTGAATTCAACAAAATATTTCAATATTTTCAAGTCATTTCTTCGGTTATTCAGTTCTCCTTCTCAGAATACTAAAACCCATTTATATATCTACTTTATTTACACATTCTGACCGACGGTTCCTGTGGCAGCTCCTTCAGTTCCTTCTAGGATAAACAACAATAAGGAAAATCAAATCAAATTCATTCAGCATATTGCTCAATTATTCAGTATTTTTTATTCTGTAGCAATTATCAGTCAGTATTATATAAGACTTAGTCGCAGTTGGCTCCTTTGTGGCACGAGTTCGCTCTCATCCCATTGTACTAGCGGTACTTTTATTGGGCTATTAATTCCATTCCTGAGTCTGAGTATTATTTATTTGCATGGTCACCTTAACCTTCACCCCCAAAAAGTCAACTGGAAATTTTTTTCAGTAGCTGCCACACGCCCCACCAATACTTTCTGTCGTCTATTTATTTCTTTTATTACTTTTCGGTGAATTTTTTTTTTATATACTATTTTGAAGCTCGTAAACATTTTGCGTTCCGTTATTGTCGCGTCTACGTCGACGTCGACGCTGAGGCTGAGGCTGAGGCTGAGGCGATGCTGGCGCCACAGTCAGCGTCATGGTGATATAATCCCCGAGGTAGTTGCATCCGTTATCGTTACTCATACGACGCGTTGCACTTTTCACGGTTTTCGTTTATTTGGTTTCTTTTTACAGCTTTTCAACTTTTCAACTGACGACTCTTTCGGCAACAACAACAACAACAACAAAGTCAAAAGCGTCCCCCAATTCGTTCTTTAATTATTATTTGAATGCATACCCTGTAATCGCAGCACTCTAAAGCTTGTCTTATGTACTGGGTATGTAATGGCAGAAAAAAGAAGGATATAAAAAAAGGTCAA
The DNA here is from genome assembly GCA_018150835.1 of Drosophila repletoides. Lineage (NCBI taxonomy): Eukaryota > Metazoa > Arthropoda > Insecta > Diptera > Drosophilidae > Drosophila > Drosophila repletoides. The sequence continues at coordinate 4,927,296 of JAECWQ010000031.1, forward strand.
ACTTCGGCTTGCTTCTTCTTTTTGTCATTAAAAATACCCTATTTTTATATATTTATTAGTTATTTTTTTAATTGTATTGTTATATTTAATATAATATTAATACTATTTAATGACTAATGAGTTGGCAATAATTTATAATTAATAATTAATTAACTACTAATAGAACATTCTATCTCAAATGAGAAGTCAACGCTGCGAACCGGTCTTAAACCAAACAGATTTAGGTTCGGTGTCCCAAAATGTGTTCCTCTCCGATGCAGCTACCAAAAGTAGATTAATCTCTGAAAAGAGAGAGAAAGTATAAAAAATATTCATAAAAAACTCAAATTTAAGATTCTTTTATCACAAAGGGGTATCTAAATAGTCGCGCATGCATTTCCACAACTGTTTTTAACTATTTCACAAGTCAGGTATACGGCATACGGGACGTATGTGCAATGTGAACATTTGTAAGGCGAAGGCGAGGCGAAGGAGAAGGAGAAGGAGCACGAGAAGAAGGGTGCCATCAGGAGACATCAGTGACAAGTGTCCGTCAAGTGTCAGGGAAATGTCACGTGGTGCTTGGTACACGGTGTAAAACCGAAAAAGCGCAACAATTCACGCAGGGAAACACTTTGTAAAAATCAATTATGACAGCTCAGAAGGAAAAATGTACGAAAATGAAGGAGAAGATGGAGGTGGAGGAGGCTGAGGCCGGGGCTGAGACAGAGGAATGCCTGGCACTCGAATCGCAGTCAGTGACAAGTGTCAACTGTGCCGAAGAGGAGAAGCTGATGCTGCTGCGGCTGCTGCACTTGCTCGCAATTGAATCATCAAGCGGGAATGGCCACAAGAATGGATGGGCATTGGGAATGGGAATGGGAATGGGAATGGGAATGAGAAGATGAGGAGGAGACAGCCCGCATGGATACGAGTATGCATCCTTTCGCATGTCGCCTGCCATGTGACAGCAATTAACACCAAAGCCAAAAAGGCGACAGAGTTGCAGAGACTAAAGGAGCCGGAAGACGAGAGACGGGCGACGGGCGACGGGAGACGGGAGACGGGAGACGTAAGCTCTGGAGAAGACAAAGTGCCAAATGGTCTGGACTTTGCAGCTTGAGGTTTTAGTGGCTGCCACAGTCACGGCCTTGTTGTTGTTGTGTGTTGTGTTGTGGAAATTGAATTTGCGACAATCTCCGCCACCCGTCCATCCTACCCTACGCATACCCTATCCACTACCCTACACACTTAATGGGTGACAGTTGTGCCCCTGCCAAGAGCCAAGAACGCAGAACGCTGAACGAAGAACGAAGAACGAGAACTCAGCATTTTGGTTGCAACTTTGTTGCATTTTCCGAATAATTGGTCATCGTTTGCTGTACGCCTCAAAAAGTGACAGGCGTCGCGAAAACTAGAAGAAAAGCAGGAAAAGCAGGAAAAGCAGGAAAGCAGGCAGCTGCATTTTCCGAGTATTGTGACATTTCTACTAAAAATGTATACATTTATTTATTGTTTCTCTTCAGCTGTCAATTTTTGAAATTCTCATGTCATCTTTTGTCATCTCTTTTGAACACACCCGGAAGTCTCGATGGGTTGACAAGCATTTTCCCCATTTCCATTTGAGAATTTCGTGAAAAAAAAAAAAAACCGTTTAAGCAAATGCCTTTATGAATTTTCTGAAATTTTTCAAATGCAGCCGAACATCAGATCAGAGGAATTCATCGAAATGAATCATATTTTTTTTTTTTCGAATCTATTTCTATATTTCTATATTTGGAGCTTGTCGGCGATTTCAAGAACCCCACCGAAACGTAGGAAATATAATATTTTTGGCTACTTATTCAACGATCTTTTCTTGAGAATTTATTATTTCTTGACGTAAGATTATTAGAGAGGTTTTTCAAGTTTTCTTTTGAGACTGAGCTTTAAAGGGTTTCTTTATGACTGCTATAGCTGATATAAGAGTTTTTCTAGCAGGAAAATCTATATTTTTGAATACATTTTAAATATACTTTATAGGCAAAATAGTATTGGTTTTTAGATACTCTTTTTGTATCAATGGATTCCGCTACTAACTAGACAAGTCATGACTATTATATACTAAATGGAACTTATTAAATACTGCAGCTAATTGCGCTCTCTGATAAATTCCTATAAAGTTGTTAATTAATTCCCGATATTCAGTAGAACCGCCGAGCACTTTGCAGTATTATTAAAATACCTCATTTAAATGCGGCATTGCGGTTGCATGGTGGAGCTCACATGCGAGTATTTATTTAAATATTAAAAAAAATATATATACGTTTAAGCTGCAGCTGTTAACAATCTCAATTCTCAACTCTCAACTCTCGATTCTCGATTCTCAATTCTTCCACAACGCGCCGCAACGCGAAGCGCCTCGCCTTTTCTCTTAATTCCAATTCCAGTTACTGCTCCGAGATGTGGCTTTTCCCAGATGACTTTTTTTTTTTTCGCTGTGTTTTTAGCCGGTTAAATTTCTGGGAATTTCGTTGATGATTTATTTTAATGCATATTTCGCTGTAATTGAGAATTCAGAAAGTTGGCCGTTTTTTAATGGCTTTCTGTTTGCTGGAAATACACAAAACGCATCAAAAAAGAATTGTATACATATTTATGTAGGGTATATTTACATAAAAAAAAAAACAGTTGCATAACTGCTAAAAATGCGGGCTCCTAGCCAGAAAACTGCTAAAAAGTAAACCATTAACAACGAACAATTGTGGCTTTTCCTTGCCAACTCAATTATAAGGAATTTTATTTAATATTTTTTTTTATTTATTTTTTTGTTTTTTGTTTGTTTGTTTGTTATTATTTATTAATCATTTTTTTCGCATAGTTTTTTAAGGTAAGGCCACAAAAAAGAATGCAACGGAAAAACAGATGCGTTCAAATATAAACAAAAGCGCAAGAAAATGCCAGAAAACGCCAGAAAAAAAAGAGCAGAAAAAATAAAAAAAAAAACAAACAAAATTTGGCATTGGAAATTGTTGGAGACGTGCTTGGGCATCATTTTCTTTTATTTTTATATTCGTTATTTTTGCTGTTGTTTTAACAGCCTTCGCTAATAAACCGTTATGCAATGTGCCAAAGTAGATAACAAAACAGCAGAAAAAACAACAGCAACAACAACAACAGCTGCAAACTGTAACTGAAGCTGCAGCTGGAAATGAATGGAGGCGAAAACGCGCCAAGTCGAAATTGGACTTTGGAACAGCTCACAAATCACAATCTCACATCGCCGTTGCAGTGAGAGTGGAGAGAGGAGTGTGGAGAGGGGAGAGTGTGGAGAGGGGAGAGAGGTGAGTGGAGAGTGGAGAGACAGACACACAGCGGAGTTTTTACAGTGGGTCGCATTTGCTTTTGGGTGGGGGGAGGGGGGAGGAGAGGGATAGGAAGTGCAGTAAGAAATTCATTAGCGTTCTTTATTTATAGAACTTTACAATTCTGGAAAGCTCTAAAATTAAAAGAAAATGCTATTCAGAGACTCTAAATTTTATTTGGATTAAGTAGAGAAAATCATAATAATTAAATAAATATTATTTGTTTCCTTGGGCACCTGAAATTTAAAGTAAATTAAACTTAAAGTGAAGCCAAAGGCATCTTAACAGCTTTGCGCGGCATTGCCCGGTATATCTGCAAGTTTAACTATTAAAATTATAACAAAATATTTTCCTCGAGTGAAAATCCATTATCCATAAGGAACTTTTTTGAAATCTGCCACGAACTTTGGACCCAATCAAGAGAATTAATATCTGCAATTTTTTAATCATTTTCCATCTGTCCACATAGATTTTCCAATAGAAGTAAAATACTTATCAATTAATTTTTAATGCACTTTATTAATATCTAAATTTGAAGGTGATAGGAAGAATATTTACATTTTTATACCCTAGCAGAGAGTACTATAATTTTGTAATGCTGAGACATCCCCGATACCCTAAAGTATTATATATTATTATATATTATTGGTCAGGAGATAGGTCTCTATAGCCTGTCTATCCGTCTATCCGCCTGTCTGTCTGTTTGTATGCAAACTGTATTGGAATCAGCAGGATCGGGCAACTATATCTTACAGCTGCCTAACAATCGATTCAAAAGTTATTATATAGAATATTTTTGTTTTTCAGCAGATATTGTCAAGATAAGAGTTTGATCTCTTAAAGCATACCTATCAGATATAGATAGAAAGCAGGCATAACAACAACCCGTCAGATTAAGAAGGGTATACAATCTTCGGTGCGCCGAAAATAATTTTCTCTTACTAGTTTTTACTTCTGTTCAATAGATCTATATATAAAAATTCATTGATAAAGAGCATTTTTTTCGAAAAGTCCTTTGTATGGCCTGGAAAACAAGTTTATTGATATTAGAAATATCCACAGGGGGGGGGGTGTGGGAAGGGGTGGAGGGGGTGCAGGGGTGGAGTTGATAAATAAGTTGATAAGAACTGAAAGAACGACCCTCGATTAGTCAGCTATGACTCTTCCCGCTCCACTGACAAAGCGAACTCCCCAATTTACAGTTACATTTGCCACTCATCACGCACATTTCCTCCATTTTTTTCTTTTTATTTTTTTTTTACTATTTCCCATTTTTGTTATTCTCAAATATTTTTATTCTTTTTGTTCAGGGTTGTTCTTGATTGATTTCTTTTAGTGTTTTTTTTTCTCTTTTCTTGTGTGCCTTAAGTGCTAATAAATATTCAAACGATTTTGTTTATAATAAACTAGAACTTACTTTCTCTGAGTTATGAGTTATACTCGTAATACCGTTATGTTATTATGGAGCACATTCAGAAATATCCTAATATGAAATATCTTATCAAGCGGCACGAGTACAGTCTAACAGTGCTGCGAAAATCTAGCTAAATATAGCCATAATAGCCAAAAAGTGGAAGAAAAAAGGACAAATAAAAGTAAAAATAGCCAAAAATGCTTTTCTCTTTTCAATTTAAGCCTCATTCATCTTTTCTTCGACTAAATTTTAAATATTTTAAATTGTAAACTGAACAAATCTACCAAAAAATGCGAAGAAGAAAGAAGCAAATATAGCGTAAAAGGGAGATAGAGTAAAAAAGAAAGTAAAATAAAAAGTGTACAGTTAACAGCATATTTTATTTATCTTGATAAATTAATTTATTTATGCAATGTTTATAAAATTAACTTCGAATTAAACATAAGAGAGAAAGGGGAATAAATAAATAGGGATAAATACAATTATTTTCCTATTAATTGCATTTTCTTCTGTAATTTTTTGTAATTTACTAAACAATTCTTTCAAATAAAATTTAAATAATTAATAAATGTTGCAAATTGCTCGACTATCACAAGGCTGGCCGAAAAAAGGCTAAAGTATCATCACTGTAACGGGATCTGTGCAGATTTGTTATGAGTTTTTTTTTTCCACGTTTTGCTGCTGCTGCTACGACTATTCAAATCGTATCACCATTTTTTTTTTTGCATTTTGTTTATATTTCATTTGTTTATAAATAGATAACGTTACCTTTACGCCTACCACGCCCCCTTTAGGCAGTGTTTTTATTGCGTCGTTTGTTTCTTCAATGGCAATTAAAGTGGCCTATTTGGAGTCACTTTGGAGTCACTTTAGCATAATAATCATCATCATTATTATCGTAATATCGTAATCATCGTCATAGTCATAGTCAGCGTCATCGCAAGGGTCTGTGTCTGTCTCTGTGTCTGTGTCTGGTCTCGATGGGAACGGGAGAATCCCCCCCGAAGCGGAGCGGGGTTCATTCAACTCGAGAAAAACAAGAAAATAGGAACGAAAATTGTTTATTTTGATTTGTACTGCATTTTGAGAGGAGAACAGCAGAGGGGGAACAACAACAAGAACAACAAGAACAACACGAACAAGAAGAAGAACAACAACAACAAGGCACAGAAGAAGAAGAAGAAGAAGAAGAGCATAAAACAGTTGACAGAGAGATGGAGAGACAAAGACTCCCGCTTGCAGTCTGTACACACCTTGCTGGTGCTTTTGCTGGTGCTAGTGCTGCTGCTCCAAGGGTGGGAAGGGAATGAGGAATGGGAAAAGGGAAGAGACAGAAAGCGCGCCAATAAACTTTACATTTCTAATTTTATGAACTCGTCTTGGAATGGCAAAGGGAAATGGGAGGGGAAATGGGATTGGGAGAGTCGATCAATTTACAAACGGAACGTAGAACGACCAACAATAACACAACACAACAAAAAAAAACAGAAAAAAAACAAAACAAGAGGAAAAACAAAAACAAGAAAAAAGAAAAACCACTCGCGTACAGTTTACAACAAAAAACAACAACAGCAGCAGCAGCGTCGGCAGCGTCGGCAGCAGCAGCGACGGCGCAAGAAGAAGCAGTTTGTAACGAACTAGAGTGGGGAGAGGCAGAATGCCAGCAAAAACAGAGCAAGCAAGCGCAAGAGCGCATTGTTACGAAAATGTATGCATAGCATAAGAGAAGAGTACAACATGTTTCATTTTATCATTTTGTTTCGCCATAGGAATGCCGTGGCATTGGCACAGAAGAGTAGTTAACAAATGAACACTTACGTTCCACAATTCATTTTGCGCACGCTCTTTAGTATTTTTTTGTATGCGCTCTTCGCGTACCAATGCCAACTGTACCCGCTCTGTCGCTGTGTTTCCATTCCAATTCAAGTTACACATACAGCCGCCCCGACTTACCGCTGACATAAAAACCCCGCGTCCATAAACGATGGATCAAAATAAATCGTAAATAATTTTGTTTTCCTTCTTCTTCGTTCGTTGGTCTTTTGTCTCTGTCTACTACGCGATGCCCCAACGTTGTGGTATGAATGGAATGGTTGGGGTCTCGCTTGTGTGTGTGTGCCTTTGTGTATATGTAGAGAGCGTAGGCTAAAGAGAGCGGACTGAACTGAACTGAACTGAACTCAACTCGCACAGTGTGTGGAGGTGTGGTGATGGTGGTGGTGGTGGTGGTGGGTAGTGGCGCGGCGCTCTACTGCTTGTTGTTGTCGTAGTATGCAGTAGTATTTGAGTATTTTGTTGTTGTTGTCGTTGCCGTTGTCGTTGCGTTGTGCTGCTGCTTCTTCTGCGCCTTTCTGAAATCCGATAACCAGCGTGCGAGCGAGACAAAAGAATAACAAACAATTATAATTTGTGTGCGTCTGAGCGAGAGTCTCTGCATATATGTGTGTGTGTGTGTGCGTGTGTGTGTGTGCGTGTGTGTGTGTGCGTGGAATGGGAATTTCACAACAGCAGCCGACTGAGCGCCGAGCGCCTCGTGCCAATTTCACTTGTGCTTCGTTCGCTTCGCTTTGCTTCTCGGCATTCTTGTAATTTTACAACGTTTTTATGCTGGCCCTGTACTTATACGTGTGTGTGTGTGTGTGTGTGTTATGTGTAAAAAGATAGAGGAGGGGTATGCTGCAGCAGCAGCAGCAGCAGACGAGACGTCGTTGTGTGCGCGCGTGTAAAAGGTCTCGTAACGAAAAGCGAAATAAAAACAAAAACTGAAGACAAGAAGAAGAAGCAGCAAGCAGCAAGCAGCAAAAGCAGACACTGTTGACGCTTCGTTGTTGTTGTAGTTGTTGGTGTGCAGATTGCCATTGCGCGCTGCGCTGCGCTGCGTTGTTGTTGTTCTCGTTTTTCTATGCGTGCATGTGCGTGTGTGTGTGTGTACGCGTGTGCGTGAGTGTGGGCAGACGCGGCGTTGTGCGTGCTGCGGGTCAGGGGCTGAACATTCTGGAACCGCGCTGCCTGCCTGGCTGCCCGCCGATAAACGATTAACAATAAACGATACACGATAGTTTCATATTCGCGAGTGCTTGGAAAACTTTGCAGGCTCTTTTGTTTTTTAAGGTATTTGAATCATTTTTTATTGTTATAATCTTTTTTTTTAATAAATTAATTTCGAAATTTTCTATAATTTCAGAAATGTCTATGGAATTATGACTAAACCTTCGGCTCTATTGACAAGGGTAAGCTTAAATTTTGATTTTTCTTCTTGAAACTTTTTGAGCTTCCACCTATTTTATATCTAATAATTTTCCAAAATATTGTGGAATATGCTTTAAACAAAAACCGATAACACAATCTCTGCTCGGAACATCGGGAGAAGCAAATAAGTACATTGCCCCCGTATTATGTACTTTTTTCTCCCTATTCTATTAAAATATATATATAAAATGGTATATAGGGGGGAGTTCGCCCTAATTTGATGTGAAATCTCAGCGTTAATCCATGTGATGGATGCGACCCAGGTGGACGCGTTAATCCCAGGGCAGGTGAGGGCCACCAGCTGAGGCGGGTGTCGCATTCCCATTTCCATTTCCCAATTCGCTTCCCTCCCTCAATCAAAGCACAGTGATATGCAATGTGATCGGTAGTTGGAGGCGGAGTGGTCGTGGTGCTGGTGGTGGTGGTGGGTTGTGTTGGGTTTTTTGGAACGGTGTTGCAACAGTTCCGTCTGCGTCTCCAACCCCGTCTCCGTCTCCATTGACGTTTCCTTCTCCTTCGTTTGGAAGTGCGTACGTGACACTCGTTGCGTGCCTCACTCCGATTTGATTTGAGTTTCACACTCTTCGCGCTGCATTTTCATTTTCATTTTCATTTTCATTATCATGTAAACAAAGCGATAACTCAGCTGTCGACAAGTTGCCTCCTGCCCCATACACGCACCACCAGCCAAGGTGACCAAGTTCCAAGTCCTCCATTCCGACTCCGTCTCCGTCTCCGTCTCCTTCTACACACACTCTGAGTTATTAACTGCGTGTGTCCTACAGTTCCTGGCTCTCCCTCTCTCTCTCTCTTCTCCTCCGTCCACCTTCAAAGCAGTCGCTAAACGATCGTTTAGCAATGGAATTCCAAATGCGTTCGACTCCTCCGACTCTCCGGTCTGTCGAGCGCGGAGTGCGGTGTGCGGAGTGCCCCGTGGCCTTTGGGTTTGAATTATGAGACATCGACTGATTTATGACTTTGAATACCCGCTTAGATTTCTGATATCTCACTTGGAACTGGGTTAGAGGCGTAGCATTAAGGGGAATCCACATTGAATTGGACATGAGCTGTTTATGATGACATTTTGAATACTGTGAATACTGTGAATACTGTCAAAAGCTGTAGATAATCGAAAGACTGTCACAGTATTCCTTTTACTCGTAATCAATGCTGAAACTAAAGAATATTATTGGAAATTTCCGATTCTCGGACTCGAACCCAGTCTTATCTTCCGTTTAGGTTCAAGAATATGGAGTTTAGAGCTCTCCACGCGTTGCTCTTGGCTTGAACCTTGGTTCGTCAAAGGTTTTCTTTGCTTAATGCTCGGATAAACTCATCTATACTGCGGCTAAGAACCAGAATATTCTAAAAACAGACTTATTCTGCTTTATTTATAGATATCTAAAAGAGCTTTTGAATCTCGAACCAAAAATATTGATTGAGGAAATATGATACAATAAGAAAGAATAAGGTTCGAAATTACCATAAAAAATACTTAATTTTAAATGAATTCCGAAAGGGAATAGATTTCTTGTCAGAGTTAAACTCTTAGATAATTTTATTCAGAAGTTCTAAGGGATTAGAGAGAGAGAGAGTTAAAGTCTTATCAAATTTGTATTCAAAAATTATACAAAAATTATAATTTTTAAGAGAGTTGATTCTTATAAAAACCTTTGAAAAAATTGCATAATAATTTCGCTGCTCCAGTCAGAGTTTCACTCTTTATTTTTCACTGTCTCTCTATCTATCCTGCTCCATCATCTTCAGCTGGCTGTGGCCCACCTGGCTGGTTGGCTGCCTGGCTGGCTGGCTGCGCACCTGGCCATTGTAATGCAATCTATCCACAATCCACAAAAGACATCAAGGCGAAAGTGGAAGTCCAAGTCGAATTGGTCACCTAAATGCAATTGCAACGGCAACGGCAACGGCAACAGCTACGGCTACGGCTTCAGTTTGGCTATGACTACCTTCCTCTTCCACCTTTCCCCTCCTTCTCGTTTTGCTCCTCCGCCTCCTCGTGCTCCTGGTAGTGCGTCCTGAAGTTTTATAGAGCAAATTTATGTGCTCAGCATTTGCATAAAACTAATTTTGCCAATGCGAATAACCAAGACGGTGCTCCGCTCGGCTTACATAACCGGTCGCCACCCAGCGGCAGGCAGCAGACTTCAGACTTCAGATTACACTACAAAAAAATCCCTTCTTTTTCGAGAAATTCAAGAAATGCTCTCTAAATTGTCTATTTTTAAGATAGTATTTAAAAACAGCTAAAATTTTGTAGTAAATATTTGTTTTACTTTATTCTATAAATTTAAAAGTATTCGTAGATTTCATAGAATTTTATCTGGGTTGAGAATATTGACGAAAATTCATTTGTTTCTTTTCCAAATAATTTCTAATGGTTTTTTAATTAATTTAATTAGACATAAAACAGACGACCAAAAATGCATTTTCTTCTGCTATAGAAAATTTCCAAGAAATTTATTTTCTTACTTTGAGTTTCACTTTAATACCTGCTGAATTTCCTTTTATATTAAATATTTTTCTGTCTTCCTGGAAGACTCTCAAATTTCCATTTTTAGGAGGGATCCTTTCCTGAAAATTCATTAAAAGAAATGTGCTGCAGTTGTATCGGGAAATAGGTTCGATAAACTGAGTACAGTGTTTTTTTTCTTAGTGTAGGAGCCGACTGGATGATAACGCCAGATCTGTTTGCATTAGCCCCCCCGTCACCGCGCCTCACGCCGCCCCTGGGGCCGTCTGTTTGCGAAAATGGATTAGCGTGGGTTCACATGAACCGACCAAATGTTTGGGTTTCATAAAATCTGACATGTTTCCCCTACAATCCACCGCAATGCTCCCTTCCGCCTGCTGTCTGCTTCATTTGTCCACGTTGGCGTGAATAAATATGAAGCCCCCCAGACGGAGGAGACGACGGCAGCAGCGGCAACGGCAGCAACGTGGCGGCATCGGCGGCAGCGGCAGCGGCAGCGGCGACGTCGACAGAGAGTTTTGCGGCTTGGCTGCGGCTGCGGCTGTGGCTGTGGCCGTTTTTACAAAAAGTTCCCGCCAAAAGCGCGAAATTTGCAACTTCGTTGGCGACACTTTGACAAAAGCCGTTGCACGTGCGCTGCCACAGATGCCACATTCACTTACCCCGCAACCCGACTGTTGCCGCCCCATTTGCGCCGCCTGTGGCCCGCCTGTGCCCCGCCAGCGCCAGCGCCCCACAAAAACTCGCCTACTTCGATGTCAAGTTACGAGCGGGGCTCCACGGGCATTTTCAATTAAAAGCGAGGATTGCGGGGGCTAAAAGAGGCAAAGAAGGCGGCGACGGCGACGGAGACGGAGACGGAGGCGCAGATATGGCGCTGTAACCCGATATCCAGCAGCGAGGCCAGAGCGTCGCCAGAGGACCCAGAAGAGACCCGACGCTGTTGCCGTTGCTGTCGCCGTTGCTGTTGCTGCTGCTGTTGCTCTCTCTGCCATTTCAGCCTTATCTGCATTTGGCGCGCAAATTGAACGCCCAAAAGGCGAGCAGACAAATGCAGAGTTGCATTTTTTTCGGCAACTCGAATTTTTGGACGGTTCCAGCGAGGAGAACGCCCAGGGGCACCACTAGCAACAGCAGCACTAGCAACAGCAGCAGCAGCAGCAGCAGGAGGAAGAGCAGGAGGGGAGTAGTCAACGGGGCTTGGAGCTGCTGTTGGGGATTTGTTTGCTTTTCTTTTGTAGCAGCGTTTTGTTTGTAAACATTCGGAATGGAACCAACTTTGCTGATGGCCCATTTTTTTTTTCTGCCTGGTTGAAATTCAAATTGGGAATTTTAACTGTAGCCCAGAGTTAGTTGGAAACAGACAGTAGAGACTGACTATAACCGACTATAATTGAGAGAGAGAGCGAAAAGCTACATCCGTCGTTCCACTACAAACGATTTTTAGATCCATGCGACAGAATATTTCTAATGGGGAGTGTACATCCGTTTAGGATCTGTCTTTTCACAGAGAGTATTCGATCTTTTATCGTTTATATCAGAATAAAGCTCTATTATTGCTGTGGAAAAACTATCGTTTTAGAGTGGATGCAACGAAAAATGTTGATGGAGTAATAGGTACATATTTTATAGTGCTACAGACTTAGCTTTAAGATATTCTCTTCTTAATTGAGAAAGAAAAGAGTATTACTTAAGATACCTTTGCCCACTATATAGTGGAGAATTGAAAGAGTAGCGACAGAGAGAGAGAGAGAGAGAGAGAGAGAGAGAGAGAGAGAGAGAGAGAGAGAGAGAGAGAGAGAGAGAAGTACCTTCGATATCTCAGTCTGCTATATAGCCCATATATCAGTACTTTTACATTTATTCTAGGGTATACTCCAGTCGTACCTTAGATATCTTTTTCTGCTATATAAAGACTCTATCTTGACTAAAATACATACTTTAGTCAGCTATGAAAGTGTCTGGTTTTATTCGTTTTTTTACATCATTATTTTAGCTTATTTATTCTAGGGTATTTACTAGTCGTATCTTGGATATCTTTGCCTACTCTATAGCTAATATATCATGATTAAAACACCTAATTTAGGTATTAATGAAAGTCTCTCCCCTACACAAATCTTTTTGCATATTTCTTCTAGGGTATTTACTAGTCGTGTCTTAGATATCTTTGCCTACTCTATAGCTAATATATCACGATTAAAACACCTATTTTAGGTATTAAGGAAAGTCTCTCCCCTACACAAATCTTTTTGCATATTTCTGCTAGGGTATTTAGTAGTCGTGCTTAAAATTTTACATAAAAATGACTTCGTTTTCTTTTTCTACATTTCACTCGAGCGACGTGCGTGGAAATTCAATGCAAATTCGCTTTTTATTAGCCCAGCTGCTTCTAGTTATCCAAAGCTAACCGCCTCCGTCTCCTCCCGCTTCTGCTCCTGCTCCTGCTCCTTCTGCGGCTGTCACTGCTTTTATATTTATTTATTTTTGATTTGAGCGCCAGCAACAACAACAGCAATGCCAATGGCCATCAGATCAGCCTGATGGCATCCCCCTCTTGCCCCTTTCCCCATCTGGCGTGCCCTTCCCCCCAAAAGACGTGTGCAGGGCCAAAAAACTATAAATTTAATGCCCTGGCAGAAGCATCGACTTTGAAACGATTTGTTACGCATTTCGTGTCAACTATGCATAAAATATTGGAGCCACTGAAAAGCCACAGAATAAAGAAAAAACAACAAAACCAAAAGAGCAAAAAAAAAAAAAGGAATAGAAACAAAAACAAAGGCAACACATTGAACTACAAAACTTTTTCAATAGACATTTATCAAACGAGGACGCATAATTTACATTTTATTAAAAAAAAAATGTTTCCTTGAAACGGGATATGAGATACATAGATACATAGATACTTTTAGCACGGAACAGGGAACAGGGAAGAGGGAGGATTTTCCTTCGGCTGCATGGAGACTTTCCATGAGCTGTAATCAGACACAAAATAAGTAATAAATAAAGTATGTAGATTTATTGCTCGGCAGAAGGTATGAATTTTGGGGGGAAAACCCCAATTTAAAAATAAAATTCTAAATAAAATTATAAACTCATTAAGTATTTGATTTATGTCGAAGAAACTTTTTATATACAGCTTTAGAAAAAGATTAAATTATTATTGAGCAGAAGTGAATGAAGATATATTCTTCTTCAATTTTAACTGAAATTAAATTAAAAGAATCTCTTCCTTCAGATATAATCTAATCTAGCTTTATTTTCTTCGAGCTTTTACTTGAAAATAAAAACTCTGCCCGGATTTTAAAGAGATTTTCATTTCAGGAAGCTTATCTATAATTTTGTTATTATCTTAAGAGAAATGTGGGCCAAAGCAGACTCAAGAAAAGGATGTAGAGTGCCAGGCGAGACTCCGTTTGTCCTGCGGCCTTTCCTCCGGCTTCTGCAGTTGTCCTTGTGCCAGTTCAGAAGCGCAAGGTCCACAAATCAAATGAAATAGATCGAAACAAAAGTTTAAAAAATTTAAAAAAAAAAAGAAAATAAAAAATGAGAAGGACTTTGTCGTGTTAGGAATGCCTAAAATTGACTTACAAAACCGTAACCCCAACCGTTCAAGAAAAAAAAGAAAAAATAAAAATATATTGAGAAAAAAACACCCAATTTTTGAAGCACTTGCGGTCGCTTTCAATGGCTTGTCAGAGCTGTAAAGTGAAGGGAGGATGGTCAATTTATACCACAAATAACCACCACATGTGCTGCCATCCCAGTCAGCGATTCCACCCGATTCCCACCCTCCAATCTCCACTCCCCCACTCCAGTCCGGCAGAGTCGTCAACACGAAAAATGAAAACGCATGGGCACGAAATTTCCGTTTCCGTTTCCCGTTGCTGTCAAAGTGCTCAGGAGTCCAGGACCCAGCACCCAGTGCCCAGTGCCCAGTGCCCAGGACGAGTACTCGCAATAGGCACGCCTAAGCCAATAGATGCGTAAAATGTTTCGGATGTTCAGGAGTTGGGGGATATATACGTTCAAATGACAGCGGAGGACGCTGGGAAAAAGCGTGCGACAAACTGGACAAAAGGCAGGGTTTGGGGCTTAGGGCTTCGGGCTTCGGTCTTGGGTGTGGGTGCGGGTGCGGGTTTGAGTTGGCGTTTTGAGAGGGGAGTTATCCATTGTGGCGCACGCCATTCAAGTGCGGAAACGGAAGCAGCTCCAAAGCGGGCGCCGGACGAACGCCACAATCCAAACACAATAAGCGCTTCATAAACGCCATTTTTCACCAGCGTCAAGGATAAACACACGCCCAGGAATTGGGTCAAGTTTCTCTCTATGTGTGTGTGTGTGTGTGTGTGAGTGTGTGTGCTTTATAAACGGTTCACAGTTTTTCCCACTTGAGACAGACAACAGCAGGCACAGGCACAGGCAGCAGCAGCAGCAGCACAACAAGGACTAAGGACTAAGGCTCGTCGAATGGGCGACTTTCTTGTTAGTCATGTCGAGGCCAAGTTGCTTCTGACGTCCCTGTGCCACTTGGCTGATGTTGTTTGCGCCAATTTCACTGCAACGCAGCCACAACCCAATCCCCATTCCCCAATCTCCTCCAGCTGCTGCTCCTACTCCTGCCACTGCTCCATTCATGCGTCGCCCGTTCATCATTTGGTTGCGCGCTTTTTCAGCGCTTTGTCCTTGCCTGTCAATTCGCCTGTCGCAGCATCCTGTGAATCATGCGTTGTTTTCACAGTTGACAATTTTCAATAATTGCCACGAGCAAGCATCAAAGAAAGGAAGGAAACTTCGAAGGACGCACGGACATTCAGCCAGCCACTCTCTAGAGTTCATGCGAGGATTGGCACATACTACTTAGTACACATATCCCCCCCTAACGAACCAAAGATTTCCGATTTTAATCAGAAAATTATGTGCACAGATACGAGTAAGGATAAACTGACCATGAAAGGGTATACAGGCTATGAAGGAGATAATATATATGAAATAAATAATAAAAAAGAAAAGGATAAATAAGGCCAAGACTTACAGCTCTCCTTTCACGTTTTACTGCTGAATAAAAACGGTATTTATTGACTTTCCAGTTTTAATGGAGAAGTATAAGAAAAAGGATCTTAAGTCGCATATTATCCATAAGGATTCTTCACTCAACTGAATCATTCAGTTTATCTTGCTTATATCTCTTCAAGCAGAAAGAAATTTATAAATTCCTTAGAAAAGTCTCATCTTAAGTGAATTACCCCTTGAGTTTTTAGGTAGAACTTTCTTAATTTAAATTTAATATTATCTATAAAGATATCTGAAATCTATTCAACTATTCCCTGGAGAGACCAATCCCTAAATTACCTAGAGGTGTGTCATCTGAAGCTGCTTGTTTCATGAGCTTCCAATTATAGTTTCCCTGTTCGAATTGAATATTATCCTTAAACATATTATGCAAGTGCATTGTTCGGCTTAACTCCATTCAAATATTTCCAGGATAAAGGAACTTCTGACTTCCCCAAGCTGCTTGTTGCATGCATGAGTATCCGCAGCGGTAACCTAATTAAAAGTGAATATTATCTATATTCAATTATTCCCCAAACTAAAGTATTTAGTTTTACTTGTCAATATTTCCCAGGTTCTCCTTCTTTCTCTCTCTGTGTCTCTATCTCTATTCACTTCTCTATTCAATTGTGGTGCACTAAATGGAGTGTGGGTGCTGTGCTCTGAGATGGAAGCAGAGGGGGGATGTGGTTCCCGTACTAAGTTTCGCGGTAGAACCTCTCAAAAGTCGCGCTTTTGTTTGCTTTTGATGTGTGTGTGTCTGTATATATGTCTGTTTGTCTGTCTGTCTGTCTGTCTGTCTAAAATTGTTTATTGAAGTGAATTTGAGAGGAAAATTGCTTTATATTAAATGAAAAGGGCGACGCATTTGGCATTATGATTAAGTGGGGGGAAGCGGGTGAAGTGCGCAAAGTGGGTGAAGGGAAAGGGGCCCAGCTGGTTGCCTTTGAGAGCCTTTGCATCGCTTTTTGATGTCTCTAAGTGCTGTCATTGTCTTGACTGCTGCCCCAAAGGGATTCCATATCGAGAGTTTCCACTTTTCCCAGTTCACTTTAACCAAACACTATTGAGAGACAAGAGAGCGAGCGATTTTAATGATTGCAAGAAGGAGAAGGACCAGGGCGGAGTCAATAGTTAAATTGGTTATATGGAAAGTGAATGAAAATTATATTCGTATAAATATCTACTGTTTATTGTGCTTAAACACAGGGTATTCGTTTAAGTTTAATATATAAATTACAGGAGGGTTGCTATGAAAACTCCTCATAAATTGAATGAAAAACTCAAAGTTTTTCATCTGTTGGGAAAATTGAAATTGAAACTCTGTCAACTTATGAGATTATTTATGTTAAAAGTCAGTCAAGTGGTTGAGTCCTAATTCATTAAGACTTGTATCCACCCAGATTATGACCCCCATTTTCCATTGTTTTCTGGAAATTAACATGCATTTTTTAATCTCTTGGAAACTGAATTGGAACCCGATCGGATAGAAGCAAAAAAGTGACATAGCAGAGGGAACTTCCCAAAATCCCAAATCTTAACGGAAACCATTTATCAGCAAATAAATCTTGTGTCAAAATTTCAGCTTCGTCTGTATTAGAGTTTCGGCTGACTGAGCTAAAATAGGTTTATGCATTGAGATAAGAGCTTTTCGATTATATGCATAAATAAAAATGATAATGGTTATTTAATGATGATTTTTATTTCATAAAAGAGTTAAATCATTTTTCTTCTTTATTTAAGCACTAAGCTCACTGAGTTTTTCTCCATTTTTCTGCATTTTTTTATGAGCACTCAACTGGGCACTAAGGCACTTATTAACTTTTCTGCTCATTTATCTGCAAGTTAGCAGCTTATTTTATTAAACCGTCGTTGTTTTTGTTTTTATTTTTATCTCCTACAACCTGACTCTGCTATATTTTTTAATGTACCCCCCGCGTCTCTCTCCCTCTCTCTCGCCCCGCAGCTCAGTCTAGAGTTTATTTCATTCACAGTGCTGTGTAAATATTTTTTAATGCAAATAAAAGATAAGCCAGAAATTGTCTGTAACGACCTCAAAACTCTTAACTCCCACTGCTCACTTCATTCGGTGTGTTATCTCTTTGCCCCCCCTCCCGCCTCGCTCCCTCCGACTCCCAAAGAGCATGACGTTGCACTTTCACTTGACGGAAAGGGAGGGAGGTGGGAGGAGCAGGAAAAATGCCACTAAAAAAATGTAAACGTAAATCAAGATAATATAATCACAGCTCTAAAACGAATCGAGCGAAAGACATGCAACAAAACAGCTGCCTGCGTCTCTCGACTCCCGAACTGAGTTTTTGGGGCACCTGCAGGCGTCTCCTCCTGCTGCTTCGCATTTTCTTTTCTTTCCTTTCCCTCCAGCCACCCGCCCTCCGCCCGCTGCCATTGTCGTCGGCATCATAAAACCTTTTTATGACATGCAGTCAAAAGCCAAAGCCAAAGCCAAAGCCCAAGCCAAACAAGAAGTCAACTTGTAATCTTTATTGCAGATAATGTCAAATCCAAACCACTTCCCACTCCCTCTCAGTCCACCAACCGCCCACCGCCTATGGAGGCCCACCCTGGACGAGAATGTGGCTGAGAGTCCATCTTACTTATTGCAGTTACATTTACAGTTACTCGCAGCACCGATAACTTATCATCGTCAAATTGATTATTGACATTCTTTCTTTTTTTTTCTCTCTTTTCTCTTTTCTTTTCTTCTTTCCCAGTTTTTTTCCTCAATGAATTTTTGAATCCCTCCCAAAACCCAAATATTTCTGACTGCAGCAATCTTGCGCAATGCTCGTGGAATTTCACTTATTATTACTGATAAGCAGCAAAGCTGATAAGAGCGGGAATACAACTCCAAAAGCGGAGGGGAAATTCTTTTCATTGAAATTCTTTTCATTGATAAAATTACAAGACATCGATCAAATTTGCTCAGCAATGGGCGTACTCCCACTCCAGTTTCGAGGAGCAAATGAAACCCCAAACAAAGAGGGGAAGTAGTAGCAGGTATTAATTATCTGTTCAACCTATTAATGAATTGTTGTGAAAGATACTTTTGTACACCTGTAGTAGAAATTTTCCGTTTCTTGAATAGGCTTCTACTACTAGAAATTAATAGACTTGTAGTAAGCTTCAGCTTCAGGCAGAGATTATATATAGAAATTGTAGCTAGAAGTTCCTCTGTAATCTTTACCCGAACTAATGATAGATATTATTATTTATACCCTTGCTGAGGGTACTATAACTTTATTATGAAATGTGTACTGCATAGAAGAAGACATCTCCGAGCCTGTAAATTATATTTATTATTGATCAGGACGACTAGACGAGCTGATGTAGCCATATCCGTCTTCCCGTCCCGACGACTCTTTCTATGTAAACTATGTTTTTATTGCAGGCACCAGAGTACCAGCTGAATCGGATAACTATATAAATTAGCTGCCATAGAAAGGAACTATCGTTCCAAAAGTTGTCATATAGAAAAGATTAGTTTTTAATATATCTTGATAAAATTGAAGAGTTCCTTTATTAGCTGCCTGTGTTCATATTTTATACATGTTTTTTAAAGCTTGGTTAAAACCAATTGATCCTTGGCTAGAACACTATTTTGGTATTACTGGGTATTACTCAATTTACCAGACAAAAACACTTGGAAAAGCTTAAACACTTCTCTGGGCTGTTTCTAAGCTCTTCATCAATATCAAATCCTTCTTTTCTATCCTTTCACTTTATCAGTTCTCTGGGAAATTCGCTTTAAAGCAGAAACATTCAACATGTGCACCCAAAAAAAGTAAAAAACTGAAAAGAAAATGAAAAAATATGTGGAAAACTGCCCTTATGAATGTATGCAAAAATTGTGTGTTGTGTGTGTGAATTTGAACTGAGCGACCATTCAATGAATTTTTAAAGCGTAATTTTAATCAATAGCCGCTTGCTTTATTTATAAACAAACAATTTAGGGGAACCTCGCCTACCGCTCTACCCTCTGCCTCTGCCTCTGCCTGCGCCTCTGCCTCTGCCCAATGCTCCTGGCAACCCCTAGAATGACGAGCAGCGAGCAGTACTCTCGTACATGTGTCCCTGGTCCCATTTCTATTTCCCATTGGCCGTTTCTAGGCATGTCATAATCAGCTAGCGGGAAAAGTCCTCATCTAGAAGGGGTATTAGGGTGGTTGGGGACTGTGTGGGTCCAGTAACGAGGATTGCTCCCAAGTGTAACACAAACAGGCAGCAGCAGTCAGAAGGGAATGGGGGGGGGAGGAGAGGAGCTACATAAACTGCGAGTATTAAAATCGTTTTAACCATGCAAAAAACTTTTACATAATCGTTTGCCATGGCATATCAATAAAATTTGCATAACGAGACGCAGCCCAACAGACAGAAACCTACCGCAAGACGTTAAAGTAGCCTCCCAACTACCAGTTACACATGTCCGTATCCATATCCACATATCCACATTCATATCCATATCCATATCCATATCCAATCGTCCATCCCTTGCCAGTGGCTTTGTGTCCCTCTGACAGCTGTCGCTGTGTAAATGTCAGCATTTCTGACTGCCAGATTTTGTTGTCGTTCTCATTCTCATTCTCGTTCTCGTTCTTGTTCTCATTCTCATTCTCCTTCTCCTTCGCATTCGCGTTGCCGCTATGTCCAATTCGCGAGTTCTTTATCCCCTCAAAGCGGAGTCTGTGTGAGTTTCTCTGTGAGCCGGGCCCATGGCGTTGGCAGTTGAAAGCGCAGTTGGAATGCTTCTCCTGCATGCTTCCAAACCTCCTGCCCCCTTTCTCTTGCATTTCGCCCCCGCCTGCGTTCTTGCTGTCCTGCACCACAGTTGACAGACAGTTGAGGTCCTGTGCGGAGCTTTGTGTCGCTTTTGTTATTATTATTGCAACATGCTTGGAAAAGCAACGCGCGCGCGCTTTTCATTAATCGAAAATTCGCGCCAAAGTCGACGTATACGCACGCATCAAATGCCAGTCTCTCCCTCTGTCCCTTTGGCCCTCAATGTGGTCCCTCTCTGTTGCCACAAAGTAAACACAACACTGAAATTCCAACAGGCCTCTTTCCAGTCAAATCCCAAAGCCCCGCCCCTGCCCACCGCCCTCTTGGTCCTGCCAAAAATATACACACACGAAACATAACAAACAAAAAAGAAAAACCAATCGATATTTTCCCACTACCTTTTCCCTTTACTCTTGCACAACAATTTTCAGCTGCTGCTGGTGCTGCTGCGCGGGAAATCGCTCGGCTACAGCTCGGGCCCCTGCCCCACTAATTTCCACAACATTCCTGCGCCTAGCCTAGCCTAGCTACCACCACCACCACCACCGGCACCACCCTCTCCTCCGCTTGCGTTCCATCGCTGGCCGCTCTCCTTGTAATGTCAGATTCTGTTGCTGTGGATTGCTGAGCGCCGGCACCTCAGAATCCTTCGCGAGGCAATGTAACTGTAACTGTAACTGTAAATACGGGCATAACTGTTAATATAACTGTAACTGTAAATTTAACTGTAATGCGACCAGTGTTGCTTGTATTCCGAGGGTATTCATGAATATGAGTATATCAGAGTGAATATATATTGTAGGAGAGAATGAATGGCAGTGCCAGGAGTGGAGGAGCAGAGGAGCGGAGGAGCATTAGAGTGGAACTTAGAGTAAGCCTTAAGCGGCTTGGGCAGGGTTGTCAATGCTCTGAAATGTCACAACGAGCATAATGCAGCAGCTTATAGAGTTGACAGCACATCTATAAGTAGATATATATATATGTAAAAATATATATATATTTAAGTGGAGAATTAATATATACCAAGGCACCGCAAATGGCCATTTTTTGTACCTTTATCGTATTTACTAGAGCTTTGATGGTGATTGGAACAGGAAGAAGGATAATTAATTTAATAATCTGTATTAAAACTGCACAGAATTAAATTAACCCTATAAATAATATAAATTTAAAAGCATTTCTTAACCGCTGTTGCCCGGAAGAGGTTCTTAATGGAATGTCTTCTGCTACTTTGTCCACCTTTGTGGAGGGTTCTTGAAAAAACTATTTAAAAAAAAAGGGGGTTTTACTCTCAAAAATAGCATTCAAAAACTAAAAGTCTTGATAGGCACAGGACCAAAGATTTAAAGATGAGATCATTTAGAAAATCACCAGTAATTCCACAAAGTTTATAGGAATATTTATCTATATCTCTCAAAGCAGAAAGACCCATATAATGCGATATTAGAGCTCAAAACAAGAAGTGAGAATCAACTGATTTCGGCGTAGCCCAAGGTAAATTTACACTGTTATTTGGAGTAAGTAAGGAAAATAGTTGAGTTTCCCACTGACTGTCTGCCTGCCTGGCTCTCTCTTGTGTCTCCCTTGGGAGTTCAGTGACCACACAGTAACTTTCACACCTAGAAAATACGAGTGTTTTGTACAACTGTTTATTATTATTATTATAGGAGTGCAGAGAGGTCCTTTGTCACAGAATTCAGGATTCATTCACAAAGCGCAGTTGGTCAGTTGAAAGTCGTAAAATAGTATTTCCCTGAAGCATCATCCTCGGTGTGAAAGAGAACGACACCTGTGACAAGTCTGAGCGCCGTTGACTTTCCAAGTTTATCTTGTAATTATATCAAGGCATAAATATGCGAGGCGCAAGGATGCAAAAAGGAAAAACCCGAAAAGCGAAACCCGAAACCCCAAAAAAACCCGAAAAGCCGATGAATGTTCGGCAACAACAACAACAACAACAACAGAGCTTTTGTAACTCTGCTGGAGAGGCGGGAAAATTTCAACTGGGATGGTAGAATGCGAATTCTGTGGAGTATGTTGAGTGTGGAGCTTCGAGTGCAATGCCCTGCTTACAGCTCTCACACAGACAGACAAACAGACGGACGGACAGACAGGCAGAGCGAAGCACACTCTCCTCGTCGTCTGTGCGCCTGTCTTGGTGCTTATCACAAAACCCAAAAATTCAACCCCCAAAAATACACACAAGCTGAGCAAAAAAAAAAAAAAAAGGGCGCCGAAAATTTTGCAGACAACTAAAAGCTTTCATGAAACTAACGTTGTACGTTAGAGATGGAGATGGAGATGGAGGATTTTGGGAGCGGGTACGGGTGAGGGTGAGGGTGAGGGGTAACTGGGAGGCGTAACGGTACTGATGATTAGGGCAGATGTCGAGTCACAAGGATGTCGTCTGCGTGGGGCAAAGGTAAAGGAGCGTCGGGGGGGTGGCAGGGCTGCAACAGCTCCTGCCACACCCTGCGCCGCTACCCGCCTCGGGTCGCTCCAGCTGCAGCAGACGTCTTTATGGCCGCCGTTGTTTTCCACGCTCGCTGACTGTACTTTGGCATCGTCCTCGTCGTTGTCGTCGGCGTTGTCGTCCTGCTGCTGGTGCTGCTCCTTTTTGGCTTTGGTTTTCGCTTTGTTGTGTTTGCTCTGCTCCCGATGCTCAAAGCGCATTGTCCCATTTTCTGAGCTGCCACGCCCCAATCTTAACTTGCACTTGAGCAGGCTCAAGCAGACCCTGGCTCTGGCCTCGTTAAGATTAATGCCAGTTGCCAGTTGCCAGTTCTCAGTTGTATTGCCATTGCCGCCATAACAATTGATTTCCTTATTTATGCCTGGAATTGGTAATACTTAGATGACTAGAACTCTTTTTACTCCTTTCACTCCTTTCACTCCATCACTCACTTCATTTCAGCTCAGCTCAGCTCAGCTCAGCAGCAGCAGCAGCAGTTGTTGCCGTGACACTTAATCCCCCTGCCAGACACGAGGCTTGCCTCGACTTTATTTCATCCTCTTTGCTGATGAGGAATCACCAATTGCTCAGCTAGCAGGATGGAATACTGGGTATTATGAGTGATAAGGGGTTGAGCAAGGTGACAATTTTCCAATGAACTTGATGACCCAAAAGAGGGGTCCAGGGGCCAGGGGCCAGGGCAAGCGTAACTCTAGACAACTTGAAGGTGCAAGGACTCGTTAGACTCTAAAAATATTAATTGACAGTGAGGCAGCACAGGCACAAAAATCTAACGCAAATTGTCAGCATATTTTGTCCTATAACATATAAAAATCGATTTTTATAATGATAGACTCGGCTAAAAGGGTTTAAAGCACATGAAAAAAGTTACAAATATTTTCACTTTTTTATTGCAGTCCTTCCGAGGATTACAGTAAAAATATTTGAGGAAATATTTGATATTTAATTGACTAATTCGCTCAATTTTCTCACAGTAGTTTCATGTCTTTTGGGCAAAGGACTTTAACTTAAATACTTAAACTTGTTCCCAATTCAAAAACCAAAAAACACGAAGAAAAATCTTTAAGTATTATTATAGAAAACGAAGCTAACTAGGAAAAAAAACGTGTAGGAAAAAAGGAAATACGCAGGCGGAAAATCATATTAACAGGAACCGCAAAAGAAATGCCGTGGTCCGTTGACGCAGCGCCTTTGATGAAAGGGTTTAGAAAGCAAACAGCAAAACAAGGACCTGAAATTGTGGGGGGGGTGGGTAGAAAATTGGTTAGTCTGCTTCTACGTTGAGTAAGAACCCGATCCTTGCCACGTTGCGAACAGTTTTCAGCGCCAAATACAAAAAAAAAAAAAAAGAAAGAAGAAAAAAACTAAGAAAAATGTCAAATGAAGCGCGCGTTTTGCATGTCAAAGCGGGTAAATAGCTCAGCGGGTTGCGCGGACTTAGAGGGAATTCAGAGCAGCTGAGTATAGAAGATTGCTAGCCAAAGAGCTCCTGAAGAGTCGATAGCTGTTGAGCTCCTTTGAGCAGTTTGCGTTGACACTTGACTTTAAATTGAGCAAAGTCCTGCCTTCTGCACTCCATCTCAATGCCTTCCACCCATCCCAACTGGTTTTTGCGTTTCTTTGCTTGGGTTTTTCCCGCATCGCCTAGAAAACCGCGCTGCATACTTTGAGGCGCGTAACTCGCGTCCTGGGAACTGGGAACTGGGAACAGGGAACTGGGAAGCTAGGAACAGCGTCATAAATATGAATTACGTGTAGAAAAATGCTTGCTTCTCGTGCGCTCACAAAAAGAAAAAGATGAAGAAATTTGCGCAAAAGTTTAATGCAATTTTTTCCGCAAACAAAAGCAAAGGATTTGCCAAGCGGACTCTACCTACTTCCCCTACCCCAACACCCCCCTTGCATCGTCTTTTTGGCCAGGACAAAGTTTACCAGCCGCTTAGCTTTACGTACGGCACAGCATATTTAGGGGCGTGCCACGTGCCAGCCCAGGTGGCCAATACAAAAGTGCAGTTTTGGGAGCTTATGAACTGGCGCATTAACTTTGATGAGACTTTTATTGCAGTGGAACGAAATTGCTAACATGGGAGAGGTTAGAACCGCACCGAACCTTATTGTGCTGTGCTCTGCTGTGCTCTGCTGTGCTGTACTGTACCTCGCCTTGGCCTGGCCTGGCCTGCCCTGGCTTGGCTTAGGCCAAAATAAACTGGAATACTTCTATTCGTATTCGCTTTGAGATTATTTGTTGTACACGAAACTAGACCAAGAAATCCCCCTCGCCCCTCTTTAATATAACAAATAATGGCACAAAATTCCTTTCTATTAAGAAATCTCTCTAATATGGCTAGAGTAAACTTGGCAAATAAGCTCGAAATTAAATTAAAAACCTTGATGGACATTCAATTGAAAAAAATGTTATTTGAAAATGTCAAATTTATTTAGATGAACCGAGGACCTTCATTTCTGTTGGAAGACTTTAGTATTTCATGTTTAAAACTCGAAGAAATTAGGGCTACTTCTTACAATTAGAGACAGCCTTTTTCCAGGAGCCACTTGCCAAGAACCAAAAAGAAATTCATTAACCAATTTTTAGGGTAATTCTATGATTAAAATGGGTCAATTGACTAAGCTTCTAATACCAAATTCATTGCCAGGAAGGAAGTGAAATATAAAAGATAAGTAGGCTTAAACAGGGTAAGAGCCTTGTTATATAAGAGTCGAAAAAAAAACTGGACGTGATATCTCAATTTTGTTTCCCTGCTGAAAAAGGCTGATGACCGTTGCATTTGAAAATTTGAATTGGCCTCTTGACAGCGCCTCAATTCAACGGTCAACGACTTGAATTGAACGATTGCAACTTCCTTACCTCCCTGAAAAAAGAACAGCAACAGCAACAACAGCAACAACAACAACAACACTCCATAAGAGATATGCACAGCAGAATCAAAAAAAAAAAAAGGGAAAGAACAAAAAAAAATGCAAAACAACATCGAAATTTTTGTTAATGCGACGCGCGGCAAAAGTTTTGTCATGTTGTGCGAATATTTCATATTTCTCTTGTTATTGTTGTTGAAATTTCTTCATCTTCTTCTTGATATACATTTTTTTTTGCTGTTTTCTTTTTTCATTTTGCTTTTTTATTTTGTATTTTGTGCTTTTTTGGGGCTCTTGTGTTGTTTTTGTTTGCCTTAACTGACTAATTTAGTGGCCGGAGTTCAATGTATTTCATAAATTTCGACTAAACGCTCAAGGACAATGCTGCGCGTATCGAATACTCGAATACACCAGGGAAGTCTCTGTTTATTTGGGCTTTATAAATGGACAGACATGCAAACACACATACATATGCATGCCTGTGTCTGTGTGTGTGTGTGTGTGTGTGTGTGTACTGAAAAGTGCAGAAAACGGAGCCTCGAATTTGCGTGGAGATCGTTGACTTTGAAGCTGAGCTGAGCTGAGCTCATCTCATCTCGAGCGGAAGTCATAACGGTCAGACTATGCACTGCTACAGAGAGAGAGAGAGGGAGGGAGAGAGAGAGTGAGAGATTAGAGAGAGCGAAGCGAAGAGGGAAGAGCTCCCTCTTCAGCCGCCTCTCTTGCTCTGGCGACGATCGAGTGAAAGAATAAAAAAGAACGATCCAAGAAGAACTGTGATTTATGTATGTGAATCTGTATTTGCAGTTGGCCCCCGTTGCGGTTTTCTGCTTCGCTTAGCGCCATCCAACGTTCATTGGGCGTCTTCTGCCACTTCCACTTTATGATCATCATCATCATACACACTATACATATAGATATATGTATGTGTGTGTGTGTGTGTGACCGATCTCCCCCTCTTCCGATCGTGTCTGCAAATTTCATTGAGGGAGAGAGAGAAAGAGTCGAGTATCGGCAATCAGTAATTAATGGCTTTGTCAGTCTGCACAACATGTGTATAAGCGTATATACTCCTATACCCTATATATATATATATATATATATTGTATATTTGTATATATATTACTTTTGATTCTTTGCATTTTGTCTGCAATCCTCTCGAGCCGCTTTGCCGCTCTGTTCTTTGCCCGATCAAATGCTGGAATTTCGTTGATAGCGCCGCCAAACATCCTGTTGTTGTTATTGGAGTTGTTGTTGTTCCTATGTCTGTGCCTGTTGTTGTTGTTGTTGCTGTTGCTGTTGTTGCTTCGATTGTGTCTTTGGTCTTTGGTTTGGCATTTTGCGAACGTCTGCACGTCTACATATCTGACTGGCTGGGGCAAAGACTGCGACTGCGACGGCAACTGCGGCGGCAACTGCGGCTGCGACTGCGACTGGGGCTGGGGCTGGGGCTGGGTCTGAGAATGGGGATTGGATTGGTGGACTGCGACTGGGACTGGGGGACAGTGCAGAGTTTTGTAGCATTTGCTTGCTATTTTTAATGTTGACACGTTTGAAGATCATTGACTCGCCTTGCAGACGGTCAATGTCCACTTGCCCAGACAACAGATCAACAGAGATCTCAACAGAGCGAAGCGCAGGGGAGTAGGAGATGCTGCTATACAAGGGCCAATAGGAAACGGGAATGGGAATGGGAAAGGGAACCGGGAACCGGGAATCGGGAACCGGCAACCGGCAATGGAAATGGAGATGAAAATGTGAATGTGAATGTGAATTATGCGCACAATGTGGTTTCGGTCTGGTGCTGGGTGATGACAGGACAAGCAGCCAAGGCGCAAGCAAAGCAACCAAAGCAACCAAGGCAGCCAGGAATCGTCTTTCTTCTTTTGGACTTTCGTGAGATCGTGTGCCAGAAGCAAAAAACAATGCATTATGTGAGATCAATAGATCACGATCGTTTTGCTAGATCAAACAGATAAATGTATTCTGTGGCCCCAGACAATTAGATGAATAGATCAGTTAGTTAGGCGATCGTGAATTGTACACCTAAATAGAGAAAAAAAGAAAGATTTCGACTTGAACTGATCTCTGGAATATACGATCGTTCTGATCTCTTTTTAATATACTTCTTTAGATCTCTCATAATGTGCCAAAGTTTAAGCTTAGTATAGTAATTCCCTCATCAAGATCAGCTCTAAATGCATCACGATCACTTCAATTAGCTAGGGTAATCTCGAGTTCAGTGTCTGGGGACTGACCGTAATCTCTTGTACAGCTCATGCTCTCCATACACACACACACTCAGTCCACATACTCCAGAGTCTTTCGAGAAATTGTGGTGTTGTTGGTGGGTTGTTGGGACTGACAGTGACATGATCCACAACACGGCTGTCATAAATCTCACCTACCTTTGCTGGCACTTGATGGGATTGTTCCCGGAATCGCTTGCTGGTGGTCAAAAGGAGCTCAGGAGGAGAAAAAAAAAGTGCAAATCACTTCATTAATGCATTGCATCCGTAACGACTCCCGCAGTTGCCCCCACGTAGCGATCTTGCGATGTCTCAGACTCCACTCAGACAGACTTGCAACTTTGTTGCGCAAGGCTTCATTTGGGGAGGCTGCACATCATTTGGCTTAATGGATCCGTTGCAACAACAATGACAACAACAGGCAGCAGCAGCAGCGGCAGCAACAGCAACAGCAACATGCAACAACAAAAGAAAAAAGTTTTTGCCTCTTTGCTCTGACCCGCAAAAAGTTCAGGCAAAAAAAAAAAAAGGTAAAAAAATGTCGTCGGCGTCTTGTCTTCATTCTTCGATCTGCAACATTGTTGCATGGGAATGGTGCAAGCTCAGAGCTGTAGTTGCAGTTGCAGCTTGCAGCTTGCAGTTTGCCGTTTGCCATATCAGGCATTTGAGTATTTTAATTGAGTGCCAGCTTCTCACTCGAATCTCAATCTCAAGCTCAATCTCAATCTCAATCTGCGAATCTGAATCTCAATCTTGGCCATCTCACTCAATCGATGGGGGTATTCAGAGTAGATCGCTGTGCCATTTCTGTAATTTTAATTGCTCGCATAATTTTCAACAGTTAAAACGATTATCGCGCATTGTCATAGAAAGCAAAACGAAAGCAACAAAATAGTAGATACAAAATAAAAAAAAAGACCCCAAAAGACCAAAAAAAAAGGCAAACCAAAAAACCAAAAGCCAAAAGCAACGGCCACGAAAATTGTGTTAAGTATTTACACGCGCGTTGGCCATAAATGACAGCTGAGAGTTGAAGGCTAAAAGAAGTTGCCCTACAATCAAACAGTTATAGACGATCCATCAGCTGATCTGTCAACCAAATAGCTGACTTATCATATATTCCTCTAGGGAAGAGCAGGGATTGGGGCTACCAATCTGCGTGTTCGACTCTCAAGGCTGCCAGGCTCTCTGCTTAGCTCTGACTTATAATCTATCGGTTAACTCCAACAATTTTCCCCATTTAAAGATCTTTTGAAATATGTTTGTAACTTCCAATTGGATTGCAGTTAGAGCATTTCACAGACAGTATTCCCAACTGGAATTCCTCAGTGAAACGCAACTGGTGGGAGAGCTACATATAGAGCTACATAACTGTAGCTTCAGTCTACGGGCATAGAGTAAATTGGACAAACGAAACATTTAACCAAGGCACGAAGTAAATCTCAAGAGTCACATAAAAAAAAAAAAACAAAACAAAACAAAACAAAGTAAAGAAAAAAAAAAGAAACACACACAGAAAAACAAACAACAAGAGCAACCACAACAAATAATAATAATAATAATAAGCAACAACTCGAAAATATATATAATAAAAAAAAATAAATGAAAATATGAGAAAAGAAAACCAAAGTCATATATAAATTTCATGATTATTACAGTAAGGTGTCATTGAAGGTGAGAAATGGGAGCACACGCGTATGGCCCACAATCCGAACCGAAACCCCAACCGAAACACAAACCGAAACCGAAACCCAAAACATAAACCAAAAGCCGAACCAAAGGCCGATGCCGAAGCTGAAGCTGAAGCTGAAGACAAAAACCTCTTGACTCGTCATAAAGAAAAAAATATTGAAAAAGTGACATGTGTAAAAGTGAAAAGTGCTTAAATACCCTGTAAATCTAACGCAGCAAGCATTGGGTTATTGTCTCTAAATTTCCCTTTTTTAAGGACGTGCGCGTATATCGCTCTACAGATTTGTTTCGAAATCAGCTTAAAGATTTGAAATGTTTTTTTAAATTTATTTAGATTCAAATTTTCAGTTTAAAGATCTGAATTTTTCTTTAAACTTCATTCGATTCTATTTATTTATACTATACCTATAGTAATTATACAGCCACTCTGATCTCTTTCTTCCATCAATGTCCGTTTTTATCCATCAGAAATCGTCAGTTGAATAAAAAGTAGCTTTTCTTGTTTTTTAATGGGAGAAGCATTGCTATTTTTTCGATTTATACAAACTTCGATAATATTTCGATAATTTTAAGTAAACCATTTCCATTTTCCGTTTGAGACTGATGCAGAAAAATTGTCTCCATTTTTGGAAATGGCAAAGAAAGACTATCTAAAAAAAATTGCATACAAATGAATGGAATAATATTGAAAAATATGTAAAAATAGAACTAAACTAGTCAAATTTATTGAATATATGTAAAATAACATTAATTATATTCAAAGTTTCCGAAAGATATTCAAAGTTATTCACACAAATTTCAACTGTTATCACCTTCGTATAAACAGCAACTATTTATAGGGAGCATATTATTCGTACAGGGTATTAGAATCTCTGTCAGGCAGAGCAAAGAACAAGCTGATTAAGTGCTGAGAGGATCGAGACGCAGCTAACGCTTTTATTTTTTAATTTTGTTTGGCGCTACGGCAAGTACCCGAAATCGTACTCCAACTCCAACTCCAACTCCAACTCGAACTCGAAGTCGAACTGGCATATCCCCCTCCGGGTTCAATCAGTTACATAGGCAAAGCATTATGGTTTCTGTTTGTTCCACGTTGTTGTTGGGGCTGCCTTTTCATGAATGAATTTATGATTGGGGCCCACAGGCGGCAACCCCTCCCGGCAACCCCACGGCGCCCCTCCCCGTTTCTTTGTCTTTGCCTTTGACTTATTATCAAACACGTAGAAACACACACACACACCTTCTGTTTATTCGCTTTATTTATTTTTTATTTATTTTTTTTTTGTTGTTTTTGAGCCCACGTCCCACACACGCACACACACACACAGGGTGTTTAGTTTTTTGTTTTTGGTTTTTTCTTGATTCATAAATTATAAAGCGCATTTCAGTTATATAGAATTCTGTTCAATTGCCCGTTGAACATTTTATGAACATAAATTATTCGAGTTGTAAATTTTTTCGAAATGTTTAATTATAAGTTATTTATTGCATTTGATTTGAGCTGCGTGCCAGGCATTTTTAATCAGATTTCGCCTGATTCCGCCGTCTACCTCTCTGACTGGCAATGGATATTGGCCACAGCTAAACAAGTCATTAGCCATAGATCTGACCGGAAATGGGGCTTACTTACCGACGGAACAATTGACAATTTAACTGGCTTCCCACGCTGTGAAATCGAGCGGAACTTTCCCAAAAACTCCATTAACAGTATCAAGATATTCATAATAGCCCAAAAAGCTACTTAACAAATAAATGACAAGGTGATAAAGCAGAAAGTTTTCGATTCGGGGAATTCCCTGTTGTTACTCGTATATATACGTCTGTTGCTTTCTACCCTATCAATCAGGTTTCCAAACACATTATACTCCGCTTCAGTGGGTATAACGAACTTAGTGGCTAAAACGCTTACGGATGCTGCACAAAGAGTAAATGATGAAACGCTGCTCTCTCCAGAGACAATCAAAGAAAATACACTGAAAGTAATGGGGAGTCATCAATTTGGCATCATATCCCAATGGAAACTAAACTAATACTCTTGAATTAAATACAAAAGGATTACATATATCCTAATGATCCTGTTTCAGTCCAAAACGTTACTTCAATTATTTTACAGGAAAATGCATGATGCAATTTACGAAATGTGTAAGGGACGCAGCTCCAACCGTATCAAGTATATATATTATTGATCAGGACGATAAAGCATATCCTGTCAAGTTTTCACTGCAGTTCTCAGTGTAAAACCAAGAAACCTGAAGAGTGGCTATTCATCTTCGGTTGTAGAAATGGGAGCTTTCAGCATTTAGCTCCTATTAACAAGGATATTATGCAAAATACTCCTATTTGTAAGATCATTTGGAAGTGTGCAGTTAAAACAAATGCAAAATATGTCGATTTCTACTTAAATTGCTATTTGTTTCTCGTTATTTCCAACCCCCCCCATTTAATTTCCCCAAAGAATTGCAATTCCAAAGGAACGACACAAACTAATAAAAAAATTCCCAATCAAAGCAGGCAGCTCCTCAAAGCGACTTCTGCTAGTGTTGAGGATTGGTGGCGGTGGGCGTAGTTTCTGGGGGGGCGGGTGTGGGGGGTGTTCAAAACTGAGATAGCCCGCCATTTAATGGCTTGTCTAATATCCTTTAACTGCCAGGCAACCCATTAAAAAGCATAAAGTCATTTAGTAATTAATTTTCATGTTCTGTCGACTGGCAATGAGGACATTCGAGGTGGGCGGTGGCAGGCGGCAGGCGGCAGGTGCTGCTCCTTCTACCTGCCCCCCTCTTCTTATACTTATGGCTAAATGGGGCGCGGTCCCTACTCCATGTGTGTGTGTAAAACCAACACAACCACACACTCACACACACACACACAGATGCATCTATGAGTAGCTGCTGCTCCGGTGCCGCCTGCCTTTCAAACTGTAAACCAACATTTTGCATTTTCGCCTCCAACTCCACACATAAATATTTGTATATATTGTATATATATATATATCTAACTGTATATATGTATATGTATCTATGTATGTGCACTTTGAAAAACGCGCCAAACATGTCCTACCTCGCATGAATTTCCAGTGCGCACGTCAGGATGTCGATGCCGATGCCAATGCAGCGGCAAAGGATGCCGCCTTTTCCAGCTTCCAATACTACGAATTTTTACTACGTTTTATCGATCCATCTCTCTGTGTGCATCATGTCTAAGTGTGTGTGTGTGTGTGTGTCTGTGTGTGTGTGTGTGTATCCTGTGGATACACAACGCAGCTGGCAGAGCGCACGCGGCTGCTGTATGCCCAGCCAAAAGAGCAGAGCAGAGCAGAATAGCCGAATCCCGAGCTCCTCGCTGCTAGCCGACGAAGTGCCGACGAGATAAAGCCATTCTTTGGGGTTTGGGGCTGTTGGGGCCGTCGAGCTGGCGAGGCCGAGGGCGAGGCCACATCAAAAGAGCACCGGGCACTGCGAGGAGGAGATGTAGCCGACGCTCTCGTTTCACTTTCCACTTGATTCCTTGCGCTTGACAGCCAAACAGAGCGACAGTGGGCGGCTGATTAGATGGGTGGATGCTGCTCCTGCTGCTGCTGCTGCTGCTGCTGCTGCTGCTACTGCTGCTGGTGGTGCACTCAATGCAGGCTGCATGTGGCAGGGCTGCTGCTGCTGCTGCTCTGTGCTTGGCATTCCCTTGTGGCAGGCAGCAGGCAGGATTCATTCTCTCGCTCTCAGAGCCCGCCTGAGCGCCGGCCATTGACCTCTGATGTCAAACAAAATCGGCGTGCACTTATTATATGCTGGAGTTATACAGGCAGCGAGCTTAGGGGGAAGGCACTGAAAACTGAAAACTCTCGGCCACGGTCCACGGTCCACGGTCCACAGTCCTGCAGCTCTCCCAGCTGCTGCTGCTGCCCCCACCACGTGCAACTTTAGTAGCAACTTCAAACTCCTTGTTGAAAAACGATGCAAGTTCTGAATTTAGCTCGCTTAAAACTGGAACTGGGCACCAGGCGGAGTAGGGTGCAGGGTGCAGGGAGCAGGAGAAGCTGAGAGCTGAGAGCTGGGAGGGTAAACTCTCGAGCTAGTTGCTCTGGCCAGCGGCAGTGTGCTTTTGTTGTGTAAATTACGTTATATACGGAGTATTGTGTATACTTTTTTATACTCGGGATGCTAAACTCGATACGAATACGAGAGCCTGGCTACAAATTGTTGTTGTATTTGTTGGGGTTGGGGCTCCAACACTCAAAACTCAGCAGTGAATCGAGGTTTCAGGGAATGTGAGTACTTTAAACATGCTTAATTCATCTGCCGTGATTCTGTTATCCTGTTGAAATCTGTTGCATGTCCAGCTTTACTTTGGCAAGGACTTTCTGTAAATTCAATTCAATTATCTCTTTCATTTACTGTACAATTAGTTTCCTCTTCGTCCTGTCTTTCTTGCTTGAGACGAGTTTTCTAAAACTTTTTATTTTAATTTCATGAAATCAAATACTTTTTCCTGTTACACAATTTAATGTTATTCCAACACTTTGGTTTATTCTACGAATTCCATTAAAATATAAAAAAATACAAACTTAACTAAACTATTTATCATATTGAAAAAAAATTAAGTTAATTAAAATTAAATTAAAAATTGTTGTCGGAAAATGTTTAGAAATAAACATAAAAATATTGAGTTTAAATAAATAATATTTAAATTCAAATATTTTTTGATACGCTTTCCAGTTTTTTTATATTGAAATACTTCTCTATAATAAGAAAAATCTTACATTCCAAACACTTTAATCAACACGATATTTTTGATAATAATAAAATGAATTAAATTAATTTTATTACATAGTTTTTTTCAAATAATTACTACACATTTCCGTTAGCTTTTTTGAAAAGTTTCTTAAGCTATACACATTCAAAAGCAAACAGCTTTGGGTTCGTGTCTGTGCTATTGGCACAGTTTGGTTACCATTGGCCAAGGGTTTGCGACACAGCTTATATTACACACAGTGACTCTACAACTATACAGTTCCAGCTAAACTGTTGCTACAGCTTTTCAGTATATTGAAGACATTGGCACAGAATTCTCACACGTATCCTCATCGCTATAAGAAATTTGATATTAATTTTTATTGCAGGACTTGCAGAGGACTTGGGCCAAGCTTACTTTTCGATGCGACTCAGAAAGTTTTGGATCTGTTGGTTCTTTCCGATGAGCGCATAGAGCGCTGCAAATCCATGAAAAGCTACGGAGAAACAGACGGCATAATTCAAATGGGATTTCTCGCCGCGATAATAGTTAAAGGCAAAGGAGCAGACGCAGACGAGCCAGGCGAGCGCTGTGTAGGTGAAGAATTTCCAGAAGGATTTCAAGCGATTCCTCTCCAACGACTCAAAGCTCTTCTCCGCTTCGCTTTCCGGCTCCTCACTGATGGCGATCAGTGTGAGAATATAGAAGAAGCAGCAAATGGCGCAGGCAATAAAAATGGGCGCAAAGAAGTAGATCATAATACTCCAGTTACGTGCTAAAAAAAGGACAAGGATAAGAAGGATAAAGATCAAGGATTCAAGATTCTACGCTGACTTACGATCGAACCAACAGGTGTCGCCTCCAAGGACTAGCTTAGCGCCATGATAACTGAAGGCCACAAAGAAGGACCAGCCTATGGCAATTAATACGATCGGTCCAAGGATCAGCCAGAACATCAACTTGGTTAGCACAACTCCATGAAAGCTCAGATACAGTTTGAATGATATAAAGCTCAGTATATAGAAGGACAGGGCCAGAAAGAGCAATGCAAAACTGGCTAAAAGGTAAGCAATCAATGAAAGCCAGAATATATATGGCATCTATAGACTTACGTATAATACGACAGCCGATCGTTGACAGATTTGCGGGATCGTGCAGCGTCAGGTGAGCCATCAGCGCATAGCCAAAGATAACACAGGTTGTGTAGGCCTTGATCGCAACGCCATAGAAGCTATTACGCATTTCGGAGCACATCAGATGCACGATCAGCACTATAAACATTGATATAATGCATATCAGGAGGCCTGCCAGATGATGGATATATCACGGAAGAGAGAGAGAATGAGGTTATATTAAAAAGGTAAGTAAAGTCCCATAGATTATTGTATTGTGCATTGAGATCATCTAAGACTTTGCTTCGGGCATAAAAAGATTACTATGTCATAGAGATCAGAGACACAGATCATGATATTATGAAGATCAGTTGATAGAGGGACTAGAATAACGACACTTATCAAAGATCTAGGGATGCTGTGAGCTTAGAGTTCTTCCTTTCATTACCAGGAATCACCTAGTCATTGTCTAATCTGATCTTATGTATATAAAGAAAATCGAGTAGATCATTATACTACTAAGATCAGTGTCGATGTTGATTAATAGAAGGATTGGGATAATTGCAGCTATTAAGGATTTAGAAAGGAATCTAAACGAAGTTCTGCTGTGAGCTGAGAGCTCTTCCTTTTATTCCCACGAATCATCTAATCTTGATGGTCTATATCCATACTTCAGTTAATGGATTGTTTTCTTAAAGTTTTCATTGCAATCATAAATTTTGAGGTAACGATCTGGCATTCTGGCAAATAGATTCGATTGATCGATACGCATAAAAATCCAGCAATTATTTTTATTGGCAATCTGTGTCTATTTTTGGCCTATTTTCTATATATATTCGCACATTCCCCGCTGGAAGCCAATCATCGCCAGCACTTTTATGATTATGAAAGAGGCTGCAAAGCAATTAAATGAATGATAAATGAAAACGAATTAAGAGCTTACATATAGCATAGGTCCACTCACGCACGCCGAGCACAAAACGTAGTTTCTCCGGAGCACAGGCCAAGGGTTGCCAGCTCCAATTGCTCCGGCCAAGCAGCAAAGGGGTGAAGCAATAGTGCTTTGTAAAGAGATGATCCTGATGTGTGATAGAGCCATCCTGCAAAACGTAAAGAATGAGTAAGGATTGCGGCTGGACCGATCTACAACTGCTTCTACCTCATGTAGCGTCCAGTGCAGGTATTCGGAATCCTTGGTCACAGCGCGCATGTGATCGCAGGGCGTCTTGACGTAGATGCTGAACTTTGATCTCAGTTCCAGCTCCCGCTGTGTGCCATTTTGCAGCTCAATGGTCATGTGACTGTGTCCTGGAGGCTGTGCCGCTTCCATAGCCGGCACCACACATTTCCGACGCTCCAGATCATAGAGCTCTCCGGCAGGACAACAGAATCGGACGCAGGCTTTCAGCTTGCAGACGCAGGCTCGCAAATGCCGGGTAGCCGGCACCCTTATACCATTCTCAATCACAAAATCATATTCCGTTACCAGATGCTTCGGGATGACCGTCCAGTTGTGCACATAGGAGCCATTCATGAAGCTGCCCATGCCATAGCTGCCCGTGATATTCGCCGTATCGATAAAGGCGCACGGATAACGCCCCTCCTCATGATAGCCGCACGTGCGGCGCTGACTCACAATCCACAAGAAGAGGCAGACCAGGAGAAGGAGCCGCAATTGCGCCGTGGACAGAGACATTTTGCAGTTTGTTTATGTTGGAAAGTTTATGTTTGTTTATCTTAATGCGGATTGCCAAATAATCGGAAAAACAAACAGAAACCGAAGCACAAACAGAAACAGAAACAGAAACATTAAAAATGAAATCGAAATTCAAATAAACCTAATGCAGTGACGATGACGTCGAAGGAATTTTAGCTGCTTCTTGTGGAAAATGTGGCCAAAACTCACTCAAAAACTGAAGCGTATTAACCGTATTAGAAAACAGATCATCCTCACCTGGCACAGGTTCAACTTGGACTGCGATTGTTGATTGCTGCCGCAACCGAAACGAATCAAATGGAATAAAACGGAATATCTCGACCTGCACACACCCACAACACGTTCTTCTTGTTGTTGTTGTTGGCGGCGATTTGTTTACAACAACCAAAAGGCAACTGAAACTGAGAAAATTCCGCGTTGACCCGGCGTTTCCAACAGGAAAGCTCTCTACACTCTCCTACAGCTGGGCATAAAGTTGTCTAGCATGGAGCGCAATATATCCTTTTGATCGCAGGACCTTTGGCTCCACCTAACCTTACTACTTTGATATATATATTTCTTCTAATGAAACAATCGCTCTCCTATGCTCCTCTCCCAATCGCAACTATTCCTTTCTTCTCCACTTTATTCATTTCACCATGCAGCGTATACGACAGTCGTTAGGATTGCACTGGGAAGCGAGAGAGAGTAGAGCATAAATAATGCCAAAAGAACCATAATAAGATACAGAACGCGGCGTAGTCGTGCACTCGTCAAATTGGGCAGACAGGAAGGACGGAGAGACAGACAATTGCGTCATTAACAGCACATTTGTTGCGTGCCACTTGACTTGTGGCTCTTGACTTTTGTGCTTAGCCACAAACCACTGACCCACTCACTGACCTATTGACCCCCCCACTGCTCCCAACCCCGAACCCTTCTTCCTGAATAACCTCCTTTTTTTTGTGTTTGTTTGTGCTTGTGGTAAGAACTTTATTAGTTTGTGCATTGTTGGCTTCTTTTATTCAATGTTTTGGGGGCTGGTCAACTATTTGCAAATCGACCATTCAGTCAAACAAATAATTCATGGCATATAATTGAAATGGGGTTAACAGTGGTCCGTTTCGCTGTAACAGCTCAGTTCTTTTTAACAGTTCTCAAAAGTCTATAAATACCTTTGAATATCGCTCCTAAATATAGTCAAGCTATGCCTAATAATTATAATTATAGAGGGAGAAAATAAACAAATTTGTTCTGTAGATAGAAAGAAAAGAACACGTGTTAAGTTTCCTCCATAAAATCTTATGGGTTTTTCTTCTACAAAAATCTACCCAAATAAGAGATTATTATGAAATAATATTTATTTATTATTTAAGCTCCTTTGTTCCTTTTCTCGTCTTAAATGCTATGTTCCTTATGAAGTAACTAGAAGCTCATATCCTTTACTACTTACCACTTTCACAAGCGCTTGAGCTTTGCACAACCGATCCGCGTACTGTTCCCATCACTTCATCTCCACAGAGCTGTCTCTCTCTTTCAGACTTTCTCTTTCTCCCTCTGTGTTAAAAGACCCGGGAAACCCCGACCACTGCTGCAACGCTTCTTTCTTTCTCTTTCCCTCTGGTTTGTAAATTTTCCAGTTTTCTTTATTATCTTTAATTTGTTTGTATTCCATTTGTTTGCTTCTGAATCATTTTCAGTTTTCTTTTTTCTTTCTTATCTTAAATTTTTTTTGTTTCATTGTTTTCCAACTTCTTTCGAAGATTTACCAGTTTTCTTTTTATCATTAATTTGTTCTTTTGCCATTCAGTTTTTCCCACTTCTTTTCCTCTGGATCGGAGATTTTCCACTTTAGTTTTTTCTTTCTTTATTTAATTTTTTCTTGTTCCACTTCTTTCTCTATGGTTCGGAGTTTTGAGAGTTCTCTTTCTATCTCTAATTTTTTTATTCTGGCTTTTTTCTGGATGGATGTTGTACCATATTTTATATCCATTCTTATGTCCCACGTTGAGAAGGCTTAAATTAAAGCTTGTTATTTAAATTCTTCTAAATTAGTTATATATTTTAAATATTTTAATATACTTTGTCTTCCACTGCTGTAAGTTGGCTTTAAATAACCCATAAATTTGATTACCTTATTTGGTTATTGATTTTTGATATTGTTTTGGATGAGAAACAATTGTGGTAGGACGACTTGGTTAAAGGGGTTGTGATTAGCCTAATTGGAATGGGGACTAAAGGTTGACAAGGTAAGTTGCACATGAATTTTGTATTCAGTATTCAATATTCAGCATTCAGTATATATTAAACTGGGTCTAAACGCCGCATTTAGCCCTGAAAATTGAATACGGAATATGTGAGGCTCCCCCACTGGAAAGAAATGTAAGTTAATAGAATAGAAACCAGATAAACTGCTGTTTTATTTATATGTCTATAAGTCATATAACAAGTCTTGGTAAAAGAAAAAAAAATATATATATATAAATTGGTAATTAAATGTGCAAACTTCCGAAATGAATCAGAGATGAGTCATTATATACGTAAATACCAGAGTCTATAGAGCTGAGCAATTGGATGGAGGCAGTGCATCATTGCTTAAAGTGATGTAACTGTGGGCTTATACGGTGAATCTATAGATGAAAAGAATGAACGGATAAATATAGAACTGATCTAGCTGGAATCCACTAACCTGGCGACTTGAGATCACCCTTCTCGTCGAACTTATAGACGCGGGCGTTTATAATGCTCAGATCGGTTTGACTTGATTCGCTGTAAAGGGAATGGACATGGTATTAGTCTAGTTTCTGGAGCGGAATCACTTGCAGGACTTACACATTGATGTACCACCAGGACTTGACGTGCATATTCTTGCCCAGCAGCAGTATAAACCCAGCTACGGCCAGCACCAGTATGCATATGCCGCTCCAGAAATCAATTATAAAGA
Organism: Drosophila repletoides; assembly: GCA_018150835.1. NCBI lineage: Eukaryota > Metazoa > Arthropoda > Insecta > Diptera > Drosophilidae > Drosophila > Drosophila repletoides. Next base: position 4,967,390 of record JAECWQ010000031.1, read on the forward strand.
AATGCTCCCTGAAACGTGCCAATATGTAGACAATCATCTCACGTAGCCACACAGAGAAGACGCCCACCAAATAACCAGTGAAGGCGTAGAAGCTACAAGTGGAGAAGGGTTAGAGGTGAATTCTTTAGCGGCATAAGTTCTGGCCAATCTTACTGGATCTTCATAATGCGCAGCTCGGTGCCCACAATGTACTGGGTATCCGCAGGCAGCTCATAAATGGAGAAATAGGTCTTGAGGCAGCAGCCGATGCTGAAGATCAGGAGCAGCAGTATGGGCGCATAGTAGTAGATCAATATGCCCCAAAGACGTACTGCAGCACGGAAAGGGAAAGAAGAGAAATTAAAATAGAAGAAAGCAAGATATTTTTGGGAGAACTACAAACCATCGAACCAGCAGTAATCCTCGCCAATGCCAGGCTTAAAGTGTTTGGGCAGCTGCGAGTCCTGGGCAAAGGACACTAGAAAACGCAGACCGATCACACAGACAAAAGCTATAAAATAGCATAAGGTGCGTATCCAATTCTTTAAGTTTGTCCCGCGGAACTTGAGCAAAAAGTCAAAGCTGCAAATGGCCAAATACACAAAGGACAACATGATGCAGAAATATGCCAGGAAACCTGAAAAACCAAAGGATCATTAGGCTGGGCAAGAAGGAAAACGGGCAGGAAAAACTTACCTATATTGCGACAGGCCTCGTGGGAGAGATTCATAGGATTCTTGAGCGTCAAATAGACCAGCAGGGAGTAGCCCACAATCACCGAGAGCAGATAATAGATGATCAGCTGGCCATAGTGGCTCTTACGGGCCACATTCACCGAGCTGAGCAGCGACAGTATGAATATATTGATCAATATGGCTATGATGCTGCCTAAGAAATATAAAAGGTATTAGATTTCGTTCTATTAATAATCTGGCCGGGATTGGCTTACATATGGCATAGATCCACACGCGATAACCACGCTGAAAACGCTCACAATTGAGCGGTGTTAGCTCCCAGGCCTTGTTGTGCTCCAGCGGCGTAAAGCAGTATTCATCGGTGCTCCAGAGGCGACCCTCTCGCCACAGACTGCCATTCTCATGCAGATCCCACTGCCAGAAGGATTCATGTTTTCTATCCACAAACTTATTGCGGCAGCCCAGCTCAGTGCGCACCACAAAATGATCCAAGATCTTCACCTGCTCCAGGCCGCTGCGATTGCTATAGCTTAGCTCAATATGCGTGATCTGCCTGGCCTGCGTCGGCTTGCTGCAGTTCCAGCTCTGCGCATTGAACACCTCATCCGCTGGACAACAGAACGTTATGCAGGGCTTCAGCAGGCAGACGCAGCCACGCAAATGCTTTGACGTTCGATACTCCACGCCGTCGATTACCTGGAAATAGTGATGGATGCGTGACGTAAAAAAGGGGTGAAGAGAATGACGGGCATAAGTTGAATCTGGGTCACCGAATAACCAAGGATCGATTGAAATAGGAGCTCAAAACTTATATTTTGGAACTTAAGCCGGAAGAGAGATTGGGTTCGTCGAACCCAGAATACTTTAATCTATTAAATTTTCCATGAATCAAAAAAGCAGGTTCAATATTTCGTGTAAAAAAAGGGCTGTGAGCGTGACTCACGCGCCCATCTCTAACCTTGAAATTATACTCAGCCATCAGCTGAGGCGGCACCACAACGCCGCCATAGGAATAGGAGCCATCCTTTAGCCTTAAGCCATCCGTTATGTTCACTGTATCCGCATAGGCGCAGGGATATTTACCCTTCAAGGGAAATTCTGTTCCCGCTGTTGTTGTTGTTTCTGCTGCTGCTGCTGCCGCTGCTGCGCTAAGGCTGGCTATGATGAAGATCCACACGAGCTTCGCCCACATATTTATTGTTTTCTTTTCTTTATTTCAGCTGCTAATTGCACAATTAAACACGCTGTGGCTGTAAATTTCTGAGGTGTGGTAATTGTTGTGGCTCCAATCTTCATTCTGCACGCCCGTGACGTCACAATAAGCGTCTCGCTGTCGCTGCCTCGGTCGCAGCTGCGATTGACTGCGACGCTGGCGCTGGCTCAAGAATTAAATAAATAAAACACACGCGATGATCGTCTTTTTTTGTTTTTGTTTTTGATGCTGCGCTGCTGTGTTCACCACAAAACAAATCGACAAAAATCAAAAAAAAAAAAAAAACAAACAAGAAAACAGTCAAAAATTGACAAAGCGACGCTGGCGGCGGCGACGTTGACGTTGACGTTGACGCGCGCGGCGACGTCTAAAAACGGCTATGATTGCGACAGCAAAAACGTCGTCGACGCGGCGGGTAGCGTTGGGGAGGGAGGAGCAGCAGCAGCGAACTTTGATGCGTAAACGACCGGCAAGCGGCAAAGCGTCAACGCTCCATGCCGGCCAAGAATAAAAAACATACTAACTGATTAGCCAGTCAGTCACTCAGCAGAGGCAGAAGCAGAAGCAGAAGCAGCAACAGCAACAGAACCAGTACCAGTACCAGTCCCCAATACCCCCCACACCTCTTACCCCATACACAAACCCAAACGCAGACCCAGACCCAACCCAGTGCCAGAGCCCAAGTAATTTTTTTCGATTGTGTGTCGAATTGGAATCTCAGCCATCGCCATTTGTGCGAGCCTCATTCAAAATTCACTTTGTTGGCTATTTACAAATAACAACAACAACAACAAAACCAACAGCTGGCAGCTGGTTTTTAAAAAAAGTTTAAGTTGTACGCGCAGTTCATAAAAGCTTTTATGTTAACACAATGCTGAATGCAAGCATCCGGGTAGTTGTCTTGGCTAAGCTCGCTTTTCGTGGGATCAGTTTCATACAAGCAATTGCTGAATGCTATGACAAAGTTCACATACAACGACTGTTAGCAGTATGGTGGGTGTCTTGGCTAGACCAATTTGATTCAAAGAAAAAAGCTCTCTAACATTAATATCCATCCTAAAAGTATGCAATACAAATTATATCACCCTGCTTTTGCTTACATTGTAAATCTGATATTAAAAAGGACATAACTTTCGTAAATCCTTACAGATTTTGATGCGACTACCCGCGTTCTACTCGTAAGGACCAACTCTATCGATTGGCATCCAAGGATATGGGGGTCATCTAAGGATCATCGACTTGGAAAATTTCAGTGAAGACGCGCGAGAAAACTGGCCAAAAACACAAAATCCAGGATAACTCAAGAACTACAAGGACGATTTGAATGTCCTTTGGTCAGAAGATAGGCCTTATAAAAACTGACCGTTTGAGACAGGATTAGTCAGGATCGGCAAGGACATGGCCGAGTTACAGCTATTTTTCTGTATTCAGAAAAGTCCTTTTTCCTCAGCTCCCTGAAGGATTTTCGTCATTTTGATAACATACGCTGATCTAGCAAGAAACGGGCTATCTGGTGGCCAAAGGACATCTTGATAGTCCTTGAAATGGCTGAGTTACAGGCGTTTTTCTATTTTTAAGCCATTTTTCCTATGCTACCCCCTTAAGAACTTTTCAAGTGGATTTTCTGAGTGAAAAATAGCTGTAACTTGGCCAAATCCTTGCGCATTTGGTCAGAACTGGTCTCGTTTGAATCGTAAGGACGAAAGCTATCGATTGGCATTCAAGGATATGGGGGTCATCTAAGGATCATCGACTTGGAAAATTTCAGTCAAAATGCGAAGGAACAGGCCAAAAAGAGTAAACCTAGAATACCCCAAGAGCCACAAGGACAATTAAAATGTCCTTTGGCCAGAATATAGCCCTTAAGAACACAAACCGTTTGAGACAATATTCGTCAGGATCCGCCAGGATATGGCCGAGCTATTGCTATTTATCTGAATAAAGAAAAGTTATTTTTTCTTAACGCCCCAAAGGATTTTCGTCCTTTTTATTACATATCCTAATTTGGCAGGCAACGGAGTATCTAGTGGCCAAAGGACAGCTCGATAGATCTGCAAATGGCCGAGTCAGACGATTTTCTAGTATCAATGTTAACATTTAACATTTGAACAGATAATTAACATTGGCACTCAACATTTGCACTGTTAACATAACATAGTTGATGCTGCTGAAAATTAGTCGCTAGGGAAGTCAAAAATCGAAGATTGGCGGCTGGGAGTACCAGGCGAACAGAAACCAGCAGCAAGCTCACAAAAACTTAAAAGCTTTTCCGACCCACCCTAAAAGTATGCAATGCTTTGAATATTGTCAGTTAAATTTTGAATGTTGCTGCCTCTGCTTAAATGTAAACTTGATATTGAAAAGGACATAACTTCCGTAAATCCTTACGGATTTTGATGCGGCTACCCGCGTTCTATTCGTAAGGACCAACTCTATCGATTGGCATTCAAGGATATAGGGCTCATCTAAGGATCATCGACTTGAAAAATTTCAGTCGAGATGCGCGAGAAAACGGTTCGAAATCACAAAATCCAGGATAACTCAAGAACGACAAGGACGATTTGAATGTCCTTTGGTCAGTTTATGGCCTTTAAGAATACCCACCGTTTGAGACAGGACTCGTCAATATATGCAAGGACACTCCTGAGTTATAGCTATTTTTCTGTATACAGAAAAGTCCTTTTTTCTCAGCTCCCTGAAGGATTTTTTCTCTTTTTAATATATATCCTGATCCGGCAGGATATGAGCTATCTAAAGGCCAAAGGACATCTTGATAGTCCTTGAAATAGCTGAGCTATAGCCGATTTTCTATTTTTAGGACATTTTTCCTATGCTAACCCCTTGGAAAAATTACAAGCGAATTTTTTTAAGGAAAAAAGCTCTAATTCGGTCAAATTCTTGCAGATTTTGACAGGACCTTTTGCGTTAGGCTTGTAAAGACCACCTCCATCGATTGGCATTCAAGGATATATGGGTCATCTAAGGATCATCGACTTGGGAAATTTCAGCAAGAAAACTGGTCAAAAATATAAAATTTACGATAACTCAAGAATTACAATGACGATGCGAATGTTCTTTGGTAAGTCGATAGCCCCTATATATACTTACCGTTTGGCGTACAGCTTGTCAGGATCTGCTAGGACATGGCCGAGTTATAGACATTATTGTGTATAACACAGAGTCCTTTTTTCTCAGTTTCCCAAAGGACTTTCGTCCTTTTTGTTACTTACCTTGATCTGCCAGGATAATGTTTATCTGGTGGCCAAAGGACATAGCAGTAATTTTGCAAATGATCCAGTTACAGGCAATTTTCTATTTTCAGGACATTTTTCCTATTAAAAGACAGGATTCTTTGGCTTTTCTTTTATTAAACTTGACATAAAATAATATTTTATATTTTATTTTAAGTACATACAGATATATATATGTTTATATTCATATATATATATATAGAGGTGCGTGAGTATGCGTTTCACGAATTTTTAAATAAAGTTTCCTTTGAATTTTCTTGTAAAATTTGTTGTTTTTATGTGAGAAATTAAAAGGATTTTGATTACTTGACAGATCAGATGCACAGTGGGATAAAAGTAATTGCAATTGGAAATGAATTAATCACTAGAATAAATGACGCCTTACATGACTAATCAGATAACAGATTGTTCGTGAATGATAACAATAAGGATAAAGACGAGCACAAGGCTTATTTATGTAGGTACACTCAGAAGAAGAAGAAAAAAAACATGTATATATGTGTGTGTGTGTGTGTGTGTGTGTGTGTGTATCCTGTATCTTAGAAGAAGGGAAATTTGCTAAAATTAAGGATACTTTCAGGGGTCTTCCGAGTGTTAGAGAGATATGCAAGTTATATATATGTATGTGTGTGTGTGTGTGTGTGGGTGTGTGTGTGTGCATGTGTGTAAGTAGAAGTAGTGTCTTTTTAGGTTCTACGATATAATATGGCTGCTAGGGACTGGCTCTGGCTCTGGATCCCAGCTATTCGATGCTTAAGCACGACGCAATGACGTCATCATGGACTAGACCGCAACGCAGTGGACTTTTGTTCAAGGATTCTAATCTCCAGCCCCCGATTCAACGGAAATTGGTTGTACGCTGCTGCTGCTGCTGCTGCTGCTGCTGTTGTTGTTGCTGTTGTTGATGATCTAGAGTCGAGACCAGAGGCTTTTCCACGGAACTCTTCTCCTGCAGCGATAAATTGGCCACACTGCTGGACGTGGTCTTCGTGGAATATTGGCTCTGACGTTGATTACTGCCCTCACGCGCACTGGAGCATCTACGGAGTGGGAGGGGAAATTGGGGAGGGGGAACAATAACAAAGAACATAGAAAAGCGATTAGAATCGATGGAACTATTAATTGAGTGGCAAATTGATAACACACAGAGAGAGAGAGAGAGAGAGAGAGCACCGATACACCGATAGGTTAATTAGTGATATGATATATGGCAGATATCCATACAAATATACCCATATAGAGTTATAGTAATGTATGTAATCGGGTGTTAGCTGGAAATGCAAATATTATTATTCATGGAAATCAGTGAAGCTATTAGGTTTTACTATTTGAATTGATTTACATGCGATTAGAAGTCATTATGCTAAATTACATAGATACAGATACAGATACAGATAGCGATAGCGATAGAGATAGAGATACTTAGTAGCGTTTCGTAGAATGTCGAGCTGGATGTGGAGCACTGTGGTTAATCACGCCTTAGCATTAGCTACTTGGTAAGAGGTTTTACCTTTTTTTTTTTTTTGTTTGTTGTTTTCTCTGATTTTGGTTGATTTGTTTTATATTTTTGATCTAGTCTTAGGATTGTTGTTTTTATTGGGCCTCATGCCATTGACCCCATGGTCAGGCTGTAGCTGTGAGGAGGCCTTCATTTTTAACTTTTCCTGTTTTCCTGTATTAATGTCGGTCGATGTTGAGTTTGTTGAGTTCGATTGATTCGAACTGGGTGACTTTTGCTTCAAGAGTCTTCGTGAATTCGTGCGAATTGAGCCAAAAATGACGGATAACATTGATGTACATTTATCATCTATATACTTAGTGCTTATCTATGTATTGTTGCGTATGTTATACATATATATACCCTACATATATATACATATACACACATATATATATATATATATGTATGTATGTATGTATATAGGTTACTTGGTTACTTGGTATTAGGGCTACGTTTACAATAAATGGACGGATTTATTCATTAGGCTCTGTTATTATTTTGGACGGATGTTATAGCCTCTTTCTTAGCTGGTTTATTTGTGTCGCTTTTGGTATTGGTATTGGTATTGGTATTGGTATTTGTATTGGTATTGGTATTCACTTTTTGATTTTTATTTTGATTTTATGTTATGTTTTTTTTTCTAGCCTCAACTCACAAGTGTTTGAGGCTGAGACTTGGGTGTTGGGTTTGTGTCTTGTGTTTTGGTATTGTTGATGTTGCGGTTCTTTAGCGTTAGCGATACCGAAAGCATTCTGACAACGAAATACAAGAGAATAATTTATATACTAGCTGCGAAATACTGAATACTATTTTGGTATTTTTCTGTATTCTTTCTCTTGGGCCCGTCTTCTAGTGCTCAATCGAAATATTAAGCCAAATTATGGTATATAATCAGGTCTTTTTCGGCTATCAATTTAGCATGACTTTCACTGATAATGGGCCAAGCCTTGCAGGCATTAAAGTATATGGCCAAAATCGGTTTCTGATAAAATTCAGCTCCTTTTCTGTGAAATTCAGTCTAAAGTGAACACTGAAATAGATCTGACTCATAATGAAATGCTGCCAGCAATCAATTTATTTACTTTTTTTTATGTATTTTTGGCTTGTTATTTGGCTAAATCGACAGAGAGAAAAGATTAGAAAACGAGCCCAGATGCATGCAAAGTCCTAACTGCTGTCGGCGTCATATTAATCTTGTTATTAGCATTGCCACGTTACACAACACTGAACAGCGAAGAGGAAGGACGTACGAACTTTGGCCTTTGTCCGGCTAAATGGCTAAACTGCGTGCGAGTGTACGCCGCTCGTCGAGGAGGCAAAGGCATTGCGTATCACGACCAGTTTACGTATTTGATTGGAGGCATCCATGAAGCGCTGTCGCATTGAGTAACTGCTTCCTGCGACTGTAACGCTCTCCGTCTGGCGCAGACTACGCACCCGGACCGTTCTATAACCGTGGCAAGTGAGTCGACGGGACAATAACAGTGAATAGTGAATAACAGCTCAATAAACAGGTGAAAAAAAACAATAATCACACACGCACAGGCAAACAAATACAGAGAGAGAGACCGCATCAAGGACTTACACAGTTTTCATGTACTTATCTCTAATGGGACAATACAAATTGGGAGAGCATTGGAACTCTATGGAACTGGAGGACTCACCTGTTGGATATCAGATGCTTCACCTTCTTCTTCAGCACGAAAAGCATAAAGATAAGAAAACCTTGCATGGCATTGCACAGATCGGATACGTAGAAGATCTTTGTCCACTTCTTGTCGTTGCCCACAAAATAGGAGATTATCTCAGAGGACCAGGTGACGCCCATGATCAGAAACAGTCGCAAGAAGAGTCCAAATCTTAAAGGATTGCTGTATAAGTGAGGTTATAAATCAAATATCAACTGTCATCCGCTTACTTATCCTTTTCAGTACGCAGATTCTTGGTGCTATCCTCCCGAGCTATAATCCTTGCCATTTCCCGCTGCACGCCGTGTATCTTGAAGGCGGTCATCACAAACATAACCGTATTGGCCACAATAATAATGAGTATGGGTCCAAAGAAATAGATCATGGCCGACCAGTTGTTCATGTCCAGCCAACAGAACTGTCCTCCTCCAATGCCAGGCTTAAGCTCCTCCGGCCAATCCGAATATTCCTGTACCAGTACCGTAAACACGAGGAAGATCAGCGCAGAGCCCCACGAATAAAGCGAATAGAGCAGGAAGCGTTTCTTCTCTTGGAAACGATTGATCCCACGTGTGCCTCGGAAATTATGCCATAGATCAAAGCTAATCACATTTAGCCAAAAGAAGGCGGACATAAAGAAGAAATACGCCGTATAACCAAACATCTTGCACGTCGAGCCATACGGATTCACGTCATGCACCAGCAACAGGCAGCACAGCAAAGTATACCCTATAGATAGACCCAGCAGATAGCAGACCAGAGATTTGCCGTGCTGATTACGCAGTTCCGGTATCAACAGATATACGGCAATTGTGAGCAGCATGAACGGAATGGAGAACAGCATAGCTGAAAGAGAGTACACAAAAAATGCATTCAATAAATGAACAATAGTACAATCGATAGTTTCGATTAATAGTAAAAGTTAATCGCTGCCGGAAACGGCTTGAATCATTAACGTTCTCTGAGACAATTTTACTACTCTTCCAGTAAATTCAGGAAGCTTATATCATAAAAAAACCCTCAGATTAAAAAATGATCCAAACTTTAGAATGTTTCCAAAACTTTGATAAAATCAGTGAGCAAAAAAACCCAAATTTTACAAAATTAACATTAAATAATACTTCTGATAAGATCCAGAAATAGTTTCTCTTGCATTGGATTAGCAATAAAAAAACCCACTTTATCTTAATGCTTTTGGGAATTTTAGAGTTTTTTGAGGGCTTTTAATTTGTTTTCAACAATAATCCATAAATTATAGACGTAAGTCTGGTATAATATTGCCTTTTAATTGAAATTAAATTCAATTAATTAATTAGCTTTAGCTGCTGCTCATTTTATTTAAATGATTACTGAAACTTACCAAAACCATTAATTATTTTGACCGTAGTATTCTCATTGAACATGTCACAGTTAGCCGGATTTATGGAGTAGTAGAGATCAGTATCGTTGACAGTGGTGGGCACCAGGCAGAACTCGTTCTTATATATATAACGCATATCATCTTCCCGGAGCAGTGTGCCATTCGCGAACAGCTGATAGGTGTCGTAATAATTGATTTCCGGCAGCAGGGAGAACATCTCTGTACAGGGCCTAAAGCTCTGAACCACAAACTGTTCATAGATATTGACATTCTGAGTGGATCCATTTTTGAGGGTTATATTTATGAATGGCTCTGGCCAGAGCTGCTTGGTGTTGTTATCGTTCTGGCACTCTCTGTTAGTGTAGGTCTGTCCCCAGGGACAGCAGATATTGATGCAGGGCTTCAGTTTGCAGATGCAGCCACGCGTATGCGGTGCCACATCCACACGATCCACTAGATCCTTGTAGATATAGTCGAAAATACCCACATAATGACTGGGTATAAGGACGCCGTTGTAGTTGTAGGTTCCATTCGGAAAGGATGGAAAACCGGTGACATTTACAGTGTCGAAGAAACTGCATTTGGTGTGGATGCCATTGCGCTCATGATAATTCCCCTCCTCGTTCATTGCATAGACCCCAAAAGGGCTGCCTGGCAATAGGCGGAATAACACTAGGAATACGACTCCAATCAATGTGACGCCACAGTAAAGGGATCCACTTCTATGCTGAATTTGCTTCATTTTGTGAGTGCTCTGTGAAATAAATACAAAAACTTTTGAATATTATTCTTGCTGTGAACCGGTTCAAAAGTGCCCCGCTATATATAAATGTGGTTCACCCAAATAATCTTATCTTAATGAATATTTTCCAGGGCTTAAATCAGTACAGAAATAATAAAAAGTACTTTAATGCTCTGATTAAAATCATGCTATCTGGTAGAATCAGCTCAGAGAGAATAAAGGTCGTCTATAAAAAAGTTTATTCCTGCCTCAAAGCCGCCTTTAAACTGATATAAGGCTATAAAGACAAGGTATACAGCGACCGACAAAGGTTATTATGTTTCTCTCTTATCTGCCCGACTTCCTGCAGAAATGTTAGGGTATATAAATAGAAGTACAGATCATACGAACAGACCGAGGAGGAACTCTTTCTCGTTCCGCCTCCCACGACACAACCTTTTCAACAGGTCAGGTTAGCCAATTTAGTACAAGGACATGTGGATTTATTGCGTCAGTTAGTTGTTCAATTAGGACGGAGCATGTCCTTTGGGGCTTGTTCCAGGAAAGTACAACAACAACAATAAGAACAACATTAAGGCTTAGCCAATAGACAGACACACGCAATGTCAGCAATGGGCGTCCTGTTGCGCCTCTATTGTGGAACTCCTCCTGGGCATTAATCATCTGTGAGCACATACAGGAGGACAGGCATATAGACGACAATGTATATACGTCTATATTTATGAATTTCTGTTAAATTGATACTAAGTGCCCGCTTCTGTCAATATCCTGTTCCAGTCTGCTGTCTGCTGTCTGCTGTCTGCGTCAGGCGCTATTTGGCAAAACAACTCCCACCCACCAGCCCAGCCGCCCACACACAGTTATTGGCCTAATGTGGCCATAATAAATTCATTACAAATGCGAAATGTCATCCCTCAAACCCCCAATTCGAAACCCCAAACCAGTGCCCCCACCACAGTGCCATTATCTTATCGGAGCCGACATCAGTGGCGGGGCGTGCAAAGTATAAAGGAAAGTCAAATTTGGCTTAATTCATTGATCGCCACAGTATTTACATATTTGCTGTGGACTCAAGAGCAAACATTTATGAAAGGGAAGGGTATGAATAGGTATAGCTATAGCTATATATGTATAGGAGGAGGAGGACTAAGTGATACGAGTGATACGAGTGACAGAGTGACTGAACCACCGTGGGCTGTATGCACACCCTAGGAATTATCGTGAAATTTATTGGCCCCGTGGGTAAACAGACATTAATTGGCCACAATTTAAGTATTTGTTAAAATTAGCATAATTAATCGCTTAGCATGCAATTGAAATTTCAACAGATAGCCACCCCCCTTTGGGGGTCTAATCAAAACAATTACCCCTTCACCGCTTGGCCACAACCAAAAACAAGAAGAAAAAAGAAACTTGAAAAATTGCCGAAAATATATATATATATATAGACGCACTTGGGCTATAAAATTGAATTATGAGCAGCATTTTCATGAATTGATTTTTACGATTTTCCGGTTTTCCATTTGGAATAAAAGCAATATTATTTTTCTATGTACGATCCGAGTAATTGTATAATTTTGTTGCATATATCAGTTTTTATTGTTTATTTTGTGGTCTCTGTGTGTTGATAAATGCAACAACTGCTGTTTTGGCTCAACAATCGAATTGCTTCCCGATTTATCATACAATTTCTGGATATTCACATTCCCAGTACCAGAAACAGATGGGTAACCAGGCGTACTTCTACGCCATCGATCGAATTATAATACCGATCATAATGTACGATCCATGTGTGATTTATGATGTGTTTCCCAACCTATTGTCTGAATAGCTCTGCCCGATTTCTCATAGAACTACTGGATACTACCAGAAAGAGATTCTTAACCAGTTTACCCAGTATGCCATCGATTGATTTATAATACTACCGATCATAATGTGCGATCCATGTTTGATTTATGATGTGTTTCCCAACCTATTGTCTCTCTGTAGCTCTTCCCGATTTCCCATAGAACTACTGGATACTACCAGAAAGAGATTCTTACCCAGTTTACCCAGTATGCCATCGATCGATTTATAATACTACCGATCATAATGTGCGATCCATGTTTGATTTGCAAGTGTTTCCCAACCCACTTGCTGAATAGCTCTATCGCCTATTGCTTCCCGATTTCTCATAGAAGAACTAGATACTACCAGAAACAGATTCTTAACCAGTTTACCCAGTATGCCATCGATCGATTAATAATACCGATCATAATATACGATGCATGTTTGATTTGCAAGTGTTTCCCAACCTATTGTCTCTCTGTAGCTCTTCCCGATTTCCCATAGAACTACTGGATACTACTAGAAAGAGATGCTTACCCAGTTTACCCAGTATGCCATCGATCGATTTATAATACTGATGATTATAGCTGACGATTCACGATTGATTTACAAGTGTTTCCCAACGAATGTTTTCTGATTCATCTGGCATGGGTCTATGGGTGTGACGCTATTGTCTCTCATATGAATGTTAATTGTAGGATTCGCATATCGTAAGATAATGTCAGCTAGCTGTCAATAATGCCTATTAATATAAGATTTACTCTTTCGATTTATATATATATATATAGAGAGAGAGAGAGAGAGCAAGAGCAGGAAAGAGAGCTTGGAAATGCTGTTGAACTGTTGTGTTCAATGTGAGTAAATTCTTGATAAGATAATGCCAAGAGGGGGCTAATGTCAGACAAAGAATATTCACTAGATATTTATTAATTCCAAGAACTGAACGATTACTGAATACACACAATATATTTTGTTCACTTGAGGTGATCTGATTAATAAGAAAGCGGTTAATAAAAACCCTGTTGATCTATCAAGTTTTATAGGTGTATTACCTATGTAATATGAAAAGGCTTCTTATTCTTTCTGGATACAGTAAAATTAATGGAGATTCCGGAAAGTATTCCGCATTTTATGGCCAATCAACTGCGACGTTGACTCGAGAATGTGTTTTTACGAGAATTTTCATTAATTTTGGATTGCTTCCGTTTGAATAAGCCCAATTGTTTAAATGTTTTTTTATATTCTTTTTTGTTCGATAAGTAGCCAGCACTGAGTAATTGGCTTAATGTTCAGCTCTCTGATTCATGCGGCGCCATTGCCAGTGCGAGGCGATGTGAGGCACTTTTGGCCAAAGTTTACTTACCAATTTGATTCGCTCGCAACACTTTTGATAGGAAACAAACAACATAAATGGCTGTGTATAATTGTAGGCAGATATTATTATTTGGCACAGCTGTGAGAGAGAGCCTGGCTATCGCTGATTTAATAATTATGTATGCTAAAAATGCATAAAGCTCAATAAATGATAAAGCGTCCGGCCGACCGACCGACCCACCAACCGATCAACCGACCGGCAGGGTACTCCGATACGAGAACGCGGAACGTGTCACGCGGCGTATGCGCAATATATGATAATTTTACAATTCAGAAAACGCAATGCGATTTATAAATTAAAAAAACAGTTCACTGGCTGCTGCTGCTGCTGCTGCTGCTGCTGCTGCTGCTGGATTTCTATATTGTTATTTCCCTATGTTAATGGCCATATAACTTATGAGCCTCACGAAATCACAACAAAAAAAACAACAAAAAGACAGAAAAAACCATATGAAACTCACAAATAATTATGTTCTTTCGTTGGGGGAATTTTAAAATGAATGCGCATCAACTAAGTATTATATATGTGTATATATATATATATATGTATATGTATAGTTAAGTGTGTATATGACAGATAGCAGTCGTATATCAGTTTATTGTTTTTATTTTTGTTTTTGTGTTTTTTTTATTATTTAATTATATGTTGGTTAAGTTGGGCACATTATCAGCGCTTCGCTTTGGTCAGACTAAGAGGCAAAGTAAACTACTATTCGGTCGTAGCCCGCGGCTGGAAGAAAACCAATTTGTACTGAAACTCGAACCCACCACACCACCACCACACCGCATACAAGTCAGGGGGTTAAGAGAGGTGAGAAAGATAAACAGCTTTTGCACCAGCCCAAAATATACAATTCTATCTGCGAGTGTGTGTGTGCGTGTGTGTGAGTGTGGTTTTCTTTTCGCGATTATTTTCAAATTCAACAAACTTTTCGCAACATGGCCTGAAGAGTGCGCGGTTCGCTTTGTTAATTGTTGTGGTCTGCGGCCTGCGGCCTGTGGCCTGTGGCCTTTGGCTGGCCCATTGACGGTATTCCTTCCTAATTTGTGTGTTTTTCTTCTTTCTTTTTTTTTCTCCGTATTTTTATAGTTTTGATTCGTGTGAAAATTCCTCAAATACTCGTTTATTTCTGACTCAAAGTATTTTTAGCGCTACTCAAGCATGCTACAATTGCTACCCGGCACACACACACACACACACCCGTACACACACACCCGCACACACACTCACCCGCACACACACACTCACTCGCACACTTGGGCCAAACCCAGTCCAGAAAATTGATTGACGAGCTGCAAACCTCCCAAAAATAGTCCCCTTTTCCCCATTTCCTGAGGCAATTTACAATTATTGGCAAATATTTAGATACACAAAGCGACCCTTAGGATTATTTTATTCTGTTTTTCTTTTCTAATTTCTTCTGCTGCCTAAATCAATCAATACGAAAAGAAAACATTAAAAGGCCTTAAATCAAATGGCCAATTCGTAGAACAGAAAGAAAGGAAGTAATAAATGCTAAAATGTAGCTCTTCATTGATTTTAATCGGCTTTTCTATTTCTTTTTAATTTTAGCTTTTCCTAACTTTCCTCGGTTTTACATTCAATTAATTATTTCGGGCTTTTTAAGAGTGACTGAATACTTTAATAGCATACAGAGTATGTCTTAGTCGATCAGTTTTAAGTCCTTGTTTTCATAATAAAAACTAAGCTGATATTAAACGTATAGAAATTTCGAGCAAATATTGAGAATTTTAAGCAAGAATATTCAACTTTTCACATTAGTTTTCATTCAGTCTGAGC
This sequence comes from Drosophila repletoides, assembly GCA_018150835.1. Classification (NCBI taxonomy): domain Eukaryota; kingdom Metazoa; phylum Arthropoda; class Insecta; order Diptera; family Drosophilidae; genus Drosophila; species Drosophila repletoides. Next base: position 4,982,821 of record JAECWQ010000031.1, read on the forward strand.
CATATTTAAAACTAGCAAGAAAGGACTTGGTGTACAGAAGTAAGGATTAGACAATTATTAGATTAGATTAGATTTATTTACCAATTCTACCCATGGCAGCTATATGCTATAGTAGACCAATTAGCAATCAATCTTGTATATCTAAAATGTAAATTCTTTGAGAAACAAGAAACTTTTAAGCTGATTGTTCAAATGGGAGCTTTAAGTTATGGTTCTTCGATCTCGACAATTTTCGGTCTGCATTTAGAAAATCCAGTCTTACTTAAAAGTTGTAAGTTATACCCAGCTATCTTGGGATACACCGATTAGTCCTATGTTCCCTCAATTCTTTATACATTTCTTGACAAAAATATAAAATATATAATAAATAAGGTATAAAAATACTCTAGTTCTCAAATGAGAAAATCTGGGAAACAAAGGGGATTCATTTGAACTGATGGAATAATATTTTCCTAATATTTTAATGGCCCGATTGAATAATATTTTACTCATATTTTTATGTATTATAAAATCAGTTTGAATGAAACTTTTATTTTCTTGTACTAGGCAAAGTATCTTCTAGATGCCCAGTCCTACTTTATATTTAAGATGGAACTCTTTGTACTTAAGTTCTCTACCGATTTCTAACGCTAAGCTTTTGCTATAATGCCATGATAATACGGCTATATAAAAAGTATGTTCTACCGCTCGGACGTGATTGTAGAACTAACCAGGCTGATGTGCAGAAAGGCTTAGAAACAAGGCTTAAATAGCCCCAGGTTGCTGGTATTTCTCTGCGTGTAAGAGCTAATACCAGAGCTATATCTAGAGAGCTACATATATATATATATAGAGATAAGAGAGAGGAGTGCATTTAGCTAATTAAGGCGTAATTTCATTACACTAATCAAGGACTGCTGCACTGCTGGCTTAGCCATGGCAGCCGCCACCTGCGTGATAAACGCTAGTAAATGCAACTAAATTAATATTACAGATAATGTTTATACTAGAAGCTAATAAGCAATTAAACTGTTATACTGTTATACTGTTATACACAGATATCTGTGGATATTCCTGCTGGACTTTGTTTGTTTACAAACAACGCGACGTGTCATATGGAGCTGAATAGAAGTTCTTAAAGAGGTAAAATCGTGCATTAAATGCTAATTCCCATAAGAGCCGGGCAGCAGACAGAAAAAGTGAAGTGAAATAAACAAAAGTCAAGGCAAACAATAAACAATATAAGTAACAAAAAAACATTTAAACAAATGCCAGCCAAATGTGCACAGTGTAAACAAATTTTATTGCCCGAAGAGTTGAAAGAGGATACAGGGAGAGAGAGAGAGAGAGAGAGAGAGAGCGGAGAGCGCAGAAGAAACATTGCGATGAGCTAACCAATTCAAGGTGAATTCTAGCCGGTTCTGGGCAGGGCCGAAAGGGATGCACAACACGCTTCATGCATTGCGTTAGAGAGCACCTTTGGATGACTCAAAATGCAACAAGTGTTTGATTTTTTAGCCCAGTTTAAAAAACAGAAAAAGAAACAGAAAAAAAAACAGAAAAAAAACAGCTTTTAAGACACTTCTCTATTTGTCATGCAATTAAGGGAACATTATATTTAGTACAAATTTTCCCAGTTAATTACTGACTCAGTGAGCCATAGAAAATCTTGCACAGAGCTCATAAATTTTTGGTTAGTTTTACGAGCCATAAAAATTAAGAAATAATAGAACCAGGGGGAGTGTTATTGCTTAATTCACTTAGAGTGGGGGATTATGTTATCAGAACTATATCTAAATGAGATTCTTCACGAATACCACAAATATTATTTCTGAGATATTTCAACAGCGTGAGTGCTGAATTCTGTCTGTCTGTCTGTCCGTCTGTCCGTCCGTCTGTCTGTCTGACTAGAAACGCCCACTTGAATGGCATCCAAAGTATTTATTTATTTTGCGTCGTTTACAATTAGCTATGCAGGGAATATATAGAAAGCGTTATCTCTTTCCCAATTTTTTCATATTCTTTTCTTTTTTTTTTTTTACACTTACCTCTAAGTATAGTCTATCTGCCGATATATATATATATATGTACATACGAGTGCTATATAACACTTTTCGTATTGCTTCAATCGAGTTGTTTGTTTTTAACCGATCGTTAATAGATGTTTATTGTTTTCGAAATGCCTTTTTGTCACTTGGCTGCAGAACCTATAATGATTTCAAAATATTCTCTCAATTTACTTTACACTTTTATATTGCCTTTGAAATGATTTATGCTTATATATATATATATATATATATATATAGATGTATATAGATAGCTGTACTTATGACTGATAGTAAAACGCGTTAGCCCCTCTTAATATTCAGTATGCAAAGCAGCTCTCAAACAGATAAACCCCATTGATTCGCAGTTCTCTTAAAAAGTATTTGCTGAGCTGGGGTTTTTTTCGCTTCTTCAATTTTTTTCGGTTTTTTTTCGGTTTTTTTCTTTCTTCTTTTAGGTAAAAAGGCTACACGAAACTTGATTTCTGTTGACAATGCTGGATGACAAGTACCAGTAAAAATTGGCAAAAAAAAAAGAAAAGGAGAAAAAAAAATGGTGTACACTTTGTGTGAGTTTATGGGTTATATTTATGCAAAAACCCTGGATAAAACTTGAAATCGGAGTTGCCTGACCAGATAATTACATAAAAAAAAAACGATACAGATTTATACACAAAATGCATTTCACACAGCAAAATATGAAATATAAATCTCAGAGTTTATATTTCTATACAACAACAATAACAACAGAGAAAAAAAAGTGTATAAATTAATGGGAATTCCCGTGTAACACTATGATCACACACCTCGATCTAAGCTCGCGCTGTGACGATATTCCGTATAGCGATCGAACCGGTTTATAGTATTATCATAGCAATTAAGAAAAGCAAAAACTTATACGATATTATTAATGAGTTATCAACAACTCCATTATTATCAACGTTTCTTTCTCTTTCGCAATTCTCGCGAAGCTCTCCCACCGCCGCCGCAACTGGCGACAAACCTAAACGAACTGAGACCAAAATGGAGACACGGCAAACTGATAAACTTGCCTTTCGCTAACATTTCCTTGCACTGTTAACGCGCGCTGTTAACTACTGGGCACTGTTAACAGCTAACAGCGAACAGCGAGCAGCGCACAGTGCGCAGTGTTAAAGTTCCTTTTACGCCTTGTCCGCTCTTCCGTTCGTTATCCGTTGTTACTCTCGTTATCCGTGTAGGCGGATAAACAAAAGCCACATGCCAATTGATAGACGATCGCCAGCCAGCAGCAGTTGAAATGTAAACAAACCCCGAAGTGTTTGTGAATTGCTTTGGTTTGATGCTGCTTCAGCTGCAGACAAAAACGACGAAAAAAAAATAAAAAAAAAACCTGCTGATTGGCTCTCAATCAAAATTTTGCCTCAAGCTATGATTCAAAGTGTTTTTATTTTTTTTTTATTTATTATTTATTATTGTTTTGTATTTTGTATTTATCTATTTAATTGCCTTTGCTTGCAATTCAATTAGCCAGCTAAAGCTCAGCCACACGCAAGTTAAATGAGTCAAGCTTTCGAGCTGAACTGTAACTGCGCCTGCATGCACGTGCATAACAGAGAGCTTAATTCTAACTGTAGTTCTCTCGTTATCTATCTCTCCATCTCCATCTACTTACTTTGCTTGCCTATACCCTATGAAAAGTAGTTCCTATGTATGAAGTATATAACAGAAATACTGGAAAACTGATCGTTAAGATCTTTTATTGTCTCACTTTATCTCATCTTTTATTATCTACGGAAACTTAGGAACTCATCTTTATTGTCTATTTAAATTTCTAATGTTATTAACTATTCATTTTTTTATATGTAATAAATACTGAATAAGTGAGAGGTATTCTCATAACATTACATAGATTTGTCAGGGTATTTAGCTGTAGGCTTGATTAGCATAAAGCTTCCTTCGTTCTTGCTTTGATCTGATTTTACTCATTTCTTTTAGTCAGCTCTTCTGTCTGTTAACAGTTAAGCTATCTATTAACTAGCACTAGGGTCAATTGACCCAATGGTAAAAACAAATGTTAAACTAGAAATATGAATTTGATGTCCGTAGTTTTGAAAAACACGTAGTACCCAGTAGGTAAAATACTAAATTCGCCTTGTGCCTGAGTACGTGTTCAAAGTCAGATAATGCATGGGCAACGACAATAGCAATTATACCGATATGATATAATACATTAATTCGATTATATATATATATATATATAAATGTATAAGTATGTGTTGAGATCGAAATGTAGAAACAAATTATAAATTAATAAATTTCGGGTGGTCCCTGTGTTCGTCTGATTTATAACCAAAATTCGATTTGCAACGAAAGAAAGAAAAAAAAACAATTGCCAATTATTGTTATGGCTTTGAAAACAATCAAAATGTTTTGTATATACATAAAAGGCGGAGTATAAACAGATTTGTATTTAATAAGCCCATCAAATGTGTTTAACACTGAGGACGTGAGTCTGGCACGACAGGGCAAGGGATCTCGCAACGGAACGGAACGAAACGAAACGGAACGGAATGGAATGGAACTTATTCCATGGTATTCCCGAATTACAAACTTATATAAATGTGACATTGTCGAAGACAAGAGAGTTCAGAAAAACTGGTTTTATTTTCGTTTAACATTGAGCACTGAGCACTGAGCACTGAGCATCGAGTGCCGGCAACTACAAGCAGATACAAAAGTATTGTCAAAGATTCAGAGATTCAGTACAAACAAGAAAAAAGCAAAAGAAAAAGAAAGAAACCGCCAAAAAAAATATATAATGAATATTATAAAAACCATTAAGAAATAACAGCGCAGTCTTGTGGGCAGCTGTTGTGCCAGCCATAAAAATCGAATTTTAATCGCCCCAGCCCGGCATCCAAGGCTCCAATTTGCTCTCTAAAACTGAAGATCATAGTGGAACGGTTGCCAAATAAAACTGACCTTCAGAGCCCGAAGTCGTCGAGCGCAGAGCGTAGAGCTTAGGGAGAGCAGGAGGCTGCGCCAAAATTCCCGAATAATCCGAAACAGATGTCCAACAACTTTTGTATCAAGTGTCACAGTTCACAGTTAAAGCACACACACACACACACACACACACCCACACCCACTCACACACGCAAGTCATTTAATTAGAGATCTTTTATAGAGCGCAAATATTTAACCATTGCGATTAGAACAAAACAAAAAAAAATAAGGAACACAAAACTATTTAATGTTAATGAATTTTGATTATCTTTTAAAGTTTCGTACTTTTTAAACTTAACGTATTTTCATTTAATTAAATTTTCCCCGTCTTCGTTTTGTTTACTTGTTTGTTTAACCGCTACCGAACTTCTGAAATTGCTGAATTCGCTTCAACTGAGCAAATGTCTTCGCCTGTTAATTAACAGCGCTGTGGCCGAAAGCTTTGCAAAAAGCTTTCGCCTTTAACATATGCCGAAAAGTCTACAGTTATATTCGTTGCAAAGCTTTATGAACTTAATAATGAATAAACGAAATAATAGCAATAATGTCTTTCCGCCTAAGACATACCCTGTTAATTCAAGCCCGAGATTAGAGAATGAAAATAAATATGATATTTCATATTTCCAGAAATGCCTTCTAAATAAGTTTATAAACTTTTATAATACCCTCTTGGAATTGTAGAATGAAATACTAATTAGCTTAATGCCTGCTTTCATTGTTAAAAACCTATAAGATATTATTAGATGTAAGCTGCTAATTAAATTCAAATTAATTTAATATTAGCTTACCTTGCTGCAAGCCTTTATGATACTATTAGATATAAACTCCTATTCATATTTAAATTACTTTTCTGATAACATATTATTATAGAGAAACACACTATCATATCATTAGGTTTTGACAGCTCAAGTTTTACGCCCCACTAATTATGGAGCTCAGAAAGTCAGATGGAATAATGAAGTTCATAGAATACATCTGATAATTTCCAGTGTTGAATTTTATATAAATAAATTTATTGTATATTCAGAGATACATTTCGGAAATGAAATAAGAACTTTATTTAAGGAAGATCTATGAGAATGCCTCTAATAATTCTAAGACAAAGCTTTTGATCGTTAGGCTGAAGTATCATCTTATATTTAGTCGTACTATTCGAGTATTGATGGATTGATTTAAATTTATACCCTGTGCTTCCCCTGGAATCATTTTGCTCTTGGAGAAAAGACTTTTGAGCAACGAATGGACAATTAATTCATCATTATCGATGATAATTTTTATATAGAAATACAGAGTAAAATGCCTTGGGCTGGGTAACTCACAGACATTTAAAGTCTTGGCCAAAGAAAATTGGCTAATAGAATTATTCTTAATAGAAAGTTTATCACAAAGAAAACCTGTTGTAATATTACTGACGGGAAATTGCTGTTTAAAATTGTTAAGTAATTGGCATAATTTATTATGCAAAGTTTTCATAATTCCCCAGACATTTCTACCTGATAATATTGATTAAAAATAAATTAGAACACATCTGTTTTACCACAGCAACTATTAAATTACTCTTATCAAAACTTGAGCAGGTTTATGGCTGTCGCACATTTTCATGACTAGATTGTTGGTCTCTTATTAAATGTAAATTTATTATATAGATAATTGCTCTTCATGGCGATTTCTCTTTAAATTAATTTAATGAGAGTGCTCACGCCAGTAGATACCCTGCAACTGAGTCTAAGATACCCTAGCAACATGTTGTTGCCAAAAGCCAGGGGGACGAGCTTATTCTCTGTTTTTCTAGGTTTGGCTTGTCTCTTAGCATAAAATGGCTCTGGCTAAAAAGTATAATTAGGGTGAACCCCTTTAACCCTGCATAATCAGTTGTCTAGCCGTATAATTAGGAGATATTAAATTTGCTAAATAAAAGTAGAGTTTTCTTAGGAAAAATATCTCTTTGTTTATCTTTTATGGGAACGATATGTGCCAAGTAAATATAATCAAAGATAATGTAATGGAAATACCGTTGATAACGCCAATAATATTCCAATTTCCGAATGGAAGAGAGGCAATTTATTTTGTACGTTTATATAATTTATTTCCATTTCACTCGTATCTATTCAGCATTTAATCATCTTCATTATCTGGCCTGGTACGTCTGCACTTTCTGCGACAAGCCTCCAGAGTGCAATAACGATTCCCGTTGCCTCCACAGCCCTTGTAGGATAATTTCTTACAGGATCGACTCCTACGATCGAAGTACCACATATCTTCATTGGCATTCCTGCGACAGGATGGCTCACGGGAATTTCCCTCATTCTTCCTGCCAATGCAATTCGGCTCCTCTATAGAAACGTACACAAGTAATTAATTAATTTCAAGCTGAAATACTTAATTCTGTCTAATTACTTACCATTATTACGGAGACTGCCACGACAACGACGCTGACCCTCAGTGTGGGCCACATAGAGCGCCAGGCAAGCCAAGATCAAAATAAACTTCATTTTGGTCAGAAGTCAGGAAACTCTGTTCAGTTTGAACTGATTTACAACAGAACTTATAGCCCTTTATATAGCCTGGTTCTGTTAGGTCTCAAGACCATTGACTTAACGCAGCTGTTCCAAAACGTGTTCCCAACAATTGAAGCTCAATTCAAAATAATGAATTGCCGTTCAATTCTGAATATCACGTAATTTTATAAAGGTCCATAAAAATGCATTATATTACAAATATTTATAGAGAAGACTATTGTAATATGCACTCTAATTCAGCTAGATTTAGTAGGAGATAGATAGATAGTAGTAGATAGATAGTAGTAGATGGATAGTAGTAGATAGATAGTAGTAGATAGATAGTAGTAGATGGATAGTAGTAGATAGATAGTAGTAGATAGATAGTAGTAGATAGATAGTAGTAGATAGATAGTAGCAAATAGTAAGTAGAAACTATGTACATAGAAGATAGTAGTAGTAGCAGATAGATAGTAGTAGATGAATAGTAGTAGATAGTAGAAAAGGTTTGCAGATTAGAACAAGCCTTTGAAAATGGTTACTGAATTTATTTATTTTGACCCACTATTCCTATAGCAATTTTATACAACTAATTTGTAAATATTATTTAGACATTTTGAGCTATAAACAACTTCTCTACACAATAAGTCTTCAAGCAGATTGCTACTTTTCACAGTAACTAAAAGATATAGCAGTCCGATCCTGATCGAAAAGAAGACTGCTATAATATGCAGTCTAATTCATTCACTCATAATAGACTTAATTATATATAAACAGACTGAAGCTTTCGTGGCTATATCAAGACGGCTCTTCATCCTGTTGAAGATCCCTTCTTCAATGCTCCTTGAATAATTCCCTCTGCAAGGGGAATAACAAAAATAAAACTCAGAAGTACTCGAAAATATTACTTAAATGCAGTTGACTTTTATTATTAAAATATGAATACTTGAAAATAGATTCTAATATTATTGGCAAAAAGCTCTAAAACAATAAATTATTTCAAATGAGTTTCAGTTTTAGAAATGTGTATAAAATCTTCTGGTTCAGTTTCAGTGCATCGATAATTCGAATGACTTCTGCGAGTTAGTAGTTATTAAATGATTACATACCCTATAAAAATATATTATATTACATGCGCTTTAGTTGAGATTAAATAGACGATTTTTCAAATCAAACAAATAAAAAATTATGTTAAGGAAAAGCTATCTTCGGCGCGCCGAATATTATATACACTTGTAAACTAGATTGTTCCGATGGCAGCTATACAATATAGTAGGCCGATCTTAGTGATTATTTCTGAGTAGTTGAAATAAGATATCTTGAAAAAACAAACGGTTCTCGTCCTGATCAATTATATATATATAGCTTATGGGATCGGAGGTGAATCGTTCCATGCATTACACATATCGGGACAAAACTATAATACTCTTTACAAGTGTATACAAATAAATATACATATATATATATATATGTATATAAATGCGAAGTAATCTGAATATATCACGGTAATTTTTAAAGTGTTTTCGTTGCTTCCGATGTTACGAACTTTGCAGTATCTTTTCAAATCTAGTGGAGTGGCTGACATTCTTGATTGATCTTTGAGTTGATCTCATAGCATTGTTTCGGAACTGCCGTTTCTGCTGATGAAACCTGGAAAAATTGAATAACTATTAGTAAGGATTGAGATAAATGTAAAATGATAAAAACACGATTGGATTATGAAATATTACAGATTGAATATTAATTAGAATATACCCACACCAGATGAAAAGCAATAGCAAAAATTGTCATGCAAATAAAATTACTTCGTGCAGAGTGCAAAATGTTCGATAACTTCGATAAACAGAAGAGTTAAAGTAACGAAAATAAGCATAAAAGAAAACTTGGAAGACAATTCGTCTTTTTCCCTACCTAATTCAAGATACTCGGGCCAATATTTTTACCGTTCCTTTCTTGCAATGCGATCTCCTCTTCGGAGCCGTCCTCTTCAGATGTATCTTCTATACCCCGAATACTTTACCATACAAAATAAACCCAATTTTATATATTATACGAATATCATTATAGACTGACACTGTGAGAGACTAACCGATTTGAAATTAGCTTCAAAACTCTTGATTTCAACACGAAGAGAATGAATATGATGACTCCCTGAGCGTTGTTGATGTAATCGAAAATTGAGAATATTTTTTCCAAATTTTTCTGATTCTGCACCAAATATGCAAATATCTCAAAGGTCCATGTCACGCCCATAATAACAAAGAGGCGTACAAATAAACTGTAACTGTATTAAAAAAAGGAATAAATTATTAACCAAATGACAATAATCCACATCAATCGATTCTTACTTTGCCTGGTCCGAGCTGACGCGTGCCTCGGGCTCCTCGGCAGTTGCAACGCTCTTCAGCTCCCTTCTCACTTCAATGATGCGAATGGCCTATAGATAAGACAGATAAGAGAGAAGGATCTTCATTGAGTCCTTTCGAGGAACTGCCGTCTTACCGTCAGTACGAACATTGTAATATTGAACATGATCTGAATTGCAATAGGTCCATGGAAATAAAGCATCGCAGACCAGTCATCAGCTATAAAATGATTTTTCTTAAGCCTGCAGTTGATGCTTCCAGTCGATCAACTCACTTTTAACCCAACAATTGTACAGAGCAACTCCAGGCATCCAGGCTAATTCATTTGACATATCAGAATCCAGTGAACTATCAATTATAATCACAACTACGGTTAGTAGAAGAGCCGTAGTCCAGGCGTAGATGCTGTAGGCCAGGAAACGATGTTTATTTGCGTATCGCTGGACATTGTAGTTGTTTCTTCGGAAACAGTTCCATAAATCGTAGCTGATGATAGTTAGCCAGAGAAAGCTGGCCATTACGGCAAAGTAGCCCACATAGCCTGAAAGGGTATATTTTATTCAGTAGATTGTCAGAGTAGAGAGTACATTTTAAATACCATTTGTCTGACAAAGGGGCTTGCTCCAAGATCCTTTCCAAGAATCGGCTAGCAGCAACAAATATGTCACTACCAAGCTGCACATATAGCAGACAAAGCAATATCCGTGTAGAGTCCTCAGCTTGGGCAGCCAGAGGTATACGAAGATTGTTAATATCAGGCAGATTATCGAGAGTACGCGCACTGTAAACAAGATCAGATACAGCTATTAGCAGAGTTCTCCTTCTACTTGGATCAGCTTTCTGGGTTACATGTATTGAATAGCCATTGACTAGGAGCCGGTTCATAGCAATTGTGCGGCACCAGCATAAGGACAGTTTCGTTATCCCCGTTCTCAATCGGATGGGGCTGCAGGCAATATTCCTGCTTGGACATCTCTCTGTTATCGAAGGTCCGTAAAAGTTTTCCATTCTGCAATATCACAAGAAATTTGACTTAAAAAACTCTGCGGCCAATAGCACAGCTCTCACCTCGAACAGTGTCCACTGATTGGTCTCATCATGCAAAGCATCCAGATGAAAATGTCCAGAACAAGGCACTGGCAGATGTCGTTGAACAACAAAATCATCCAGAATATGTTTTCTCACCACTCTCCCGTCGGACAGTGTTATATTCACGAAGGGATCGAAGTCAACTGCCTCATTAATATCCCCGCTGCACTTACGTTCCCCCTCTATAAGCATCAGATTGTGATGGCAACAGAAACGCACACAGGCTCCCAGCTTACAGGCACATCCTCTCAAGTGTTTGGGCACATCCACCTTCTCTCCATCCACAAGAATTTCATAGTCGTATTCCCCAGTTTGGTCTGGTGGAATTATTAGCTTCTCGTAGCCATACGAACCATTCGGGAACTTCTTGCTCTCACTCAAGTCAACCGTATCAAAGTAATCACATCCGGGTATATCAGCTAGGGTGCTGGTTACTAATAGGAGCGCTAGTAGAATTCCATTCAGTATTTGCATTTTATAAAGGCATACGCTTTCTGAAAGTATTTTTATATAATATTAGATTAAGAACGGAAACGAAATGAATGAGATTGCTGGAATAAGTCCCATGACTAATTCCTAATTCATTTTAATTTATTCTGCGTTGTTTTATTCACAAGAATTCCAAGGAACAATCAACTTTTTATATCATTTTTTTATTATTGTTGACACGCGTAGTGAGTCTTCTGTTGTTTTTCAATTAAAAATCTAGTAAGGAAATGCCGGACAGACTGAAATAAGCATTTGAAAAATTGATTTATTCTGACCGATTGTTCCTATGGTCGCTCTGATATAGTATACCGATCTTGACAGTTTCTATCTGCATTTAGAAGAGACATTCTGAGATCCATCTTGTAATTTAAGATATCTTCAAAAAGAAAGGGTTATCCATGCAACAACTTTTGAACCGATCTTTCCAATCCACAGCAGCTTTATGATATACTTGTCTGATCTCTCAATAATGGCTATATATAGACTTGCTGCTTGATTCCGATCAATAATAAATATATTACTTTTGCAGATGTCTCGCAGCAACACTTACGTTCCACTTATTCAGATTATATGTCCACTATATATATATATATAGTATTGGGAAATGGATCTAGCTAGATTAGCAGGAGAATCGCGAATAAAATCCACCCACAGTTTTATGTGTATCTTGCATTCAAATTTCTTTGCTAAAAAGTTTGTTGACTGGCAAAATACCATGAAATCAAGTATACTCAGATGTGTCTGTATTTACTTGTAGCTTGCTCAAGAAAATAATGTCTAGACAACGAGATACCCTTTATTTTATTATTAGTACCCGAAGCTATTCCCATGGGTGAATGGTTTAACGCATATGGCTCTATCCACTTGGCATTTGATGGGTACAGGGTATTCATATATATGTGCGTATACACAATGAATTTATGCATATATTAAAAGATATATTTGACTATATAGACAAATATGTGTATATTAATGACTTTGGCACACAAGAATAATAAACAAAGTACGAATCTACACTTGAAAAAAAGGAAGATCTTTATACCAAGTTATAAAATCATTGTTGAGTTGAAAATCCGTTAATAGTACGAAAGTAACATAAAAAATAAACTTTAAGAATTTTTTAATTAAAAAATTCTCTGCATTTCTTTCAGTATATTGTGGCCAAAATGCAATCGCCTGAAATATTCCATATTGTTTCCAGATGGTTGTTGTCTCAGCTCAATGCCCTAACCCAGAGCAAGCTTCAATGCCAACCACATTTCATGGCCATATTTTACAATCTTCTTAAGTGAATTCAAAATTGGCAATTTATATCGAAAACAGACCAAAAAAAAAAAAAAACAAATTTTATGTTAGCACATGTATTCCAGTGCTTTGGAAAGCCACGAAAATAATTAAGGAACGCACAGTAAAAAAATGTGAGCTTAAAACAAATATTATAAATTGGTAGGAAGTCAGTTGAAATATTTTTCCAATTTTTTATGATGCATAGGCAACAAAAGTTAACTAATCTTAAGATTTTAATGGGTATCACCATCACGTTAAGACCTGGCTGCAGGGTATGTGCAAGTCGATTATTCTTAATTGTTATTTTCTATGCACATCTAGAGAATATATTTGTTTTCGTTCCTTGGAAGAGTATTTTGGGCTTGCTCTCAAGTTGAACGTTGCCAAATGATTGATTGAAGTTCATTGGAAACATGCAGTTTATTCAGTCACTGGTCACAACACAGCTATTCATCATCGGCTCCTTACTTACTTCTGTTTGAATTATAGACAAATACATATATAATCTGCTATACACACACACGCACACACACACACACACACAATCGCCTCATTCATCAGGTTCCCCAAACACCGCAATGAATTACAACGCCGGCTATTTGTTTACGCTGCACACAAAAAAAAAAGAAAACCGCAAAGGGAGAGGAGAGCACAATGAGAAGGCGAGAATATATATTCATATTTATATATGTATGTATATATGTACTATATTTACGCTAATCTCCCGTTTTAATTATGTTTGTGTGCAACAACTTACTGGGACGAAACAGTGACACATTCCCAAGCAACATTTCGCGACTAAAGGCTGGCGCATATTGTGCGAATATGAGGAATTTTATTTCGTTTTTCTTCTTTATTTTGCACACTAAATGACGCCATCCGAACGAGAATGAACATGTCTCTCTCCCTCTCTCTCTCTCTCTCGCTCTCTCTCTCTCTGGCTGCCGATATGCACAATTAACAGTAGAAAAGGCATGCAGAAAAAGAAAGAGCTGTTCATTAAACTTTACTTGGAATTAATTAAATACACAAATTTCGTAGAATTCGTTGAACTGTATACAAACACATACATATATATATCTATGTACATATATGCTGTCTATACACATACATACATATGTATATGTGTCTGTGTACACAGACATTAATACCTATCAGTTATCGCTTGCAGCTTAATCCTCAAAGCAAACTTTAAGCCGAATGCTTCAATTTTTCGAGAGAGAGAGAGAGATACAATTCTCTCTCAACATTTTTGCACGAAGAGCGTAGAGCGTACAGTTTGCCAGAATTCAGAGATAATGTTTGTATGTGTGTGTATGTGCACATATACAATGCTTGGGGCGTACATATGGCTGTATGTCTGTATGTGTGTATGCAGATACGAGCTTGCTCTCTGCTCTGTTGTTAGCAGATTTGCTTACCTGTTGCCACTGAGTGAAGACAAACACAGGCGAAGTACTTGCACTTTCGTTCGCCTTGGATGTCTCTTAGCCAAGTCTATTATTATATACAGAGGTGAATCAGCGCATTAGAGATAGAGATACATATATTCAATTAAGTCTAGACAGGGCTGATGACTAAGTCGTTACTGAAATATGCACATCTTCAGGCCAAAACCAAATGGAGGGGCACTCACAAATACCTCACTATTAGCCAGCTTGTCGTAGGCTTCAGTATGCGGTAATTATACGTTTGCCGGCAACTATTCTGGCTAAGTGTGAACAAGCAGCACTACTTTCTCCACACGCAATCAATCAGAGGACACTTTGGTTTATTATTATATAAATGATTATATATTGGGTTGGGCAATTTAAATTGTCTAGCTTCTGCTGTACATTTGCCTGAGCACCGCTACAATTGAGTAGGATTTGCTCATTATATAGGTGAAACTTGGCAGTGTTAGGCCCATGAATCCTCCAGCTGTGAAAAGAAAAGGACGCTCCGCATTTATCATGAAGATTAACAGAGTTTGCTTACACCTCTTGTCAAACTGATGCCAACTGCAACCAAAGCCAGAGGTTGAGAGGGTCTTGCTCTATGGACATAAGGCTATAAAATGATATCAGATAATTGATAAGAGTAGTTTTACCTGCTCGTAAACCTCATTGCCAAACCAGCAGTACAGGAACAATTGACAGAGCACACAGCATAGCAGCAGATCCATAATAATTGAGCTCTTCGAGCCGTCTCCGACAATCACTTGGAATGCTGTCATAGCAACGATCAATACGGAGCTGAGAAATTGCAGTATTACGGGCAGACTATAGATGCGTTCCACTTGCTGGCGTAATCTAAAACATAAATCGAATAAGATTCCATGTCCATATTGATGCAATCATCAAGAATTACACTATTATTTCGCAGTGATACTTCACAATGGATAGGAGCCAGTGATAGGGTTCAACTCTCAGTTTCTCACTGTCCGATGACAGGAAGAGCTGATCGAAAGCCAAGTTTAGAACCTTTAGGTGCATGCATATCTGGTTCATAAGTAATACGTTCAGACAGTCAATGGTTGTTATAGCCAACGCCAGGAGAGCAACACTCAGTCCCATATAAATATATTGTACGATGGGTGGAATAAAATCCGGCATTTGGGCTGTATACGGAAAACGGCCACCGGCAAATTCCTCTGGAACTAATTCACAAGGATTTTCAGTAATTGAGGCCAGTTATTAAATGAGTAATCTCACCTAGCAGTATCATAATTAAGCCCAATACGCCCGGCAATAAGACCAAATTGAAATACATTAACATTACGAACTTGCCTTTCAATTCAGCTTTATGGAAGGTTTCTATTTGCTCCTCCGATAGGACACAGCTGCGTGTGATGGCTGTCAACTTACGGACAATCTCCTTTAGACCTTCGTAGTGATAGTAGGTGTTGAATACCTGATAACAGACCAATAAATCTAGGCCATTTAATATAGATGTACACATATTTTGGAGCTTACCTTTAACCAATAGACCACATGAGTCAAGGACAAGACAACGTTTTGGGTCATTCTGTCCAGATCCTGCCAATTGAGGCACAGATCGTAGAGCTCAAAGACCACATACCAAAAGAGCGCAAATAGTATAAACGCTCCAAGTAATATAATCCACAGTTTCTGCAGATGCGTCTCCTGCTTTAGGCCCAAAAGAGGTAATCCCACCAGCTGTGCCAGCCACAAATTCAACTCAATGGATCCCATTCGACCCTCTGCCGCATTTGAGGGTAGAATGCGTTGACTTATGGCCAGTAACTTTTCCATTTCTTGATTTGCAGTCCTACCTGCTTACTCTGCTCTATATATATATATATATGAATGGATATAAATCCATCGCGTGAATTACAAGCCAGCCTACATTTAAATAAGTAATTTATTGAAAGTGTCAGTTCTCCTAATTGGCTCTAATCATATCAATCAAGTTACCAAATGATTGGACAATTGACTTCTTTAAATATTTATAATAATACAGCATAATATCTACAATATATTCTCCATCCAAAAACAAAAAGGAGCGCTTTTACTCACACAGTAATTTATTTATTTCAGTTATTCATTTGATACCGACTACACAGAGATAAAAACGGCATACTAAATTTAAGTTTAAGGATTAAATAATTGAATCAATCCCTTCTTTCTTTGGGCCAACAAATCTTGTTGGGATTAAATCTTTAACTTAGATTTTAATTTAAAAGAATCTTCTGGTTGGTGGCTTAGTATTGTATTATATAATTTATTGAATAATTGCTATATTAATATAATTATAAATATTGAAAAATGATTATAGGATTGAATAATGAATAACTCAGACTGGGGACAAAGTATAAAAAGCAGATTAAAATCATATATAAAATCGAGCAGGAACGAAAGGAAGCTTGTTAATAGTTAGTTGCACAGGCTAAGAATATGTTAGAAGCGATATCGGAAATTCAGTTACGGAGTACTTCTTGAAGGATTCCCTTTAATACCGGATCCTGCACCTTGATAGTTTGAAAGAATTACAGCATTCTGGCAGTTCTTATGCCTGTATTGAATTCTGGAAGATGAGATGATGGTAAGCTGATGTTCTATACAAAAACATAAAATTAAATTATAAATAAACCCAAAAACAGATCCCATGCAAGAAATTGAGTAGATAATAAAATAGTATCTTGTGGCCATACCATGTGAGAGACAAATCCATAACCAAAGCAGATGCAACACGTTTAAAACAATGAATTATTAGTAGAACAACCATTAAAGTTATAAACAACAAGCACAAAAAAAAAAAAAACAAATGAAATTAAATAAAAAGCTAATTGTTTTTACCTAATGTAAAATGCTAGGGCTGAAGTTTTTGATATCGCCTTTCATATTTTGCAATGCGATCTCCTCTTCGGAGCCGCCGTCCTCAGATGTTGCTTTTATACCCCGAATACTTTACCATAAAATAAGGCCAATTATAAATATATAAATGTTTAAATAGGTCTGTACATTGGCGGTATATCACCAGAAATGGAATACTCACCGATCTGAAATTAGTTTTAGAACGCTACGCTTGAGCACAAACAATATGAATATAATAATTCCCTGGGAAGCATTGAGGTAATCGAAAAATAGAAAGATTTTCATCAACATTCCATGATTTTGTGACAGATATGAAAATATTTCAAAGGTCCACGTCACGCCCATGATAACAAAGAGGCGTACAAATAAGCCGTAGCTACATTAAATTCAAAAATATATAAACATATATATCAATTGTGGATTCTATATGGATTCTGAATATATGTCTAGTTCTTACTTACGTCTGCCTATCGGAGTTGAGTCGCTTATGACGCCCCTGACGTGCTCCAATATCTTTCATAACATTAACAATACGCAGAGCCTATTAGGAACAGCCAACAATTCGACAATATATGGATATTATGGGGTATAAAAAGATGGTTTTTCTCACCGTAAGTATGAACATTATCACATTGAAAACAATCTGAAGTGACATCGGTCCATAGAAATATATCATTGCGGACCAGTCATCGGCTGAAAGAGGGGTACAAAAAATAATGAACGATATTCACTTAGCTGGACGGACAACAGACTTTTAATCCAACAAGTGTATACTCCCACTCCTGGCATCCAAAACAATTCATCATCGTTATTCATATCCATCTTAAAATCAATCAGAATTACACAAAAGGTCAGTGAAATAGCGATGCCATACACATAGAGTTCGTACATTGTTAGAAGAGAGCGGGGAGTAGACCTTTGAACCGTGTAGCTACCACGAAAACTGATATATAGATCGAAACTTATGACCGTCAGCCAAAGGAAACTGGCCATTACAGCAAAGTAACCCACATAACCTGGAACGATACATCTTTCCAATTCAATTATACCAAATAAAACTGAGGAGTGTCCTTTTTGCTTACCATTTAACAAACAACTGTACATTTCTTCCGGCCATCTAAACTTGTCCAAAAGCAAAAGTGTATAAGCCACGAGAAGACACAGCATATAGCAAACTAAAAAATATCCGTGCTTATTTCGAAGCCTTGCCAGCGTAACGTAGACGATAGTCGTTAGGATTAGGCAAATTATTGTCAAAATTAATACTGAAATCCAGAAAATATACATTAACTTATAGAAAAATCATTCTTTTCTGACTGACGGACTGACTGATCTTACCAATTGTTATTGGCCATGGACTCTCAAGAGGATCCTCGCACATATGCGGCACTAAAGAGATTATCGTTTCATTCTCATTGCTCCTAATCGGATGGGGCTGTAGACAATATTCCTGCTTGGATAGCTTGCGTTCGGTATAATGACGTAGTAAATTTCCATTCTGAAAATAAGATATTCCTTATGAATTTCGTCTTGAATATTGTTTCCCAATAAATTAAGTTTCACCTCGTACAATGACCACTTTTCGCTCTCATCATGCAAAGCATCCAGATGATAATGTCCTGAACAAGGCACTGGCAGATGTCGTTGGACAACAAAATCATCCAGAATATGTTTTCTCACCACTCTCCCGTCGGACAGTGTTATATTCACGAAGGGATCGAAGTCAACTGCCTCATTAATATCCCCGCTGCACTTACGTTCCCCCTCTATAAGCATCAGATTGTGATGGCAACAGAAACGCACACAGGCTCCCAGCTTACAGGCACATCCTCTCAAGTGTTTGGGCACATCCACCTTCTCTCCATCCACAAGAATTTCATAGTCGTATTCCCCAGTTTGGTCTGGTGGAATTATTAGCTTCTCGTAGCCATACGAACCATTCGGGAACTTCTTGCTCTCACTCAAGTCAACCGTATCAAAGTAATCACATCCGGGTATATCAGCTAGTGTGCTGGTTGTAAGTAGTAAAAGTAGCGTTACGAGGGCTTGCTGCAAGTGAAACTAATATTTACGGTATTCTACTTAGTAAAGATATAGCTATACATACATATATAAGTATATCTATGCTTACAATTCCAAATTTTGACTATCTAAAAATAATAATTGAATAGAATACATATCGACTGCAGCTAAGACTAATAATGAAATCATTTATTATATTAAGATTCTATCTATTATTTGATTGAATTTCTAGATTTCCTAAGAAGCGAATATATCTGTATTTATGTAGTAAACTATTTATTATGATACAGCAGACCGATCTTGATCATTTTCTAACGCTCCTTCTTCTGGGAAACTAGTTTCCATAGAAATCGCCTCATGGAGTTACACATTTTGTGATAAAGGCATAATACCCTGTGCAAGGGTATAGGGAGAAATCTGACGCATGTAATTCTGTTGAGCTCATTTTCAATTGGAATTGAAAAAGTTATTGATAAGTGAATAAAAACAGAAACGAGTCTAAGGTTCGTATTTCGCGATTGTGAGATTAGTCAGGAAAAAATGGGAGTATTTATTAAATTTTGAATGTAATTAATTGAATAGTATTTTAAGCAATTGATTACTATACAATGGATTAAAAATCAATGTAAGTCGAGTACTCAGATAGATGAACTTACATTAATATTATGACCCTTCTTAACCGTTCTTGGCAGCATTATCAAACCTCCCTTTAAGCCTTATCAAGAAACCAAAACTTTTAGTACAATAATTGTGCTCCTAACTGGTTCTTTTGAAACACTTATCCGATCGGAGTTCCCTCTACTCTTTGCTCTACTGCCTGCAACAAAATGTTGATTTTTAAAATGTGTTCACGTTTTGTTTTTTATTCAAATGCCACAGAATGTTTTTAATATTGTTTACACATACAAATGTATATACACATTACATATTGCATATATATGTAAATATCTTTATATAATCAGATGCACTAATCCCATGTGCGACTGCACCAGAGCTCACCATTTCAGTGACTGATCGTTCTGTAACGAACTCAGTGCTCTTTTCCCTTATGTTTTTTTTTCCAAACTGAAAATGGCGTGGCCCATTCGCAGTACGAATGCAAAAAAAAAAAAGAAAAAAACTGGATTTGGCGACAAGTACCACATATGTACATACACATGTAAGTACATACATACACACATACATACATATGCACACTCGACTCCAATGCGCACAAGCCAAAATCTTGAACGTTGCTCGGGTTCCTCTCGATTTTCATTTCAAAATGAAAATATAAATAGGATCAAGTTTTGTGTTTCTAGGAAATTTTGTATGGTGTCTACTCTTTCTTGCAGGCGGCACATATATCCGGATCGGACAACTATATGCATAAAACCGGAACAATCGGTCGAAATAAATAAATTGAACATGTTCCAAACTTACTCTTCGGCGCTCCTTATTAGATTTTTATATATGCACATCTGAGTTGCCTATCAGATTTTTATGTTTACCGCCTATATTTATATATAATCATTGGTTAAAGATTTGGCTTACAAAAATTCGGTTACACTAGATTTATTAGCTATTTTGATCAGAAATAGGCTAATTTCCCGCAACAGTTAAAACTTTTTCTTGACCGATTTTCCATGTAATATAAACTTTATGCTAAGAAATGAAAATTAATTATAATAATTTGTGAGCAGCGACTGTTAGATGTGAGTCATGAAGGGGTGTCCTATTTTTATGACGCGGAGTGTATATATGTACGACTCAATACTTGAGCGACTGTTTGTTTCTCCAGAGATCTCGATAAAACTTTCCAGTTGAATGTTAAGCAGTGTTCGCTAATTGTTATGCATTTTTTGCGTGAGACGTAAAAAAAACAAGGGTATAAAACTATAAAGAATTTTATCATAAATATCAGAAACAATTCCTGGTATTCCATATAGCTAGCTTGTTCCGCGCAATAGCCTTCACTATATTGAGAACATTTATATTTAGTTCTGTGATAAGCAAAGAAAAAAGTTATTAAAATTGAAGAAATGTATATTTTTTTTGTTTTGTTTTGTTCGATATATGTACATATTTACAATAACAACACCAGATTACATATTAATGTGTACTTAATTGCGCAATTGTTTCAGAAAATTCAAAATAAAAATAAACAATCTTCGAGAGGATCGGAATCTTAGGCTAAACCGTTTCAAACATTGTCAGAATAGTAACAATTGTAAGATGTGGGTGTAATCGATTCGCTTGAAAAGATTGCAGAAATTCTTAGAAATAACTAACATTGGCATATGAAATTTTGGTATAAAATGGATCTATAAACTACTCTCAAATTGTTGTGACAATTGTTGTCGGCACTTTTTGTGTTCCCTTTGTACAAAACAAAAAAAAAAAAAGAGAAAGAGAAAGAGAAAGAAAGAAAATAAAACAAAAATATCCTATGCATACAAACATAATTATATATACAAGAGTCCAGCAATTCTAGGCATTATCTGGCGCTACTTCAATGGGCTCTTTAGCGTTGGCTGTGGAATGTGCAAGCAGCAGGCTGCTTTTCACTTTGATCTTTGATGATTCGACTGGAACTGCCTCGTGTTTGGCCTGATGTACCAGCAGCAGGCCGCGATTTATGCTAGAAAAACTGCATACGTTGCATTTATATATAATGGTGGACAGCTCCTGCTCTGGATGACGTTTCTGTAGGTGTATCTGCAAAATAGTTCAATTAATAACAGACTATGGAAATGAATGAAAGCAAATTATCTACCCGGTAAGCTGTGCTCTGTATAGCCCGAAAATCGCAGTGTGGACAGGCATAACGTTTGGGCTCCCGATGGGTGGCTAGATGACGCCGGAAAGCATTATGATCATTGGCCTCATACTCGCACTTGTCGCACTTAAATCGCTTGTTCGCCTGATGACTGCGCATGTGCAGCTTGAGGCTACTCTTCGAGCTGAAGACACGCTGCACGATTAACATTATTATAATTAAAATTTAGTTATTTTAGTTTAGTTTGTGAGTTTAATCTTACCTGGCAGGTGGTGCATTGCGGCTGCTCGTTGCGCTGCTTGCACAGATGCTCACGCAGCGTTTTGCGGTGCTTGAAAGCGGCTCCACAGTCCTCGCAGCGATGTAACATGGGAGTTTCTGGCTGTTCGCTAATGCTGCTGGTCTTGGCCATACCAAGGCCCTGGGTTCGATGCAGCCGACGATGGTTTTTCAGCTGTTTGGTGTTCTTGAATCCTTTGCCACACTGCTCGCACTTGTAGTTGCGCTCTTCGGAGTGAATCTTGGCATGCGTATTCACGAGCCGCGAGTAGATAGGTGTCTTGAAGCTGCACAGCTGA
This sequence comes from Drosophila repletoides, assembly GCA_018150835.1. Classification (NCBI taxonomy): domain Eukaryota; kingdom Metazoa; phylum Arthropoda; class Insecta; order Diptera; family Drosophilidae; genus Drosophila; species Drosophila repletoides. The sequence goes on from JAECWQ010000031.1 coordinate 5,005,236, forward strand.
CAGCAGTAAAGCTCCATGTCAATTTCGTGTGTGCGCCATAGATGTGTGTGTAGGCAGTTCCAGTTGCTGAACTGCGTCGATCTGCACTCCGGACAGATCATGGGCTGTGCCGAGCCTAGCCCGCCATTATGACAGCGCCCATGATACTCAAGCGTTGTTGGTGACTTAAAGCGAAACATACAACCTTCAACAGTGCATTTACCGCCCTCGAGCACTTGAGCAGCGCCCTGTGCTGGACGGCGTTTGGCTTGACCCGCCTGCTTGGCGCCATAGGGACGGCCACGTACAGATGTGCCGCCAGATATTGGTGGTTCCACTGCAGCGGGCAACAAATTATTGGCCACATAGATACGAGCAGGCTTCTCGGTGCTAATTGGAGTTGCAGCAATAGGAGGAGCAGTAGTAGCACCGACGGCCTCGGCAGCTAACGGAACCAGCGGAGGCACTGGCAGACTGCTGAGATTGTCTGGAGGCCCAGAATTAGCTGCCACTACAGCGGGTGAGCCTGTGACCGGCACCAGGGGCGGCACGATATCAGCATCTGGCTTCTGTGGCGCATACAGTTGGGGAAAATCTTTAATCAAAATGTCCTCGGCATTCTGTGGTAGTTCCAGCTGCGCCACTTCTGGCTCTGCTTCAGTGGCAGCAATGGCCGCAGGCACCGTTTCCTCAATCCAGGGCCAGCACTCCAAATCTTCTGCCAAATCATAGCTATCATCGTAGCTTAGCGGCTCTGCTGGTGCTTGTTGATGCTGATGAAAATCGACCAGTGATGGCTCCAATGCTGCTGCTGATGTATTAAGTGGTAAGTCCATGGCCAGAGGCTCCCGATGAGGCACAATTAGATGCTCTACTTCGTTACGATTCATCAGATTTAGCTCATCTACGGTACGTAAATGAAGCGTGCCACGTTGCGGCGCCTTTAGTATATCTACATTCTTTATAAAGATTTTTTGCTTGGATGTTCCCGTTGTCGTCGAAGTTGTTGTTGCTGCTGCCACAACGGGCATATAGTTTGCCAGCTGCGTGTTCAGTTCCACATCTGTTGTGGCTCTCAATTCGGCCAGTTGCTCATTGCTTACCATGGAGCTCTGCAGCTGTGGTGGTGCTGGCGGTGGAGTTGGTTCTGTTACCAATGGCACGCTATGCTCAAAGTCCACGCCAAAGTCCAAGTCAAGGGCACTGAAATTGTTGCTGCTACTGCTACTGGCGGCGCCTGCGCCACTAAGCACGGCATCAAAGTTGAATGCCTCGCTGCACATATTGGCCAATGGTGCTAAAGCTGGCTCAAATCCTGGCAACGGACCAACCGGTCCTGTTGGCGTCAGCAGCGTTTCAGCGGGAAATATCTCTGCAGGGTTGGCAACTGTAGGGGTGACCACATCGTTGAAGCCCATTCCGGGCAACAACATGGGTTGCTTTAATATGTCAACATTACGTATATAGATCTTGGGCTGACGCGGCTTCTCCGGCTCTACGCCCACAACCTGCACGTCAAGCATGTTGCTGCCCATCATAAGCGCCGGCAACGGCGGTAGCTCTTGTTCCGGAGCGCTAGAAAGTTGAAAATCAAAAGGAAGCAGCGCCGACTCGCGTAACACATCGACACTTTTAATGGAAATCTTTTGACCTGGCGGCTTTTGTCCGCAATTAGTTGCTTGCTCCAGCTGCTGAACTGCTTCAACGTCTTCCAGGAGGTCTAGTATATTGCCAGAACTGCCATCCGGCGGCGACGGCAGCATCGGTAGAAAGTCTGATAGCTGATTCACATCCTGCTCGCGTAGCGGTTCCCGCAGACAATCGACATTCTTGATAAAAATGCGACTCTTAGGCGGCGCTTGTACCTGTTGGGACTTCTTGGAGGCCGTCGTGTCATTGGGCTTAGATGTCAGCTTCAGCGCCAGAAGCAGCGTGGTAATCTCCTGAGGCTCCATTTGATGATCCGCGCTTAGATGCAAGTTCAGCACGTCAATATTGTAGAAAACATTCGAGCATCCTGAAATGTCAATGAATTAAAACCAAGCGGAGAGAATTACCCAAATTGCGCACTTACCTGGACACTGCAGACGTTGTTGTACGTCAACTCCAAAGCAGCTGCTTATGTGAGTTTGTGTCTTGAGCTGACAGAAGCTAAGGAATGGACAATTAGGACACTTGCTTAGCTGTGACGTCAGTGCTAGCTCGGAACAACCTTCTCCATTAATTGTCTTGGACGTTGGCGGCGTGGGCGTAGCGTTAATGCGTTCCTTAGCAGCGGCCTCTGCCAGCTCCGACTTGATGAGCTCTGCCTCTGATTTAATTTCAGCTGTTTTCCGTCTAAAACCATTGCGATAACTTCTGTTCGGTTCCGGCTGTTGCTGCAGATCTGTTGTGTGTATCTGTACAAATGGTATGCAGATGGAGGCGGCAGAGGCAGTGACAGCATCTGTAATCCCAGCGGAGCGTGTTGGTGACGTTGTCGTTGTTATTGGGACCGTTAGCAGCGCTTGGTCATCGTCAAATAAGCCGGTGAAATTATCATGTTCCAGGGCGTGAATGGGCGTCGACAGCGACAGCTCCGGATGCTGTAGCTGCAGCAAAACAACAACAACAACGCATGGCGCATCGCGAGAACAACTCTCTCAACAGTTGCAACAACAAACAACTTGGCTAAGTGCTCACCTGGTTGCCCACAGAACTGTAGAAGCTTGGGAAGGCCACATCCGCATCGTTCATATTGTAATGCATCTGGGTTTGTTTACGTGTATTATTGCATCTTCATCATTAATTCCGCATTACATTTCGCTGACAAAAAAAAATCTCATCTGATATCATATCAAAAAACATCTGATAACAACAACAAAAGCAACAACAACAACAAGCAACAATTGCAATGCATCGATATAAATAGCCTATCGACAGTCAGCATATCAGCTGCATGCCAACAAGCGATATCGATAGGTTTTTGCTTTGTTAAGAAATTTTCAAAATATCAAGACTACTCCGTAAAAAATAAATACATTAATTATATTTAAATAAAAAAATTAAGAAAGACTTGACTATTATCAAATAAAACGTTCTTTAATATTAATGCGCTGCAAAAATGCAGTCACAATTGACTGCAGTAAAACACAAATTACATCATTCTTAATTTATTTATTTTTAATTATTATTGTAAAGTATTTAAACTATAAATAAGTAAATGCAATCAAATTGCAATATGCAAAATTCAATATGCATATTTCGGCTGTAAATTGCCGCAAAATGTGCTCGCAGCATTTATCGGTTTATCGGAAATTATTTCGCTAGTTTCGGCACCCATCACTAGCGGCGGCCGAATCGTTTTTGATGCTTCTTAGATTTTTTCTGTAATAAAAGTTTAATTAACAAATAATAAGACAAAATGCCGCGTATCATGATTAAAGGCGGCGTCTGGCGCAACACAGAGGTAAGTCGAAAAATATTAATTTGTTGGTTAAATTTTTAAAAACTATTTCTTTGCTTATAGGATGAGATTCTTAAGGCGGCCGTCATGAAATATGGCAAAAATCAATGGAGCCGCATTGCCTCTCTACTTCATCGCAAGTCGGCAAAGCAGTGCAAGGCGCGTTGGTACGAATGGCTGGATCCTAGCATCAAGAAAACCGAATGGTCCCGCGAGGAGGACGAGAAACTGCTTCATTTGGCCAAACTGATGCCGACCCAGTGGCGAACCATAGCTCCCATCATTGGACGCACAGCAGCGCAATGTTTGGAACGCTACGAATACTTGCTGTAAGTATTTAAAGAAGAATTGGGAGAAAGCGGGTTCTGTTACTTATTCCCTTTCTGTAATTTTCAATTCTAATTCATTTACAGTGATCAGGCGCAACGCAAGGAGGATGGCGAGGACACTATGGACGATCCACGAAAGTTGAAACCCGGTGAAATTGACCCCAATCCAGAGACAAAGCCGGCGCGACCCGATCCCAAAGACATGGACGAAGATGAGCTGGAAATGCTGTCCGAGGCGCGTGCACGTCTCGCAAATACGCAGGGCAAAAAGGCGAAACGTAAAGCACGTGAGAAGCAGCTGGAGGAGGCACGTCGCCTGGCCACGCTACAGAAGCGTCGTGAGTTACGCGCCGCTGGCATTGGTAGCGGCAACCGGAAACGCATCAAAGGAATCGACTATAATGCGGAAATACCATTTGAAAAACGTCCGGCTGCTGGTTTCTATGATACCTCGGAAGAGCACCTGCACAAGCAAGAACCAGATTTTAATAAAATGCGTCAACAGGATCTGGATGGAGAGTTGCGTTCCGAAAAAGAGGAGCGCGAGCGCAAGCGTGACAAGCAAAAGCTAAAGCAACGCAAGGAGAACGAGGTGCCAATGGCCATGCTGCAGAGCATGGAACCAGAACGTAAACGTTCGAAACTTGTGTTGCCCACACCACAAATATCCGACATGGAGCTACAGCAGGTGGTCAAGTTGGGACGCGCCAGTGAGATGGCCAAAGAGATTGCCGGGGAGAGCGGAATTGAAACTACGGATGCTCTGCTGGCCGACTACTCCATTACACCCAAAGTTTCGGCCACGCCTCGCACACCAGCGCCCTATACGGATCGCATTATGCAGGAGGCACAAAATATGATGGCGTTAACACATACTGAGACCCCGCTTAAGGGTGGCCTCAATACGCCGTTGCACGAATCTGACTTCTCAGGCGTGCTGCCCAAGGCAACATCCATTGCCACGCCTAATACCGTAATTGCTACACCGTTTCGCACGCAGCGCGACGGAGGTGGCGCTGCCACGCCTGCTGGCTTTTTGACACCCGCCTCAGGCGCACTAGTTCCAGTACTCAAAAATGGAGTAGCTGTACCCGGAGGCGCTGCAACGCCTGCCTATGTGCGGGATAAGTTAAGTATCAATGCTGAGGAGAGCATGGCTGTAACAGAGACGCCAGCTGTCTTCAAGAACTATCAGAAGCAGTTGAAATCAACGCTTCGCGAAGGTTTGTCTACTTTACCAGCGCCACGGAACGATTATGAGATTGTGGTGCCGGAGCAGGAGGACAGAGAGGCCATGGATACGAGCGCAGAACCCGATATCGAGGACCAGGCTGATGTCGATGCACGTGTGCTGGCCGAACAGGAGGCACAGCGCAAGCGCGAGCTGGCCAAAAGGTCACAAGTCATACAACGCACCCTGCCACGTCCCACAGAAGTCAACACCAAGATACTGCGGCCGCAATCCGAGAAACAAAATCTTACCGAGCAGCAGCAGGCCGAAGAGCTCATCAAGCACGAAATGATCACTATGCAGCGTAAGTAGAAACAATTCTATAAACTTGTATAAGATGTATATTTACCATTTCTTTTAGTTTATGATTCTGTAAGAGATCCGGTGCCTGGACAGTCGCAGCATAAACTGGAGCAGCTCCAGAGCTACTTCAAGGCCAATCCATATGAGGAAATATCTGCGGAGGACCTGGCCGATGCCAAACAGATGCTGGCCGACGAAATGGAGGTGGTGAAAGAGCGCATGGCCCACGGTGAATTAGCACCGGATGTCTATGCCCAGGTGTGGCAGGAGTGTCTCGGTCAGGTGCTGTATCTGCCCTCGCAACATCGCTATACGCGTGCCAATTTGGCCAGTAAAAAGGATCGTCTGGAGTCAGCAGAGAAACGATTAGAGCAGAATCGTCGTCACATGGCCAAGGAGGCCAAGCGGTGCGGTAAGATCGAGAAGAAACTCAAGATACTTACCGGAGGATATCAGGCGCGTGCTCAGGTCCTAATCAAGCAGCTGCAGGATACATATTCACAGATAGAACAAAACTCGTTATCGCTTTCCACATTTCGATTTCTGGGCGAGCAGGAGGCGATTGCTGTGCCCCGTCGCCTCGAGTCCTTGCAGGAGGATGTACGCCGTCAAATGGAACGTGAAAAAGAACTGCAGAACAAATACGCCAACCTGGCCGAGCAGCGCGACTTGCTGTTCAAGGAATTGGAACTGATCACCGGCGAGAGGCCCACAGCACAACAACTGCTCGGCACAGGTCACGACACTGCCATGGAGATGTAGATTCAGATGCAGACTTAGACATAGTTGCTTATACAATTACAAGAATATCTATTTCCAAAAAAGAAATTTAATACAAATACACGAAAGATTTACTTTAAGCCGAAATTTTGTTAGTGTCCATATTTTTGGTAGACCCACTCCTTGTTGTCCAGCGGACAGACATGGCGCGTCTTCAGCCAGCGTGCAATGCAGTGATAATGGAAGGCATGATTGCACTCGCCCCAGGCCACGGTGCACTCATCCTTGTTGGCATTGGGATCTGCCTGGCATTCAATGCATAGATTCATTATATGATTTCGGCAGATCGCACAGTTGTCCACTGCAACGTCCCAAGACCAATTTGCATGTGCCACCCACTTTTTGACCACGAAGCGCTCGGTTTTCTTCTGACCATTGCTGCCAGAGGCCACATCGTCCTCATTGAACTCTTCGATGTCGTGAAAGTCTTCGGTCTCCTCCACTTCCACGGTTTCCTCGGCCATGGATCCATTTTGATTAGGAGTTTCCATTTTTTATAATTTTTTTTCACACTTTTTATTTACAAATAATTTGAATGTTGTTTCGAAACTAGATTGTCATTTTTTAAACTTTTGAATTAAGATTTCAACGCCCGTTGCCAGAGAATTACGAAAAATTTCCGAAATTTATTTTCTCATTTCCATTAAATAATCTACTTATACAGAGCAAATATGTTTAGATGACTTACGCTTAAATTTTAATATATATATCATAAAAAAATAAGAGACAAAAAAGAAAAAAAAAGACTTTAAATAATCAACTTTCGTGCTTCATTTGTAATATTTATTTAGTTCTGTTTTCAGCATAAATACAAATACATATACGAATTTAATTTGGTGCTAAAATACTAACAGTTTTTAATTCTCATTTTTGTTGCTTGTGGTATTATTATTCCTATATATATACGTGTATATATATATATATATATATATATGAATATATGCACTGTAATTTCCACTTTATGGTAGATAAATATGCAATTCATTCAATTCGCCTTTAGCTTTTTGTATACTTGAATTAGGTAGTTTGTTCTCTTTGTTGTATTTGTTGTAAAATTTAGAATTGATTCCTTAAAGTTTTCAGCAGCACTTGCGTGGATTATTGCCCATTATTGCGATATACAGAATTGATTATACGAATAAGAATAATACATACATTGATATAGACACAATAAGTATAATAATAATGATGATAGTAATAATAATAATAATCGTAAGGATATACATATACATACATAATCCATCGATCATTTCAAGTATAGATAGATGATAATTATGCATGTCTACGGGGTGTACGTACTAACAATAAGATTGATTCTTCGTAATTATACGAGTGTGTGTGTGTGTGTGTGTGTGTGTGTATAGGTAATTGATAAAGTTTCATTGAGAGTAAACCGAAGGCGTCTAGACGGCTAGACGGGATATAGACAGGAAGATGTGTATTTAGATTGTCCACTAGTAGAACTTGAAGGAAGACACTAATCGTCCTCGTCGTTGATGGCCGCGCTACTGCGCGAGATTTTCATGTAAGCGGCACATATGCACTCGCATACAAAGCGATATTGACTCTAAAATGGAGAAAGATAAATTAATAAAAAATCCAGCAAGATAGCCGTCGGCTGCACGCACCACATTCTGGACCATACAGGCACGTTGATCGCGCATGGTGCGCACAATATCCAGGGGGTAGACAGGCTCGCGAGCCTCCATTAGCGCCAGAGCAGTATCCATGAGTATGAGCACACCAGTGCGTCCAATGCCTGCCGAGCAGTGCACAATAACCGGAGGATTGGCAGCACTAATGCATCTGCAAGCACACCAGAAAACATTAAAAACTATTCGGTGTAGCCAATATTCTTGTATATATACGTACTGATGCACACTGGTGGATACTGGCGTTTCATCCTCGGGCGTAGCGCCATTGCTGGCCGCACATTTGCGTTCACTCATCAAGCCACCATTCTCATCGGCATCCGCGTCTAACAGTCGCACCTGCTTCAGACTTTCCTCAATCTCCTGCAGCAGCGTACGATTGCGTGCGGCGCGTACTCTTTCTGTGAACTCAAGAAACAGATTCGGATCGGAGGGCACACAGTGATCCGGCCAGGCGAGATATTGCATATGATGAATGTGGCGTTGCTCGTGTTTATCCCGAAGAACAAACTCACGGAATACAAAGCTACCTGTTTCATCGGGTTTCTCACTGAGGCAACGCACAGAGAAGCCATCACCTAGCTGCAGCTCATCGCCAGTAACGGGCCAATATTGGTGGCACTTCTGGCGGCCGGCCTCCATGACAGTCGTTAACATGACCAGCAAATGGCTGCTCTCCTGTTGCACCATACGCCAAAAGTCTGTTGTGGTGCTCGCCAATGGGCCCTGTGTGGCTATATAACGATTCACCACGCCCCCTGGTATTTCCATGTTTACATAGTTGGCATTAATGTAATCCCCAGTCAGCGAGTTAACCAAGGACACACGCGTACAGTCATCTGCGTATGAAATACTCGATTAGTTTTCGGTGAAACAATAGGTAAAGGATATACTTACACGGCGAAATATCCCTGTAACGATTCTTGGGCGCATTCGTTGGCTTGCGTGCCTCCGTGATGGCCAGATCAGGATTCTTTCGATACATGAGCTCGTACTGGGCGAGCAGTGCACCAGAGGCGAGGCCATCGCTCAATAGTAACAGGCTCTGCGTGAAGAGAGCATCGCCATCGAGTAGATTCGAGTGTGATCCAATCTCATCACTCTCTGGCACATACTGATATAGCGGCTCCTCTTCCATCAGCAGTGGTGCCGAGCGCTTTGGCCTCACTGTTAGCAGCAACTCACCGCTAGATTGATGCCGGCAGTCGCGTATCATAGCCACCACCTGCTCGTGACGCAGCCCATGTACATCCCGGCCATTGATCATGAGCACCTCGTCGCCCTCGCAGACACGCGGCGAGCAGCGATCGGCGGGTGTATGTGGCACCACCTTAGACACCTGCACGGGCAGACCCAGATCAACGCCGCCCTTCACATTGAAGCCGTAACGACCCTGTTCATCGGCCAGTAGACGCATCGTGATTAAATCGCTACCACTGTCCGGCTGTTGCTGACCCACTGCGTCCGCTATTGTGGTAGGCAGCAGCAGTGGGCTGTGCTGACCGGAGCTGTATGCGGGCAGCATAGGTGACGGTGTGCCAGACTCAAAGCGTCGCTCAATGAAGCCGACGTCGCTGTAAAGGAAAAAGATTCCGATTAATTTTCAATAATACGTAAAAATAATTCAAGATATATTCCCCATTACAGGGATCCACAGTTTACTAGGATGGCGTATTTAGCCTATTTCGGAAATTGTGATAGAAAAAAAACTCACAGCTGTATATCGTATTCATCGCTGTGCTGCTCCCATGCCTTGCGTGGCATGGAGTCGGTCTGTTTGGACGTAACCTTGGACGTGTCATGTGGACGGCTTGTTTTTGTGATGGTCAGTATAGTGGAGGCGGACGGTTTGCCATTGTGCGAGGTGGCGCTATCGGATCCGCTGCCGGTGCCGTTATGCAGCAGCTGTGGTGTGCCGTCAGCAGAGCTACCAGCTGCTCCTGATGCTGCAGCAAGCAGACGCTTGCTGGGGGAGCGCACAAACACCTTATGAATGCGTCCACGCTGCTTGGACTCCTGCACCGCTTGCAATTCAGTACGGCCCGAGTAATAAAACTTGCTACCCAGACTGATATTAAGGAAACGCGAGAGGCGATGAGGCCGCTTCAGACGGAAGAAGCTATGATGCTCGACGCAGGATTTCCACAAGGCCTTCGCATGCTTGTGGCTAGTCATGCCAAAGCCAAGCAGCGTATCGTAGCTTTCACTCGGCTCTCTGCGAAGTTGAATGAAGAAATCCTTCCGCTTAAACGATACCTTAACCATTTTGCTCCAGGAGAAGGTGTTGACGCGCAATCCATGCTGAAATACCAGCAGGCCCACCGCAGAAACGCCCAGCTGTAGATCCTTGCCATTGGAGTCCGTGGCCTTGTGCAGATCAATGCCATATAGTTCCAAGCGCTTGCCATGCTCCAGATAATTATATTCCGCATCAGCAGGCAACTGGCCGCGATGCAGCTTGTGCAGCTCACAGACTTTGCGTTCCGCCTCCGGCGTTTGCTCTGCCAGTAGCTGCATGCCACTCAAATACCCTGTCTGATGTTCCGCAGCATTGAAATCGCCCAGTTCCGCTGTAAAAGAGAAGTTCAAATCGTAAGTTTATACGACTATAGCCAAGATTACAGCCATTAATGCTACTCACACTGCACTGTGTAGCTGGCAAGGAGGCACTGGGTATTGCTGGAGCAGGGCAATTGGCCCTGCAGAATATTTCGCTTGATCTGCAGATAAAACTGGTAGCGTGTGAACTCCTCCTGCAATCGGCTCGGATCGCTTACATAGAACTGAACGGCATAAATAATAATAATAATTAATTAATTAATAATTATTATAATTAAACAAATGCTCAGACGCACCTTAACTCTAAACTCTAATAATGGAACGGCATCGTTGTCGAGCGAGAGGCTGCTGCATTGCTTCTTGAATTGCTTCTGTGCGTCCACCCATCTCTGCAAGCGTATTTAGATGTAATTAAACGATTCAATTAATTAATTAATTCAATTCAATTAATTACCACAACATCACCGGGCTTCTGTGGAAACAATAGGCCAAAGTAATCCCTTTCGGATAGCTCGAGATATTGAAAGACCTGATCTAATAGCTCAGAGCCTTTCGCACGTTTCTGAAAGAGTTTTAACGATTAGCAGGAATCTTGTATAAAAAGGTATATTAATCGAATATGTAAATATATATAATATATATATATTTTCTCTACTTTCATTTGATACTTAAACTTAAAGCCTATTCGTCAATCGACAGCTGAAAATTAAAATTCAAGTCTCATCTTAGCCTTTTACTACCAATTTCTAGGGCCTAATATACATAATTAGAGAAGGATTATTTTTGCTGTTTTTCTATTGATTTTAAAAGAGTTTCCCAATGGAATTCGTGCTTATAAATAAACTTAAGTGAAAATTGCACATATTTAATAAGTTTTCCCAATTTTAAGTTGACTAAATACAGCGTGAAATGACGCTAATTGGTCTGCAATTTGGTAGGGAGATATCATCATAAATACAGTTGGCTATTTCTCTCAAAGTCGAAGAGGAGAAACGAATCGTGTTGCACTTTTGGCTATAAGTGCGTGTTTGGCTAACAAGATGAAAGTGAGATTTGGACTGAGATGAGATGCGAAGCGAGTGAAGCACCTTTCAATTTCAATTTCAATTTTAATTTGAAGAGAAGTAAACAAATAATGGATATAATGGAAAAATAGACGTAACGCATGAAAAGGCGACTTTCTATGTTGGCTCTTTGTTTTGTTTATACAATTTGCAATTATAATTATTATGCGTATTTTAATTATAAACAAAAAAAAAACAAAAAAAATAACAACTTTCAGTGGGTGCTGCTACTTGATTTAATTGGGAGTTGAAGTGGGCGGAGACTCACCTCGATCCGAAAGGTGTGCGTGATGTCATCTAGGAACAGAACTGTAATGCATTGCTGCCGCTGTTGTTTCTTGTCGCGCGCCAGTTCTGTGGAGGCTCCGCGTATTCCGTAGTTTCTGCTCAGGTTGCCTAAACGGAAGCGTTCAAACATGGCCCAGCTCCATACTGCCCCTCTTTTAATTGCTATACGTATATGTATGTGTTTAGATTTGTTGTTGTTAAAGTGTGTGTGTGCCTGTGTGTGTGTGGTGTGCCTGTGTGTGTGTTGCTCCTTTTTGATGAAAGGCTCCTCTTGTTGGCTGGCAGTTGATTGTTTATTCGATAAAAATGGCAAGACTTTGACTTTGGACGTGTAACGTTCACGTTATGGCTAAGACTTTGGATGGATGCTCTTTCCAGCAAACTGTATTCCACTTGGCTGGTTGAGTTGAGTTCTTTTCGTTTTTATTTGCTGCAAAAAATAAAGGAAATTCGTATGTTAAAGAGCTGTTACTTTCTGTTATTAATATTTTTATATTTATATTATATTATATTAGATCTTTATATATAAATAGATCTTATTATATTATATTAGACTTCAATCATAAAGATCTTTTTTTAAGTGTTGCTTGCACCTGTAAAATAGCTAAAAAGAGACCGCTTAACATAATGTTAACAGCACGCTGGAACTGCTATGTTAAGAGACCATTAACAGCCCATTTAACATATTGCTTAAACTGCTCATAACAGCGCGTTAAAAAAGTGTTAGCAAACTGTAAGCCAACTAAAAACAAGGGCAGACTTTCAATTCACATTTTCACATAAATTTTCACCTCTTCTGTCAGGTTATGTTAAGGGACCATTAACAGATCATTTAGCATAATGTTAAACCGTCCGTAACAGCAGAGCGTTAAGCCTTTTATTTCTATCGCAAATTTGAACATTTCTCCAATGCTTACAACATCAGCATTTGTTTAGGGTATTCGTAATTCGTACAGTCTTCACCTTTGCCTTCTTGGTACGACTGCTCCCTTTGACTTGCCTATTGGCTTTGTTTACTTTGTTCGGTTATTGCTCGGCTGCAGCTGTGTGAGTGAGGGGGAAAAACACTTCACATGACAAAGTTGGCCTAAAGGTCTTCACTGCGCCTTAGGCAACAATCGGCGCATATTTTCACGCGCTGGCGAGCAACCAATACATACGCACACACACTATGGAAACACATATATATTCACAGACCAACCATCGACAAGTGCAGAGTGACTAATATCGTCTTCGTCTTCTCCGTCTTCGCCTTCGCCTTGGTCTTTGCCTTGGTTGACTTCCTTTTTGTCTTTTCCCCGCAATTGAATCAATGGAACATTGTCAAGCCCATAAATGAGTGTGTGTGTGTGTGTGTAGATAAGACATAGATGTATACACACACACACACCTCCTCATTGATGATTGATGCAGCGTGTAATTGGCTTAAGAGCTTTTCAAATGATATACGAACTAGTTATAAATATCGAATTATGCATTTGGTCACAGTTAGCCTCTTCTGTTGCCTGTTTTCTATACATTCTTCGAATCGTGGGAGAATAACTGAATATTATTTTTGGGTAATTTACGTATTTTGGCTTTTGATTTGAGGAACTTGGCTTTGAAACTGGAACTTCTTTTATAGCCATAATGTGTAGCTCTGCTTCTCTTGCTTTCGTCTGCTTTCTTCGTCACTTTTTCTTTGTTTTGGCCCCAAGTACTTACACACACAGAGAGAATATATAGGCATTAGTTGTAGCAAATACAAATACAAATGTAGCTATACGTTGTACACTGTGCCAGATAAAGATATTTTTGTTTTCTGTTCTATATTAATACACAATTTCCGGCTGGCAGCTAGCCGAAAAGAAACAAGTCAAGTACATAAATTGTGCGCAATATCAACACTCTTCTTCTTCGTAATATTTCTATGGCCTAATGAGCTTTATTCGATTTAATTCGATTAGTAGAAAGTGTAGAATCAACCGAAGAAAGCCACAAAACATGCAAGTCATTTAACGGCATTAAATGCAACTACTGTAAGTCATTCTAACTAAACATTTTTATAGATAAACAGGTAGTAAAATAGAGCATTTAATACTAAGAGTATTCTTTTTTTTTTTAGAATTTTCAAGGCATTTTTCTAATGAACAGTTGTAAGCTTAAAACAATTTCCAGTCGAATTGTAGAGGCAAGGTTTTCATAGTGGGCTAAGCAGCTTTAGACGGCTTTTGCTGGCTTTTTATTCCGTTTCGTTATCAGCAAATTAATGCAAATTTGTTAGGCACACACTAAGACCCCCCCCTGGCTTAGCACTAAACACTACTTTGTAATGGGTCGATAATTTTAGATAGATTCCGCTCAACAGGTTGAACACAGAATATGGTTCGAACGAAATGAAACGAAACGAGGTTGCGTCATTTACCCAGCTACTACGCCTACTACGCGAGCGGCCCCCTCCGTAGACCATTTCAGGGAATCAACTCGACTCGACTTTCGGCCATATTTGAACGGAAGCCTTATAGACTTGTTGTGGTTATGACGGCTTTTGTACTGCGCCGCGTCCGCGTCTGAGTCCGAGTCGAGTAGTTAGCTTCTCCTATATGGACAATGCAAGTCGACGTATGATTGTGAGCGAGAGAGCACTAAACGAGTGAAAGACAGAGAGGGGAAATGTAGTGGAGGATATTTATTACATATTTATTTATTATTATTCTGTTGTGTTGCCCATTAATTGAAAACGAAATGAACAACAACAACAACAACAACAATCACTGTTCTGGCTATTGTTTAAATTGCATAAACAATGCATTTGCCTGACAACAAAAAAGTTTTAGTTCGTTGACCGACTTTCGCCCATAAAGGGTATCGCGCTGCCAATTTGTTTATTTTCTTTATACCAATATGTATGAGTACTTTATACACATACATACATACATATATATATATATATATATATATATATCGTATATATGTGTGTGATTTTGTTTTTTATGCAAATTTTATTTGCTTTTGTTTATTTGTACAGTTGTTGGGGCAGCTTCCGTTGCCACTAAACACTGGCTTCAAAGATATCAAAATTAGTTCAACTCCTAAATAAAAAATTTGCTGAGAAAGTAAAAAGAAATTTGTCTATAAAATTGTAATCATATTTTCATGGAAATTATAAGTAATTAAGTTTCAAGATAACCTTATCTTTGTAGCAGATATTGATTAGAAATCGCCTTGTTTTTATTTCTACGCTTTTGAAATAGACTCAATAACAATTTTGATTTATAACATTTGAGGCATAGTTTTGGAAAAAGTCATATTTTTTACAAAGTCTTTCGACTGTGATTCTTAAATTCTACTGTCATAAATATTATGTGATTCATTAACTTATTTAATTAGTTAATGATAATTGAAATACAGTTTCCATAGACTTGAATTTGCTTAAAAATTAGGCAGACTTTTTCTAGGGTAAAATGAAAGGAAATGATGATATAATGTGATATAGCTGAATATAGTCCTTATGGAGATAATTGAAGCACTAATTAAATGAGAGCGAGATTTCCATATATAGCTATGCTTTGAGTGAAAGTCTCCATAAAGTACTTTTTTTTGTGTCATTTGGAATAATGAAATAAAGCAATAACAGGTGTTAAACCACTGTGCGACTTGTGCTTTTTCTTTGTTCGCGTGACCCGTTGAGCAAATGGGGGAAATGGAAACGTAAGCAAATCCAATTTGCTTGCTGATGCTGGCATATGGATGCCCCTTTAACGGGGTGCGGGGAACGGGGAACGGGAACACAATGATGAAGATGAGGAAGATGATGACGATGGCGAACCGGTTGAGAATTCGCCAACTACTGACAACAGAACAGAACCGAGCAGAACAGAAGAACTTCAAAACTGAGCTTTGATGTCGCTCAGTTAGTCAGCCGGTCGGTCAGTCACGTAGATTTTGTGTAGATAAAGAAAAAATCAAAAAAAAAATGAAAAACAAAAACAAAAACGAAGCTGCAGATGAGTCAAGCTGATAGGCAAATGGATGGATGGGCTGCTAACCTCTGAAGAGGTCAAAAGAAGAAGTACAAAGTTGAAAAGGGGGGAGGGGGGGCAAAGAGAGAAGAGCAAAAGTAACGGCTGTATAGAGAACCCCCAGCTGAGAGAACCCACAATAAAACGAGCTTTGTTCGCGTTGTACTCGGAATTCACAGTTTGTAATTGAAACCGCAGGCGTTGAACTTGGACAAACATAGCGCTAGGAAATACGAAATATGAACTGGCAAACCACACATAAAAATAAAAATAATATTAACCAGAAAGATACTCTATCTTTGGCAGGCCGAGTACTTAAATACCCTAGAATTCTTATGATTCATATTGCGAATATTGTGATCTGCATCGAAGAGAGTAGAAAGAGGGGCTTCCTCCAATACATATTTTGTTCTAAAATTAGAATACCCTTTGTAAGGGTATAACAAAAGCAAGGTGACACCGTGAAAGGCGTGGGGGGGGGTACAAAGGAAATTGCGAAGGTGAAGTTGGAGGTAGAGATAAAGGTAGGGCTGCCACTCAATTTCAATTAGGGCACATCACTCAAAATGTTTTCGCTGATGTCCATCAAGAAAGCTGCTGGTATGCTTTATTGGTTGTGTGGCAACCCTAATCAAAGTCAAGGGGGGGGCAAAAACTTTTCAATTGATAAGGGAAGTGGAAGCAAAAGAAGAAGTAAAAAGAGGAGGAGGAGGAGGAGAAGAGGAAGAGGCGGCACAATTGAATTTGCCGTGCCAGAGACGCATCAATAATGTTGCTCCCCTTTTGCATTTGCATTTGTTTGGTTTTACGTTTACGCGCAATGGGCTAGGGTTGCCATGTGTACGCAGAGGCAGAGGCAGCGGCAGGGGCAGCGGCAGGGGCTTCGGTTTCGACTTGGGCTTGGGCTTGGGCTTGGGCCTGTGCCTGGGCTGTTTACCCCGCAGCGCCTTATCGCTGTTTGCCTTTTAATTTTTATTGCTTCTGAACGACCCTCGCGCAACCCGCGACAACGAAATTCTTATGCTATTTTTGTGTTCATATTTCACATGCAACCAGCAACCGACAACAGCAACCAACAACAGCAACAACAACAGCCCCCAGGAAAAACAGACCCAAGCAGCCCCGGGGCTGCACACATACACACACATAGAGAAAGAGAGAGACATACAGACACACACACAGGTCTATGTTTGTTTACGCTTCGTTTCTTGCGATATTCTTAATGCTCAGTGCACTCTTCACTTTTCGCTTTTACCGTTAATCGCTTTGGGGGAAAACCTCACACAACTTTCACCACCCCACCCCACCCCACCGCACCACAAAGTGGGGATTAGACATAAACTACCCTACTTGGCTGGACAGTTGGTTTGAAACTGTGCTAAGCTTAATGCGCCGAAAGAGACAGCAAAAAGAACTAGAAAACATAGCTTCAGGGCTCGACTAGCGCATACTCTGTACACAATACACAGAGAAAAATAAGGGGAATATCAATCTGATATCTGATTAATTATCAAATTTGTAAAAAATAAAGAAAAGAACGAAAAGAAAATAACAAAGGAGATAAGCGATCTGACAGAATGTCAGTTATCTTTTTCTCTCTGTGTATTAACATACTCATACACGACAAAGAGTTATCCTATCAGCAGGTTAAATATATGCATTGTTTATTATTAATCCAATATACACTATATATATGTATATATTATCTTATCTGATCACCAAAGAATTTTCTTTTAGTTATATTAAAGAGAAAATGTTAATTAACTGTGCGTACAGCTTTCTATAGAATGCAACTTCTCGCCGAGATCGACGATTCTTTATGCTGAACAAGAATATATAAGCATAAATCTATATAATTGATGCTTTCTTCTGTTACATATTTATCCACAAACTTAGTATACCCTTTTTACACATATGCAGGGCAGACAGGGTATAACTAGTTTAATTAATTAAACGATTTGTAAACACAATAAAATGATTAATTACACACAAAATAAATAATTATATGTATATACACACATGCACACATATGCATGCAGGCTGCCTGTTTCTTCATTACATTGTTTTCCTTGCGGGTATTAATGTAGGATGCGCCTCTGTGTGTGTGTGTGTGTGTGTGTGTGTGTGTGTGTAGACTTTGATTTTGAAGCAAATCAGACACAGCCACACACACACTCACACACACATGTATAGACGCTGCGTGTAGGCGGCATCTTGAACTGTACGTGTATGTGTGAAGAAGAGAAAGAAAGAGGGAAAGAAAATAATAATAATAATCAAGGGGCAGGCGTTGATTCTGCCTGCGGCTGCAGAGATAAGCGAGACACAAAAGGAAAGAGTTAAATCAGCTCTGCTCTTTCGCTGCTTACCTTCTTTCGCTGTTTCGCTGGCAGCTTCTGTATATATATATATATAATTATTTATATATATATTTTTTTATTGCTATATCCTTTCAGCAACAACAAAATCACATGTTATTCTTTAGTTCTCCTTTCGTTGCTTTAACACTTACACGCACTCACAAAAAAAAAAAAACTCCGCCGCTTACGCTCACACGAAAGCGAGTTGAAAGAAAACAACAAAAATAAACATTAACTAAAGAACGGTTAAAAAAAACGAAACCGTAAACGAAATGAAATTCTTGAACTTTGTCTTTTGTTGCTGTAGTTGTACAGCATGCATTTAATTGTGCATTCTTTAATGAACAAAATCAACAAAAAATAAAACAAATTGAATTTTTCTTTCCGAGGAAACGACAAACCAAGGCGAACAGCGACGAACTAGTGATGCCAAAAGCGGCAATAGAAGGGAGATTCTACAATATCGATACTTTAATTGTTACGATATATCGATATTCCTACTGCAGTATCGCGTCTTTCAGACGCCATGATTTCTTGGCACTCTGACTAAAGCTCGCTGCTACATATAATAAACGCTAACAGTTGAACTTAAATTTATGTTTGGGGCTGATTTGATTTTGATCTTATGCATCTTATAAATTAAATTTATTAATCCAATATAGAATGCAATTAAAATATATTTTTTGTTTACTTTAGTTAAAATGATTTAAAATTTCTACGCTAAATCAGCTGAGATGAGTTGGTCTCTTTGATGCTGTGGTGAGATTGCAGAGGTATCGATAAGTTCGATGGAATCCAAAGAAAAGCAATATAGGGAATTCCCTTTTAACGGTAAGATAAAAGTTTACTTAATTTTTATTAGTTATTTTAATTTTTATTATGTCATTAGGAGCTATTGGAATTTTATTAAAATGTTACAGGTGCTTTTAGCGATTGGTTTACAGTTTAGCCTACGTTGCACAGTGTGAAACAGCTGTAGTTTTGTATTTCTTGATCTGCTTGCTATAAAAGCGCCCATATTTCGAATTTTAAACTAGTTTCAAGTGACTTAAGTTTCAAAATACACTTCATAATGAAATTCTGTTTAATATTGGCGTGCCTGGCACTTTATGTGGCCCACACTCAAGCCCAAGGCAGGTGTCGCGGACTTCCTAGTAAGTAATTCTACGTGTAAACATACATATATCCAATGTTTATCATTAAATATTATTTATTTATTTCTCTACAGTTACTCAGAACTGCAGTGGAGGCAGAAATTCTGGACATTTAAATGGTCGTACTTGTCGCAGTAATAGCAACAACAATATGTGGTACTACAACCGAGATAGTCGATCCTGTTTAAAAATGTCCTTCCTTGGCTGTGGTGGAAACAATAATCGTTATTGTAATTATGCAGATTGTCATAGAAATTGTAGGCGCTAAAATTAAATTGAAGAAAATTGAATAAAATTGGCATACAAAATATATATATATTATTAATAATATTATTATTACTCAGACATTATAAAAATAAAAGGCGTTACTTGATTATATTTGGGACAGAAGTAGAATAACATTTAAAATATTTACCTAAGAGTTGAATAGGTACAGTTCCGTAGATCCCAGTCATATTTTAATATTTAGCATTATTTATAATTTTTGAATTACTTTTGAGACAACCTGCATAAAGATGACCCATCTGGGCTATGGTGGAAATAAAAATCTATATGGCGATGTCCAGAGAAAGTGCAGACGTTAATAATATAAAAATACTATTATATAATATTATTATAAATAATAAAAAAATGTGTATAACAAATGTATAGTTTTACCTAAATCTGGGGCATAGTAACGCTGCTTTTTTATCTAATAAGTGAAGCAATTTTTAACTAAGTAGAACTTTTAAGCATAAAGAATATTAAAAAGAAATTAAAAACAGCTTTAAAGAACACAGTTTCATATTTTTATGGGAAAAACGTGTCTTTTATTAAGACTTTTATTCAATTGTAAGCCCTATTCAGAAGGCTCAACAACACATTGTAAATGAGGTTACACGTGTTGAGTTCTCTTTATTCCCAGTTTGGAACATCTGTCGCTTAATCAATGCTTTCAACATACATACATAAATTTCTTTTATAATATTTATATTTTTAAACAATTTTTTATTTAATTTGCATTCTTCAAAATAAAATTTAACTTAGAAAACATACTCTACGTCTAAGTTTAAAATTAAAATTAATTAAAACTAATGGACAGATTGTTCCTATGGCAGCCATATGATATAGTTCTCCGATCTGGACGGTTTCGTTGTATTTGCTGAGTGCTTTCAAATTTCATTCACCAAAACTGAGAGACTATTTTGCATAGAAATAGACAGACAGATATCGCTTTATCACTCATCTCATCGTCCTTATAAACAATATGCTTTATGAGGTCGGAGAGTCCTTCCTTAATGCATAACACATTTCACAGCAAAGTTAAATAAAAAAATATAAATTTAAAGCAGAACTATTAGTATTTCATTTCATTTGCTTAAGAGTGGAAATTTCCATTCCGAATATTTATTCAGAGTTCAACAATGAGTTTTATATTTAGCCCAATATTTTGATGGTTTTTTGTTCCGATTTGGAACAGCTGTTAGGAGCATTTTATGAATAATCATTTTACGATTGGTTGCCTATCAGTTTGCTATAAAATCACTCACATTTTCGATTTTATATCAGTTCGAACTGAGTTAAGTTTAACAAACAACTAAAAAATGAAATTCACTTTAATCTTGGCTTGTCTGACAGTCCTTGTGGCCGTAACTCTGGCCCAGGAGAGATGTAAAGGAAGGGTCATTATTCGTAAGTACTCAAAAGAACACACTACCGTTGATCAATAAAAAATACTCTAATATTGCGACTGTATTCCGAAACAGAACGTAATCGCAATTGTGATGGAGGTAAAGAGGAGGGACATGGCAATGGACGCCAGTGTCGCAGGAATTCCAACAACAGGATGTGGTACTACAACCAGAGGAGTAGGTCCTGTGAGACAATGTCCTATCGAGGCTGTGGGGGCAACAATAATCGCTACTGCAGTCTGGTTGAATGCCAGAGGAATTGTCCTCGCAGGAATTGAGATATTGATAAAGAACTATATAACTGAAATAAATCGATTAACTGTTGCATAACTATCGAAATATATGGCGTTTTCTTTTATATACAACAACATTTTTCAAAGAAATAATTTATTTAACTCGAATAATATTTAAAATAATCATAAGTCTGAGTACATTTTGATTTTATTTCATTTAAAAGTCTTTAGGGAATTTGGAGAGCATAATTTAGATATTTAAAATTTTATTAGTGGAGAATTTCCAGCTTAATTTTTTTATTATAAATAAATAAATAAAAGTAGATTTTAGTTCCAGGTGATAATCTGAAATTATCCGAATGGAACCCTCGCTACTTTAGTGCCTGTCCGCTTGGGATATTGGGAATAGTACCTATAAAGAGCAACCAACTATAACAAATATATTTATTATAATGTCAAAAATTGTTCCCAGACGGATTATAATATATATTTTGTTTTTTTTTTTCAGTGCAAAATTGATTAAAAATAGTAAGATCGATATTCAATATTTAATCGGCAAAAAAAGAAATCGCAAGCAAACATTGTAAGATATATTCGATAAAGTTGGGAGAATTTTATTTATGTCTTATCGATAATATATAATATATAGCGGTATAAATAATATTTCTGTAATTGTTCCTGCTTGGAAAGTTCCATTTAACAATATAATTTAAATTAAGCCATTAATTGCCTTTGTTTGATTTATTTTGGAACAGATGTTATGATCATATTTTTATTATTTCTTCTCAAATCAGGGAAAAGATTTGACTGAAGACTGAAACATAAGAGAGATGTGTATAGGATTGCTTTTTAAATAACTCTAATAAAAAGAGGATTATGTGGTTCTAAAACCGGAGAAGTTGGACCTGCATAAAGATGAGCTATCTGGCCTGTGGTGGAAATAATAATCTATAGTTCAATCTGAGCGATTGCCAGAGAAAGTGTAGAAGTTAATGAAATAAAAACTAGCTCAAAAACTGAGAGGCTAGTTCGCATATGAACAGATGCAAAGACGGATAGAAGGACAGACGGACATGGCTATATCAACTCGTTTCCTCATCCTAATAAATAATATTTGATACTTTATGACCACATAGATGGCTATAATACCCTTAGCAAGGGTCTCTCAGTGAACGAAACTTGGCATCCTTCTTTCTCGGAACCAGCCAAATCGGATTTCTATATAGTTGCCATAAGAACGACCAGTCAATAAAAACATTGTGAAGATCAATGAAACTTATAAACTAAAAGCTCAAAATGCTGTCCCCTCTTTGTAGGATCGAACCACTATAATAAAGAGTCCAGTCCATCCAGCTTGGGTGGAGTGGAAGGACAATTTTCTTTACCTTTAATAAGCCTTGTTTGCCTTCGAAATAAAGTATTAAGAATAATAAACAATAATAAAGAATAAAAGAATAAGAGTATTAAAAGAATGATTAATTGTAAATCAAAAACAGCAGAATTATTTATATTTTTCATTTGTCTAAACGTGGAAATTTCCATTCCAAAGTTTTATTCAGAGTTCAACAATGAGTTTTATATTTAGCCCAATATTTTGAGGGTTTTTTGTTCCGATTTGGAACAGCTGTTAGGAGTATTTTATGAATGATCTTTTTACGATTGGCTGCCTATCAGTTTGCTATAAAATCACTCACATTTTCGATTTTAAATCAGTTCGAACTGAGTTAAGTTTAACAGACTATTAAAAAATGAAATTCACTTTAATCTTGGCTTGCCTGACAGTCCTTGTGGCCGTAACTCTGGCCCAGGAGAGATGCAATGGAAGGGTCTTTCCTCGTAAGTACTTATAAAATACCCTACCCTGGGAATAATACTCCAATATTCTGACTATGTTTTTTATCAGCACATCATCGGAATTGTGATGGAGGTAGAAGCGAAGGACATGGCAATGGACGCCAGTGTCGCAGGAATTCCAACAACAGGATGTGGTACTACAACCAGAGGAGTAGGTCCTGTGAGACAATGTCCTATCGAGGCTGTGGGGGCAACAATAATCGCTACTGCAGTCTGGCTGAATGCCAGAGGAATTGTCCTCGCAGGAATTGATAATTGATGTTGATAAGGAATGAGAAAACTGAAATAAATTGATTGACTGTTGCATAAATATCGAAAGTATTCATTTTATTTAATTTATTTGTATAAGGATTTCAAGATTTCATTTCCATTGAAAGTTGATAGGAAAAGTAAGAGTATTCTAGATCCTTATAAAAGGCTTGGCACTGGGCATATTAAATTTGAAATAATAAGAAACTTTATTAAATATAATAAATCCCTCTGGAAGGGTATAATAATGAAAACAATAATTTTGATTAGCTTGCACTAAAATAAGTGCAGCCTGCTTTTGGGATCAAGTGAAATATATATTATTTAGTGACTCAAAGAAGTAAGCTCTATTTATTTCTGCTAATTTCATTCGGAAGTAGATATCGGAACGGATAAAAAGTTGTTCTATGAAGAACTTTTTGTTTCTCAAGATATTTCCATACTTCTACTCCAGATTATATCGGACTACGATATCACAAGCTGCTAAATAAAATTACCAATACTTTTCAGATGGTAAGGGTATTCCATCTTCGACCTGCTAAGGATAGTCTCTTCTTACTAGTTTTACTTTAATCTGGGGCATACCAAGTTAATTTCGAATATAAATAAGATTCGAAAAGCTAATTAGAAACAGTTTTAAACAGAATTTCTACTCTTATATCTGGAGTACTTAAAATTTATTATAACCTTTTACTTAATATGATTAAAATGATTAATTATTGAATTAAAATTCGTATATATACTAAAAGTTCCATTCTGTGTTTTCTATCAGAACTATATTTACTTTTTTTTTGGAACAGCTGTTGATTAGTCAACGATTCCGATGAATACTTTCTATATAAATAATCTATATAAGCGCTCATCTTTTCTGGTTTTAAATCAGTTCGAGGCGGGTCGAGTTTTGGGAGTATCCTCAAGATGAAATTAATTTTAATCCTGGTTTGCCTGACGCTTTATGTGACTCTTACTGAGTCTTGTCGTGGACAAGTTCGTCCTTGTAAGTAAATTAAACGTAATAATGCCATTCCTGAATCATAATTAGATTAATCAACGAACTTACAGCTAGACAGAACTGTACTGGCAAAAAGGATGAAGGCACCAAGTACTTTGGCAATTGCCGCAGGGATCGCAACTACGATATGTGGTATTATGATAAGGGAAGTCGATCCTGTTTGAAGTTGAACTACAAAGGCTGTGGAGGCAATAATAATCGCTATTGCACCCTGGACGCCTGCCGGAGGAAATGTGTTCGCTAAAATAGATATTGGAATGGAAGAGAATTCTATATTAGTATTTTAATTGGGCAGGATATTAATCTGTGTGTGAGAAATATAATAAATTTTATGTGTATAAGTCATGTGTCTTTATTAAATACTGAAAGGATCCCCCAAGACAGCAGTATACCTATAGAGGTGTCAACTTGATTTTTGATATCAAGTATAAGATTCTATATATATATATATATATACATCCTTTACACTATATATATATATATATATAATTGGCATAATGCTGTATAATTACGTGCTTAATTATAGGCCCGAAACTCCATTCAAAATGAGGTTACACGTGTTGCGCCTTTCCTTTCATTCCGATTTTGGAACAGCTGTCGCTTAATGAATGCTCTTAAAATATATTTCTCTTAACCATTCGCTATATAAGATCCATATTTTTAATATTAAATCAATTTTTGATTTTATTTGCATTCTTCAATATGAAATTTATTCTTTTTTTTGCCTGCCTCTGGCTCTACGTGGCCCACAGTCTGGCCCAGAACGATTGTGTTGGCTATGTGCGAACCAGTAAGTAAATTAATACTGACTTTCTCTCTGAATAATCTCTATATAATATTCTCTGTGAATTCCGCGAATTCATTCTCTACAGTCAGACAGACCTGCCTGGGCGGCAAGGATGAAGGACACATATTTGGACGCACTTGCACGAGGAATTCCAACCGCAATATGTGGTACTACGACCAGAGGAATAGTTCCTGCCTGACATTGATCTACTATGGCTGCGGGGGGAATACTAATCGCTATTGCAGCCTGAACGATTGCCAAAGGAAATGCATGCGCAGAAATTAATATTCAAATTTAAATAATGAAATTTGTACAAAATAAATAAAAATAATTTTGCATATTAATTACAATACTTTGTTTATATAATTAGAAAAATAATTATTATATTTAGCAGCTTTTTGGAATCATTATTAGACCACAAAGGTGGAAAAGAAATCACTGGAAATAAGCTAAGAGTAAAGCAAGCTTAAATGAATCCTTGATGCTTGGAATACAGCTTAGACCTGATATGAAGGACTATTATATTATATAGTTCCTTGACTTTTTTGGGTTTACAAATTTCTTTCAGTAGAATTATATGTATATATAATATATATATATATAAATATAATAAGCATTTTTGGACCTTTTCACCTCGAAGTTTTCGACGGCCATGAAATTTTATATAACTAAAAAAGAGTCTATTTATTATTTGCCAAGGGAATATAGCTAAAAATGTATCTAGGAAAATGATCAGAATTACCAGAATAATATACAGCAGAATTAAATATATTTTTCATTTGTCTAAACGTGGAAATTTCCATGCAGAAGTTTTATTCAGAGTTCAACAATGAGTTTTATATTTAGCCCAATATTTCGGGGTTTTTTTTGTTCCGATTTGGAACAGCTGTTAGGAGTATTTTATGAATGATCTTTTTACGATTGGTTGCCTATCAGTTTGCTATAAAATCACTCACATTTTCGATTTTAAATCAGTTCGAACTGAGTTAAGTTTAACAAACTGTTTAAAAATGAAATTCACTTTAATCTTGGCTTGCCTGACAGTCCTTGTGGCCGTAACTCTGGCCCAGGAGAGATGCAATGGAAGGGTCTTTCCTCGTAAGTACTTCAAAAATACCCTAACCTAGGAATAATACTCCAATATTCTGACTATGTTTTTTATCAGCACATCATCGGAATTGTGATGGAGGTAGAAGCGAAGGACATGGCAATGGACGCCAGTGTCGCAGGAATTCCAACAACAGGATGTGGTACTACAACCAGAGGAGTAGGTCCTGTGAGACAATGTCCTATCGAGGCTGTGGGGGCAACAATAATCGCTACTGCAGTCTGGTTGAATGCCAGAGGAATTGTCCTCGCAGGAATTGATAATTGATGTTGATAAGGAATGAGAAAACTGAAATAAATTGATTGGCTGTTACATAAAAGTATTTAATTTTATTTAATTTATATTGAGGTATTGAAGGGTTCGAGATCTGATGAATAAGACTTGATATTGAAGATCAGCTAAATTATTGATATTTCATTAAAGATCTTTTGTGGAAATTTCCATTCCGAGGTTTTATTCAGAGTCCAACAATGAGTATTATATATAGCTCAGTATTTGGGATTCATCAATGGCTTTTTGATTTAGCCATTGGCAACAGCTGTTAACGTGACTTGTATATTTTCCTTTATAAGCGCATATATATCAAGTCTTAAGCCAGTTCGAGCTGAGTTATTTAAAATGAAATTCGTCTTCTTTTGGGCTTGCCTGGCACTTTATATTATGGCCCACTCGGAGGCCCAGATTTGCAATGGGTTTGTTCGTCCTGGTATGTAAAATCCTGTCTCCATATATAAATACTGAAGGTTTATTTATTTTGAAGAGAGAATAAGCTGCGAACGCGGTAGAGATGAAGGCTCCGGTGGACTTTTTTGCTCCTTTAATGCCAATAACAGGATGTGGTATTACAGCCAGAGAACTCTGTCCTGCCAGAACTTGGCTTATCGTGGCTGTGGAGGCAATAATAATCGCTACTGCACACTCGAATCCTGCCGCAGGAAATGTGTTCGTAGTTAATAGTTTTTTAATTAAATAAATACTATATGAAAATAATCAGAAAGGCCTCAATATTTTGATTGGGTTTATAGTAAAAAAATGCTTAAAGAGATGAATACACTTGGGAATAAATCACATTGAAATAAGTGAAGCCTGCCAATAGGATCAAGGCAAATATATAATTTAATGGTACTCTAAAAAGTATGCTATACTTATTTTAGCTGGAAGTGGAAACTGGAACATTCCAATAGGAATTTCCAGTTGAAGCTAGTTTGGTTTATAGCCAGAATATGGAATAATAATGGACTTTTATTAAATGGCTACACGTGTGCACAATAGGCATTAAATTTAGCTTTTATCTTGTTTTAAAACAGCTGTTTAATCAATAAACTTGTCTTTTATAGTTTCTTCCTAAATTTCCTATATAAACGTTCGAACTGAGCAGAGTTCTGCAATCTATTCGAAAATGAAAGTAATTTTCATCTTGGCTGGCCTAGCGCTCTACGTGGCCTACACGGACGCCCAGACTTGCACTGGACAAGTTCGTCCTGGTAGGAAGCTGCTGAAGTTTATTGAAAAAGAAAAAGCTAAATTCTGAAAATTGGCTTATTTACAGAGCGACTCAATTGCCGTGGCGGCAAAGATGAAGGCTACAGCAATGGACGGCACTGTGCTATAAATGCCAATAATCGGATGTGGTACTTCAATCAGAGAACTGGATCCTGTGTGAGGATGCCTTATCGGGGCTGTGGAGGCAATTACAATCGACATTGCTCGCTGCCGTCTTGCCGCAGAAAATGTATTGGTAGCAGCTAATTGTTCTAAATAAATTGTTTGACTTTGGCTCCATTAAAAAGCAATCTTATTTGATTAACTTTCCCTAAATAATTCTTGTTATTCCATTTACTTTAGAATAAATATCACAGATCGGATAAGCAGATATCTAGATTAATTTATATGTATCTAGATAGATCAAGGTATCTAGATAACTATCTAAAAACTTCAAATGGGAACTTCTGAATCTGCTTGTCTAGAGAGCTTTTCTTCCGAATTATCTGCTAGATTTGCCCGAGATTATATATCTTTTTTGATACACCTGCAGTTTCATGATGTGGCATTTTATATATATTATTAATCCGACAATGAGACGAGTCTTGTCCGTCTAGTCTCGGAGGAAATTTGCACAGGAAACAGTCGGATCAGACAACTATATCATAGACTTATGGAAAGGAGCAGTTTTGAGCGCCTAAATAAGTTTTAAAGACATCCATTTCAATTAGGTTCAATTAGTTTTTTATTAAATATATATAAATATAATATATATATTTTGAATATATATATGTAACTAATTAATCGTTTTGTTTTTTATATATTCATAACATTAATTTCAATTTGGCATTGTTATTGTTTTGTGTCTTGATGTTTGTTTGGTGTCTCTCCAGCTGCTGCTGGTTCCGATAAGCGTCATCTTCGTGTTCGGCTCTCCCCTTTCTATTCAAATATCTCGGTTCTCTCTTCCCTCCTTATTCCTCATCGCAATATTTAGTTGGACACCGCTCTGGTGGTCGGATTGCCCTTCTTTTCAAGGATGTAATTCACTACATCAGCCAGAGCTTTTGGATGCACTCCCAACTCGAGCAGTTCAAGGCAAAGATCGAGTTCCTCGCGGGTCAGGCGAGTATTGATCATCTCGGACATGCCATGGACCACAGTTTGTAGAATGCGAGATCTGCTCACGAAATTCAATTGTTCCTCATCTGGATTCTCATCCTTGTTTGGATTTTCTTGATTTTCGTTATTTTCGGCCATTTTTTGCTGAGAAATATAAAAGGCTTTGATTAATTCATCGATTCAGCATTATAAAGTTTAAAACTTGATTTCTAAAGGTATCTCAAAATATCAAATTTTCTAACAATATTTTGAATGTTACGATAATTATTTTAGCTTTTTCTGAACTGAGATTAATAAAACTCTATTAGCATTAATTTTTCGAATTGAAAGTGGTGTTTTCTCTACTTTTTATACTCTTACAAAGGGATCACGAAGCTTGTAATGGATTGAAGGAGGCAACTGGGACCCCATCAAGATTATGCATATATTATTGATCAGGACGTTGAGACGAGGCAATACAGCCTTGTCCGTCTGCCTGTCCTTTTGTTTTACTGCAAATTAGTCTATCAGTTTTTAAGCTAGGTAAATGAAATTAAGTCCTTTTTTGCAGGGAGCACCAGCTAGATCAGACAGCTATATCAAACAGTCGCCATAGAAAAGAACAATCGGATCAAAAGTTATTCCTTGAAAAACTTTTTTCTTTCTCGAGATATTTTGATAAAACTTGAATAAAAATTTGATTAAATTTCTAGTACTTTATCCTTCAACAGTCATTGGAATATTCGTCCAAATTAAATAAATTCAGCAACGATTTTCAAAAGCTTATACCACTTTGCTAGGGTATCTACTCTTCGGCGCTTCAAAGATAGTTTTTCCTTACAGAATCGAAAGACTTACCTGATTCAGATAATTGAGATAAAGCTGATGAAGAATAGCCTATGTTAATGCCCTTATTTTTCGATCTTGGACCTATTATTTGAGAATATTGAAAGAGATTTTGTATTAATAAATGTGGCAAGCCTTCAGCAGAATAACACTTGTGCCTTTTTTCTTATACAATAAATAGTACTAAATAGTTCTACGTGATAATTTTCAGGCCGAAACTCCTTTTTATTATGGATATTCTTCTTTTAGCCGCTTTTGTTTTGACTGCTTTTATTGAACACGTTTTCTCTTGGCATATTTATTTATTTTGCTATAAAAGCAGCGATAAATTCAGCTTTAAATCAGTTCAAAAATTCAAGTGAAGTTTTTCAAAATGAAATTGATTTTAATTTTGGCTGGCCTGGTGATTTATGTGGCCCAGTCTCAGGCTCAGAGCACCTGTCGTGGATATGTACCACTCGGTAAGCAATTGAGTGCTTTTTTTTAAAGAATCTAAATTAATCGAATAGTTATAATCGAAATTAGTGAATCAAACTTGCATTGGCGGCTTGAATGAAGGACACAATATTTGGCGCCACTGCAATAGAAACGCCAATGCGAATATGTGGTACTACGATCTGAGAAGTCGAACCTGCTGGCAAATGGCTTATAGAGGATGTGGTGGTAACAATAATCGATTTTGCACCCGGGCCGATTGCCGCTGGCAGTGTAGGCGTTCAATTTAACCTGGGATTATTCCAAATAAACCATACAAAATTGCAAAAAAAATTCAAAATTAGTTTTCTAATTAATTCCGATTGATTTTCAATTCAAATTTGATAGCTGAATTCGCGAATTTAATGTACGTTTTTTAATTGAATAGGAAATCTTTTGGATTCCTTTTGGAATTGTAAACTGCTGAAACTTACCAACTTAGTTTGGGATTTGTATTTGTTTTGTTTTAGTAATTCGGAATTAGGATTTTTATATCTGTGCTCTCTCCAAAAATATATATTATAATCAATTCTATCGGTGCTCACTTCAATATACAACGCCTACTATTCAGTTCCCTGAGAAACTAAGTAATCTATAGAACAGAGTAGTATATATCTATTAAATCCCTGTCTAAGTAAAACCCGGAGCAAGCCTGTAAAGAAAAGTCAGACTAAATTTTCTAGAGGAAAAACCCAGCATAACACTTGCTTACTCCAGAACAAACTCTAAAGAACTTTCCGGATCGAAAATAGTTAGAATACTTTAAAATTTAAATTGAACGAGAACCGCTTGAAGATGGCCAGTCGCGAAGGTGGAAAGAAGAAGCCTTTAAAGGCACCAAAGAAGGAGGCCAAAGAGCTGGACGAACAGGACATGGCACTCAAACAGAAGCAGAAGGACCAACAAAAGGCACTGGAAGCGGCCAAGCAAAAGGCAGCACAAAAGGCCGGCAAAAAGGGTGGCAAGTGAGGAAGGCAAGAGACGAGACGAGACTCTCCTCCATCGGCAGTTAGTTCCTCACTCTGTACAAACGAACATGAAAAAAAAGTAAAAAAAATAAATTGAGTTATGATTCCATATTGCAGAGAGCAGTATAATGATTAATTGCCTGCTTCCTCTTCCTCTTCCTCTTCTTCTCCTTCTTCTTCCTCTTCGTCTGTGGTCAGCCAATCGGTATTTCGCTTAAAAAGCCATCACAAAAATGTGACATACGAATAGACCAGATTCGGGTCTAGGGTATTTCCAGGCTTAGTGCTAAAAAAACCGAAAAAAAACCGAAAAAAAAAGCGGAAAAAACCCACAACCGGACACGGGAATTGAGCGCAACAAATGCGGCAAATTGGAATTTTATGTCTTTTTTATGTTAATCAAAGACTTAATGGACATTGCGCCTGATGTCCGCCTGTCAGAATGAGACATGTGTTATGGCATTGTATTAATCAAACGATGATACGATTTTGCGGTTCTCTTTCTATGTTTTTTATTCTCTCTAAAAAATTGAGATAACCTCTAAAAAGTGGCAAAAGCAATAATGCAGAGAGCAAGCTGTGAACTGACTTACCAACGCTTCAGCCTAGCAGATCTCTTTCCTGGACTCAGATCAGAGTAGAGCGGATGTAGCAGCCTCCTATAATACCTCCTATAATCCTTCAGTTCCAAACTTTTGTTCCGATGGCTTCCGTAATGTCTGTTTGTATATTCCTCCTTGCAGGGCAATCAGATGAAAAAAAGCCACAGAAGTAATCGATAGGCATGCCAATTATATAATCGACTTACCCAGAAAATATCGATGTCAATAAAATCAAATTATCGATAGCCGTTGATCGCTATCGATAATTTGCATATGTTTATTGCTTCAGATTCGAACGGGGTTATATATATATATTACGATAGTATCGAAATCAATAAGCGATACATTGATTCGACCCGCATATCTTGAATCGATAAGCATGCCAATTATGCAATCGACTTATCCAGAAAATATCGATATCAATGAAAGGTACATTGCCTAGAAGATAACCCCGTTCGAATCCGAAACAATAGTACATATGTAAGCAAATTATCGATAGCAATCAACGATATATTACGATAGTATCGAAATCAATAAGCGATAGATTAGTTCGATCCCGAGTGCCTTGAATAAACAATAATCGATGCCCATAAATCAGAAAATATTGATATAAATGTTCGATACATCTATTTTCAGCAGAGCTCATTGACATTTCCGACTATTTTTATACTCCTGCAGAGGGTATTATAACTCTGTTCTACTTTAAATCGAATCTTAAAGAGAAACTATCCGATCAGATCAGATTAGAACTATCGATATCAGAAGTTTTCAAATTTTAAGCAGAATATTGTAGGAAAAATGAAAGCGAATCAAGTCTCTAATCAATTTTGAAGTCGTGGTTCGAATTTAATATCGAAAACTTTTGTAAAACTATTTTTCAACATTTTTTACCACTTTGTACATCTTCATATTTAATATTTTATTATTTGATACAAACATTTAAATACTCTGAAAAGTTGAGAGAGACTTTGTTAAAAAGTGTAAATTTCGGAGTGTTTTTTTTTGTTGTAGTTTTTAATTTAGTCGAAAACATAACACAAAATACATTAGCAGAACTCTTAGAGGTATTTTTTATTATATTTATTTTTTATTTTTATTTTTCTTTTAATTTATTTATAAGTACTAATTGAATTGTCTTTGAAAAAAAAAAAAAAATTATGATGATTCATGCTTGGTATCGTACGTACAAAAGTATGAGTTATCGGTTCGAAATATTCTTTAATGCGTAATCGTAATCTAGAAGAGGAAGCATTTGATATGTTGTAAAAATGTTAAATATATAGTTGTATATATATATATATATATTTATATATATATATGTATATATTATGCCATAGCTATTAAGTAATTGGTAAAAAAAAAGATTGTACAATTAATTTAAATAATTAATAACAATTAGAGTTATGGAATAAGCATTTTGATTTTTCATTACGAGTGTTTTTTACGTTTATTTAAATGCTATAGTTAATTAATTTATTATTATTATTATTATTATTTTAATTAATAATAATTATAATTTATTTTGTTTTCTTGTTTGTTGTCGTTGCTGTTGCTGTAGCTGGCACAGTATCCAAGTCTTATGCAAGAGTTTTAAAGTATTTGTTTTTATTTTTATTTTGATTTTTTAATTTTAATTTAATTAGTTAATTGCATATTTGCCGAGTATTTTAAACTGAATTTCAATGGGTTTTCCGTGTGAGTTTTCTTTTGTTTTTTCGTTTTTTTTTTGCTTTTTGTTTTTTGTTTTTCCTTTTTGTTTTTCTTATATAATTTACAAGCTTACAAATTATTTAACAACATTAAATGTTTTAACATTTGCATTTAGCCAAAATATTTAATAAAAAAAAAAAAAATAGTAATAAAAAAATTGTATGGAATTCATTAAATTATGTCTCATATTTTTTTTATATTAAACCTATTTACAGTCACACAAAATTACTGCACTTTCTCTCAGTGTATGTAGTAGTCTGTGCCCTGTCCTGTGCCCTGGCTTAATGTACTAGCCTAATCCCCGCCAGACGCCAAGTCATTAAGATGTTAATTGGGTGGCATTCACCCTGCTTCCCTGCCCTGTCCTGCCCCACCATTCCCTCCCTGCCTCTGCCTGGCTTAATGGTTGCCTTTACGTGCACTGAAAAACATGCGCGCCACCTTGCCCAGAGCACCCACAAAATCCCAGCGCTCCTGTTGCTGCTGCTGGTGTTGCTGCTGCTGGTGTTGCTGCTGCTGCTCCATACTGCTCATTTGGCAGTCTGGCAACGTGGGCCTCATCGCCTGCTCATCCAGCACCTAGGAGGGTGTGGAATACCAACCGCTGGCCGGGCTACCCTTATGATACAAATGGAAGCTTGAGTGCGGCGCAAAGTACTGCGGCTGATCGAGATTGCTATAGGTGACACCACCCTCTGTTGTGGTAGTTGCATGCCCCGCATGCGGATGCATTGCAGCGGAGTAGGCCTGCGGCTTCAGTGGCAACGCTGTAGGCGCTGAGCCATCCACAGGCGTGGCATATTGTCCACGCAGTGGATCAGCATAATCATAGCCACCATTGCTGCTAACCACCAAGGCGGCGGAGGGTGGCGCCTTTGCCGAGTTGTTGCTGTCGCGTGGTGAAACCGAACTGGGCGGCGTCATGGCATTATGGTAATCAATGGAGCTGTGATAGCCACCATATGTGGACACTAGATTGGTAAAGGCATCCGCTGAATTGGCGCTGGTTTTCTGGCTGCCCGGATGTGTCACGGATGCTGCTGCCGTGGCGGAATGCAGCTGCAGGTATTGATTCTCATAGGAGGATTCACTGCCCGGTGGCGTCGGCAGCGGTCCGCCCTGCTGTTCGCCATAGAACACGCCCACTCCAGTGGGCGTCTGGCGTGCTGTGGCACGTATAACACTCTCCCGATTGGCGTATAGCTGACGCAGCAGCGCTGTTGCCGGCATGGGCGCAGGCTGTTGATAAGGTGCTCCTATCCATTGAATGGTGCTGCTCTTCTCATTGGGATCATGCTGCTGCTGCTGCTGCTGCTGCTGTTGCTGTTGTTGCTGCTGCTGCTGCTGTTGTTGCTGCTGCTTGAGGAGCACATCTGCACTGAAATCTGTGCTGGGCTGGTTATTGTTATTGTTGGCTGTGGGCGATGGCAGATGCTTGGACATGGCATGCTCCAGATCCTTGACAGCCGAATCCGCTACAGCTGTCGGCTGCTCATCCACAATCGAGGGCAAGCGGCTACGCGGCTGCTGTACACTGTTTGCCTCCCGCTGCTCCAGCGCCGGCAATTTGCTTAGCGGCTGCTGTTGTTGGTCTGCCTGCTGCTGCTGCTGCTCCGCCTGCTCCTCGGCCTGCTGCGCTGCTTTGCTCTTGCGCTTGCGTTTCGTTGTCGAGCTGCTGCTGGGTGTTGGCGTTGGCACTGGCGTGGCTACAGTGGCGGGCAGCACGCCATCTACCTCCGCTCCCAGCGGCGTGGGGCTGTCCTTAATAAGCGTCAAACTATTCAAATTGCTGCCCTGAGCGGCTGCTGCACTGCGTCCACGGCCACGCTGCGAATGTCCCTCAGCATCGGTCTTGGGCGAGCTGAGGCCCAACTTCATATCGCCCGCACTGAGATGTGTGCTGCCCTCTCCGGCTGCATCGCCGCCCGGTGAACCACTGTTCTTGTCACTGCCCAATCCCTCCTCATTCTTGATGCTGTCCACGCTCGGCTCCAGCTGGCAGCAGTCCAGTATAAGATTCTCGTACTCACGATTACTGCAGGAAAGAATTTGAAATTGACTAACAGCTCTTGTACCACTGTGCACTGTGGTTGCTCAACTCACCTTATGACATAGTTGACACAAATAATATTTTGCTCCTCGGCATTTTTAGTGCTGCAGACGACAGTGGCGCAGGTTTGTAGCCAGGTGTAGCCGCCACTTTTGTTCATCAGTCGATAGTAGCCGGTAAGAACCTGACCCTTTTCGATCACTGCAAAAGATTATAGGGTATTAGCTCTGATCTAGCTGGGACTCCCCTAGGGAGCTCTCTCTACAACTTACAATCTGTATGACTCTTGCGTAGGCGATTGGCGTCCTCGGCATGGCAGAGCGAGTACAGACTCTTATTGACCAGATCTTCGGGTGTATAATCCAGCAAATCAGACACTCTAAAAGGATATATCGCATTAGTTAGCTGCCAGGGCTGGGTGATGGCGGATGCTTACCTGGGCTCACAGTGTGCCACGCGTAGATCGAAATTGACCCGTGTGACAAACATGTCGCATTCCAAACGAATCTCATGCACCGAGGGAGGAGGCAGAGCAATGGCTAGGGCGACCATGCCCAATAAGGGCGGCTGTGATTTGCGTGTGTGCGAGAAGGTGTACTGAGGCCGCAGCTTGCAGAGCAGCAGGACAACCTGCAATGGTGCAAAAAAGACAAAAATGCTGGCAATTAGACAAAGGCTGGCTAAAAGGAACCTTAAAAAACTAAGTGGCTTTTTTTTTTCAGTGCAGCATTTGTCAGTTTACACGCGGAAGAACAATTCGAAGAGCTTTACCAACAGCTTTCAAAAGCTTTCACCAATACTAGTGCAGGGTAAAGTGACAAATGCTGAATGCTGTGCGCTGATGTTGGTGCGAAGCTGTCGATGCGGTTGGATGATGGATGGATGGATGGATGGATGGATGGAGATAATGCGGAAGCTGGGGCTGTAGAGCCTGATTTATTCGATACTGATCAATCTAAAATCAGTTTTGCATTGCCTTACCAAACTTTTGACAACAAAAAAAAATTGTGGCCGAAACTTGAACTTAAAAAAACTGTTTGAATATTTTTGAATAAAATAAATGGCGCTTAACAAGCGCTGCCAATTTATAAATCATATAAAAAATTGGAATAATTTTGCAATATTTTTTTATAGATATTTATTTATTTATTTTTGCCTTGCTTTTTTGTACTGATTTCAATTGATACGTACCGAATAGTTTGAGGCCGGATTCTTAACATTTTTACCATTGATATTGTTACCGTTGCAATTGCTCGTTGCATCGCTGGCCTGTAGATAAGCAGTGGATGGGATGGTAATACGTATACGTAATAATGCACAATAATCCTTACAGATCAATCAATCAATCAATCAATCAACCAAAGAAGGTTAGTCTACGTGTTTCCCCCGCAACCCGCCCCCAAAAACAAAACCGGACAAATGTTAGAGCAGCACTACGTAACAAACAAAAAATCATAACAAAACAACACAACACAACAACAAAAAGGAAAAAGAAAACATAACAAAATATATAAAAAAAAAACATAAAAAAAAGAAAAACCGTGCTAGGAGACTACAAACGTCGCAATTCACACTACACTACATGGCACCGTTTACAGTCGAAGAGTTCTGTAGGATAAACTTACCCGGTAGCCGGAAGATTTGAAATGACAGCCCCTTTTTGTCAGTGTAGATTTCATGCGCACACAGAAGCTGCGATCATAGCCTTTATAGCCACTTGTGGAGGCCTGCGTCATGGAGGCGGCCACTGGAAGTAGAGGAGAGTAAAAATGAGAGATTAGTAAAGAATTAAGGATTCTCTGGGAAGGAACAGTGCTCAGCTGCAGGACCAGAACTATGCTCGGAACAACCAATAACAACTCGGACGCGACTCGACTCACCATCAGGATTGTTCGTACCGTGTGTGCCACTGCCATCATCGGAGGCGCCCGATGTGGGTGATGCTAGGCCAGCAGCACCGCTGCCACCACTGCCACCGCCAATGCCGCCGCCGCCGCCGCCACCACCGCCGCCACCTGCACCACTTGTGAGGCTTAGACCCAGCTGATCGGCTATTTCTGCATGATCCGCCTGATGTATATAGTCGAATATGCTGCTGCCTGTCATCTCCACCTGCGATAGCCCCAAATAAATGGACACCGTTTCCGATATATACAGGAAGCGGCCATCCGCTGCCACAGCCAATGCAAAGCCATCCAGCGACTAAAGAATACAAAAAAACAAAATTCCATATTATAAATAAATATATTTGCATATTGGCTGCAGTTCTCGCTCTCTCTCTCTCTCTCTCTCTCTCTGTCTCTCCCAGCCGTTCCTCTCGGGCAGCTGTGCCTCACCTGCAATATGTGGGTGCCCTGATGTTGCTCGAACAAATCAACGGCGGGACTGCGTCGTATGGCTGCACCTGGAAACGAGTAAATGAATACCAAATGAATAACGATGAGTGTTGGGCAAATAGCCGCACAAAACGAATAAATATAACTTAAACTAACGCCTCTGCTCATTCCAGCCGAGGCAAATACACCCTGTAGAAGGGGCTCTATGAGGGCTAATTAGAATTACTGCTGTTTCGATAAGCTCTGACTTACTTTGCCAATCCAGCCGAATAAGCATATACTCTAGAATTTTTGGGCTTACATCAAATTTGGGTTATGTTTAGCAGTAATTATTGTTCTTGAATATTGGAATTCTTGGGCATTTTTCTAAGTAATATAACCCTCAAAAGTAGCCTGTATAATCTCCATGAACTAAAAGTTCCTAGTTTACTTTAAATTCTTATGGATTTCATCTGGTTTTATTAATATTTAAATAGCTTTTTTCCATTAGTTTACTCTTAGATCATTTTTAAAAGGATTCAACTCTCGAGTGACTCCCAAAAGACTCTATTTTATTTGGCTTACCTATCAGGTAAATCTGATGAATGATTTTTTTAGACTACCATTTGAATAGTTCTCGAAATATGGGCAAACTTTTGAAAAAACGCTAGAAAAAGCTCAATTAAAAGTGTCTGCAGAGAGAGAAAGCTGTATGTGAACAAAATTAATAGCTAGAGCAGACCTTTCTGGCTAAGATATTGCTTCACAATCATCCATATTATAGCCAGCAATTCGAACCCAAAAACCTTGCTCAACTTCCTAAACTTAGACTAAAACTTGACTGTCTTTTATTGCTATTTAAAGGGTATTAATAATGTTTAAGTACTCCTACTTCCGGCTATTTTTTGTTTCGATTTTAAGTCTAGTATTGACCTTTAAGTGCTCAATTTAATTTCGTATACTTTTCTTAGTTACAACCTTCATTACATAGTCATGATAACCTCCTTCTCTCCTTCTCTCCCTCTCTCATCCTCTTTTTCCAGCTTTCTCTATAAAAATATTGCTAACCCAAAAGAAAACACATAAATGATGCCCACAGACGCCCCTTAATCCAATCGTAGCAGAAACAAAAACAACAGAGGAACCGCAGTGTCATAAATATGAGCAGAGTTCAATATTTTTTCAGCTGATGCCCATTTGACCATATTTATTTAATTCAATTATAGAATTTTACGATTATAGTCGGACGGCTAGAGAGACAGAGCGAGACAGGGAGAGAGAAAGTGCGAGGAGCAACCCCCAAGACTGACTGACCAACTTCAGGTCATAATTCGCACAAGTGCAAATCGCTTTAGTCCCCATTCCTATTCCCATTCCCATTCCCATTCCCATTCCCATTCCCATAGCCATTGCCGTTTCCAGTTTCCCGTTCCGTACTGCAAATCCCCAGCGGTTTCCGTTTCCGCTGGCCATATGTGGTTGGATGGGCTGGGCTGCAGTGGGTGGGGGCAGCTCTCTCACTGTGGCTTTAATGACCTTCGTTTCAATAATATTTTTTTATATGTATTTTTTTTTTGTTTAGCTGTGGGTCAAATTGAAGTGCTTTTTATTGCCCGCAGCTTGTTGCTGCCTTTTCGGGTTTAGTTTCGCATAATAATCCAATTCAGTGGATGTACCGCCTCCTTCAGCCCATCGCCCGCCCCCCGCCCCCCGCCCTATGCCATGGCTATGACCATACATAACGCCCCATTGATTTTGGATTATTTTTTAGTGCCTTGTCTACCTTTTTGGCTTTGCCAGCTGGCATTCAAAAGGCAGCTCTTGCCAGCACCTTGGCAGCTCCAGACGAAGTCGTGGTCCGGGTGTTGACGTGGAATGCCTTTGACGTGACAATAACTCGACGTTGACGTGGCCAACGATGCACGATCCATGACGTGGCCAACACAAGGAGAGGGGGGCAATGGGGGAATGGGCAGAGAAGCAGCGAAGTGGGGTGTTATGTGTTGCCAATGGTGACAATGCTATGAGCTACGAGCTACGAGCTACGAGCTGCAGCCACAACTACTGCTGCCAAGTACTCATTCATTGGAAATGTTTAATGCCAGACAACATGAATTGGGACTCAGTGCTACATTTTTAAAAGCGAAGAAGGCTGCTAACAGTCTTCAATTTATGGCTAGAAGCTGCTTTTCCGAGGGCTATTTAAGCTGGCCAACTGGCAAATAGTGAGAGGTGCAGAGAAAAGTAGAGTTTCCATTGTAAGCCAATATTAAATATTGAATAGCTTTGCCAGCTTTAAAAGTCTAATTCAAACTGGGCTTAGAGCTTCAAACTGTTTTGTAACTTAAAACGTAGCGGGCAAAGAATTCGTCCAGCTAAAGGTTTACCCTAAGATATGGCTAAAACAAAGGCTTGATTGGAGTCTTGGTATGAAGAAGCGTGAGGGCAGTTGATCTGCTTGAAAATGTTCTACTCTGCTTTTAGTTAGGGTATTCAACAGATAGATTTATCCGTAATGTTCCTTAGTAATCCATTTTTTGCCTACACAAAAAGCTATAACTACTTTAACACTCTATGCAAATATTTTTAGCCCAGACAGAGCATTGAGTTGTTTTTGGACTGTAGGTCGATAATGTGTGAAATCTGCAATAATCAATTAGGTACAGCAATATTATAGATTAATTGGCCATTGGTAGAACCCAATTTAGATGTAATTTATAGACGCTATAGCTCCATTTGAGTGTGCCCTCCCCCATTGAGATTGGCCTTCTGAAATTCCAATATAAATGGCTGGCTATGACACACTGAGGCAACGAGTAAAAAATGGCAACAACAATAAGAACAATGACAATAAAAATGCTCCAGTGACGTGAGCAAACAACAGCAACAACAACAAATCAAAATAATAAATTTAAAGCATAAAAAAATGGCTGCGCATGCGCAGTAAATAAAATAAATTGCGCTTAATAGCGATATTTTATGCAAATCGGGAATTCGAGGCCCTCGTTTCGGGTTCGGGCCAAAAGCAAAAGCCCAAAAAAAAAAAAATATGGCAGAAGCAAAAACAAAAACAAAAATAAAAATAAAACCAATAAATTGTTGTAGTTGTCAAGCGTTTAAACAATTTCTGTTTTTTTTAAGGTGCGTTTCGTTTTGGCATAGAAAAGTTGACAAATTTTGATTTCACTTCCAAAGGCATCCAAAAAACCTAACATATTACCCCTCCCTCCTCCCCCCGCTGCCAACCCCACCTACAGCTGGCTATTAAATGTAGGCAAATGTGTTTCCTGCTTTCGGTTTTATTGCTCATTCTTGCCGTTTATCATGCTCCCCGCTTCACATACGCTTCGCTAATGGCGTCCAATATGGCCGCCCACGCTCATCGAGTACAGTCAACAACAAATGCAAATTAGCCCAGAAATTTCACTGCACTTACAGTTTTGGCCTTACATTTCCAGTCTGATAATACCCGATAACTTGCCAACACAATGAAGGAAGTATCTCTGCATATATTTCATTCGAATAATTTGAATTGTAGAGGGCTTAATTAGGGTCTAGCATAATTATATTCGCTACTGTGTGACTTTAATAGAGCTATCCAATAATACTTGTTGTTGTTTAAAAATTAGTTTATCTAGAACTGCCTGGAAATTGGCCTAATTTACATAAAGAAGAGACAATTCTTCTTTCTTTTTTTATATAGAGAATAGTCCTAAGTTCTCTCTGAAAACTTTCAATATTTCCAGAAACGATAGTAATCGCTTTCTACTAATAATTTTCTAAAATGTTGACATATTTTTATATAATGTAAATTTATAAAATTATTAGACGATTTGGAGACATAGGGTAACTTTTTTTCTACTAATAAATATTTAAATATTTGGAATACAGTAAATAAAATATTTTTGATATTTCTGATCCAATAACATTCCCAAGAGATTTGTAATAGAAGAAATATGAGATACACAAAAGGTATATTTATTATTCCAATTTTTATATGAAAAGGATTCAATAGTAGTTCAATAATAGGAGTAATACCTGACTTATATATTGTATATATAACTCTATTTACTTTGGTAATTCTACTCACTTTTAAGCTTGCTGCTGCTGGATGCCTCACGCGTCCATGGTGGATCTCCGTGACCGGAAAAGTCTCTCAATTTCAAATAGCTAATGGTCAGTCTTATAATGGAAGCCTTGTCCAATTGGCTGGTAATAGCTGCCGGCAGTGGCAACATTTTGGCCAGCTCATAGAACTCATAGTTCTCCTTGCCGCGTCTCGAACGTGCCGCATCCCTTGACTTCTCCTTGCGTAGCTCCAAAATGCTGCAGAATACAATATATGTATATAGACAAGGTATTAGTGACAATATATGGCAATAAATATTAATATTGATATAAGTAGACACTGACGAATGGCCGAAGGGAGACTAGAAAAGAGGATCGATCCTCTGGCTAGCTAGCTCTCACCTGTCTGGCAATTTGTTTGGCTCTGGCCGCTGCTGCTGCTGCTGCGCTGCTGCTGCGCTGCTGCTGCGCTGCTGCTGCGCTGCTGCTGCTGCTGCCCACGTTGTATTGTGATGAAATGGTGTCAGAGAGACCAAACAAATTGCCAGACATTTGTCAGTCTTTCAACAGCCAGTGGAATGGGTCGAAAAGACGAAAAGTCTCTGTCTCCGTCTCGGCTAACAATTGTTCTCACATGCTGCCATATGATGGCAACGATCGGTTGTTCTTCAGCTAGAAAAATTGCCTCATTTTCATTCAATGCACTACAGATTTTCCATTGTGCAGTTGATATTTGTATTATTATTATTATTATTATTGTCAGAGTATTATATATATGTATGGATGCACATATATACAGGTATATTTGTACAGTCTGCCGTCGTTTGTCATATATATATATATATATGAAGCCATAGAGCCCGCGATCGCAGTACACAGTTTCCCAGATGCCGCCTCTCTGATACTGATTCGATCTCTGCGCTCCGTACGCTGCTTTATTTCCCCTTAATGCACAGAGTTTTCATTCAGTAACTAAGTTGTTGCACAGCTCCAGAGTGGCGGAGCTCCACAGCGGCGGAGCTCCACAGCTCAAAGGTAGCCGCTGGAACTGTTGAAGTCGCTTGGATCGTTGGCATTATCTGAGAGCAAGCATCTGGCCATCATCTTCGCCAGAAACTTGGCTTTAAGCGTTCATAATTTAAGTTTGTTGTCATCTACGTTGTTGTCGTCGGGCTTTTTTCTTTGTTATTGTTATTGTAGTGAAATTTTGTACTCTTTCAATTGACGGGGTATATTGAAATTATGCATACTTTGGTAAGGGTATAAAAACATGTATTTGAATTAAGCGAAATCTATTTAAAATTATATCTTAAATCTTTTTATTCCAAATGAAAAAATGTGTAGATTAGAGTGGACCTCTCTAGTGCTTAAAAAGTAAGATTTCTTAATCAAAGTCCACCCTAGCGTACATATATTTCCATATGAAATGTTATTAATTCTAGACAATTAATTTATACAATTTTCACTGGCAGCAGTCGAAGAAAAGTCAAGAAAATGCCTTTATCTAATTTGTAAAGTATTGAGAAAACTTAATTAAGAAATTTTTTGGCAACAAAATATAAATAAAAAAAAGTACAATAAAAAGACAATAGACTGTTAAGATTACTGCCTTATATAGAAAAGAAATTACTGAATGATCATTTTATATTCAGTATATATAATTTTTAATCAATTAAAAAGCTATAAATCGCAAACTGAAAGCGGTATTTGGCTTGAAACAGCCATAATTTGCCTTTTAATTTTAGCGCATTTCTATAAATGCACAGCAACAATTCTTAAGGTGACTCAATTAATTAATACCCTATACATTTTTATAGCCCAGTTAGTAAGTCAATTTCAAGATAATTTTATATATATGTTTTGTCTTCAAATCAAAGGAAAACTTCGTCGGACTTCACATGGCCACAGCGACAGAGAGAGAGAGAGAGAGAGTATTGAAATTGCAGGGTATCAGTTGTACTCCCATGGCCTAAATGATCTCTGAGCTGGTTCGTTTTTTAACATTTTTTAACATTTTGTTTTTGTGGCCTTTTAAATTTATTTTAATGTCTGTGGGGCATCTGTAAATGCGCTCATCACAAAAGCTTCAAGCCTTGCGTTTTGTGTAACTTTATTTGAGCCGCGGCGGCTTCTGGCCGACGATTTCTAGAGGGGATTACTTGAGTGTCTGTAGCTGCTGCTGCTTGCTGCTCATCTCTGATGCTTATCTCTGTTTACCTCGTTGAGTTATAAAAAATATTTTTTTGATAATTAAAATGAAACCGGCGTAAAGAGCGAACCCGTACAACATGCGTCTGCCACGGGCCAAGCCAGTTTTTGGCCTTTTTAATACACTCCACTTGCTTTCGGAATAACAACAACAACAACAACAACACACAATTTTTTATAATTAGTTGGTTAAATCTCAGCTGTTGGGTTGTGTGTTGAAATTATGGCTTAAAGATTGAAGCAAAGAATTACCTGGTTTTTTATTAGGAAAACCCATGGTTCAAAGAACCTATATACAATTGAAAGAATCCCCCCCCTCAGCCCAATAAATTCGCCACACGTCTCTTAAATTACATTTTCTTTTATCCCCCTCCAATCCCCCCCTCTCCGTTTAGCAGAGAAAAACCATCAATATTAACAGCATTTAAATTAGCAGCGAAGACGTCATCAATATATATATAAAGCGAAGGAGATTTCTTGGCATTTGTCAAGGTTTCGTCGCCTTGATAAATGATTTTTCTCTTCTTTTTTAATTTCGCACCAAACACATAAGAGAAAAAAAAAAAAGCGAAGAGAAAATAACAAATTTGCCAGCAGCGAAAAAGCGAAACAGGGGCTGCAAATTTGCGATTAACGGGCGTGTAAATTGCACGTCATTAGCAAAATGACCGTATGAAGAAAGGAGATGAAATACTCACACACACACACACACACACGCACGCAAAAAACATCGAAAATTAGCTTAGTATTGGTGAGCTTTGAAAGCTTTGCCTTGTTGGCCTGCAGCGTTCTGCAGGCAGCGACTCATACGTGAGCCGTGTCAGTGCGAAAGCTTTGCTTTTTACTTTCTTTTCTTTCCTTTCCTTACCTTTCTTTTCCACTTGATTAGCTGGGTCTACTACTTAGGGTATTAGCGGTCTATTTTCTTTTTTTTTTTTGTCGCT
The DNA here is from genome assembly GCA_018150835.1 of Drosophila repletoides. NCBI lineage: Eukaryota > Metazoa > Arthropoda > Insecta > Diptera > Drosophilidae > Drosophila > Drosophila repletoides. The sequence continues at coordinate 5,050,062 of JAECWQ010000031.1, forward strand.
TTTGTCGTTTAATTCGCGAATTAAGAACCTAAGCGGATTACATGCTGCTGTCGTTTTATTTTGCTGACTTTACAGCCAAATTTTGGCAAATGATTTTCGCCAATCAAACTAGAAAATCATTCAATCACGATAAGGGTAAAAGGTAAGAAGATTGCGGCTATTCTTTTCTTTTGTTTTCCTTTCGAGGTTCTCACACACACACACACACACACAGGGAAACTGTGTAGAAACTGTCAACATAAAAGGATAAGACTGTATCAGGGCATTGTTTATGGGCTGTGAGAAGTACCGTTATGGCTTTATCAGTTCTACTTTCTTCTTTTTTTTTTACTGTTTGTTTTGACCCAGCGGGATAACACTAACAGTAACACTAACAGCAATTGTAATTCGTGGAAAATGAAAAACACAAATGAATATCTTGAATATACTCATAAAAATTATTCTAAAATTAGTTCAATTTGTAGCGAGAGGGAGTACTAAGTTGTTTAATAATTAACTTAAGTTTTGGAGGAATAAACCTGGAACTAATTAAGGTCTTTAATTTCATTAAATTCTATACTTGAGATAAGACTAAGATAAAAGACATAAAAGATTACTGTTCCGATTTCCGCAGAATAGCTGAACTTAAGAAAGAATCTAAATTTTCTAGCTCTTAACTATTTGCAGTATTTTTTTAATCATTTAGTTCCATTCTTGATAGGATTAAAAAGAAATCAAAATTATAAAATGGCTAAAATATTTAAATATTTTCTTTTGCAGCTATTATAAAATTTTTTTTTGAGATGTGGTCAAAAAATTCTGTGAAACATATTATGAATTATAAATGGTCCTTTAATTCGATTTTTTTCAAACTGCTAAAAGTTCTCGGCGATATTTTTCTTAAGATCTAATAAAGCTATTAAATAATTCGAATACCATGAAAACCTGGCTTTTCTTTGAGTGTCTTAAGAGATGTTTTCATTCAGAACACTTGAAAATCTACTAGAGATTCGGAAACAAACGCAGGAGGAGCAAAGGAAAACAACACTTGAGAAACAGAATTTGAAAAAGAGTTTTTTAACTTTCGAAAACTTATATATTTTAGTTTTCTGTACTCAAAGTAAAATAAAGATGAGATTATCGTACTATATCTTATAAGAACCCGTAAACCTTTCATTTGGTAAAACTTTAAGTTTAATCCTTATTGAATTTAAGACTCTAAAAATCAGTTGGTACTTTGGTATTATTTTAATAGTATAATTTTAGCTGCTTTGGAAATTTCTACAGATCTAAGGTTATTTATCACGCCATAGTTTTGAAAACGTTAGGAAATTTTGGAACATTTCAGAGAGAAATTCAGGCAAGTCGAAAGTTCTACATTCATTTGTTGAAAGAACCACTTAGTCCTTAGTCTTAGAGTCCTTGCGGAGCTTAAGACACTTTTAAAAAGTAATTTTGTTGTTTGTTTTTTAAGATTTTGTTTATTTACCCAGTGTCAACTAACCCCGGTTCGATGGGTTGCTGTTGTCCGTGCATGCCCGGACCACCCGGCTGATGTTGATTGGGCATTTTATTGTATGGCGGCATGCCGCACAGGTCCTGTGTGGGCACAATCCAAGAGTGGGCGAATGGAACCGCCGACATGCCCATGGAGCTGACCATATGACTGCCGGGATGACCCGGCGTTGGTTGTCGCTGATAGCCGGCATAGTCCATGGCCACAGCCTGATAGGGTAACATTTTTGTATGGAAGTTCCGGAACGTTTCTCTTCTTGACTAATGATTATAACACTTTACGGCGATTAACTTATCTATCACTGGCACATTTTTAATAACAGTTATGTTATATTGCACTGAGTTTTCCTGGACATATATAAAAAAAAAAAAAGTATTTGATTTTGTTTTGTTGCGATGTTTGGCACACTTTTTTTTTTAGTGAGGAGGTCAACGACGCATCCTTTTTCTTGTGTGTCTGTCTGTCTGTCTGTGCGTCTGGCAATTGAAGCACGCGTACGTGTCAGTTGCTGTCTACAATTATCCTTGGACGCAGGCACGTCGTGTGGGTTGACTGGATGGAAAATCACGCACGGAAAACTAAAGTCGGAATGCTTCAATTGGCATTCAAATTAGCGCTGCAATCGACTGACTGCTTTTGGCCAGTTAATATTTTTTTCTGGCACGTCGCTGACGAATCCAAACCGTAGTCTCTCCGTGCCGTAGACGGAGATGAGATGGAGCCGTAGCCGGAGCCGGAGTCGCGTCAAAAATAAATGGGCGGCAATTACGCACGCACAGTGCCAAACACACACAAGCACACACAGATATAAATACGTATACGGATACAGTTGCACGGCCGGGCAGCGTACGTGAAAACTGCAGCGTTACGTATACCGTATAGCGTATAGCGTATAGCGTAACGTAAATGAAGAAGTAGTAGAACTGCGCGCCACGCTTTGCTTTGAGATGTGCTTACGTTGTACGTCCGTTGCGGGCGACGAATACGTGCAGAATAATTCAGAGTCACGTTCACGTCACGAACAAAACCAAAGTAAGGCAAAAAAAGGCAGCGCTGCCAGCGTCCATAGAGCGGCAAGGCACACCAAACTAAAGCGACCGAGAGCAAGAGCGAGAGAGAGAGAGAGAGAGAGAGCGTGTCACGCACACAACTAGACAATTTTTTGGGGGTGACATCTTTGACTCTTACACGAAGCAGAGACGAAGGCAACCGAACGAACGTGTGTAGAGGCAGCGGCGCCAGCTTGCGCCTGTGTGCGTGTGTGTGTGTGTGTGTGAGCACCTGACACGCCGTTTGGTCATGTACAGGGCGCACCAGTAGCATTTTAAGCAGCCTCACGCTCCAATTCGCCGCAAGCTCTCTCGTTTCGCCGTGTGGGTGTTGTTGTCTATGTGTGTGTGTGCGTGCAAATGGGCGGGACGTGACTGCCGTCGAATCGGAATCAACATAGCGCGCATACCAAATGAGCCAAGCTATGCGTGCAAGCGAGAGAGCACTAAGAGCGCGCAGCTGCTTCTCTTTCTGTGTATGTGTATGCGTGTGTGTGTGTGTGTACGTGCAAACTGGTTTCGCTTGCTCGCTCTCACTCACAACACAAGCAGTCAGCAGTGCTCTTGCTCACTCTTTTATATACTTAGTGGATACCCGTGTTTTGTTGGGGCTGCTGCTGTTGCTGCTGTTGCTGCTGCTGCTGTTGCTGCTGCTGCGTCACGCGCAGCAATTAGTTTACTTCTTTACACATTTGGGAATTTGTTTAGCGGCTCTTTCGCTGTTTGCCTCTCGCTCGCTCGCGCTGCCTGTCCGTGTGGGGGAGTTGTTGTTTTTCTACTCTGTTTTGTCTGTCATTCGCTTTTTATGTGTGTTTGTGTATGTGACCGAAATGCCAATGACAAAATGCCAATGGTGGAACAGAGCCAAAGCCAAAGCCAAAGCCAAAACTGAGCCTCGCTAGGAGCGGGCGTATCAAGCCCTTCCTGCGTCATGCGTGTTTACAGGGTAGTCTCCAAAAAGTGGGGGGCGGAGGGTTGGCGGCAGCTACACAGGTAGCTTGCAAGGGTTTTGCACTGTCCAACAAATCGTTGGGTGTAGTTTTAGGGAGGGCAGCTTTTATTATTCTGTTGCCGTACACAGACAGCGCCCCGGCTTCAATTTTACTTTTTTTTTTTTTTTGTTTTTCTTTTTTGCTCTTCGCCTTCGTTTTATTATGCGTTTATAATAATTTTCAAGCAATCCCAGAAATTGTTTAATTTCATCAATGGGCGACCCGCAAAATGTGAAAGTCTTCAACGCCATTTTGTTCTGGCGAAAGTTTTCCACAGAGGAAAAAGACAAACTATTGAATTAAAGGCACATTCTACAGAGAGAATTATTTATAAAACTAATTAAATAAAGGAAAAATAACAATCTGTATCCTTGGTTTCGGGCTTTTCTTAAAGGATTTTTATGTAACATATTCCAACCTCGGATAGTACAAAGAAGAATTAGACATTTTTTAATAAAATACAATTCTTTAGAAAGGAAACATTAGAATGATTTATATTTAATTTATATACTTATTTATTATAAGTTAATTACATAAATTAGACCTCAAAAATTTTGTATAAAAATCTCAAGATTCTGTTATAAAAATTATCTATTAAATAGGTAAAAATTGCGTTTGTATTCACGTAGAAAAAAAGCCCAACTCAGAGTATTTTAAATGTTTGCAATTTCGAAAGTTTGAACAGTTGAATATTCTAAAATAAATCTGAAATATTTTAAAGAGCTAAGATTGTGAAAATCGTGATGAGAGTTCATTAACAAAAACCAATTAAAAACTATGTAAAATTTCGAAATTTGTATGCATTTATATATATATTATAATTATAACTTCAAGAGCTTTTAGAATATGAGTATAATATTCAGAAAAGGCAAGCCTAGTGTAAACAGCAGAGAAAAGAAAAAATTCCTTAATAAACGTGAGTAAATTCAACACCTTCAAATCTATTTTATTAAATATTCCAAACAACTTGTAAATAAATAATAATTATTATAAAAATAATTATTTTAACCCTTCCAAATTTTATATATTTTCCAGCTCAACTTTATTTTTTCTCATTTATATTTTCTTATTTGATTTTAGGCCTAGAATTTCCTTATATCAGATGTGATATTACTTTGGTAAATTTTTTAAAATTACTCAAATATTTTGGGTTCCATTTTCTGTTTTTCCCCATTCATTTCTGGATTATGGAATACTTTTTTCCCACACTTTCGATATATGGCCGGCCTAATAATACCTTTTGTCGAATCTAAAATTAAGTGAAAACTATCAAACAATTTGGAAAATGAACTATGTTTAGGCCAAACTAAAATAATTGCAGCACTTTCGCTAAATTGTAGTTGTAATCTTTTGGAGTAAGAGTATCGATTGTTGAGCTGGTCTAATTGGAGCACCCGATGACTTGGCATTTTCTTTGTTTTTTTGCTACATCCTCCAATTGAGTTGCAGTTGTCTGAGTGTGTGTGTGTGGGGGAGGGGAGGGGGGCAGAATTACGTAAGCGCAACGTAACGTAACTGGAACATGTGTAGAAACGTGATCGATTTCTTGAGCTGAGCAGACTTTGAAGCAGGAGAGGAAGAGGAGTTGGAGACGGAGACGGAGACGCAGACGAAGAGGGAGCCAGACAAGTTGGCGTAGCGAATTCTCCCACAATTACGCGTCGCTGCTGGCGGCAATTGTGAATTTTAAAAAGGAAACGTGCCAAGTGCCAGTTGCAGGGGTACGAAAGAGCGGGAGAGGATTGGCCAGAGAGACAGAGAGAGAGATAGGAGAGTGGGTGTATAGGTGAAGGCGTCGTCGTAGACAATGAATGAGGAACTAAAATTCAGCGCCAGTTTGCCATAAAAAAAAAAAATCGAACGTGAACGTGGTCCGCTGAGCCGCAACATTTCCGGTTAGCAGCCCGGGTTTGGGTTCAGTTTCCAGCAGTTCCAATTCCATTTCCACGTGCAGACAGCGGGCAGACGGACCATCAACCAGACAGCTGGAGCTGTGTAGGTCGGAAATTGATGCGTGTGGATTGCCTCGAGGACAATGGCCATGGACGTGGACGTGGATGTGGACGTGGACGTGGACGTGGATGTTGGATGTTGGACGTGCAACGATGCGTGCGGGGCGCCAGTAAACTGCTCCCTGCCTTTTTTTACACCCTCCCCCCCACTCAGCAATCCCTTCTGGAATCGGAGAGTAGCATTGCCCATATAAAGGTGCGTGCCAGACCGAGTGCGTGCTGCGGCTGTTGATGGACCTTCTACTACTACTACAACGTTCTCGCATTGGACATGAGTTTGAGTTTTCATTTCGGTTTCTGTTTCTGTTTCGGTTCGGTTTTCGGTTTCGGTTTCAGCCTCTGTTTTGGTTTTGGTTTTTCAAAAACGCAAGCGACGTAGCGAATATATACTCCGCATATATCCATCCGCACGATAAAATGTGTATTCCAGTCAGGAGCCAATTGTTGCATGACTTTATGAATGGGCTGTCCGTACTAGCCGAGGCACGTATGCAAGTGCCTCTCTCTAATCAGTTCCCTCTTCCTCCACTCCTACTCCCTTTCCGCCTGCCCCCAGCACACAGGAGGAAGAACCGCAAAGAGGTTGGCATTGGTCAAGAGAGACAAAGAGAGAGAGACAACATAAGTGAGAGAGAGAGAGAGAGGGCGGACAGCACTTGCCAGTTGCCAGTTATCCATCACGTTTTCTCGGACACACGAGGCATCCATTTAAAATAGCCAGCAACAAAACGAGGCAACGTGATTTGCGAAAAATCAAAACAAAAACCGACAGTAAACGTTTTAGGCCCAATTTCAAACGACTCCAAGCGATCAATAAGCTGCTCGATAACAACGATAAGTTTGTATTATAAATTGTTGGTACTTTTTTTGTCTCAGGAAACTGATCGATAAACGAGGGTCGATGGCTGTCGGTTCTTTCTTTAATATCGATTATTAGCTACCGGTTCCCCTGATAATCGTAACTGATCGATAAGCAAATGTTTCCTTTGAGATAGATTAAAGTCTACTGAATTCTTTTATCCTGTTGAATGAGGAACAAGCTAACTTTTGTATGAAATTATGCAAGGTATTCAAAATATCGATAAAAGTTAATCATGTCCAAATAAATGCCAAAGTTTTGGTAAGCTTAGCACCAGCTTAAGGGTCGCAAACGATGAACTAATCGATAAGACGATTACTTCGCCGATCAAAATGGAAGGTTTGTACCACAAGGATGCAGTCAACTGGTTTCAGTTTCATTTTCAGTTTTTCCAGTTTTCAGCGCCACGGAGAGAGGGAGAGAGAGAGAGAGAAAGAGAGGAAGCAATAAACTAACCGCGATCACTGATCTGTCATGATCTGTTGTAGTATCTGGGAAGAGGCAGGAGGCTCACAGGAGAAAGCAATAAAAGTGACACAGGTGATAAAATAACACAACGAGATGATTCGTTTTTTTTATTATTTTCTTTCTGTTTCGAGTAGCAGAGAAATGGGACTTATCAGCGTGTAGGATCTGTCAGGCCAAAGATTTTATGGTGTGCAGTGAAAGGTTCCATAACTGTTCTTGGGCCCCTGTTACACAATCCAAATACAGAAACCGATTCATAATTCACAAAAAAATAAAAATAAAAACAAAAATGAAAATGAAAAACAAAAACAAACCACAAAAATAAACCCAAAACAAACAATTAAGCAATAAAAGAGGCTGGAAGCACTGAAAATTTCAGTCTCAAGATCAGGGAGCAGCTAGATTTTTATCACACTGTGCGTGCTTCTGATGAAATATTCCCTTTGGTCAGCTACCAACAAAAAAAAAAGCCAAAAAAAAAATATAAATGAATAAAATGATTCCTCTGCATTGGAGAGTAATCATTTTTATTCATTTCAACGAGTTATGTGATCTTAAATTTTATTTGAAAGGATATTTTATTGTTCGATTTTTAGTATTAAAAACGCTGCAATACTTTTGGCTTGAAATATTGACGGAACTTGGCTTTGAAACGTCTCTTTATGGCCAATTATTATGGTAAGAATATGCTTAATTCCCTATTAAAGGCTTGGCTTAAAGATCGGATATTAATACCAATATTTTGTATATTTATTGAATATATATTTCACTCAAGAGAGATTTCCAATCTCTTCCGCAAAAATCTAATTGAGTAGCAAAGGCCAAAAAAAGCTGATAGATAATCTTAATAAATTATTTCCCAAACGAATTCCTTTTAATAATTAAATTTTAATCAAATAATTAGAGAGCTCAACGCATTCCCAGCGTCAATTTTGAGCTGGCCAAAATTAGTAAATCAAGTTTAATTGTTATTTTAGACATTTTATAATCTCAGCACAAAATAAATGCGATCAATTGAAAGCGATCTGGCAACGATCATTGACTCTTTTCTGCTATTTACTCGCTCCGTTATATATGAGCCATAAATTAGCTTTGAAAGGCAAAACAAATTCAAGTCAACGTCCCCGTCCCCTTCGCCCCGCCCCGCCCCGTTCCGCATAGCTCCTTTTAGCCAAGATCTACTGCTGTTGCTGCTGCTGCTGCTGCCGTGTCGTTTGTCGTTCACTTTTCTGGTATTTAGCAAATAATTCGCATGCCAAACCGTAGCCGTTAACTGCGGCGACACAAAGTGCGCACTTGTGATCGGAATTAATAATTAATATTCTTGCACCTTCCGAAACTGTGCCGCCAGAGCGGAGTACTCAGAACTCAGCGCTGAGAACTGAGAACTGAGAATACTGGAAATCTAGTCCAGAGCTCGCTGCGAAGCGACGCCGAAGAAGAAGTTTCAACGAGGCCAATGCGCACACTGGTCTGAGATTACCCAAAACAGGTGTTCAAATTCAATTTATTATTTATATTTTTATATTTTCATTTCATTAATTTCAACACTTGCCAAAATTATATTTCAATAAAAGATGAAAATAATTAAAAACATGATCAAATTATGCTCTTAAATTGTTGAGAGTTTGCCTTTCAAATAATAAAGTTATTAGGAAAACTTGATAAAAAAATAAATAAATCAATTACTTACACTTGCAAAACATCATTAAAAAGCTGATTAAAATATTAATTTATTGATTCATAGAAGAAATGATTAAAATGAGCGAATAAAAATTGATTTAATATTCTAAGAAAGCTGCTTAAAATGTTTCACTAGTAAGGAAAGCGATCCACGGCACACCGAAGATTATACACCCTTGTAGACTGGTCTTTCAACCGATTGTCCCTATATATATGCTATATATTAGCGTATAATTTTTATCATTTTGGGGTAATCAAACCTTCTGCCTTCTCCTGACTTCTAAGCGTAATTAAGCCATATGAAGAAACAGAAAAGTTTTGGATGAATTGTTCCTTTCTAAGGCAGTTATATTATATACTTGTAGGATCCGGTTTTATATGCAGCACTGTGTGGCGCGGCATTTTAAAGGGCTTGTAAAGGGTATTATAGCCTTATTTGATGATTTCCAGTCTGCAAGGGTATGCAGTCTTCGGCGTTTCAAAGTTTCGAGAAGGTTCATTATTTTTCCCTGCCTTTTAAATACTTTAAAAAATTTATATTTTAAAATTTAAGCTCAAGTTCTGCTAGCCAACATAAAAGTGATTAAATTTTCCATAAAAAAAAGAAGTTAATTAACAAAATTTGGCTAAAACTTGAAGACTTTGATACTCTGCGCTGTAAACCTAAATTCTTGGCTAAAAACGTAAATAAAAATTAATGAAATTATTGAAAAAATGTGCACTAATTAGCTAAACTCAGTGGAGAGTTGGAATTAATAGAAATTAATTAAATAATGGCATAGTTTTTTCTCCAGCTCATAAATAAACATGTGCAAATGATTAAAACTAATTGAGTTTCAGCAGCAAAAATAAAAATAGTTCCATGAATCAGTGTAAAATATATTGATTTTTTTTTTAGCCAAGTCAACAGCCCGCGGACATGACCGTGACAGTGGGTAAAAAAAAGGGGAAAAAGGAAGCAAAATCGAAGGATAAACAGAAAAAAATTACATAAAATAAAAACAAAACAAAAAAGGCTGCTGCTGCTGCTGCCTCCTGCTGCCTCCTGCGGCTGCTGCTGTCTCTTGCCACGGCAACGGCGCTGCAAGAAGCGAGCTGGAAGCGTGTTTCAGGAGCAAAGTGCATTCCTCGCATGGTTTTTGTTGTTGCTGTTGTTGTTGTTGTTGGTTGAATGTGGTGCAGAATTTTTTTGTGAGTTGTTTTTGTTGGCTTTCAGTTTTGTCATTTGCGTTGTTCAATTAATTGCAGAAATCAATTTAAGCAATGCAGCATTGCCTCATTGCGGCATTGTTGTTGTTTTGCTGCTGTTGATCGATTCATTGGAAATAATGTGCCTTTGGGTTGGAATTGGGACTGACATTTGCTGGGTGCTGCAATCCCCCCTCCGCTACCCGCCGCCCGCTACCCGCCACCCGTCCAGCCTTCCAGCCGTCCACACTGACAGCTAATTGCCAACAAGCTGAGCATCTGGCTTGGCTTTGCAGCTAGAAGAAAAGTTCTAGCTAGAAAACTCGTCTTAGGATTTTATTCGATTCCATTCGATTCCATTCGATTCGATTCGTTTCGATTCGTTTGATGCGTGCAACATCTTCCGGCAAGTAGCCAAGCATGGCAAAAAGAGTGTGACAACGCGCGACAGCCTCGAGATAAATCCAATTAGTCTGATATTTGTACTTTTTATGTGAGAATTCCCATTAAAAATGTAAAATGTCATAACAACGAGAACAAGACAACAGACAAACAGCAGCAGCAGCAGCAGCGGCAGCAGCAACAGCAACAACTGACAGCAGCAACAACATACAACAGCTAGCAAAATGCTTGTAAAGCCTGGGCTAAGCCGAAGCTTTAATACGCTGCAATTCTCCAAGAACTCAGCTAATGGATACGAATTTAATAAGCTTTATTTTAGCTGATTCTTTATGGAATTGTTAGGCCTAATTGAGCTGGAAAAGACTACATAAAAACAAGCTTATTCGTACGGATGGAGTAATACGCAAAAATATGTTGTAATATGGATTAAGGCTGGAAGATTTTAGAGTAGATCTTCGCAATGAACTAAGCTGTAATTCTGCATTTTTATTGCATGCCTTCAGCTGGTTCTGTAGTAATTCCGTTTCTTCTAAAGTCTACAACTGAAAAGGCCAATTTCTTATATCAAATTGTACTGCGTCGAGTTCTCATTATATTAAAAATTGATTAGAAAATTATAATTAAAGAAAATTATTGCACTTAAATATAGTTTAAATCGTTTGTTAGCCAAACCCCAACAGCAAACAGATCAACAAAGTTTTAGCACTTGCAGTTAGATCATCATATTAACGTTGACAGCAACGGTTTCTACTAAGCCGCAGCAGCTACATACAAGTCCAAGTCCCAGTCCAAGTCCGCATCCAAGTCTGAGTCCAATTCTGAGTCCGAGTCTGCATCTGAGTCTGGAGTCTTGGAGTATCTCATAGATGCGAGAGATGCGCCTTTGACGTCTGGCGGCGACGTTGGCGACGATGTCTTTGCTTGGCATTCAATAATTTTATGCTAACAAATGCGTCGCCAAGTGGCGCTGCCCGGAGACGAAGACGAAGACAGCGGTGAAAAGGGGGCGGGGGAGCTGCGCAGCAGTCAGTGCGGGTTGGGTGCAGGGGTACGGTGCAGGGTACAGGGTAGAGGGGTCTGCTGAATCGTTTACGGTAACATTAACACTTACCGCGCATTCACCGAGGACTGAGCAGCGCCGATCTCCTCCATGGACTTTCTGTTGAAGAGAAACGTAAGAAAACATACAAACAGAAATAAATAAAAGCATTTAGCTTGGGGCCTATTGAATATTCGATTAGCGAGCGCGTTGGGAAAAAGTTGACATTTTCTAAATAAATTAAATTAGCCGATAAATGTGTCGGCTATCGGCTCTCAGCGTGGCAGAAAACTCACCTGTCGCCCCAGCAAAGTGCATCCTCGCGATATCTGTAATACACAAAGAAAACAAGAAAGAAAAACATAAACATTAAACACTCGACAAAAAACAAAAAAACTCTCTCTTTCTCTTTGTGGGATTATAGCCATGCTCCCGCCACACTGACAAGGTCAACAGGAAGTTAAAAATCATCTAATAAACAACAATCTTTTTGGCAAATTGCACTCAAAAGTTGGCAGTGAGCTGCGCATTATCGGCTCTGGCTTTATAATCAAGTGCAACAACGGCCACATAAAATTTATTGATTTCAATCCAATCTCCACTCCAAAAATTTTGCCCCCCCTTTCAGTCTGCTGCCTCAGCCAGCGCCATACAATTTTCATAGCCTGGCAGACGAAACAGCCCGTAAATCATTGAGGCCCGAACACAAAAAATAAGGAGAAAAAAAAAGCAGCTTCGGTTCGTTTCTCGATCCTTTTAAATTGTCCCGTTTTCAGTCTCTCGCGAATCGACTGACCCCCATAATCGATCCGCATCGAAAAGGTCTTCGTCGCGCCATGGCAATTATCAAAATTGTAATAATATTCATAAGTTTTTTTTTCTGTGTTTTTCTGTGTTTTTGTATTTTTGTTTTCATCAAATCGTAGGTCAAGTTAGGAGCAATTATTGGCTAATGCCTTTATGGCCAACATTCTGGGAAGTTATGAAAATATAGGTCTAAAATCTCCGAGTATAAACAAAAGCGGAAGCACTTGCCAAAACTATCGTAAAAGAGCATAGGAAGAGCTTCTCCGTTCCTTCAACAATTATTGCTGAAGAATTGGATTTTCTAGAGAACTTCCTGGGAATTATATAGCCACAGTATTGGCTATCAAAGTAAAGAAATTGAAGCTTAAAGGCAGCTTATCATTTATTGAAAAATATTGCAGAGTTTTTGCATTTTTTGAAGAATTTAGAAGAAGAATAAAACCGTAAAAATATCCTATTAAAATTGAAAATAAAGCTGTAACTAGGCAAAAACTTCTCTTAAACTTTTATAACCAATTTTATTTATTTATTTTACATACTAAAATAATCTTTGAGTAAATGATTATTATATTGAGCTTAATTTATTTATTTCTCGTATTTTTTAGCTTCTTGTTAAAACAGGAATTTTAATAACATTCTATTAACAATTTTTAACTGGCTTTGTTTTGGAATAAATTCTCATTATAATGGGTTATATTATTGTTTTAGTTTTCTTTTTCAAACTGACTCTATAAGAAGAATATTCTTTAAGAATTATACATACTGAAAGTCTGCTACAATTCTTAATACTCTTATTTTTCATTCCTATTATTATGAGTCTTTTACCTATTTGTAGGAACTTATTATTTTGCGAATACTCTTCCTTTTCTATATATGTAAATTAATATAATCTTTGCCAGGTTTTCCCATTCACTTTTTTACCACAAACTTTTATTAACAAAATTTATCCCATTAAAATAATCCTCTTGAAATTGTTTTTAATTTAATACTGATTTAAATGGGTAACAACTATTCCCACATAAATTATTTAATAATTTTTAAAGGCTTTTTCAATCTTTCCTGGATTCCCTCCTGCCTTTCCAGGGCTCAAGACACGTGTTCTTCCTTTTGGTCTGTGAATTTTCTTTCCCAATGTTTTTCGACACATATCAAAAGGCAATGTCTTTGCTCGCTTTTCCGTGGACTTTTCCAGCGTTGAAGACACGTAGACACGTGTTCTCCCTTAACAACAGATCGATCTGGCGAATGGGGGATAGAAAGATAGCAGAAATTGCTAGTGAAGAGTCAGCTATTTTTAAGAGTTGGACTAAACGGCTCACTCGAAATGGGGGGGAGCAGTCAACAACAATGAGATGTCATTGTCGACGCGACGCTCTATTCGAGAGCAAGGGGGAAAAAAAGAAAGAAAAAAGACTACTGAAAACGCTGATAATAACAGATAATTGTGTAGAACATGGCCCAACTATTTTGCCACAACTATGTGGCATGAACAGTTGTTGTTGTTGTTGCTGCTGTTGTTGCTGTTGTTGTTGGGTCTGGCCACAAATCAAAGCCTCATCAGCGTTATAAAGTTCAAGTGATCGATTCGCAATACAAGAGACGAGAGTCGATCGCTTTGGAGCTGAAGCTGTAGCTGGAGCTGCTGGAGCATTGGTTTTTGTAGCGTCTGTTTGCCTGGTTCTGGTCCTGGCCAGCTCTTCCTCTCTGTCTCTCTCACTCTCTCGCTCTCTCTCTCTGTCTCTCACATCGTTGACGTCGTCACTTTGATTGCGTTTCGTGCCCAATTAGTCTCAGAGCACTTGAGTGCGTAAAAACTTGTACCGCACCATAAATAAATTGGCATGAGGAAAACAGGAGCCACAGTCAGAGACCTGGGACTTTAGGGAGATGGAAGACTGAAGACGGGCAGGCGGGGAGAGCGGGCGACATCATCGTCATCGTCTTCATCGACAGCTTTGCGACGTTGTCGAGACGTTGTCGCCAAGGCAGAGAGACGACGATGACGACGACGACGACGACGACGCCGCCGCCGCATTGTCAATATATGGCGCTGTGGATAGGACTTCAGGATAGGGCTTCTCTTCTTCGACTTGGCAGTTAAAATTACATAAGGCCAACCAGCCAAGCAGCCAAGCAGCCAAGCGGCCAACCAAGCAACCAACCTGACTATTAAGAGGTTGTCCCAGAGACTCAAAAACTCAAACAAGGCGCACAGCCAAACACACAAAGTGGCCATAATTATGGAACATATTTCATAATAATAAGGTGTGTAATCTGCACATTTAACTAGGCTACGAAATGTGCGGCCAATTAACTATTAACTGGCATCCCATGCCAGTTCCATCCTTCCTAGGATCCCTCCCGCTCTCCCTGTCTCTAGATGGACCCCAGTGATTATTACTAAAATGTTTGTACATACTTAAAAAGCAATTCCAGTCAGTTAATTTCATATTTTATGCACTCAAAAGTCTGAAAAAAAAATATACTAGATCTTATTGAGAGATTCCAAGTTTCGAAATTGATTCGAAAATTTTTGTGGAGCGGCTTATAAGCTGGGATTATGGAAATGAAACACTTTTCATTATACCAAATTCTATACTATTTACTCGAGGCAGACGCTCTGTGTATTCATTAAAATATTAAGGTAATTTCAAAAAGATAATTACAATGTTTTACCTGATAATAACTATAAAAACTTTAAGGAATTATGGACTCAAAGTTCTGAATACTTAAGAGAATACTAAAGAGCTGAGATATCAAGTCAAGTCTGTTCCAATTTTGAGTTTAGAATCAACTTAGATATCAAAATAGCAGAGGTTTATATACTTCAATTATATTCAAAAAGTATTTAAAATCCTTCTATAAACTTATGCATTTTCTGAGTATAAAAATAAGGTTAGTTTCCGAATAAAAAAAGGCTGTACTTATACCAAAAAAAGCATTATTTTTATAGCTATTCTGTTGTCCTGGAGTCTAGATCCACAATTATATTTTCAATATTTTTTTATTCGTCCGAAAGAAAATTTTTTTTCCACATTTTATAATTTTATCTATGTACTTTTTTTTGAATGACTTTTCATAGATTTGCTCCACTGTAACTTGTTAGTGTCTCGTCAGAGCTTTCAGCTAAAGAAAGATCAACAGCTCGCATTTATTTTTGAATGATGCTGTCAAAGCCCCCAAAGCGATTTGCGGTCAGACACTGATCGCACGCGCTCCCCTGTTGACAGCCATTCACCCGGCACCCGGCACCCGTCACCCGGCACTCGGCACTCGGTACCCGGCACCCGCCACCACTCATCCCAGCATTCTCCTCTTTTTCCCACCTCGACTGATCTATCATTATTGATTGTGCCCAAAAGAGAAGCTCTAGGCCTGGCTCCTTACTCTTGCTCAATCTTCAATCTTCAATCTTCACTCTCATTGTGTCGCCAAGGCACTTTGTGGCCGATCCACTTGCGGTAGCCGTGAACAATTATTTATATTAAAGCCGGGAATAGTTTTGTTTTGGCATAGAACCAGTCGGAACTCTAACTGGCTGAAGAAGAGCTGAAGAGCAACTGCAATTTCTGCAAGTTCAATAAATTGGGTTCGAGGGTTCGTCAAGTCGTCTGTTGTCGGATATTGGGGCGTTTATTTCTGCTTAATTTTATTTTAACAATTTTGTACGATTTTTTTTTTTTTTTATTTTGCCTGATTCCTTTTTAAAGTAATTTTTTTTTTTTTTCGATTTCTTGGCCTTAATATCAAATTTTCGCTCTAAATTCCGTTGATCAATGATTGCCTTTGCCTTCCTGCAACGACGCGTACCCCGCAGAAACCGCTCCGCATCCCCCGTGGAACATTCGACGGGCTGTCGTTCGATTTTGAAGTCCAAGTCGTTGACTGAACTGACGAACTGTTCAACTGATCGACTCGAACGATCATCGACCGATCGACCGATCGGCCGCCTGTCTTCTTACCGACCTTGTGTTGTTTTTGTTGCTGTGCTCTTTATTTTTATTTTATTTTTTTATTTTATATTTTGTTTTTTTTTTTTGTTTTTGGATGTCGGCAGGGATTCCAACAATTTCGAAACTTCTCATACATATTTATAAGTTGGCAAAGTTTTGCGAAAAAGCGTAAAGCTCTGCCCACAACTCTGCGGGAATACCCTTTGTGACGGGTAAGTCGAAGCTCCTCGAGAGATGTTTTTTTTTTCTGGACTGGGAAAGATACTCAGATTTGGGTTGGAATAGCAAAGCTGATAAAGTTTAGTTCAATAGGAATTATACTACGAAAAACGAAGTATCAAAACCTAAGCAGAATTCCTATTCCGATGCTGAAACGAACAAATTTGGTGCATAAACTTGGAACCAAGAAAATTTATGTAAAAGGCCGAATTGGGTTCGGTTCAAAAAACCAATTTTCCAAATGGTAGCCAAAAGTTGCTGAAAAAACTATAATTTCTGCTCTATTTCTTTGATATTTATGATATTATGAACGGGTTCGTAGCCCAAAAGAAGCTTCCAGCAAGACTTGAAAGATTTGAAAGATATTCGCCGAATAACTTTAGGTATTCAGATATTCTAGAAACCAAAAAAAAATAACTTATTTTCAAGAATATTCTAGAAACTGTATCAAAAATTCAGAAACTCTTCAACTGTAAGACGATTCTCCCATATGAAAGCTTGTTTCTCTCTTTTTCAACTGTTCAAAATGCCTTTAAAATATCATTTTAAGTATCTTTTTATTTAAAGAGTATTTGGTTAGTCATTGTACCGAGAGCAAAGCTCATATTTTTGCCTGATTTTTGGACTCTGCAGTCAGTTTTTTCCAGTTGCTCAATGTTTATCTCAATTATTTGATCGCACAAGGGAAGTAACTGAACACAGGAACAAAACGAAGGAGTCGCTCGCAACATGGGGCAACTCTCGGAGAGAAGTTAGCGAGAGACTGCTGAGTAAAGTAGGATGTGTAATGTCCGTTCAATCGATTTATGAATCAGCGCGCTAATCACAGTAAAAACATTTGGTATTCCGGACAGGGATTTGTACTTTTGCACTTTGGGTGTGTGCTGCAGTTGCCGTTGCCGTTGCCGTTGCCGTTGCAGTTGCAGTTGCAGTTAGAAAAAGTGCAACTGCAACCAGGTGCTGTATAGCAGCCCATGGCAGAGGAGAGCTGGGAGGATTGGTAGAGAAGTTCGAGCCAAGGGCCTGGCACTGGCACTGGCAATGGCTCATGGCTCATGGCTCATGGCTCATGGCTCATGGCTCACACATGTGTGTGCCGTTTAATCATTGTTATTGTAACACGGCATGAATTTCAATTAATTTTACGCGGCTACCAGAAGACAACAGCGGCAGCAGCAGGAGTAGCTGCTAGAGAGGAGCTGGATGTGGTAGTGGAGAAGCCAGAAGTCAGGCGGGGGCAGGGGGGGCTGGTTGATGTTGCCTTCGTCGCTTTGGCGTTGATGAAATTGTTGGCTCACTTTGAATTTGCCGGCAGCAAGGACATCCAACCAGGGCTAAGACTCTCTCTGTATGTGTGCGTGTGTGTGTGTGTGTAATAGCTTCATGCCTGGCGGCTGTGTGAACATCAAGCTCATCAAGCTCCAAACCGCCACGGCAGCCACAGCCACAGCCGCAGCCGCAGCCGCAGCGAAACCGAAGCTGAAGCTAAGGCTGTAATTTACTCCACTTGACGGCAGGCAAACTGCTTCTCTGCTTCGCCTGCCTCTGGCGCAGTGGGTGGAGTACTGACTTCTCTTCTTCATCGGCATCGGCTTCGGCTTTGGTCTTGGCTCTTGTCTCTTGGCTCTTGGCTCTTCGTCTTGGGTCTTGGGACACTCGGTCTCTTACAGATCTGGCGGCGGCAAAGTCAATTTCAGTGCTTCAGTTTGTCCTGGCTCAAGTGTTGCGCTTCATTTACATAATTTAATTGAATGTGACGTAGGCAGGGCAAAGCGAAGCGAGACGGGGCCGAGGCGATGCGAGACGAGGTTCAGCCGGAACCCTAACATAACACCCCTCTCTCTCTCTCTCTCTGTCTCTCTGCCTCTCTGTGCACTTGGAGCTGAAACAAGTGTAGCTGGTAATGCATTTGGGGTGGGGCTTTTATAACACCTCCAAACTGTATGGAGAAAATCATATGATCAATGAAAAGGGCAAGGGCAATTGACGTAGTCCTCAAAGTTACTGGGCGAAACATTGCTTTCAAAGAGAAATTATGTATAGAGAGGCTTCAGTAAGTCAATATTTGATGAAGAGAAAATGGACAGGGTAGAGCAGCCGCCTACCCTGCAGTCTTAGAAGACTCATATTTCTTCAGCTTATTTAAAAAATTATTAAAAAGTATTTAAAAAATGAAAAATCAGCCTCAATTTTTAGCAATAGAATGCGGATCTAAATACGAACTATTTAGCTCTAGAAAAACCTGCCAGAAGATTTTATAGTATTCAAACACTGGAATTAAATATCTGATATTGACTTAGTTAATCGATTGTTGAACGATAACTATAATATCGATAAGGAGGAATCTTTAGGGGAACTACATTAAAAGAAGCCTAACCCCAATACCAAAGTTCGTTGAATATGGCAGGTCTTTTTTAGGGTCAGAAATGTCTAGAGAAAAAAGCGTTTTAATTTTTAGAAAAATTCGAACTTTGTTAGCATAAAAACCCATTTTAGTAGAGCCTAATTAAAGCATAAAATTAGTTAGGGTAGAGAATACATTTGACCAAAAATTATGCAGAACAAGGGTATAAAAATGAGAATCAAGTTTTAAGTCATAAATAGAATTATTCATTGGCTTAAATGAAAGCAACTTTCGAAACCAAAGTCAAAGCAAGAAAAGGATGAAGAAGCTGCAAATAGTTTGGCAATTTCTGGCACTAAGAAATCCATTGAAAATGCTTCCCATAAGGTCAATCCTTGCATGGTTGATGGCCACTGCAGCCGCATACACAAATATACAAATATAGATACGTATGTGTATACATATATGTATATATATATATGTATGGATGTATGTTCATTCCCATGATGATGAGAGCCAGCCCCTCCTCATGGCATCGTCCTGCTTTGAAACCTCATTTCGCGAGCTTCCAACATAATCGCAATCATAATCTACTGCATTTTATTTCATTTTCTCGCGTTGAGTTGTTTTTGGTTTTATTTCTTTTTTTCTTTTTCTGTTTTTCTGTTTTTCTGTTTATTTCATTTTGCTCTTTATGCTTTACTGCAATTTCTTAATGGCCGACTTGCAGTATACCCCTTAATACCCCCGCTGTCTGCAGCAGCAAAAACAACTACTCCAACTCCACCAATCACGTTCGAAATATAAATTATGGAAATGATGGTTTTTCGCTGGCCAGGATGGCTATATGGCTATCGGGAGAGGGTATAAGGTGACGGGTATATGGTATAAGCCGACCTCGAAACCGCAAAGAAGCTGAAGCTGAAGCTGAAGCCAAAGCTTGACCAGCTTTTTGGGGGCAAAGCCTCTGCTGGAGCCGTGGAAAATTGTGTGGCGCTGTCCGACAATCGCTTTGCGGAATGAAAACCCCGTTCGTGCTTCTGGCACGGCTGGAAACTCTTCTCTCCACTTCTCTCATCCCATCTCATCTCTTCTCTTTTCTCTTGCTTTTTTTTTTGCTTAGTCTGAAGCCGGGCTTAATGAAAAACAAACGTCCCAGCAATTTTCCAGTTAGATCCACAGCCATAGAACCAAAAAAAATTCTACGAGTCAGAATCTTTTGCTGCCCTGCATTTCGCTGAGTGTAATTTTTAATGTGCAGCTTTAACGAATTGAGCAAAGAAAAGTGCACAGCAAAAAAATGGAAAAAATAAAATGAAATGAAAATAATGGGAAACAGGGAAGGCTACTCCCAGCAAGCCGCAGATTTTAATACTCTTTTCGATACATTGATAAAGCTATAAAAAATAGTTCAAATAAAGTTAGCAAGTTTCTCTGTAAAACTAAATTTTCCATTTCAATTTTCTTTAATAATTTGTGCCACAATTTTCAGAAAAGTCTAGAATCTCAGACTCTTGAATTTGGCTAAGATATCGAGCAACACAAGAAGGTTTTTCATACTACAACTTAATTTTGGACCTATTGTTCCTATGACAGCTATAGGATATAGTATTCAGATCATGATGGCCAGCATGAGTACAGATATAGATCGTAAGTTTGTTCAAAATATCTTTAGAAATTAAGGCCTAATCCAACCGATCTGAGCAAAAGAAACCCCCAAGGAAACTTCCATTTACCTCAAAAACTGACTGGTTTGCATATAAATAGAGAGACAGACAGACGGACGCATAGAAGAATAAAGAAATATTTGTAGCTTTCGGCTTCGAAAGCACTGCATATTTCACGACAAAATTATAATACCCTCTGGAAGAGTATAGAAAAATAAAATGAAAATAATGGGAATAAAGACTAAAATGAAATTGAGGCATCCACAACTGCGCTCTGAGATAGAGAAGAGTGAAGAGTGGAGTGGAGTGGAGTGGAGTGGAGGGACGAGAGTGGCGAGAAGAGGAGAGGGGAGGGGAGGAGATTGAAGAGTGGAGGGGCATTGCCGCAGCAACAATCACAGTTTAGATTTCTGTTTTCAAGTCGAGTCTTTGCACTGTGAAGCTCTTTGTTGTTGCTTTTAATATTACTTTGGCGTTTTCGTATGTCTTCGCCAATATTCGCCAAGGTAATAACTCAGGTGATTATAGTAATTATGCGTTCTGACGCGATCCAGCCACGGATAACGCTATTTCGATATAATTGAAAAATGCTGATAGACGCTGATTGTGTTCAGTCTTACTCGACTCTTCAGTCTTCAGGCTTGGAGTCGAGGCTGAGAGCCAAGAGCCAAGCGGCGGCAGATTGACTGACTAACTGTCCAGCCCCGGCTGAGGGTTGGGGTTCTCGGTTCTGGGTTCTGGTTCTGGCTATGTTCTGGTCTGGTCTGGAACTTGAAGACTTTGACTGGTAGCTAAGCTGCTGTTGTCTCGGGCACTGGGTTTGGGCCTGGGTTCGGGTTCGGGTCTGGGTCCGGGTCCGAGTCCGAGTCCGTCTCGGTTCTGGCCCTGAGTTAATGGACGCGCCACCAATCACAGTTCATGAATTACATCGCCATCGCCATATTGTTATGGGAATGTCTTCAGTCTTCTGTCTTCTGTCTTCTGTCTTCAGTCTTCTCACTCTTCTCACTCTCCTCCGTCTTCTGTTGCGGCAAAATGTTCTTTGATGCCGATTTCATTTTTCGATATTGAAAATAACCATGCATTACGAGAGCTTGAACCTAACTGCATAAACCAAGCAACCCCCTCTCAATTGCAACACCCAAGCCAAAGAGAGAGTCTTCAAGAGGTTTCGAACTTTATCATCTCGTGACAATCTTCTCGCCCGGCTTCCCCTTTTCCACTGAGTTTCGGTCTCTTGAACAGTGTTATTGTCACGTAAATTCAATTAGTTTAATTATGAGTTTCATCGATGTTGGCACCTCTGTAACGGTCCTCCTTTATTTCAGCTCTACTCGAAAGTCAGTCGAAATTATACTTTTCGCTAAATTTCTGGATTCATTTTATGGTTTATCGCTGCACACAAATTGGACTTCGTTTGGGTGGTTCAGTTTTCCTCACTGGATTACCAGCTGGGAAACTGCTTGATTGTGGGTGAAATAAGTTGATAGTCACGATGCCAACTAAGTAGCTAAGCGAAATAATAAGATAAACGCTTTAACGAAATTCGGTAGTTGATTAAAGTGAATTGTAAAAAGGCCAAAACTGAACGAGTTCATTGTACGAGTACCAAAAAAAAAAAGGAAAGGATATTAACATCGATTGGCAGCTATATTAATCAGTCAAGAGAAATCAGCAGGAAGCAATCTTTTTCGACTAATAAATATAAATAAATTATAACAAGCCTACCCAATTATTTTTATACAAATTATAAAACTTTCTGGATTGAGGTGGTTTGTATGAAAGGACATTAAAGGACATTAAAAAAAATTGATTCACAGTCTGTTTTAGTCATAAAAAGTAAGTTTCAGGGCTTGGAATAATTTTAATATTATTATTATTAGTAACAATATTTAAGCAACAAGGTGTGTTCTTTTTTTCTTTGATTTAGAAAAATGGCTTTCAAAAAAGCAGGATTTTTTAAAAGCATTTATTCAGGTTAAGTTCGTTTATATTCCCTTTAATTTTTTCTTTTTACTACGTTTCCTTGGTCCTTATTCTTAGTCTGATTGCCTTTTTTCCTGGGCAGACGGACGTGGCTATATCTGATTCCTCTTATCATCCTGATCAATAATATACTTTATGGGGTTGGGGATGCCTCCTTCAATGCAATACACGTTTCGTTGGAAGGGTATAAAAATTATGGAGTTCAGACCAGTTGATCTAGCCATGTCTTCCTGTTCGTCTGATTATTTGCATAAAAGTCTCTTAATTTTAGATTTTGGGAGGATCAGACAATTTTTAAAGGTATTGGAACCATCGGCCTAAATTATAATTCTCAAAATATCTTTTTGTTTCTCGACGAAACTTAAAAAGTTATAAAGAGTCCATAATTTTTGCAACCGAACTGACGTATCATAATAGCTGACAAAGGAACAATCAGCCTTAAATCTTTCTTTAATTTAATTCTTAATTAGATTTAATAATTTGAATAAATTAAAATCTTTTCGAATGTCGACTGATCTTAGACAATTTTAAATATATAAAAAGTCACAATTAGCTTGTAGAAAACTTACGAACCGGTCTAATAACATAATAATTCTTAATAAAAAAAACTTCCAACCGAATGAAAATGATTGAAAATTATCGTAAAAGTAATTTGATAAATTGAGTAATTGGCCTTAGGCTCAGTAGGGGTTAAAATTGTTCTCCGCACCCCTAAATGAATGGCTCTCTCTGTCTCTCTCTCTCTCTCTCTTTCGCTCAGAGGAGCTTCGCTCCAATTTGCCTACCCCAAATGTGTTGCCCCAACGTTTAAGCCTTAATATTATATAGTTGTGGTCGTATGTGGCACTGGATATACCCTTTTTATAATATATTTACTATCAATTATACGCCAATCTATACGCAATTGCTCTCCCAACCATTTTATATAAAGGGATTGAAGGCGCTGTGAAGGATTTCCTCCGATTGGCAGGACAATTTGAATATGGCAACGCCCACAAAAACAAAGGACAGGCGACAAACTGACTGCAGTACACTGGCAATGCACCTGTATTTCCTTATATCTATATATATATATCTTTCTTTATATATATAAATATATATCTGGGCATGTATATAGCTATATCCATGTGCGGGCATTATTTACCTATAGTAGGGAAATCCCTGGGGCACATGCAAATCCATTGGCATTCCACCGCTTGCCGCTGCCGCCAGATGATGATGCGCCGAGTGTGCGTGATGATGGTGAGAATGCGGATGCGAATGTGGATGCGGACGCGAATGCGGATGCGGATGATGGTGATGACTGTGCATGGGATGCGTATGATGTGCGGCAGCAACATTTTGGACATGCGCCGCGGCCGCTGCAGCCGCAAAGCCCGCATCCGATGCCATCGAATGATGTCCTAGGACAGCGGCCCAAGGAGAGGCAACAAACCCGCTGCCATGGTGCTCCATTGTTGTCCAATCGTTAATCGTTAATCGTTAATCGGTTATCGCTTAATCGCCACCACACACTGTTTTATATATATATTTTATGTATATTTTATATATATATATATATTTATATATATTTATTTATATATAGGCAACTGTATGGTATTTATCTTTGATTTGTTGTTGCACACACACTGACTGGCACACCAAGATGGCGGCCATTATTTACCGTTAACGCGCATGGCCAACACGAACCGACGGCGAATTCGCGCGCACAGTGGGGCAAAAGTATGAATCCAAAAAAAAGAAAATAATTTAACACCCGAAAAAACAGACGCGTTTCGCTTATGCCGACGGTCGAGAACAAGCACAGGGCTAAAAATCAGAATCAAAAAAAAAAAAATCGGGCAAACAGGACGAACTTTGCTCGTAAGTTGGCTGCTCGGGTTCTAGAGGGTTTTCGCACGTTTTTGGTCCGCGTTCACCTCTGCACGGCACGAAAATTGGCGATAAACTATCGCCTCGCATCAGGAAACATGGTCGCTTGGACGGTCGGTGCCTCTGTCTCTGCCTCTGCCACTGCCAGTGCCTCATCATTATCATCATCATCAGCGACATCAACATCATCATCATCATCATCTCTGCTCCCAGAGGCTCTGCTGCTGCTGTTGCTGCTGCGCTGCATTTGCTGCTTGCAAGCTGCAAATGGTGGTGGAGCAGGTTTTTAGTGGAGCCCCCAAGTGAGCGCAGCCAACTCAGCCTCAGAGAGCAATTCGCAGGCCGGCCCCGCTGCGTCGAGGTCGGCAGCGCTGCAGCAGAGACAGCAGCATCCAGCATCCAACCATACACACACACACACACACACACACACATGTATATACACACATACACACAGAGCAGAGCTGCCTTTTTGGCTTTGTTTATTGTTTTTGCGTTTGCTGTTTTTGCCTTCAAAGTGTTGCACAAATCGGCAGACACTCTCCCGACAACAACAGCAACAACAGCAACGATGACGGCCCCAAAGCACCAACAAAAACAACACTTGCCACATGTTTATGGCAATATACAAACAACAACAGCAACAACAACTCTCCACAACAGCAGCTTAATCGCATTCGCAGCTTCTCGCTTTGCCGCTGCCGATGCCGCCGCCGCTTCTCTCTACGCTTCTCTACTCCTACTTCATACTCCAACCCATATGAGAATTCTCTCTCTCTCTCTCTCTCGCTCTCTTTCTCGCCTTCTCTCACTCTCTCCCACTCTCTGTCGCTGTGTCTCCTGCTCTTCAGGTAGCTGTGGCATCCTCTGGAGATTTTGGTTGCTCAACAACAACAAAACATTGAGTTGTGTTCTTTGGCGAAGAAGATAAGCAAACCTACTGGGGAGTCATTTGTGCGTTTGCGGTTCTTTTCTTTTTTTTTTTTCTTATTCTCCGTTTCTTTTGGGAATTTTTGGTGGGAATTGCATTGATATTTAATGGCCGAAATGCTAAACTGTCCAATATCTTAATAAAGTCGCCACTAGAAATACTCAAGCCTGCTGCAGCCACTTGCGAAAGAGTCTACCTCGGATCAGTTTTCTGCTGAAAAAAATATAGCAAAAATATTTAAAAAAAAATATAATATTAAGAAAAGTCTAAGAAACAAGTTTTATCTATATTTTAATAAAAATATAATACTACAAATACAGGAAAAAAATGGGATAAGTCAAGAATTCATTGCTTCAATCGTTGCCCAGCAGTATGAAAAGTTGGGCGCTCCGAGATTTGCTACAACCAATTAGGAAATTCTTGATTTAAGCCCGTTTTTTTCTACTAACTCCAGATTCTATTTCGAATTCCACCTTGATGCATGCTTCATTCTATCCTCTAATGAATTGTAATAATTATAATGAGCTTAATATAAGAATTATCGTACTAGAATTAATCCCAACTTAGGATTGATGGATCCACAGCAAGCCGGTTATCAGCTGAATCTAGCTTGAATAGAGATTAATTTCTTATTTAAGCCTGTTTATACTTGATTTGATCGACTCGATTAACATTTAAATTCAAGAATTCTTCAACTTAAATTTAGCAAGCTCATTTTCTCTCTGTGTTTTACTTTAAATTATATTTCTCCCAATTAAAAATTGTATTAATAAAAATCTGTATTATCTGACTGTGTGGAGAGATAGAGATAGAGAAAGAGAGACAGAGCGAGAAAGAGAGAGAGAGAGAAAGAGGGAGATTGAGAAAGACAGCGAGAGTAGTAGGAGAGATTTTAATTGATAGCTTTGAACAACTTTGTTTGAGCTTGCCTCTGGATCAGAGATAGATAAAGCTTATTTTTAGAATGCGCTTAGATTTTTCTATTTCATTTGTTGCCGTTTTCTATATATTTTTATACATTTTTTTTTATCTTTCTATATTTTTTCTTTATCTTTTTCTACATATTTCTCTAAGTATTGGGAAGCTTTTCTTGTTTCATTATTTAAATTTTAATTACTAAGCCAATATAATTATTTTGTTCTACTCCTTACTCCTTCACTCAAGTCTATGGATAGTTTTTCTTAACAAAGTAAAGTAAATTATCTAAAATATATATCATTAATTCAAAGTATTACTTTTTCTCAGAGCTCAGTTCTATATTCTTTCTCTAGTGCAGCTTTATTTTAGTATATTTAGTACTACGTTTTGAGTAAGGATTATATTAAATCTCCTGCGCCTCAGCAGTTATCTTATTTAATATTTTTTAATACTTTTTTAATACATTTTATAATAAATTCCTTTGTCTATGCTTGGGCAATTGTTTTCCAAAAAATATTCCCATAGGTGCATTCAAGAAAAAAAAAAAAAGAAGAGAATTCCATTTATATTCATAAGCAATACGAAAGCATGCAAACACTCCCAAGCCAAGGTCTCAGATCTCTCTTTGCCTCCCTCTCGCTCTCTCTCTCTCTGGCTCCCTCTCGTTCCCTCTGGCTTCCAGCTTGCAGCGCTCGGAGCAATCTTTGCTGACAACTTAGTTAAATAAGGCGCCACCTGTCAAGTGATTTTCAATAAAATAAATTCGTGATTACACGACAATATCGTCGACGAAAATCGAAGATCAGCCAACAATAACAAAAGACTCCCACGGGGAACTGTCTGGCTCTGGCTCTGACTCTGGCTCTGGCTCTGACTGTGGCTCTGGTTTTGGCTCTGCCTTTTGGCTTTGGCTCTGGCTCTGCCTGTGCCTTTTGCCTGTGATTCAGCAGCTTCCACTTCGCACACGACTTGAGGCTGAGGTCCAGAATCCTTAGCACACACACAGACACACAGACAGGCAGAGACAGAGAAAGAGTCGAAACTTCTGTATAGGAGTCGTGCAGGGTCAACGTCAATACTGAATGTCTTTGCTCGTCCGCAGCAGCAGCAGCTCGAGCTCCGACAGTTGTCCCACTGTTTGTCCCACTGCCTGTCCCAGTGTCTTGGCTTGTTTACAGTGTGCAAAAATCATTTAGACAAGTTGACAAAAGCTCGTTTGGAACGTGAGTAACATGACTTGGCCTGAGGCTCGCTTTTACAACAACAACAACAACCAAAAACAACAACAACTGAGACTCGGTTTGGTTTGGTTGAGTTTTGTTGGATTGTTTGTTCGGCTCGGAACGTTGCTAAAGTCTTAATTCTAAACATGGCAAATGTACTTGGAGCGTGCTGCTGCTGCTGCTGCTGCTGCGGCTGCTGCGGCTGCTGCTTCGCCTGCTGCTCCGGCTGCTCTGCCCCCAGAGCAAGCACAAAATGAGGCCTTGCCCCCAGCATCCGAATCGTTGCTGACCTTTTATTGTAATGAAAATGATATCTAAGAGTACGAGACTCTAAACTGGACTGTAAACCCAACCAGCTGCAATACCTAAGAACTTAATCGAGTCAACAATCGAGTTGCTGTGATTAAGCCATTAAAATATCTCCAAAGGTGTTGCATTAGTTCTGGCATAGAAATCAAGCTCTGCTAATAACAGCTGCCTAGCCATAATAATTATCATAATTAGTATTGAATACTTATCCTAATTACTTAAATTGAAATCAATTCTTTAATATTATATTTCAATTATTTCATGCACTCAAATAATATCGGAATGTTTAGTTGACCAGTAAGGAAAGGGCAATCTTGCAGACTGGAATAGGCATGCAAAAATTGTAGTTCAATTAATTTATTTTGAATATATATTCCCTTGATATAGTTGACCGATCTTGTTAGGATTTGAAATGCCTTTAAAAGATGCACCCAACTTGCAAGTTTCATTACGATAACTGAATAAACAAGAGAGTATTCTATAGTTTTTAACCCGTTGTTTCTATGGAAGACATAAATATGATATAGTTGTCTCATCCTAATCATTTTTGGGCAGCAGTTAGAAAGCCTACGCTTACACTAAACTTTTATAGTTTTTTTTATCAAAGAACTATGCTCCTTGAGGAGATTATTCCTAGCTATATGATATATAGTTGTACGATCCAGTCAGTTCCGATGGATGCACTGGGAGAAGAACACACGATCAGACAGACAGATGGCAGCTGTCATCTCTCTGATCAATGAGATTTACACTTTATGGGGTCGATGCCTCGTACAATGCATTACACGACGTCACATAGCTATAATACCCGCAGCAAGGGTATAAAATTGTGAGAGTAGCTCGCAGATTGCTTTCAGATATCTGAAAAGGTGAAAAGCAGGAAATCATATTTATTGCATGCAGTTACGTTATAATGTAACTGCAATACATAAGCCATAATCATCACATAGAAATGGCCAATTTATATACACAGACATACATACATACATACATATACATATATATATATATATATATTATTCTGGCATATCGGCTGTGAAATAACAGTGAGTAGACACACTCGAAAATATGTGCTAAAAAGTACACAAAACTTCTCGATGGGGATATTTGCTGGGAACTTTGCCAACGTCTCGTGGCACGTGATGAGCATACGGAAAATGGCTAGCCGAAGAGCTTTACGCCAGGATTACAATTTTCCATGAGGAAAGGTTTTTTTCTCTGCTGTCTTTCTGTCTCTGTTTGGCTTACTAGAAGTATTGATTTTCTCTCTCTGAACTGGACACAAGTTTAATGAAATTTCGTGCAATTTTAATAAACTTTTTTTTGTTTTGATTTTTGTACAAAACTTTAAAAACTACTCGCTTGATTTATGCACCTGTCGCTGACAGCTTTATCTTTGGGATCAGAATTGCTGTAGTACGCGTATCAGAGACCCAAACCCAAAGACCTTACCTGATTGATTCGCTGAAAGTCGAATGGAAATTATAAAAAAAAAAACAAAAACGAAGACAAACAAATAACTCGAGTCGCGGCTTTAACGACCTAACCGTTGAATCGGGTAAGGAAACGTGCCTATCATAATAATTCTTGGATAATACGAGTACTTGCTCGGTACCCGGTATTCGATACACAGCCAGAAAACAGCTCAAAATAAGATATATGTTATCGCTTGATACGATAAAGGTTGTATTAGGATGTTTGATACGGTCAAAAAAGCCTCGCAGAAGATCTGGAATGGTGGAAGGCATTGAAGGAGTCGTCACAGTCCATCTGTCTGTACGCTTGTTTCTAATCGAATTGGTCTGTCGATTTCCAAGCTAGGTAAATGAAATTTGGTATGGAGCCTCTTCAGTGTTGCAGGCAGCACATATGCCGGAACCGGCCGGATCGGTTTACTATATCATGTACTTATCACAGGAACAAACTATTCAAAAGTTGTTGTATGAAAAACTTTCTAGTTTCTTGGGTTATCTTAGTGGAAATTTCAGGATAGACTCTTGATTGATATTTTGAAATTTTAGAATATTTTGCTCAGTGTAGCTGTTTACCCAGTTGGGCCTACAATTTCGGTAGTTGATGCCGTGCATTTAAAGCGCACACCTGACAGACCCCAGACAACACACACAGAAATTCGTAGAATTGCCGATATATTTATGAGTTTGGATTTTCGTTTGGATTTGCATAACTGGGTCTCTGACATACCATCCATGCTTAATTTCCAACTATGGCCAGAAAAACCACCAAAAAAGCAAAACAAAATGAAATAAAATAAAATCAAAAACTTTCGAAAAAGAAATGCGCGTTTTTTTTTTTTTTTTTTTTTTTGAAAACTGTAAGGGATGATGCAACGGAAGTCTTGTGGCCATCCAAAGGAAAAAGGTAAGCTCCTAAAGGCGTCCGACCAGACCGGCCCCTTAATATTGATTTCCTGCTCCGAAAGAGACTCTTCTGCTGCTGATGAGTACGTGACCAGCATGCTAAAGTTTCCAACTGGAATCATCAGTTCGTGGTCAGCGGGTCCTCCGCTTCGCAGGCTCTCTCTCTCAGTTGAGACTCAGTTTTCTTCGGTCTCTCAGGTGTTGTATGCAAAAGTCGCGTTTGCGGAACGTGTGAACAGTTTTTAGCAATTAACTAAGGCGTGCAAGACAGGGAGCCATTTCTGCTTCTATAAGCTCTTCTCTACCCCTCCGCTTCTCTCTCCCTCACCCTCTCTCTGTCTCTGGAAATCTCTTCTTTCTCCGCCTTTTTCTCTGCTGCCTCTCTTTGGGTGCGGCACGCGGCGTCATGCAGTCTGGACTGTGGGGCGGCGTGCGCCAAAAGCCAAACATTCATCCTAATTGGCGTTCAATCTTTGCATCCCGCCTGCGATTTGCATGCACGCGATGCTTCTTCGTTCCATTGCGGCCACGTTCTGAAATTCTTCTGCACTGTGGAATGAAATACAATAGTATTGCAATGAAATTGGGAAAACTGAAAACGAAGCTGCAACCAAATAAAGTTTTAATAGAGGCAAAAACTTCGATGATACGAAAATATTTGTTTTTAGACTGAACCGGATATAAGTGCGGTTCAGACTGAGGAGCAGCTCTAACACCTGATTCGCTTCCAGTTGGTGGAAACACATTCGAACCGGCTTGGCTTAGACTCAGTTTGCCTACAATAGAATTCTACTCAATAAAATAGACATTTTTGAAAGAGGAATCGCTACTTTTCAATTATAGGCCGAAAATTGTTTTTCAAATATCATTTAAATATTTATAATTTTGCTTCGAGTTTTGTTGGTTTTGTACCACTGTCAGCAGGTCGTAAACAGTTGCGGATGATGCTCAATCGCAATGTTTGCAATGTTTGCGCAACTAATTAACATTTTTAATGGTGAATCCTTGTAAGATGCTGCGCAACGAAAATTTTAAGGCTCTCTTCCTTCTTGGCTGGCTCTTCCCCGCCTTTGGTTTTGTTTGCGCTTAAAGGATTTGCATTGGCAAATGTCAAATGTTTTGTTTTTTGTTTTTGTTTTTATTTAATTTAGATTCATGCCGCCTGATAATTTATGCGGCTTCTCTAGAGTTTCCGCTTGAGGCAAGCGGCAAGCGGCAAGCGACAAGAGGGGAAGGGGGAAGGGGGGCGAGAGGCATGGGGCTTTTGCGGCATGAAAGTTGCCGTCGCGACGGCGCTTTTGATTTAGGGTTGTCATATGCTCGTAAAGCGGGCGCGCGCTTTTGTAGATAACAGATCTGGCGACGACTCTCAAAAGCCTCAAAAGCCTCAAAAGAGACCCGAGCTTTGGATCACAGCGCAGTCTCCACAGTATCCATATCCATCTCCATCTGGAATCTCGGGTATCTCCATTTTCAGCTGCCACACGGTTGCGGTCGCCGTTTGTAATAGAGAAATATATCACTCAGCATAATACGAGTACTTTTATTTGGACAGGGATATTTCTTATCGCCAGACACAATCGTTGACTGTGTGTCCTGCAAGTGTCCTTTTTTGGCCTTGGTTTTTCACTTTTACAGTTAGCCCATACGAAGATTCACTTTCTAGAGAAAGAAGAAACAACAACAAGAAAAAAAAAAGAAGGCCAATAATGTCATAAATTTCATAAAGTGTCAAAAGGAACACCTGAACACACAGCACTCGCAGGACTCAAAGGACTCGCAGGACTGGAAACATTGTCTATAGGGGCGTTTGCCTTTTATCGACCTACAATCAAAATGGGTTCTTTTCAGATAGATAAACAGTTGTTCCCAAAAGTGGAGAGATTATGCCCGAGAAGTGTGGAAAGTCAAAGCTGAATTATTGCTTTAAAAGCAATTAAGAAAAATGGTTAAGAAAATTTCAAAATTCAGGGAATATAATTCCAGAATAATAAATGTATAAGCTATGCATATAAATAAATATCCTTCTCATATTTATAACCAGTCAGTATTACCCGACCTTGCCCGGGTTGGAACAGGGTTTAAATTATATTTTGATTTATTAGAGAGAAAAAGCGAGAGATGATCTCGAAGGAAGAAAAACAAAATAAAATAGTAGGCGGCTCACATTTTTATAGAGATTTTTTTACCATATTTGAGAAATATAATATGTAAAAAAAAAACAAATAAAATAGTAGGCGGCTCACATTTTCTCGTGAGGCTCTGGGACTTGTCTGGATTTCTATTCATTCTAACACAAAACCTCGTACAGTTCGGGCCTTAAAATTTATTTTACCAATTTTAAAATTATAGTTAAAGATTTTTGATTTTAAAGTGTATAGTGCAAACTTTAGTCCTGTAAATAAAAAATAATCTAAATTCTCGTTATCGACTCTAAATATATATATTAATATTGATGCAGATACAAAAACAAATACAGATACAGATACAAACACAGATACACTACAATACATAGACAGTTGGATACAAAGCGTACTACAAAACTTAAGACGAGTGACTTCAAATCCTTACACGACTTTTAATTCCTTTAGCTCTCCTCTCTGGTTTAATCTCCTCAATTTGAGATATAATCAGATAAGTCCACCGCATATTCCAGAGCTTCATAGCAGTTAGTTAAGGGGCCACTGCTTGGAGTCTCGTGGAGTTCCTGTTCAGTTCCTTCAGCCAAGTTCACACAATCCCCATGCAAACACGAGAGACGTTCTCCCCGCTGTTCAAATCCGAAATACAGAAAACACTGAAAATTCTACTGAAAACATTTGGAAAACATCCTGGATCCGCGCTTTTGGGTAACGCATGACACCAGCATCATTAATGAGTTTATCCTTTAAATTTGCTTGTGGATTCTAGAGATGCCAGATCGACTTCACGGAAGATTTTGGGTATTTCCAATCGGGCTAATTCGGCGAGTTCTATCCATATGAAATACAGCACCTCGTTGAGCTGGTTCCAGTACAGTTTCTTATGACTGCATTTGAACCGGCTACAATCACAGCTTTGTTGACCAGAGACCTGAGGCATCTCTGGCAACAACTCGTGCAGTTCCTGTCCAGTTCATGTCCAGTTCATGTCTAGTTCCTTCAGCCAAGTTCAGACAATCCCCATGCAAACAAGAGAGACGTTCCCCCCGCTGTTCAAATCCGAAATACAGAAAACACTGAAAATTCTATTGGAAACATTTTGAAAACATCCTGGATCCGCGCTTTTGGGTAACGCATGACACCAGCATCATTAATGAGTTTATCCTTTAAATTTGCTTGTGGATTCTAGAGATGCCAGATCGACTTCACGGAAGAAAATTTTGGGTATTTCCAATCGGGCTGATTCGGCGAGTTCTATCCATATGAAAGACAGCACCTCGTTGAGCTGGTTCCAGTACAGTTTCTTATGACTGCATTTGAACCGGCTACAATCACAGCTTTGTTGACCAGAGACCTGAGGCATCTCTGGCAACAGCTCGTGGAGTTCCTGTCCAGTTCATGTCCAGTTCCAGTCCAGTTCCAGTCCAGTTCCTATCCAGTTCATATCCAGTTCATGTCCAGTTCCTGTCCAGTTCCTTCAGCCAAGTTCAGACAATCCCCATGCAAACAAGAGACGTTCCCCCCGCTGTTCCGGCTACAACCACAGCTTTGTTGACCAGAGACCTGAGGCATCTCTGGCAACAACTCGTGCAGTTCCTGTCCGGTTCATGTCCAGTTCATGTCCAGTTTATGTCCACTTCATGTCTAGTTCCTTCAGCCAAGTTCAGACAATCCCCATGCAAACAAGAGAGACGTTCCCCCCGCTGTTCAAATCCGAAACACAGAAAACACTGAAAATTCTATTGGAAACATTTTGAAAATATCCTGGATCTGCGCTTTTTTGTAATGGATAACACCAACATTAAGTATAAGAAGAGTATAAGAAGTTTATCCTTAAAATTTGATTGTGGATTCTACAGATGCCACATCGAGTTCACGAAATTTTAGTTATTTCCAATCGGGTTTATTCGGTGAGTTCACCACGTTGAGCTGGGTCCAGTACAGACACCAATGACGGCATTTGAACCGATTACAATCGCTCCTTTGGCCATTTCATGGGTCTGCTTCATGAATTGGCCGCCTGCATACTGCAATAATAATCATATTTTTTAGGGTTTTCATCGATATTAACTTGGTTTAACTTTTTAGATTTGGTTTGATCCCAGTTTTTGAAGAAAAGAAGAGGATTATTGAATGACTATCTGGAAACATCCGGCCGACCAGATAGCGCCATTTGGAATGTTGCCAAGCATTCTAATCAATGGTTTTTATATCAAAAAACTGATTTTAACTTTAAAAATCAATAATAATAATATAAATAATAATATAATAATATAATATAATAATAATATAATAATATAATGTAATAATATAATATAATATATAATAATATAATAATATAATAATATAATTATAGAATAATATAATATAATATATAATAATATAATATAATATATAATAATATAATATAATAATATAATAATATAATAATATAATAATATAATAATATAATAATATAATATAATATAAATATAATATAATATAATATAAATAAATATAATATAAATAAATATAAATAAATATAAATAAGAAAATATATAAATTATAATAATAAAAAAAATTAATTTTTTTATGTTTAAGTATTTTATTGCTGTACAAATACTCTATGCATTTCCATAGATAATTGTATCTTTCACTTCATAAACTGCTAATCCAGAAGAGCTTTTAAGCCGATAGTCGCTTTACTAACGAAAATCGATAACACTCGCAGTGCAACCTTTTTCTTTATTTTCTTTGGGTTTTCTCTGCACACATTTCTATCAGAAGTCCATCTGGTTGGCTGGTTCATTGACCACCGAGAGTTGGACACTCCTTCACAAATACCTGTTAATAATTCATGACTGTTTTATGTGTATTGCCAACGCCGCAAATAAATTGAAGTAGCAATTTCCATTTTATTTTTATGATCGATGAAATTCCCAGTTCGAACATTGCCAGTGCCTCTGATATTATCGTCTTATTCTTGTTGTTGTTGTTGTTTTTCTTGCTGCTTTTGTTGTTATTGCAATTTATGCTTTGGTGTGGTCATTCGGCAACTGTAAATGTCCAATAACAGTAAACAAGGACAAACCTTCGTCCACCACAACAACAACACCATCATCATCATCCCTTATCCTTTATCCCTTATACCGTCTTCCTTAAACGTTGTAAGAGTTGAAAAAAAACAGGTGAAATTCCTCGGAGCAAAGCCGAGTAAAACTCTTATATTAAGTTCTATTTAAATATGCTTATTTATAGAGGTTTCTAAATCTTAAATAATCCTTTTTCTTAAACATAATAGAAACTCAAAGAAGCTTCGAAATTTCTCATTACTTAAACACAGAAAACTCTAGTGAAATATTTTATCTTAAGACCCATTCAAATATAATATTTATATTCGTCGAATATTATCCCTATTCATATAGGAAAAACACCTATAAAAATCTTTTAATATACTCTAAAAGTAGTTGGGGAAAATCTCTAGTTGAAATCGCTATATTGAATTCCTTCTTAATATGTTTATTTATATTCGCTTTTCGCTTCGATTCTCGTTTTTCTTAAACGTTGTAGAAACTCAAAAAGAAGTTGAAATTCTTTAATATTTTTACATGGATAACTTCAATCAAAATTCTTATAAAAATATATAAAAATATTTAGCCAGCATATTTGAACTTTCCTCTATCATTCACCATTCTCTTTCTTAAACGCTGAATTCTCGAAATCCTTTACTATTTGAAGAGAAAAAAACACAAATAAAAATATTTATATTAAGATCTTTGGAAATATGCAGATTTTTATATATCTTTCGATCAGAATTTAACATACTCTGTTAGCGTACAAATTGTTGTTTGTTATTTTTGCTAACAATTTAATAAGCAGCTTGCACAACAAACAACAAACAACAAACAAAATCCACGAAATTGAGTTATTAAAAGATTCTTTCAATTTTTCGTGTGCTTGGATCGCTTCGGGTTTAATTCAATCAAACGGGTTCGGCATTCTATGGGGGTCTTTCCGCGAGGGGGTTGCTGGGTAGGGGAGGGGCAGGGGAGGGTCCATGGACTGGCGCCGTGTTAATTAAAATGCAATCAGTGTCACGAATACTAATGATATATATTCGCAACGACTACGAGTAGCAGAGTATGAATCGAGTATGAGTACGGGTACGGGTACGGGTACTCATACCTCTCGTACCTTGTATGTAGATGCGAATAACTCAATTTGTCATATTGCCAGAGACAGTGACAGTAACTGCGACAGTGACTGCGACTGCGACAGTTCCCTGCAACAGTAGTAGCAGTTGGAGTGAAGCAGTCACTGTTACTCGCCCCAATCGTGTTTATTTAATTTTAATCCTTTTTGTTTTGTTTCATCAATTAAAGCAAATAAGTATTCAGTCCTTTGATGAGTGCTACATCAGTGGCATAACAAATTTTGTTA
Source organism: Drosophila repletoides (assembly GCA_018150835.1). Classification (NCBI taxonomy): domain Eukaryota; kingdom Metazoa; phylum Arthropoda; class Insecta; order Diptera; family Drosophilidae; genus Drosophila; species Drosophila repletoides. Next base: position 5,086,416 of record JAECWQ010000031.1, read on the forward strand.
ATTAACATGATTTGATAAAGTATTTTCAGTAATTGTTTAAATGTGGATTCTGAAATTAAATCAATTTTATAATTTAATCATCAGTTCCAGCTAGAAGGCATTGCTTTGTTTTATTCATAGGTTTAAATACCCCACAAAATGTGTAACGCTTTCAAGGAGTCAACTCCGACCTCATAACATATATATATATTATTGATCAGGACGACGAGAGGACATGATATAGCTCTGTCCGTCTGTCTGTCTCTCAGTTTTTTCTGCTAGGTGAATGAACCTTGGTAAGCATCCCCCCTTTTTTCACATAGCTCTGTACCAGCCGAATCGAACAGCTATATTATATAGCAGCCATAGAAAGGAACAATCGGTTCATTATTCTTCTTTCTAAAACTCGCTGAAGAAACTCTTCTATTGTCTATATAGGAGCAAATACTTTCTCTATCTCTCAGGGACTCGTTAATTTTCACATTGCACATGCCTTTAAGGCAGCAAAGCTCTAACACATCCTTAGTAACCCCTTTCAGTTACAGGGTATATAATTATTTAATCAACAGCCATCGAAAGTGCATTGCTTTGATTCACAATAATGTTATTTCTATATAGAGAGAATTCCCGGTACTGACTTTGCCTTGCCCTGCCTGCCGCGTCTTCCGCTTCATTAGTTCTCGCTTCATGGAGAGTTTTTCGCCTCGGGGCCTGAAGCTCTCTGGCCAGGAAATAAATTACCTTCACTTGTCTGAACGCTTCAACGCCGCTGGCAAAGTTCCCAGACTAACACGGCCACATATGAGTTTTGGGTCGGATTCAGGGGTCAATCAATAGAAATCAAATTGGGTAAAAGTTAAAGCAGCCTGTTCCCCATAATCGCACTAATCTGCTATAATAAAAGCAAAGGCAAAAGCAAAAAAAACAGGGTATAAAAAAGCGAGTGAAAACCCTACAAAATGGCAATGGTTTTCTCTAGAGATAAGCAGAGATACTGGCAGCTATATGGCTTGTTATAGATTCGTAAAGCGTTCTCCACATCAAAAACAAACAACATCAAAGCGAGCCGAGTTGATATGCAAATCTGAATAGAAACATAAGAAAAGTTTTCGCCTCGCCTCGTCTGGGCTGGTTTTACGAGGAGTAGTATAATAAATAATATAATAAAATTTCTATCATAAATCATAGTTTAAAATAATTCAAAGTTCCTTATTTTAAGCTGCGTCAAAGGGCCAACATCACGACTTACATATTATGTGAACAATTTGCAAGAAGTTGGGCAATAAAACTAATCTTCCATCTAAATGACCTCAGACACGGTCCACTGACTTTTGTTTGCTACTGTCCCGAGAGAGAGAGAGAGAGAGAGGGAGAGAAAGACAGTGAAAGAGAGAAAACCGCAAAAGCAAATGCAAATCTTTACAGTGGTCACAAATCACAGTTGGACTCTGATTCAGCCAGAGATTCTCCAATAAATAAGGTAGCCAAAGGAAGTTAGATAAATGGGCAGCAGGGTCAACCATTTAAATTAATTATTTACAGCCAAAGCGAGAATTTGTTGGCCAATTATTCGGCATGTTGAGCCGATTTATTTATTTCGATTTCAGCGATATAAATACTGAATAATCCAACCACACAATATGATATATTTCAAAAGAGGACGAAAAAGATTCTCAAGCTCTTTTCGAGCTTAAATCAACCCCTCCTGACCTGACCATTAGTTGTGTTTTTACTATTCGGTTTCCTTTTTGTCACACAACTCTGAGGACCCTGGGGAACTGTTTCATACTCGCAGCTCCTCTCATCTCAACGCATCACGCACTTTGAGACCAAACATTGGATTCCTTCTTGACGCTTTATGACGTCCACAGTGATGAGTAGTGAAGAGTAACAGAATGGGGAATGGGTATGGGAATGGGAATGTCCCTTTAGTGCTGACAGTGCGCAAATTTCTAATTGAAGCGTTGTCCTTCGATATGCGAGAAGGAAAAGCTTAATGCACTTCTTCAAATAAATAGACGAAACATCTTAGTGTTATGTTGGCTAAAAAGTTTTCCACACTCAGCTTAATGTGTTAAGGTAAGTAGGGAAAGCAATTTCCTTTCCATTAGCCACACATTACAGCGCTTTTTAATGGATTAGCCCAAAAAAGAAAAAACTATCTTGGCTTTTAAAATTCATATTTTAATTATGTTTCTCTCCAGGTTTATACAGTTTTCGCCTGATTTAATGTAAGTATTGCCCTGTTTTAGGACAACATTATTCTTCTTTTACAGAGATTCCTGATCTAATATGAAGCAAAGGGATTTTCCCAAGAATTTATGTAATTTTTCATCCAATTTTATATAATCTTTTAAGTAAAATTTCTAGTATTTTTACAGACATTTATTTCTATTTAATTTCATGAAAGCACTAGAATATATTAGCGTAAACTCAACTAGAATGACTTTAAGGTCAGGAAAATATTAATTTCAACCAGGAAAAGCCTTTCCCGAAACAATTCCGAGTATCTATAAGATATTGAACTGAAAATATTGGTTCGGTTTTAGGTTGAACTTTAATTTTCAGTTCATGGAGAAGGAAGCATAGATCCAGGCTCGAATAGGTTCGGCTAACACCCGTCTTTCGGCTTTTATTGTGCACACTCGTATATCTAAAATTAAATTATAAATAAAAAAATATTATAATATTATTTCCCCCAAATATTACATACTAAAAAAGCCAATAATATTTAATAATTTGTTTGTATAAATTTTGAAAATTCCAACCAACTATTCGAAGCCGTTTTAAGGGCTGCTTTACAGCCCGAACATATGTCTCCCTATAACTATCTATAAAGGAATATATATATTTATATATATGTATTTTTTTTTATGTATGTATTTTTGTGTGAGTGTGTGTGTAACTGCCGCAAGAACACCCCTCGAACACCGCAGTTGTTGCCAAGAACGGAACAAGCCGATTACAGGCTCAGAACAAGCCTCGAGCTGAAAAATAAATGGTGTGAAATATTATGCGAATTTTTTCGGCTGCTTTTTGGCGCTTGTTTTTCTTTTCCCTCCCCCCTCCCCCCTCTCCCTCCCTCCCATTTCCAGCGCCTTTTGTTGCTGTGATTTGGTTTTATGTTTTACAAATTTTAAAATGTTTTCACGGTGGCTGCAGGCATGTCAATAAACAACAACTGTCACCAATTTCCGCCGGGCAACTGTTGACAAAAAAAAAAAAAAAAGAAATATAAATACAAAAAAAAAAAAAACGCGCGAGTGTGCGAAATTGTTGCAAATTTATCAAGTCGCGAATCGAGAATCCACCCACAACATCCCTAGAAAACTTGACAATTTCACGGCGTATTATTTAGGTTTTTTTTTTTTTTTATTCTTGGGCGTTGGAGGCATTTAAATAAAACTGCAATTTGTCTGAGTTCCCCGCGAAAAATGTTAACCCTGCAGCAATGTTAATTTTATGTTAACGTTTACCACTAAGTGGAATAAACTTTCTTTTTTTTTTTTAAGGAGATATTCTGAGTGTGGGATGTAAGCTCTCTAGTATTGCTAGAAGGTGAACTTTCGCTGAGAGGATCACCTTCTTTTTTAGCCAGATATCAGTTTAGGAGCTTAGATTTCTGGGAGAGTTTAACGGTGGAATTTCAACAAGTGGAATGTATTCTTTTTGGGGAGCTCTTCTGAGTTTAAGAGCTTAGATTTCTAGGATAGCTTGAGAGTGGAATTGTACTAAGTGGAACACATGTTTTAGCCATATATTGTAAGTTTAGAAGCTTAGATTTGTGGGAGAGCTTACGAGTGGAATTTCAACATGTGGAACGTATTCTTTTTAGAGAGATCTTTTAAGTGTAGAAGCAGAGATTTGTAGGATATCTTGAAAGTGGAACGCATTATTTCTAGAGGGATCTTCTGAGTCAATCTCTTACATTTATAGGTGAGCTTGAAAGTGGAATTTCGCAAAGTGGAATGCATTCTATATAAAGAGATATTTTTAGTTAAGAAGATTAGATTACGAGGATAGCGTGAAAGTGGAACTTTACTAAGTGGAACACATTTTTAGCCATATATTGTAAGTTTAGAAGCTTTGATTCCTGGGACAGCTTGAGAGTGGAACGTGGAACGTATTCTTTTCCGAGAGATCTTCTGAGCTTAGTAGCTAAGGTTTCTAGGATAGTAAAGTAAAGAAGCTTCGATTTCGAGGATAGCGTGAAAGTGGAATTTCACTAATTGGAACACACGCTCTTCTCAGTGGAACACTCTTTTTTGCGTGAGATATTCTAGGATAGCTTGAGAGTCGTATTGACTATGTATTTCGTGTACCGTTTTCCTCGATTTCTACACTTTACGTTCCAAATGTGAGAAATACTTTGTAAGTGCACATAAAAATGTAATTATTTTGTTGTTGAAATTACGTGAAATGCTGTTAAAATATTTTTACAGCAAAAGTTGCGCCATTAAAACAAAAAAACCAAAAACAACTACGAAATCTGTGATTTGTCTGTCTGCAAACTGTAAAACAATAAAAACGCGGTAATGATTTCCCATTCGAGATAAGGTGCGGTATAACTTACTTTGCCTCTCTGCCCCTGCCCCTGCCCCTGCCCCCGCCCCTGCCCCTGCCGCTGCCATAGACCCCGTCTTTACCCCTGCCCCGGCGAAATGTCGCGCTTCTGTTCAACGTAAAAACCCATCGAGAAACCTACAAAACCAAAAAAAAAAGAAAAAAAAATTAAACTCAAACTGACCGAGACTTAAAGCTGCTCTCGTTTAGATTTGGCCTGATTTTGAGTATGTTTCTTTTTTTTTTTCTCGTCGCTTTGCTGTGGAAAATTAACAAATTTTATGGCCCCTTCGATGTGAGGCCAATGATTAGGCGGGTCGACGGGGCGGATCGTTTTAAAGATATAAACTATTCTCGGATATCGCAGAGAAAAATGCCAGCAAAACGTGTTTAGAGCACTTGCCTGATCCAATACCCGAAATAAACGGTTTTAATGGTAATCAAACCGTTTAGTTAAATCTAATAGATTGCCAATTATTCAAGGCTCAAGAGAGAATACTCCTCCGAAAATTGAAATTCGTAATCGCAAAGCTACACTCAGGAAAATATTTAGAAAGTCCATTTAAATCGGTTTAAATTCAATTTTCTAATGAAGATTAAGAAGAATTGGATTTATTTTGTAGGCGATTTTTGAGCAGCAAAATAATTAAAATTTAATTCTATTAAATTATATAGAAATATTTTAAATTATATTCAAAACTTTACCTTTAAGACTATTGTTTAATTGAGCCGATCTTCATTAGCAGAGAGAAGCTGAGAGAGTTAGGGCTTATTAATTTATTAATATGCCCTTGCGGAGGGTATTATTACTTTGTCATGGAGTACGTAATGCATCGAAGGAGGCAACTCCGAGCCCTTAAAAAATATATATTATATAGCCTAGTCGATATAGCCAGCGCTGTCTCTCTGTACGCCTCTTAGCGTTATACGTAGAACAATTTATGGAACCCAAGCGGATCGGATAGCTTTATCAGATAGCTGTCATAGTAACAATCTGTGAAAAGAAGTAAATTTTAAATAGGTATTCAAAGTATTCAAGGGTATATGATCTTCGGCGTGCCGAAGCTAGCCTTAACTAACTAGTTTTTTCATTAGAATTCAGCTAAATTTGAGATACAGCCCCTTGAAGGATTTCAGATGGCCACTGGCAGGAGAAGGGGTTTCCAACCAGGAAAATTTCTAAAAAAAAAAAAGGAAGGGCGTGAAAGCTAGCACTTCGGCTCTGAAAGCTTTTTAGAGTTTAAGCTAATATTTCCAAGTAAAGCCATATTGGATAGCGCTTGGCGCGTAGAGCGATGAAGATTCCTAGAAGATTTCGTTACCATCTTAACTCAGTTCTAAACTATTCGCATTAACTGAATACTTTGGCCTGCCTTTGCCTTGGCTTAACTAGGAAATTTCATACTATCGCCCAGAAAGCAGCCATAATTTTCAAGCCAAAGTCTTTAGCTGCCGCTGCTGCTGCTGCTGCTGCTGCTGCTGCGGCTGCTGCTGCTGCTGTTTGCTGCCGCTTTCAGAAAGACTTTATGAAAAAATACGAAGTATTAAAATCATAAATCTAATTGAAAATGCGCGTCACGTGCGCGGAACGTTAGTCTCTGTCTCTCTGGCAAAGGAGCTGCCGCCGCGCCGTCCAACGACGACGACGACGACGACGACGTCGACGTCTACGAGCGTTGCATGCAACGCGGAAAGTGCGTCTCTTCTTTGTACATGTACATTACATACAACTACACACAACTCTCTCTCTCGCCCCCTCCCTCTCCCCCTCTGTCCTTCTGTTCCTGCCCCAAGCCAGAGTGGAGCTGCTCTGCTGTACTTTAATTTCAGCAAGGAATTTACTTAAAAAGATTAAGTTTTTCCTATGCAAAAATGCGCTTTACTTGCCTCGATTTCTATTTTGAAATATTCATGAGAAATAAGAAATAAGAAATAAGCCAACGCTGCTGATGAGCACAGCAGGACAATAAAACAATGAACCTCAAGTAGCAAAGGGCCATAAAAATATTTAATGCAAAGGAGTCGCAGAGCAGGCAAGTTGTCATGGAGCTGCCAACCGGATGACAATTGCTCCCACACACTGAGCCAAAAAAGCTAACCAAAAAAGTATCGAGACAGGAATTCTGCTTGGCTAAAATAAGCGTCAATAGGGGCCAAAACAAATCTATAACTTTTGAACCACTTGAGTTTTGGAGCTGAAATTTTGACTAAGTATTCTGAAAACCCTAATCAAATTTTGAATTTTAAGCATTCATCTCAAAAGAGTTTTCAAAACATATTTAACATACTCGAAGTTGGATGTTATCTAAAATATGAAAGTCTATTAAAAAGGTTTATTTTTTAACCAAAAGGAACCTTCTTAACTGTTTCTAAAAAATTGAGTTCCAAAATGTAGCTATAGAATCTTTATTCAGAAGAACAGAAATAGTATTTTGATACTTTTTTAATATTTAGAGTTCTTTTTTTCGGAACGAATTATGATAAATAGAACGAAAAGTCAAAAAGATGGCCTGTACCTTAATTTAGAAGGAGATATTTTTGTCAGTGTACAGCACACACCCAGCTACACACAACAAATAAGTCTCCAAAGACATATGGTCGGGTGCTGCCATAAATTCGTTTTGGCGTCGTCCTGGCGTCCTGGCATCCTGTTTGCCTCCTGCCTCTACGCTGCGGCGGCCGCCCTGCCAACTTGTTCAATTATGCAGCGAAATGTTTTATGTGCTCAGCTCTGAACTGTTCCGAGTGCATAATTTCTTGCTAAGGATGCGTGCAGCCTGGAAATTGGACTGCTCTCCTGCCTGTCGCCTGTCGCCTGTCGCCTGCTCTCTACCCCCAGTCACTTTAGTTGATTAGTGTCGAGTGCCTGATGAATAAGTCAGCAACATATTAACACAATCAGAATCATAGAAATTCACCTGTTTGGCCAGCTTTTTCTTCTTTTTTTTTTAAGGTAATCCCACAATTCTTTTCTTACTCTTTTCTGAAATTCCCGTTTGTTTTTGATCCGCAGACAAATTACAGAGAACCAGAGAGCTTTACCCATAAAGCACAGGTAAATATTCAAATGAGGTTCCCAAAAATACGCAACTTACATATTAAAAAGAAATAATTATCATTATTTTTTCGGAATTTTCTGTAGAAATCATTTTCCAAATAAATAAACTGATTTTTGGTTTCGAATTAATAAAGAAATTGTTGACTGAGATATCCTGTTAGCTGGAGGAGTCGCTAACCTGCCTAAGTTTGCTTATTTTAAATTAAAATTAAATTTTTTTTAAATTACTTTGGGCAAGGGATCAAATTTGGTGGTAAGACGCTTAAAATGTTTGAAGCTTACGGCTTTAAACCAAACAGGTTCGAAGCCGGATATTCAATTATTTTTCTATTGTATCGAACCATAAGTCAAGCGCTCTTTCAAATATATATTCGCACCTGAACCCGAATCGAACCTAGTATTTCAAAAATGGAGCTTAAAGATTCAAAAGCTCCTTCAAACACTTAAAAAATTTTATAAAGCGGTTCTTGATCCAAAAATAAATATTTTGATGGCCGTAGATTCAGTATAGATAAGATATAGATATTTAAATGAAACAAAAACTTGACTCTGTAAATATGAAATTTTAAAAAATTTGTTTGAACCAAAGCTCGAACCAAAACCAAAGGCTGCGGACTCGAAACCCAGAACCTAGACTTAGTTCGAACCTGCTACTCGAAGCTTCACAGTAAAATATTTGGTGGGTAGCCGTGATTTAAGCTGTTAATCTTACTGTTAAAATGAATCTTGAGCTCCTCCCGGGTTCGAAACGAACAAACTTCAAAGATTTGAGCTTTGATTATATAAGAGAAGTAGACTTTCTATGTACAAATAGATATATTTAATTTTTGCAGCTTTTACACTTGACCTTCTGCTTTAAACAATTTTCAAACTGTGGCAGCCGCAATACTGTAGACGGTTTGGTATATTTTCGATCTATCATCAAAATGGCAGACATTGTTTGTCATTAACAGCAGCAGCCGCCCAATAACACTAACAGAGCAGCGCAGCAGCAGCAGCAACAGCAGCAACAACAACAACAATAACAGTGGGGCTAGCGTCGCAGTAATCAGTCACATCGAGCATCGACTTTCCAAGTGAATGGGCGGGACGTGACAGAGCTTTGTATATGTACACATACATTCGTATGTGTGTATGTATGTACTCGTGCATGCGAGTGTGTAGGTGATGTATATGAATTAGTATATAGCGTAGCGCCGTCCTTTTCACACCCGTTTTGGCCCCTCGCTGCTGCTGGAATGCACATAAACTTTGCTATTCTATTTGCTTATGTAAAGCGAAACGTTAACATGGCTCTCACGTTGCTCACAGTTCATACTCTTACTCTCCCACTGCTTCTTCTTCTGCTTCTGCTTCTCGGTGCTATGCTGCTGCTCCTTGTTTACTTATTTACTTTCGGGCGGTCTGTTTTGTCTGTCTGCCTTCATTTTTTTTTTCTTCCTTCGTTTGAAATGTGACTGAAATTTTAATGCAAAATGCGCTCTCTGTCTCTCTCCCTCTCTCTCTGTCACTCTCTTAGTTCTTATCAGCGACGCTCTCTTTGACGGCCTTACAAAAATACACACATATGTATGTATGTATGCATGTGCATACATATGTACATATGCATATACATAAATGCATGTAGTTTTTTTTTTTTTTTTTTTTTTTGCTTTGCTTTTGTCTTCGCCGATAGAGCGTATGGTGGCGGGAGATGGAATGGAAGGGGGCGTAGTGGGTGGGCGGGGAACGTGCGTGGATTTATTATGCTGATTTTATGTGCTGTCGCTGCGTTTTTAATAACAAAGAAAATATTTATTAATGATTAATAAACTTGTGAAAAGCGACTCAATTGCAGCTGACTCAGTTCCAATCCCCAATTAACATGACGCATCTTTCGATTCCACTGATCCTGCACTGAACAAAAAAAAAAGAAGATAAGTTTCGGATCTTTTTACACAGAGAGAAAAGCGTTGAAAATAGATAAACTCGATGACTAATATTATATTTTTTCTCAGTGTATTAGAAAAAATGATTTTTCCTGTGTCGCAACAATTTTAGCTTCCCTTCGGAAAGCTTCGGAACATTCGTCAATGCGAAATCAATGATGGTTATCGTTCCAAATCATTTCAATTCCATGCATAGCTAATGAAGTGCATGCCGCTTCAGTTTCCTCATACATGAAAAATCAGTAGAACATCAATTTGGAGACACGTGAAAAGCGGTGAAATGTTTAAAGAAGTTTTTCATTTCTTTGTTGCAGTTGCCTGAAGTTTTCCTAGAAGTGAAATGCGACAACATTTATAATTTGCGTAGTGAAAACCCGGGGCGTATTTGCATGAAGGAGCCAACTTTTTAATGAGATTTAATGGCGCCACTGGGAACTGTGAACTGTGACTGTGACTGTGAAAAAGGAGCAGGAGCGGAACAGTAGCGGAACAGGTGGGGGGGGCACAGGAACAGAAGCGGAAGCAGTAGCAGTAGTAGCCACTGTAAGTGAGCATTAAATCATTTGCAAGCGAGGATAAGGAGTTGAGCCTTGAGAGCCCCGAGGAGCGAGCCAGGTATCGAGTTACAAGCTACGAGTTACGAGTTACGAGTTACCCAAAGTGCCTGAAATAAATCTTTCCCTGAGCGATAAGAGCGAAAAGTATTCAAAATGAATTATGAAACTGGCCGCCTCGGGGTTGTGGCGCGGACCCTTCTCCCTCCTCCTCCCCCTCCCGCCCTGACCGAACGCCACATGTGCTGCCTCCTTTTTAGATTCATCATTTCATAATTAGAGCTTCGAGCAGCTCCACAAAAATATTTCCCAAGTTTTTGACCGACTTTCTGTGGTCGCAAGTGTTAATAATGGCCTCTCGTGTGGTAAATGAAATTAAATTGTCCTTTTTCATTTTGATGTGTGTGAAGGAAGCCGGAAAGATGGGTGGGGGTGGGCCAGTTGCCAACATTGACAATAAATTAATATTAGCGTTTGTCCAACAGCAACAACAACAACAACAACAACAAGAACCACCCCTGGCATGGATAAACTAATAAAGCATATGTATACATAACAGTGATGCGCAAAAACTAGCGCGAAAAAAGCTAAAAATAAAAACGAAATTGTATACGCCACAATATTTTTTACTTGTAATTTTGACTTAAGCTATTTAAATTAAAGATAAATTAAATTATCATGAGTACACAAAAAAAAAAGCCAATTAATATACTTTGTTTCGAATACCACTAAATATCTGTGTTGCTAATATCTCTAATTACATTCCTATAATTTAAAGTAACTCCTTACATATTTAAGAGTGTGTTAAATATTTTTTTCCAGCTGAAAAAGAATATATCTTCCCGTTAAAAGGCTAAAATTAAAACACTGACACGTACAACGCAACAAATTAAGGCTTATAATTTATATATAACATAAGATAAATAAAAATAAAGAAAAAATAAAATAATCTATGAATGATATCCGAAGAGTATGAAAAACTGTATATAAAAAAGCTAAAGTGCCTGCACTGATGCATATGCATGCTTGTATGGAAGAAACTTTTGTGTGTGTGTGTGTGCCACGTACAAGGATGGTAACATGTGTGTGTGAGATAGGGCGGAGAGCTAAAGTTCGACTGGTGTCAGTTTGCTGTCATTGTGCTGTGTCTGGGTAGGGGGGAAGCTGGAAGTCTGAAAGTGGAAGGGGGGAAGAGGAAACATCAGTGTCAGTCAATTTGAGCAAACAAAACGCGCTCAGTTGATGAGCGGAACCTGCTCTGTGGCTAATTGAAAAGGAAACAATAACAAACAATAATAAAAGGTGCATAGGAAGAGAGCGATATATTGAGAGTGGGAGAGCAGTTACAGTTACTGTTATAGCGATAGCCACTTGTGCAGAATTATGTACCAAAAGTATTGAGCAAAATGTACCGCTTTAATTGATGATTTTTCATTGAGTAAATTAAATAAGTATAAGCAAGCCTCTTACTATCTCTTCTACTAAACGATGCGTAGATGGGTACGATTTATATTCGTAAATAAACGAGCAAGTACAATCTGATTTACGCATGAAAGTGTACCACTGTACCAACAACTAAATTAAGTACCAAAATTTGGTATGATTAATTGCAGCCCTGGTCTTTGTTAGGACAGAGTTGCATCGCACCCACAATGCAGTTTTGTTTTCGCAGCTTTCGAAGGTTGTCGGCATTTTTATGAAGTGCAGCAAATAATATGAAATTATTAATAAAATAAAAGAATTTTAATTAAAGTAAAACGAAAAGCAAACAACGCGTGTGTCAGTGTTTAAGTGCGTCAATTCGAATCAGTGTAAATTTGTGCTGGTAAGTTGAAAGCGAAAAAGTTTTCAATATTTATTTTTTTCTCTTTGCGTGCACATATGTACACACATACATATATATGTATATATGTATGTACATATTGTCGTGTGTGTGTGTTTTGTATAATTTCCCAATTCCATGCTCGCAGGTTTGGGCAATTGTAACTTAACAGACACACGCACAAACAGTAAAGAGAGCGCGGAATGGAGTGGGAAGCAGAGAGAGAGTGGGAGAAATACATAGGTACATTTAATGACATACACGCACACGCACACGCACACACACACACACACATACACTCACTCCCTCACATGCACAGATAATCACTGCCGCCTGCTTCCCCCCCGCGAGCCCCCCCGCTGCAATGAAAAGGCTTTGTTGAAACAATTTCATGCATTATTCATTACACATCTTCATACATTTTTCCTCATTTTATTTTTCCCCAAAAATTCTTCTTTTGTGTGTGAGAATCAAAATTTAATAAAGAAAAATTCAACGTTGTCTCAGGACTAACGAACTTCCTGTTTGCTGGTCATTAGTTGGTCAAAACTAAAGAAAGAAAGAGAAACAAAAGGAGAGAGAGAGAGAGAGAAGGGGAGATTAAGCTAGGCTTAAGTCGGACTGCCCTCCCTGCCTCCCACCGCACCGCAATTAAAGTTTATCGCGTTTAGAGCTCAAATTTATCGATTGTTAATCCCATCATCACTGCTGTGTACCGTTATAAATATCCTACTCTTCTTATTGTTCTTCTTATTGTTGCATTGCCTTCATTTTCTAGTTATCTGCACATTTGGTCATTCTTCTGACTCTTATTGCCACTTGGCAACAATCTCTGCATTTTGATGTGCATTTCTATTCCTTGCAGGTAGACCTGCTCTAAGGATTCGCGTGTGTGTTTATGCTCGTATCCTTGTGATTTCTATCAGAGACACATATCCTTGACAGTTTAAGGAAAAATATGCGAGGACAAGAAGTGAGAACGACCAGCAAATACTCTGTACTCACGGCAGGTTCTTTCACTTTCCTTTGAGTACAGAGAGGTATATTAAATCTCAGATATACTCAAGCTTTATATAGTATAAAAAATCTTACCTAACGAACTGATGTTTCTAGCTCTTTTAGATCCCGAGGTCAACGAGTCCATAAGAGCTAACAGACAGATGAACGGACAGACGGACGGACAGACAGGCAGACGGATTGCTTGCAAAAGGCTAATTATCCTAGGCACATATTATTCATTATTAGCTGCCTTTGGCCTGTTACATATGTTCAGCACAAAGTCAGCATACCCTCTCCATGTACATAGAGCAGACAGGGTATTAGTATACTATTTCAACTAATGCCAGAGCAACGTTTTCATGAACACAAAAGAAAAGTCAGTTGAATGAGGGAATGAACGCCATGAAAATGGGAATGGAATCGAATCGGAAAACGAAAACGAAAAAAAAAAAAAAAAAAACAGAGGCAAGGCGCACAAATGGAAACACGTGCAAGGACACAAAGTGCCGAGTCCTGGCTGGCGAAATTTGTTGGGTGCAAACATTAATTTTATGTTTGTTAATTTCTTTTATTTCTAGCATTTTTTTTTTTCTACCAATTTCTCGACTATTTCACGCGCATTTGCATAAATTCCAAGGCGTTTGAGGCAGCAAGAAAAAAAAAAAGAAAAGAAAACCTAAATGAAAAGAGCGCAGCCAAACAATTCTAGAAAAATTGCGTTAAATTTATCGTCTGTAAAGGCAGCAAATAAAAACTGTAAAAAAATGCACGAAATTAGTTCAACTAACCCAGTCCAGTCCCTAAAAAGAGAAGAGAAAAAAACAAGCAACCCTTTTGGGGTAAAGGGTGAGCGGCAACAGCAAAATAAAATAGAAAAAAAAAAACCCGCACATATGTTGCCTTGAAAACCCACTTGAGTTTGTTTTTTGTTTTTTTTTTACCCCTAGCACTTGTAGCTGCAAATAAATCTTCTTCCATTTCGATTTAAAATGTAACAGGCCGCCAGTCGGTTTAAGATTTATAGCCAACATTGTCGAACTGTTCGATTACAAGCCATAATCGAGGCTAAACCCTAAAAAAAAAGGCCCTCAAATCGCATATGTGATCATAAATCTTTGGCCATGTAATCAATATTATGACTTGTCAAATTATTGTGTACTTGCGTCTCATCCTTTATCCTTAAAGGATGCCAAGAGGCGTTTGCTTTTGCTTTTGTTTTTATAAATTTCACTGAAGAGCTCCCTGGGGCAACATTCTTTGGGAGCCACTTGAAATTTCCGCTACTTTTCACTGCCAATGACCAATTAATGCTAATTTGGTAAACCCTTTTTGTCCGGTTGCGAATCGTTTAACTTGCAACATTTGGCGACGTTTGCTGTTTAATTAGCGCATCGCAGGACATGGATTTTTATGGTAGGATTTTGTTCAACATTAAAATGCCATTTCAAGGAGCCAGCTGTTATGACTCTCCATAGTGCAATGTGTGATTGATGGGCCCCAAGCCCACAGTCCACATGGAAGATTATGTAAATTCCAATGACCTTTGCCCTTCTGCCGGACAGCAAATAGCAAAGGCTATGGCTACGGCTACGGCAAGTGTGCAGAATTGCGAAATTATGAAAATTGGCAACTGGGCAAAAGGACATCATTTGTCATCGTTTGGAAACTATGGTGGATGTTATTTACCCCGAAACCAGGCAACCAGGCAACGGCCACTGTTAATGAAAACATGTGTCAGCAATAAAATGATAATCATGATTTACATCCCGATATCATCTTCAATATGATTGCAAATCGAACGTGATCAATTTGTATATATCGTAAATATATATGGCAAGTATTTTAATTACCAAAGACCAAACGACATTAATGACAATTCCGCATAATTTATGACCAGATTCTATGACTCTGTCAACGCTCCCTGATTGTATTCAAATTCCGAGTGAGTCCTTTGTTCCTTTAATAAACCACTAATTTGTTGCATTAGTGCAAAATTAAATTATTGTTTACACACACACACACACACTTCAGACTTGGCCAAGACAGCCTCTAAGTGCCTGCCCCCCCTTTAAAATTCGATTTTAAAATGTTGCAAAGGGTCGAGCATGTTGCCAAAGAATGCCCCTTAATTTATACCAGTCAACAGCAACACGAAAAGGGGTTGGACTTTTCCGAAGGGGTTGAGCTCTCTGGGTGTCAATATGTGAACAAAGTCGAATTTGCATGCGGTTTGAATGGAGTTCGAGCTGATGGGAAGATTCATTCATTCATTAGCTTTGACTTGTCACTGGAGTACTTAGTAATTACCTAAACAAATATTAGGATAATGGACTTAGAGGAAGTCCTTGAAATACTTTCGTCTAAAGCTCGAAGGTCCTTGGCTAAAATACAAAACAAAATAAGCAAAGAATTCCTTATATATTTTTATCGAATATTGGTTAAAGGCATTTTATTGCTTTACTATTTTAGTCGTCTATCACTTTTAATTTAGATTTTAATTAAGTCCTTTTTCTTTTGAAGAAAAGCAATAAATATTTATTGATCAAAATTTCTTTGACTTGAATAATAATGATCCATTTGTCTTCATTAATATCTCAGGAATTTATTTTGGCACTTTAAAATATTGCATAGTCTCTTGAATAGTAAAATTAAATTGCTCTAATTCTACTTATTTCTGTGAATATTTCAAAAAATGTATATACCTCTATTCCTAGGGCACTTCTTAAAAAAGTTTATTTTTGGATTTATTTTACTTTCTTTTCTTGGTATATTAAAATTGGAAAGGAAACCCTTTTAACTAGTTTAGAAAACAGTTTATCTTTTGGAGGCTGATAACAGAATTCCACAATATATTTTTTATAATATTATAATAAAAATTCTAGGCATGATCAGCTCTATTTTCCCAGGTACTTCTTAATACTCCATTGCCTTGAAGATACTTCATCATAACAGATCAAATTATAGTAGTAGTGTGAAGGATTCACTGGAATTCTTTTTTTTTTTGAGTTAGCGCACTGCAAAACGCTTGATTTATCTATGAAACCGAATTCAAATCAGAGTCGAGAACTGCTTAAATAGATTTTCAATTTACTCAGCAATGTTTGCTAGGAGTATTGACATTTTTTAGATTACCTTCTGCCCATTAAACATTACTTTCAGGGAAGCATACGCTTCATGTATAAGCCGTCTCTTTCTAATTAAGTACCGCTCGTACCCCGTACAGTTTTAAGAGTCCCATAAAGTTGGGAACATGCTTATCAAAGTGTTTTGTTTGCACTTTTTAATTTACTGCAATTTAGCTGCCAAATCAAATTGCGATAAGAAACGCATAAAACTCTCTCTCTCTCTCTCTTTCTCTTCGTCCTGGATTGGGTTCCATGTGTTCCGAGCGCGCTGCAAACTAAGCCAAGTGCAATAATTCAAAGGCAGCTCCAAGCCCCTTCCATCTCCGGTTTTAGCCACCCCAGTGGAAAAGGCAGTCGTTGCTCGCTCGCATTTGGATTTATTTTTTTAAAATGCCGCAGGGATCGATTATTACCGTTCAAATTCGCATAAAACGTGCGAGTTGCCAAAACGATTTTAAACTCAGAGCCACACACACAAAACCCCATACGACACCCAGTCTTAGGAATTGGTTTTAGAATTCGAACTGGAAATTGGAGTGAGATTTTCTTCTTTTCTTTTTTGGGAGCATTGTACAGAGGTTTAGGTTGTTTCTCCTCTTGGGGGTAGGCAATAATTTAAGGAATTTGGAAGTCAATTCAAAGACGCATTCAATTCTTGGCTGGCACAGGCTGCGATTTCGATTTCGCGATATGAATCTCAATAAAAATGCATTTAAAATGTTGACAAAAGAGCCTGTCCTACACACTACACTTCATTTTCGCAATTGCCCTGAGCTTATGGCTTATATAAAGAGGGTAAAGCCTCGACAATTTCGAAAATAAAAAGGTTTTCCATTTTGCACGCAATTTGGCAGTAACTCAGCTCCAGCTGAGTCCGTTTTTCTTCTCTCTTTTTCACTGCAAATTTCAAACTGCTCATAAATTTTGAACGCTTTTTCTTAACAAATTATTCAAATACTTAATTTGAAACGAATTTTGGAACATATTGAAACGACACAATAGAGAATTGTTGCAGTACGAGAATTACACTTAAAATAAATGCAAAAAGAAAGCAAACCGGTTCAAGACGGTCGTGAACCGAAAAGGTTCGAATTGGAGTCTCTGAATTATCTTACAAATGAAAGTTAGTATTTCTTATTCCCCGTCGAAGGATATGTTGTTCTGTAAGCTGTGCTCGTAGACTAGTTTAAAGGACTCTGAAATTCCGATCAGAGGGGAATCCGTAATAATTAACACACTTGTTAAGGGAAGTCAGATAAGAGAAAATATATAAAATCAGAGCCATCTGAGTGGCGCCTAAATAATCCATTTTTTTAGAGCCTTTTTATGTGTTGGTTCTGTTGTTAATATAGTTGCATTGTTAATATTATGACAGTTATTACGAGGAGAGGTAGGAAGGAATACGTGTATCTGGCTTATATACCCTCTTGTTAGTACATCAGGTACAGTTAGCCACTGAAATGGTTTCCTAAGAAAGGTCAACTGTGCACAATATAATGTCATAAATATCATAAAATGTCATGCTAGCCGGACACCTGCCCACAGATCTACCTGAAAGGAATCAGCAACCTGAGAAGGTTTTCTTTCTTTCACGAAGGTTTATTAAAGTTGCTCTCGACGATGATGACGACGATGATGATGATGATGATGATGGTGGCTAAAGTTATTTGTGATTCAGTTTTGTGCGATGAGATGACAACATCAAAGTCAAAGTCAGAGTCAGAGTCAGAGTCAGAGTCAGTCTGGAAAACTTGTTGTTGGGAGGCTGGTTGGCTGAGGAGGGTAGAAAGAGAGTACTCATAGCAAGTGCTGGGTAATTATGTTGAACAATGAGCAGCAATTCCAGTTGCTGCAGTTCCAATTAGTCACATTACACGACCAAAGGCAAAAACATGTTTAAGGCCATAAATGGTCAATAGAATGATACAACCCACAGCGACAACAACAGTGAACAGAACAACAGAACAACAGCTAAAGATACAGATACATCTCATACAGATACTGAAACTGAATTAAATTGAAAGTGCAGTTCGTCTGCCCCAAAGAAGATGTTCAACAAAAGACTCACAAAAATATGAAATTTATGAACTTTGGAATGGATATCAAAATACAATACGAGTATCAGTTTTATATTCTTCCCCTTTTGACTTTGAGGAACTAATGTCATTTGACAGGCATTATGACAGGCTTTATTGGCCCAGCTAATAAATGACGCGTCGTCGTTGATTGGCAGCGGATCCATTGCCTACCAAATGCAGTTTGCCTCGCTAATTGAATGCAATTAAAAAAGGAAATTAAAATTTAAATTACAGAACTGCGGCAAGGCACGTGTCCATCACTGCACTGGATGCCAGATTTAGTCGTTGTCTGTGCCTATGTCTATGTCTGTGTCGGAGTCGGAATCGGAGTCGGAGTCGCTACCAAAGATCCCTAAATGGTTCGGGCACGGCGATCAGCTTATAAGGATGCCAGCTATCATACGTGGAATTCTATTTTAATTTATGGAAACTCCATATATTCCGCCCTGCCCCCAACCCGCCCCGTCCGTCGTTCCAAATGTGGCCAGCAATTGAAATGAAGATACTCGATTTGATCTATAGAGTTATCGGAACTGAACTCTCCATAGATTATTAGTTCGCTGTGTTTCTGATAATACCAAATATAACCTAAAATAGCAATTTTAATTCTTCAATTTTATTTTAACCAAAACCTGTTTGATCTGGAATATTTGGGTTCTTCGAACCGGTCCATGTATAGAACCTACAAAGTGAGAATCCCTCAAACCTGATCTTGTTCCGGTGCTCTTTTTGAATAACAGTTTTTAAAAGTTATCAAAGTTTTTTCCTTAGCTTTAAGTCCCCAAACAGAACCTGTTAGATTAGAACCTTTAGAGGATTGCATACCAGATTTAAGCCAATTTTCACAGAATATTCAATTGGGTTCCAAGTTGAATTAAGTTATTAATTATAGGAGACATTTGTAGCTTTCTTAATCAGCATATTTGGAAGCCCTTGCATAGTTTTAAAGAGAGCCAAGACTTAATTTTATTTCTAGAATTAAAGAGTTTGATTTAGTCTTATTGATAAGCATTTCCTCAATATTCAGTTTCCGCTGCCACTGAAGATCCAACAGAGGTTTTTTTATTGACCTGACTACCTGATAAAAAAACGAAAAAGAGTAGAAATTTCTTATGAATGAAGTTATCTGAGACAATCCCTTCAATTTGAGTGCGCGACAATTAACAAGTCTGGGCCTGGGCCAGGGCCTGGGCCTGGGCGAAGAGCACCTCTAGCGTTGACGTTGATTCCAATCTTGTCGCAGCACGCGCTCTGAATTTCACCTACCGAAAAAGTTTTCATTCACTTTTCTTGAGATACACCCGCACCTTTCAGTCTTTCAGTCTTTTCGTTTGTTTCTCTTAATTTCTATCTTAAATTCTGTTTCATTTATGATTCCTTGTTTCTGTTTTTGTTTGCTTCTTTTTTCACTGAGATGCTATCAACTTCCATAGCAAATAGCGCGACGTTGCACGTGCTTCAAATTTTAAAAATGCTGCCCAGCTCCTTTGGATTTTATGAATGAAAGAAAACAACGTGAGACGAGAACACTTCGTATACTACTTATATTTCATTAATACTTTCCTGGCTACTCAACTCTCGCAACTTAAAGTTATCTCAAGCAGGAAGTGTGTTGCCTAAAGCAGAGAACAGCTCTCTATAGAGTATAGAATCCTCTGTATCCTGTGTATCCTCCGATATGTACATATATCTAACTGAAAGCATCCCCTGCAGGGGTCTCAAGGCCAGCTTTTTGCTGCTTGTACTTCTGTTTTAGCTATGATTTATTACTGCCAATAAATTTGAGTTCCCTGTGTGTGTATTGCTTGGTTTATTTCACGCTCTAATTTTTTGATAAAAGCAACTCCATTTCCCTCCATGGCAGCAGATGGAAAGCTCCATGAAACATTTGCCACACACATTATTTCTGCATAATATTCCAATATTTTATATGACAACCATAAAAATTGTCAGCACAATTAGAAGCAGGTTGCAAATTATCCAATTCCACTTGTAACTGACTCTCGATATGATATACCCTGCAAACTTATAAAGGTTCTCCATAAAATACAATAAATATTTGTTATTAATTTCATTCAATGTAAATTATGGCAGAAAGATAACTAACATTTTTATTATAGTTAACAATTCTTAGTTTATTTTCTTATTAAAACTTTGCTAGAGTATTCTAATTGTATCGTGAAGTGTTTAAGGCATGAAGAAGGCATCTCCGAACCCTTTAACTATATATATTGTTGATCAGATCGATGGGAGAAGTCGTTAAAGCCTCCGATCTTCTCTCTGAACGTTAGTCTCTAAGCAGTTTTTCAGCTAGAAGAATACTCACCTCATAAGTATGACGAAACGGAGCAGTTCGGATAACTATATCTTATAGCTGCCATAGGAAGATTTAAATTTAACCTTAATCTTCAAAAGCTTAATACAATCCGCAAGGGTATCTACTCTTCGGCTTGCCAAAGATAGCCTTTCCTTAGTAGTTTACTAATCTGAGCGAATAATCTATTTATATGAATTTCAAACACTGTTCTTTCATTTATTATGGATAGCCATCAAAATATGCCAAAAATTTTATTATGTTTATCTTGTTTGCTACCAAAAAATTCAGCTAATCAAGTTGACCAAAAAAAAGA
Organism: Drosophila repletoides; assembly: GCA_018150835.1. Taxonomy (NCBI): domain Eukaryota; kingdom Metazoa; phylum Arthropoda; class Insecta; order Diptera; family Drosophilidae; genus Drosophila; species Drosophila repletoides. The sequence continues at coordinate 5,107,152 of JAECWQ010000031.1, forward strand.
AGGAGAAGAAGAAAAGGGTTAAGAGCGTGTCTCGGCATATTAGAAAGGCGTAATATCATTCTCTGGGGGGCATTAAGCTGCAGCAATGTATTCTCATTTCGTAGACGAGTAACCATAATTCATCTTGGCCCTTAAAGCAGAAAGAAGGTCATTTGTTATGTTCCCAGCCAATCCGCCGCCCAAAAACCAACCAAAGTGTTCCATGACGAAAGTGTCGCATATTTTTTTTTTGACCCAAAGTTTCATATGGGGAGTAGGTGGATAGTTCTGGGGTGGTTCTCCCCGTTCTCCCTGTGCTCTCTCTGATCTTTCGATTCCAATATGTATGCACTTTGCTCTTTGACAAATGATGCGCTTAGAATCAAAAAATTCTGTGATTTATCAAAAGTCAAAAATTATAAAAATTTTCGCAACGCTTTGCGAAAATATCTAACAAAATTAATGGATGTCATTTCAAAATAAGTCAGCTCAAATGCTGAAAATAAAAGAGTTTTATTCTTGGCTTCTTAGTTCAATGCACCACTGGCTGTGTGTGTGTGTCGGTGTGTGTGTGTGGGCGTGACGTGGGCGGCCGGCTAATGCAGCAGCTGTTTTGCCGCTATTTTTGCCCGCTGTCCGGTCAATCGCATTCGTATCGATTTTAGCCCAGACGCCGTAGCAAACGTGACAAGCATTTCGAATTGAATGTTTCATTCAATTTTTACAGTGAAACGGGGGGGATGGGGAGGTAGGGGGGATTGTAAAGCTCTGCTTAAAGTTCAAAGTGTCAAAGAAATTAGTTAATAATTATTGGCTTTAGTTGCCAACACTTGGCAGCACTTTAAGATGCAGCGTCAAGCCGTCTACTGGCTGCCTGCCTGCCGGCCTGCCTGCCTGACTGCCTGACTGCCAGCCTGTTATGTGGCTATGTCTTGAGATCCGGTATTCCTTATGGCCTGCTTTAAGTGCGGACATGCTGCGAACATTTATCTTAATTGCCATTCAATTGGGGACACCTCAGACTCAACGAATTCAATTTGCATACACGCGATGTCGACAGCAGTTCGATTCGGCTTCCAGTTTTAGAAGCCCCAAAGAGATTCTGGCTGCTGCCTCCTGTGTGACTCTGTGACTCTCTGACTCTGTGGCTGTGCTCCTTTGGTCGTGTGTCTTCCAAATTCCACACACACCTTGCCACTTTCTGCAGCTGCTGCTGCTGTTGTTGCCCCTGTTGTTGCCGTTGCTGTTGCTGTTGCAGCAATCACTGATGCTCAATGTTTGTGCAACTAATTAACATTTTTAATGGGCAATCCTTGTAGGCATTGAAAACCAGGCGCATTGCCGACAAATGAAGTGGAACAGCGTGTTAAAGTTGGCCGACTAAGTGGCCTAAGAGAGTTTTGATTTAGAGCGCAATTAACATTGATTTTACGCTAGATTTTTCAGTAAGGGATTACTAAAAGAATTATTGTAATGCCTAGAAAAATCAACAAGAAATCATTGGAATAAAAGGCAAAAACTAGCTGGAGAATTGCCTTCTCCCTACGTAACTTCCAGGAGAACCTATCAATATCTTCAGCCTTATCCGTTAATTTAGAAGTATATTAAAGCAGTTTGATTCTTAAATTTGTAGAGAATATAAGAACATATATATCTAGATTCGTTAATATTTAATATATTAAACCAAATCCTTACGAAAAACACTTTTTAACTAAGGAATTTCCAAACAATTAAATCTAAGCTTCAGCAGGGGAAATATCTTAATGGAATAGTAATTTTTACTCTCTAAGAGTGGAGCAGAGTATACTAAAAAATATTAAAATAGATTCAAAGCTAAAGTAGAATATGAGCTGCCTCATTCAGCTTATCTTCACTTGGAAATTTTGAAACAGTTCCATACTTTGTGCTTCGAAAATTGCAGATATTTTTATAGTAAAAAATATAATAGATTCATTCTCGAATTGCAGCGTAGGTTTACCTAATTCTATCACACATGTTCCACAAAAAAAAAATAGAGAAAAAACCGTAGCTAAATTCAATAAAGATGTCAAAAGTTCTGAAATGTCATAAGTAAATTATTCACAATAGATTTTCCTTTTGATTGACACACACGCGTCGCTGTGGCATTCGTTTGATTCATTTGATTCACTTCTAATTCACATGAAATTCGAGGCAAAAATTGGCAGATATTTTTTGTGGTGGAAATGCCGTGAAAGAGGCACGTGTTGGGGGCGTGTGCGACTCTATTAGGGATATGTGTATGGATGGGGGGGAGGAGAGAGACGTTCCTCCATCCACAATAGGTTGGGTTGTTCCTTAAAAAATAGAGGAATTTCATTAGTTGATTCCTTGATCCGCAATTTAATAACTTAACTAAATGCCCTGACATTAAGTTGACAAATGTCTTAATAAGCAAACTGCAACATTTTGTCACGAGATGAGTTAAAATAATTTAATCTTGGCTACTGATGATCCCCGGGGAGCTGCTGAGCGCCTCAAGAAATGTAAATAAAATCGCCGGAGCAAAGAATTTATCACCCATGATGATATCGTCGCGCATCTACAAGACGATTCAAGGCTCGCCCAAGTGTAAGAGACTATGAATAATAAAAAGGGTTAAATTAGCATTTTCACATTTATTTGAGCGATGACATGCTCAGATACGACTTATAGACGTGGCTCCTTCCTTTCCCTTTCCCTTTCCCAAATGGGGAAGGGTTACGCCTAGAACTTCAGTTTATTAGCGGAGCGGAGGGCGCAACGCGTGCGGCGGCAATGATGAGGCGTGTTAGCGCTGCTCCTTGGAAGGAGGCTTTGGCAAGGGAAAGGAGTTTAGAAATTGCCAAAGCAATTTCCGATGACACACATGAAAGCCTGCGCTCTGGGGATAATCACCAGAGAGCAGAGCAGGAAGAATTACTGAAGACGGAAGCTCAAGTTGAAGGCGCTAAAGCGTTGGTGTGAAGAGATTATTTGATTAGAAATAACAGCTACTACAATTGAGATGAAAGTAGCAAGGAAAGCTGATAAGAAAGGATAAAGGAAGCGAGTTGGGAATAGAAAGAAGCCAAGGCGCAGGAAGAGCAGTGAGCATCCATAACATGAAAATGAAACCAGTAAGGCAAGGCTATCTTATTTCTATGGCAGGCATACGATATAGTCGTCCGATCGGGACAGTTTTTTTTAGTCATTTAAATAAAACAGACTTCTGCAACTTAACTGAAAGTTTCATCAGTATATCCTGAGAAACCAAAGTTTTATATTCATCCAAATTTGGGCCGATTGTTCCTTTCTATGGCAGCAATATGATATAGTTGTCGGATCTGATGGGTTCCGACGAATGTGTATAAGTTGCGGGACTAAAATGAAGCCTCCATATCAAATTTCATTCAACTAGGAGAGACTAATTTCAATAGGAATAGACAGACGCACAGATAGACAGACGGACAAGCAGATCCATATACTTTCTGGGGCTGGAGATGCCTCCTCCACTTAATGCATTACCTCCTGCGAGGGTATTGAAACACGATGGAATTATAGAAGTTCCTTTTTTTTTTTGAATCGAGCAGAAATCAATAGCTACCGCAAGGAGCCATGAGCTGTCAACAGCCTATTACCTAACGTCTTGCAAAAAAGTCACTCTAAACTTCATTCTGTTTCTTGATTTAAGCCTTCTTTTTTGTTGACTGCGTTTTTATATACTCTCATATGTTGCCCTCACTCCTTGCACGCGTTAAACATGCACAAAAATGTAAAAAATTTGATTTAATTTATCGAGATACTTTTTGGCCAGAGATTCACCTGCAGCATCCCCCTAACCGAACCCGCCTCCCCCACTCGCCCAGCACACGCTTTTAGCGTTCGACAAAAGTAGCACACAAAAGGTCCAGACATTCACACAAAAACCACACGACGAAACATATTTTAGCCTTTTTTCTTTGGCCAGAAAAAGATTTTTGTACCACGAGTACAAGAAATTCCGCGCATATTTTGCAATTTGAAAAGAGGCACACAACACTCCAACAAAAACAGTCTGAGCAAAATAAAAGCCAAAAGCCAAAAACCAAATCAATCAGACAAACTTTCAGGCCAAAATGTACTTTGTATGGCAAAAAGAAGAGCTCGCCTGGACAGAGTGTCTCCGATTGGCATCAGAAATAAGTGAGTTTCCTTTCGCTCAGTTGAAATTCCATTTGTGGATGCTGCTGCTGCTGCTGCTAATCAGGCTCATTATGAAAGCAAAACTTTTACCCTAATAAAGTACAAATGGGAGCAATTCTATTTCATTTGCAGAGGAGAGGAGCTCCTTTCTGTCTTGTCTGTGGCCCTTTAAAATGCAAATGCAAATTACACATGTGAGCCCCAGATAAAAGCTCTCTGAACCATAAAATATGTCATATTTTAACAAAATGTTGCACCACAATTACAATAAACCCATTCGCCACGCAACCCCCCCTTGCTATCCATTAAAATACTGCCTTAACCCCTGGCCTGATTCTCATATGGGACACAGTCAGATAACCGAAAGGACCTTGCCTGCAATTAACCAAAAACTGAAAAACATAACCAAAGAGCTGCGTCTGCTGTCTGTAAAACAATTTCAAAACTTCCATTATCTATTAGTCCATAAATGTAGATAGAACAGGACTTTGTTTTCAGCTTTTCGGGCAAGGTGTGTTTAATGCACTGAACTTTCTAAGAATTTCCCCTTCAATTTATTTATTTTTATTTTGAAAGCTAAATTAAGCTTTAGAGCAAGGAATTAACTATTAAAAGGGAGCTAGTCCTGTGTACTTGACTCTTTTATATCTGCCTTAAGTATGCCAATTTCTTAGCCAGCTATAAATTCAGTCAATAATTCCCTGTTGAATTTGTTGTTCTAGAAAACTTTAGCCAATCAATTTATACCTAAAAAAAATCCATAATTTTTTAATTTTTTTCCATATTTTGAATAGCTTTCAATAGGTGAATCTCGTTTGAATATTATACTAAAATAAATTGATATATTTTGTAGATGTTACGGAGAAATTTTAAGGACTCCAAGCAGAGCTCTTGCCAATTTAAATGCCTGAAAATCTCATACTTTTGGCCATGCCACATAGCCACATCTATTCCAAATTCGGAGCGTATCATTTTAGCGTAGCAATTAGCTAAAATTAAGCGCTCTTTAATTAGTTTTTTTTTCTAGCCAAAATGGCTCTAAGTACTCTTCACAATTGCAGTTGGCCTTTTAGCAAATCAGCCAAAATTTTATTGCTTCCATTATGTGAATGGGCATGTGAGTGCGAATGTGAATGCGAATGTGAATGTGAATGTGAATATGCATGAATATAGGAGTATTTAGCTTTTATTGCTAATGAGAGACACGTCATAAAATACAGTTGGCTGGCCGCACAAATCTCTCAATTAGTTTATACAAATTAGTTTACCGCCCGCTCGGGAATTTTAGATTGAGTTGGGTAATTCCCCGAGCAGCACACATGGACTTTTGTGCCCTGCCACGCCCTCCACTGTGGCAAGGGAGGTTTTAGAATATTCGAGAAAGCTCAACTGCAGTTTAATTAGTTTTTCTTATTTAAAAATAATTAAATGAAATCGATAAGTAAACCAGAAACCTGAAAAATGTTGTACACAAAACAATAAAAAAAGAAGAGAAAACAAAACAAATGAAAATTCTTTGATGCAATTACCATAAAAAAGAGATTTGTTTGTGTTTACACCTCGAAGATTAATGAGATTTCAGTTACGGGAAAATGGAAATTGGAAAGCAGAAAAAAAAAAAACAACTTTTCCTTTCTAGAAAGAGAATTTTACAGGTGTCAAAGTTGAAATGGTCGCTGGAGCATTTAATTGCTCAAGTCGAATTAATATGCTAATAAAATGTCTCGTGACAGTTGAACAAGGATATTTGACAGCCAGGATATCTAATAAAGTGCTCCTTGATATACGTAAGTATTCCTCGGAATGGTATGCGAAATATGCTGATGGGTGTCGGTAAATCATGATTATCTTTTTATTGCTGACATTTCAAGGGGGAAGACTTGGGAGGGTTGGCGGATTGGATTGGATTATAAAATGCAGCGACTTTTCGTACTGCCGTCATAATTCGAAATTAAATTTATCATCGACGTAATTAGTGGCCATAAATTAAGGCTGCGCTTCCCCAGATAAACAGATCTCCACATATGTGTGCCTGTTGGGGGCGGGTGGACAAATATGTGGCCACAAGTGTGAATTATGGGCCCAGTCCTTTTGCCGTTGCGCATATCCTTTCTGCATAGTCCGTTGCGGCAAATTAAATTAAATTGTCCTTTTTCATTTCGATACACTTTTCGAATCCTCTGGAGGCCGGAGGCTGAAAGCTGGAAGCTGGAGGCCCCCCGCCGCATACACTCCTCAGTCAGCTCCATTAAGCCAATAAAGCATTCGTTTCATTGGATTACGTATGCTGATGTGAGGCAGGACCAGGGATTCGGCCGGCATCCGGTTACACAAATGGAGAATTGGACAAATGGACAGCAATTTGTGGGGCTGATGAATTGGGCAAATAAGAGCAAAAACGTCGACAGTTGCCACTAATTTGTGCAAATATTTTGCACAAAATTTATTTTCCAATATTACTGAACACTAAATCATTTTGCAAAGTTACAGCTCGAAGCTGTTTCCGTTGCTCGGACTGATTAACACCCGGCTCTACTCTGATAGTGGACTGGGTAATTACTAGTCGAACTTCCCTTCCTTGGTCCACTCAGACAGACACACACCCACACACACGCACACACACACAGGCATCCACTCAGAGATAATCATTTAATCCTGGAACCATGCACTTCTATTAACCGTTTCATGTATTATTCATCAAAGAACGGTTCGCTTCTTTAATTTGGTAGTGGCTGGTGCGATATCTAGATTTAATAACCGAGAATGCAGCGAACCTAATGAACATCCTGTTTCTGTTGTTGTTCGCTTCTTCATTTGGCTTAATTCAAGCAGAAGCGATGCTCTGCCGCTGATTGTGATGGATAAACTATCGATTGAATCCCCCTTCCTCCTCTCTCTCTCTCTCTCTCCCCCCGAAAACATTTTCCTCAATTGAATGACTTTGAATTGAAATTGCTTGCTTTTCTTGGCATCAACGTTTTCAAGTCGTTGCCTCTGCCACGCCCACAAAGACAGTTGCCAAAATCAGTGCCTTGGCTTTAAATGATATGTGACAATATTTTTGTTCTTTTGGCTTTTAGTTAAAGGTTAAGCCTTGTGGTTAGTCCGCTAGGAATGTTTTTGAAAGTTTTTCCTCTTAAGCCTTAAAGTTAAGGCCTTAAGCCGTATGTCCACTTCGTCAGAAATACCTGCGAAATAAAGAATTGTATATAAAAGATCTGAAACTGATACGGAATATAAAAAATATATTTACTTTATACAATTTGTCCATAAAATATTAACAAAGAAATTTATTGTAAATATCAGAGTAGACATACGGCTTCGGCTGCAACTTGAGACGTTATGCAACACTTCTCCCAAGATTTATATGCATTTGACATAATTTATTGATCGAAAATAAGGGGATTCAATTGATTTTGCAAAGGGTTGCCTCATAAATCGCCTGTCATAACCGAACAAGGGAAATAATACCCTGTAGACTGTGGAATTGTTGATTATATTTTGCAGCACCCGTATATCCTATATATACCCTGTATACCTTTACAAGTGTAACATGCCACATGGTCTTGTTAAACAAAACCCGCAATCAGCCCACAAATTTGTTGCATTAGTGTGAAATTAAATTATTGTTTACATGCACGTAATTATGTTTTGAGAGCACCCTTCACACTGCCACCTCAGGTTCCAACTCGAATTCAGTGGTGCAACCCTTCGCACAGCTTGCCACAAGAATGTTGCATGAACAATAAAAAGAAGCCGTCGATTGTGGTGCGTTCCATGGGGCAACACACACACCAAGAGACACCCCTTCGAAATTCGATTTTAAAATGTTGTCGCTACTGTGGAAAAAGGACATTTCCCCTATCCTAAAAATCTACAATGGGATTGTTCTCTGTATTTTATTTTTTTTTTTTTGTGTGACTTTCACGGCTCGAATAAATGAGCAAAAAGGGCGCAGGCAGAAAAGGGGGAATAGCCAAAGGGCTGGGCTCGACTGGCTTTGCATATGGTCAGCCAGAGGTCAATTTCGAATTTAATCGTATTCAATTTTGAGTGGATTTGTTTTTAATCCTTGCGGATTTGCATGCAATCAGGAGTCAACGGAGTACAGACAAAAATATACATAAATAACTTCCGTAAGGATTGTGCAACTTTAAACACAACTTTAAGCCACTTTTAACTGAACGTTTTAAGTTATCAACCCTCTAGAAGAGAATTCTACAGCAGCAGAGCGGCATTTGGAATCGGATTTATTTTTTTAAAAGTGCCACAGGGATCGATTATTACCGTTCAAAATCGTATAAAACGTGCCAGGACCCAGGATGCGACCCTGGAGAGAGGCGGCGGCGGCGGCGGCGGCAATGAAATATTTTTGCAAATCTGTCAATGCGAATGCAAACAATTTCTGCCTCCTAGTTTCTTTCCCTGTGTGTGTGTGTGTGTGTGTGTGTGTGGAGGATATCTTTACGATTTCCTTTTTATATTTAAAATAAAATCCTTCTTAACAATTGCGATTTCAATCGCTACATAAAAAAGTATTAAGAATTTTATCAAAGTGCCAAAAGTGAGTGCTCATTTTTGGATTTAGATTCTAAAGATACTTTTTGTTCAGTGTGAAATATTTACCATAAAGTTCAATAAAAAGCCAAAACTGGTAAGAAGAGGCTATCCGAATATTGCATACTCTTTCAACTAACTCCCAGGTTCCATTGAGATATCTTGAGAAGCGAAGTTTGCCCTACAACAACTCTGGAACCGCTTATTTCTTTCTGAGGCGGCTATAAGATAAAGCTGTCCGATCCGACGTGTATATGATATATGTCCAAGGCAAGGGTATTAAATTGATTTAATATGGTATAAATACCAACTCTCTTTGCATCTAATGTAGCTGAGGAAGTAGAGGAACTATGATAAGGCCAGCTCAAGATATATCTTGAGCTGAGGGCGAAATTTATATTAATTTTAGTTGTGCTGCTGAATTTTATGCCATGATTTTTATCAAGAATTTTCTTATTTAAATAGATTAAATATTTACATAAATTCTTCTGCTGTAATATATGTTAGTATTCCGATGTTGAAATGCTTTGAGAATAATTTTATGCTGTCCAACTGGAAGTTATATGGCGATGATGTCAACACTTTGGCCGAAAAAAAACTATTCGCGTTGTGTCCTCATTACAAATATTTGCAGAAAAGGCGAGTGAAGGACTTTTCTAATGAAGTAATTTATATGAAAATCATGGATTAATATCAGAATACAAAGAAAGCAGACGCTGGGGTGACCATTAAACGGACGCCAGTCAACAACTCACTCAAGTTGACAGGCGTGCGGTCCACTTAAATCCTGGAATGGGTTTTATATATGGATTTATATATATACTTGGGGGTCTCACATTCAATTAAACAGTGCTGGCTGAAAGTCTTCGTCTACACAGTTTTTCTTCTTTTTTTTTTGGGGGTAAATTAGCGACTATCTTAGCCATATCTTAGACATGTTGCAGAGCAGCCACTTTGTAATTAACATGGTAAATTTTTGGAATGGAACTGATTGCTAAAAGATTCTTTTTTGGGTAAAGTTCATGGAGCGTCAACTTTCAGGTCCAATGAGCAACATTGTTGCGACACTTAAATTTGCATAATCAAAATCAAAAACATCATTTCCATTCCGATTGTCGTGCCGTGTTCCTGGCACCACCGTCTCCGTCGTCGTCTCCGTCGTCGTCTCCGTCTTCGTCTCCGTCTCCGTCTCTGTGTCCATGTCCTGTCAATATGCCCAACGCACTTAGCCACTTGGAAGCCGCAGTCGGCTTTTAAAATTATGCAAATTCAATTTGGCGACACTTTCCTTGCCACCCGTCAGCCCGTCCTTTCCTTTCTCTGCCACCCAGCGCCCCCTTCTCTATCAAAAAATTCAAATCTAACCACCCCGCCGAAGTCGAGTCATAAATTCGAGTAACTGTATTAATATAATTGGTGGGTGTGGTTGTTGCTTCAGCCCTGGGGTTGGGGCTGGGGCTGGGGGAGGGCGACTCTTAAAATTAGATTTACTCCCATTCAAAAGTACCCGTTATCCTTATTGTTCTTGCCCTGCTGCTGGCTGCCGCTCTTCATATTTTGGCTTTGTTGTTTCAGCCAAGTTTTTGTTGCTCTACTTTAAGGCCAACTTTGGCTTACCTCTGCTCTAAAATACTAGCTCCATTTAACATGTAACCGTCATAATTTAAACTTGTATCTTATCTGTAATATTTTTGTGGTATTCTTTGGGCATAATTCATGTTCAGTTCAGAACTTGCAAATCGTTTTATTATTCAGCCCAATTGCACCACAGTGGCTCCTATTCTATAAATAATTAATTTAAATGGTTGTTTTGTCTTTTTGCAGCTTTATTTATGGCCAACAAGCTTAACTGTTGCCTCTCTCAAGATTTGTGGTTTACGACCTAACGCCATTTAGATATAAGATTAGATTTTATTGCCTCCAGAACTATACAGATAGATTCCTGAGTGAATTGTGTTGCGGTACTCCCAATCAATTGATATTATTATTATTTGAGCAAAGCTTTTCTGTATTATTTTTATAAAGGTTGGCAGAAGATATAACCATTAGTGGATATACCAAAATTAAAGATTGTAACTGGAAAAGTTTAGGAGATATGGGGCTGATTTTAGAGCGCATTTTTCAAGCTACAATTACTCAGTGTTCTCAGTAAGTTTTGTACCTACTAAGGAGACATCAGCATAAGGATAAGGCTTGCCATCAATTTATTTATTTAAGATCCTTTAGCTTGGAGATATATCTAGCATTTAATTGGCATACTACATTCTAGCCTGGCATCTGTGAAGATATAGAAGAGCTATAGAAGAGCTGAAACAACTGCCAAATTTTGAGCTGTAGTTTTAGCCTTTTTCGGAGCACAACAATTACTGAATACACTCAGCACAGTTTCCTAAAGTTTTTTGAATCTTATTTGAGTAAAAGTATAGCCAGGATATTCTTAAAGTTTTTCTTTTTTTTTTGGCTTTTTCTTGTGAGCTTGGCTCTCATATGCGGCATTGGCATTCCATTGATGTGCGTTGGATAATGCGTTTATGGGATCTGCAGCCGTTAACTGTCCATAAAAATGCACATTATTGTAATGTTGCATTGTCGTCCGGATGGCACTTTGAGCCTGGCAAACGACAGGACGTCCATTTTGGCGCATTCAGCTCGGCTCCTTGCTAATCTTTGTTTGTAGTTGTGTTTGCTTGGCTTCTGGCCTGGACAATGTCAGATGTCCTGCTGTTGGCATGGACTGCTCTCTCTCTCCTCTCTCTCTCCTCTCTCTGTCTGAGCGGAATGTCTTAAATGTTTGACTGGATTAACGTGTGGCACGATTTTTATCATTGAATGGCATTCGATTGGAATGCCTTTTGGCAGTGTGTCGTCTGTGCTGCGCCTCAAGGTATGCAATGGCAATTTCTGAATGTCCTTTAAGTGTGACCCCAAAGCTCTTTTCAGTTGAGCCTTCCATTAGAGCGTTGCAAATCTTGTTAGCCAGCTTTGGCTGCCGTATATCCCCTCAAGTACATTTCATTTCTATGAGGGCAGGGGGAGGGTAGCTGCGAAAAAAGTTCATAAAGAGGCCGCAAATGTCAGCAATAAAAAGATAATCATGATTTACAGCCAGCCAGTCTCAATATGGCATGGAATGTCAGTCAAAAACATGCCGAGAACTTTATTGCACAACATTCCACACAGCCTCTCCACATGCTCTGCGGAGAAGGAGGATGAGGAGGAGGAGGAGGAGGAGGAGGAGGAGGAGGGGAACGAAAAGACTGTCAAAAGTTCTTGTTCAGCTGTCATGAGACATTTTATTAGCATATTAATTATAGGCAGCAGATCCCTTCACGACCAATTAAATGCCACAGCAGCCATTTAAACTTTGACACCTGACCAAAATCCAGGGCAGAAGTCAAAAGGCGAAGCTAGCTCCATTAATCTTGGTTCGAAGGTCTCCAGCAAACAAATCGCTTTTTTATGTTAATTGAACTGTGCAGAGTTTTTATTGTTTTCGAATGTTTTACATGGGGCGTACACAGCGAATTACGGGCTTTATTTTCGCTGTACCTTGGGAGGGTATAAACAGAAATAAAATACACAGGAAATTGCTCAAAAATTCATAATTATAGTTACCTTTAGTAATATCCTAACTGCATAATACTCTTCTTTTTTCTCAGTGTATAGCGAGGTGAGCTCTGTCGGTTTTTCTCAGTGTACAGAGAAAGAGGCTACCTCTAAATTCACTTTGATTAACGCCAGACAAATATTATCTCACACACACTCACACACACACACACGCACACACACACACACGCACACACACACACACACATGACACAGCAGCCAAGAAACTCTGAGAACTGAGAAAGTTTGGGTAGCTTGGAGTTTTATTTATTGGATTTCGTTCAATTGCAGTCAGCTAAAAGAAAGTAAAAAAGGAATTTGGCAAAGTCCCAGGACAGTTGGCGTTGGCGTTGGTGTTGGTGTTGGTGTGTGTGGAATGTCCATCAAAAAGAGGCGAAGGATACGTCTTGCGCTTTGCCTGACAAGGCGCATAAATTATCCTTTCTTTTCGGTTGGCAAGTGTGAAAATTTGGCCAGACAAGTGCAAAATAATGATATGCAATCCAATTTACGGTCCCCGGACATCAACTTGGACACTGGATTCAGCTCCAGGAAGTTGCACATTCATCACTTTCTGATGGACTACTACGACACGCCAGTCCTTTCGTCCAAGTGTCAATTTGCAAAACATTAAGTTGAGTTGAACGCGCTCTCTGTGTTTTTTTTTTTTTTGTTCTCTTCTTTTGCTAGATTCTTTTGCAGGATATACGAATGCTCGACTACAGGAAGCTGACACAAAGGATAATTGTGTATGTGCAGAGAAAAGTTGTTTTGTAAATGTTTTCACGGCACTTTCGGGGAAAGAATGGGTTAATTACAGACGTCGTTATCTTGTGTCCCATATGAGAAAAGTCCTGAAAGTCCTGGCATATCCTGGCAGAGGCAGGCAAATCCTAGCCATGCCGAATGCGTTTATTGTAATTGTGCTGCAACATTTGGCTAAAATATGACATATTTTATGGCTCACAGTTGGCTTATCGCTCGACTCTCTCATAAGGAAATCTTTGTCCTTTGAAATTTGCATAACCCGAGAGCTACGTAATGAAATAGAATTGCTCCCATTTGTACTTTATTAGGGTTAAGTTCGTTTCGTTATTATCACAGATAATGTGTGGCATGTTCTCTCTCCCTCTCTCTCTCTCTCTCTCTGTGTGTGTGTGTGTGTGAGTGTGTATCCTGCTTTTCTGGGGGGTTCGGGTCCTTGATAAAAAATCTACATGATTTTTCTTTCGTTTAATTTCTTCAGCTTGTAACGAATTCTAATTGACTTTTTCTCGAATTTATAGCAGTCACAAATTCTAAATGAAAAACCTCTTCTCAGTCCATAAAATGCATCGTAAAATCATCCACCTGTAAGCTACAGGACTAAAAAAAAAAAACCGAGAAAAGCCGAAAAAAAACCCAAAAAAATACCCCAAATAAGTGAGCAGGAAAAAAAACATTGTCCTGTCCCCCCTCCCTCCTCGCCCCTTTACGCAATGAAAAATTTGCATAGAAATATCGTAAAAATTTCCTTTCTTTTTTTTATGTGCAATTTCAGGCGTGACGAAGCGAAAACTCCACGAAACGAAGGAGTTAAGTGAGAGATGAGAGCAACTTTTTTAGAAGTTTCTCTGCCTTGCGTCTTGGTAAAATTACAAGACGAAATTAGTTAATCCCGCAATGGCAGAAACGTGATGAAATTTTTGGCTAAGATATTTAAAAACGTTGACGCCTGCTTCTGGGGTGAGTACAAATTACACTTGTATTTTTATTGCGAAACAAATTTTGAAATGCAATTAAATCTACATTCTATATTAAATATAAGCAATAAATTCTACAATTAATAACTCTATATAAAGAGTGTTACCAGTTGCTAGTCCTCATATTAAAGTAGAGAGTAAAATGGCCAAGAATTCGAAGTAGGCTTTAAACTATTCTGTGGAGTTCCTGCTTACAGGACATTCAAAATTTCCTTTATTTAGGATTGTGATTGCTATAACTTTTAGGCTTTTATAAGGACTACTTTTACTACTAGAACTCTTAATTACACTAGACTACACAAGAGTTAATTGGTTTCTATTGAATTGAGCTCCTAAAAAGCTCCTCTATATTTTCCTGCGGAATTCATGCTTAATTGAGGCAGGAACCGGCTTGTAAATTCCTCGTCTTCTTCCTCTATTCTTTGAGTGTAGTCTACATACATTTTGGACGGACTTTTATTGAGAATTTGATATTAAATTAATCAGCGGGCTCATTCATTTTTCAAACCATATGACGGCTTGATAAGCTGCCTGTTCTTCACGTCTAAATTCTGGCCCAAATTATTATTGTTTGGCTGGAAAGCGCCGTGTGTGGTAAAGTGTTTGGTTTTCCTATGGGAAATGCGACGGTCAGCAGTAGGCAGTAGGCAGGACAGGACTCGAAAGGACACTTGGAGGATTGCATAAGCTATTGTGGCAGCCGCAATGTTTACGCTTTTTTTTTGTTGTTGTTGTTTTTGGGGGGTACCAGAAACTGTCTGTTTTAATAGAAACGGACACTTTGATGGCGTTGATGTCGAATTGTGCCGAATCCCAAGTATATTTCAGTATGTGGCCAGTCATCGATTTGAACGCGCAAATATTCAATACCCACGGGAGCAGTTTCTAATGAAGGACAACAGAAACAGAGCAGAAGCCGAGGCAGTGCAGAGGTCGTAGAGCAGTGTAGGTCGGTAGTAGGTCGGTGTTGAAGGAGGAGTAGGGGCACTCGTAGCTGCTCATTTGCTGAAATTTTTGACGCTTTATGAGGTCCCTTTAGTGCTGAGTGTGCGCAAAAATGTAATTGAATGAATGAATACGAGCGTCGTGGACAGAAACCAGGGGCAGAGGGCGGGAGGAGGCGGAGGCGGAGGCGGTGAGTACTGATCTAAGGTCAACGTCAGGCCGTGACTTCTTGAAGCAGCCATAAAATGTTTGTCTTCCATTAGGCCAACACATGATGACGCACAGCAGAGACTGATGATGATGATGATTATGATGATTGTAATGATGAAGTTCCAGTTGGCAAGTTACAGCTCAGCTCCTGCTTAAAATACTTCAATGCGAATATCATAATTTTTGGCCAAAAACAAAACACATGACAGAGTTATGAGAATCTGTCTCTCGCGTCTGCCTCCATTCGCGTATCCATTCGCGTGACTCGCGTCTCTCGCGTTGTCTCCTGTCATGATTTCAGTCACGAATGCAAATGAACATGGGCCAGGCCGGGCCAGGCCAGGCCAGGTCCAGCCTTTGGATTCGGGACTACAAAAATATTAAAATCTCATGTTACGGGCATCAAACGTTTCTGTTTATGTTGTGTTCTTTTAAATAAATCGGCACAAAGTCAGGTTTTCTGGTTTCCCCCACCCGCCTTCGCTTCCCAGGCTGCCAAATTATCATGACAACTTATTTTACCCAGGCGAACAAAGTTGGGACAGGTATCATGACATGCTCGCCTCCTACGTCTCCGGCTCTGTGAGAACCCTCGCCCCCAAAAATTCATAGAATTTTCACCACAAAGTTTCAAGTTTGCCGCTGCCACTGCAATTGCTAATTAGTAGCTGTAATGGCAAGGATGAGGTTAACAGAGGAGCTGCAAAGCGTGGAAAAACTAAAGGAGTAGTTGCCTCCCACTTGTCACGTAGACTTCACAAGCTGTCACCTTCCGGCAGAGTCCGGAATTACTAAGATGTTGGCATAAGTAAGCAAATGAGTAGGGTTATGTAATTAAAAAGGACTTTGCTGCATAGCATGGCAGCTAATAACGTTTTAAAGGACATCGATTGAGCTAGTTAGTTCGGGTTTTTAGGGGCTTTTAAGCCTTAAGACTTGCAGAGTCATTTGCGGAATAGGTTCTTATTGCATAGGAAAGTTCCGTAACAGAACTGGTTCGGTTCAGTTTGAGCTGTTTCCGAACCAGAATCTTAACTGAACCATTGTAGTTACAAGGATCAAACTGATGTATAAAGAAATACAAAAAAAAGTATAATTTTTATTTAAGTAAGCAAAAGATCAACAACTATTTAACAGCTTCTCCAAATAGCTTTATTTTCATCAGTTCAAAGCTTGCTATCTACAAGGCTATAATACCATATAGAACCCAAAAAAAATCCTGACTCTTTTTTTTATAGTCCGCCTACTTTTCCGGTACTACTTCCCCTCTGATTCAATGGTTTTCCGAGTTTCCTTTACTTTCATATCAGTTTTCTTTCTCTTACATTTTAAACCAATTTCTGTGGTTCAATATATTAAAATATTTCATAGAGTCTTTGATCCTTTAACCAGCTTTCAGGCAGCTACCAACTTTCAAGTATTTATGCTTTTGGCCAACATATGAAAACACTTTTAAAGTTCTTTTTAACAGCAACTTTCTGAGACATTTCCATGTTTTTATCATTGCATTTTATTTGCCTAGCTTTAAATTTCCATTTACAGCTCTTTTTACCTTTTTACTTATTTTTTTTTTTTTTCTGCGTTGGGTTCGGAACACAAAGTTGAACATGTTACGACCTGCCAATAAAATTGGAGTTCGATTTTCTTTTTCTTTTGGTCTGCGGGTCGTACGATTTGCCCTTAGAAGAGAGAAAGTAAGAAAAGGTCGAACCATTAAATGTAACTGCACTGTAATTTACATAATTTTCTATTCATTACATAATTCTGTCAATTTTCAATACATTATAATTTGTTAAGAGAAAGAAAGAGACGCAACCCTCGCTCGAAAACAGAAGAAGAAGAAGAAATATGCAAAACAGGCGAAAAAATAAAAATAGGAACAAATTATAGAGAGGGGCTCTTATTTGTAATTTGTTTTCGGCTTAAAAAGATTATTTTATGGTGAAAACAGCCCAAGGCAAAGTTGTTCAATTTTTTATGCGCAATATGTCTCAAAAAAATGAGAGAGAGAGAGAGAGAGAAACCAACGAGAGGGTGAGACAAAGACAGAGAAATTAATACATTCGCTGATAAGGGAAAAAGATGAGAGGCGAGCGGCCGGTGAGATAAACAACAAATGAAATGCAGGATAATTTTTATCAATCCGAAATCCGAATTCTGAAATCTGAAATCAGAAATCGGAAATCACGTAGCCATTATAAATGCAAATCAAGTGTCAATATTCTGCTCTTTGCGGTTCTCATTTGAATACATTTCGCATGAGGATTTTCATTTGGAAAATTCGCAAAACGAAGCAAATAAACGGGAAAAAGAAAACACACATTTTCGGCAAATAGAAAAACCAAAATTTGCGAAAATCAGCAAAGTAAACAAAAAAGGGAATCGAATGAAAATCAATTGGGATCCCAAATGTCAACTGAAATGTTTGCCGCATCTCTAGAAAGTGGCTTCCACTCCACTTTCTCCAGGCATACAAATTGAGATCCTTTTCGTATCTCTAACCTGCTGCTGGACAGTTTTTGCATTTGAATTATGTTGGAAATCTTGCCCGGAAATGATGAAATGCTCCAGTTCATTAAAGCGTCGTGCAGGTTTATTGTCAACTGGGGAGCAATAAGGAAAGCAAGAGGAAAAGTTCTGTTTGCTTTTACATATTTTCCCATTTTTCTTGCTGTTTTTCTTTTGCTCACTTATCACAGACTTTATCGCTTTTCATATTCAAATATCCGCGTTCTCTGCGGTAATTAATCATTCTCGCTGAGGGGGCCACAGGGCGGCCACAGCAAAAAGAGAGAAAGAAAGCAAAAAAAATGTCTCTCGAGATAATGTCAACATAAATTGTTTTGGCAATTTCTAACAATTTTCCTCGCATTATTTATGAACTTTTTAAAGCTGAAATTAGCTTTGCTGTGTGGGCGTGGCACACTCATAATATGAACATTTTACTAGAGGGTTGCTGCTTCATTTAAACCATTCAATTTGACGTGTTGACTTTGGCCCCTGGCCAGTTCCAGTTCCAGTTTAGCCACCAGCTGAAGTGAAAGGAGAATGAGACGAAGAAGAAGAAGGTATACGACTGCAGGACGCAGTTGCTGAACAAACAGACGGCCTGCCGGACACAGAAAAACTCTCAATCCTCAGTCCAAATAAAAACCCCCAATCCTCAACCGGTCAGGGCCACTGAATGCGGCATTTAATGAGCCTGTCAGCAGTCAGTTTATTCACTTGGTTGAACTCAGCCTCCGCGCCAGCCTCAGCCTCAGCCTCAGCCTTAGCCTCAGCTGGCTTGCATAGGAAATTTTTGGGAGTTGAGGCTGACTGCTGGGGTTAAGAAGGATGGGCGTGTGTCCGTTATGCCCGTGCCATCCCCTTTTTCTGTGGTCAGTGTAATCACAAAGTTTAATGAATGGATTAGAACTGAACTATTTAGCAGTGGGAGGTTTCTATTTTCTACCTAATACTCGGAACAGTTCCAAAGGGTGTCATTCGATAAATTCTGCGAATTCATTGTGATTGTAGCGAGCCTGTAAAACGGTTTTCAATCGAACCGTTTGCTTCTGGATATTCGACTATTTCCATGACTTTAACTGAACCATGAACCGAACCAGGTGTTAAAAATGCAGCCGAAACGAAACTTTTACTTCAGTTCAAAAATAATGTTAGGGGATTCAAATTTTCTATAAATTCAGTGTATGCCGAATATGCCAAGTGGTTCGAAAACACCGATTCGAATATTTCTTCTAAAAGTAGACGAATTATGAACCGAATGAGCTCTTTAAAATAAAGCTAAATCTAAATTCGAACTGGGGATTCAAATTTTTCAAAAATTCATTTGAAATTCTTCTTTTTTTTAGCATATTGGGAACCTTATCTAAATTTTTTTACTTGCAGCCCTGTAAGATTATTTTAATAAATATTAATTTAATTACTAACACTATATTAACATTTTTTCAAGTATTTTGGTGCTTCCATCAATTGAATAATTCAACACTTGACCTTTGCTCCTTTTCGCCCGGCTTTGTTTCGAATTTGGCTCTTAATTTTTTTCTAAAATTATGTAAATTAAATTTGTACACACTTTTTCTATGGCACGCGAACATTTTATCTGCACCCCTGAACCCTGCATCCTCCTCCCTGCACCCTGCACCACACGCCCCTTTTACCAATAAGCGTATTATTAGTGTTATTTCTGCTAGCTGCTCAATGATTGACGATAAATTCGAATACGCCCTGTGCCCTCAAGGTAAATTATAGCCAAGGAAAATTATATTATCATTGCTTTACAGCATTACCCTTCAAATAATCAGGGTAGGTTTTCTACTCATGCATTTCGTATACAGCGAATCAAGGATGCAACTCGGTTCGAAACCCTCCGACTCGGTTTTCTTGGGTTTCTGTAAATTCGAAAATCTAATAAAAATCCGAATAGGTTCGGTTTGGGAATCGGAATACGAAGAAAAGTTTTAGGTTCAATCAGAATAATTTTCATTTGTGTTACAATCGAACCGAACCGCTTTTTTTCCATATAGCATTCGGTTCAGGTTCAAATTTGAGGATTGAGTTTTTTTTATTGGTTCGGATGAAGATTCGGTGCATTGGACTCAGAAATTCCGCTCCTGTTGTGCCGCGCTCCTCTTCTGTGCTGATCCCCAAGCGTGCTAAAACCTTTATTTAAATCGTATTTTCATTTTTTTTTACACGTTTGGCTATTATTTTTATTACTTTGAAAGCTGTCAACCGCTTGACAATAAGATTAATGATGAGAATTTCATATGATGACCTGCCGAGAGTCAAAAGTCGAAAGGAAATTGCCCGGATCCCATCCAAAACAGAACGACAGGGCGTTGTACCCTCTGAGAGATGATATCCCAACTGAATGTAAAATAATGCTAATTTTATACCTTTTTATTATTCAGAGTCTGAGCGGAACTATTCGAGGCTTGGCTCTAAATAGCTGCCAATTGAGATATTTTCGATAGACACCTGTCTGGCTTTGATTAAGTCAGTTATCTAAGCTGATAAAGTTGTATTGAAGATTGCAAATATTTTCATTGAAAGAATTAAATGAATTAGGAATTTATATTGTATATAATAAATTATAATAGAACTCTCTCTCTCTCTCTCCGCTGTGCTAGAAAATTCCGTACTTTTCCATTGATTAATATAAATTAAAAATAATACTTTATTTCCATTCGATTTGTTAACAGACACTTAACAGTGGTTTGTGTCCATGCTAACCACAGCGACAGCAATACATAGCCTGCTGCATTAGAGCAGTGCAAGCAGCTGAGTTTATAGGGCAACTCCCATGCGTTAGACAGAGAGCTCGAATCATACCTTATATACTAAGCTGAGTTTTGATTGGCTGTTCCACTATGTTTATATACAGGCGAGTACTGGGAGCTCACTCATACATACACACACTTGGATGTGGGTGCCTTGCCGTTGGGAAAGCGTCTCATTTCGCACAAATCCATCATCGTCAGCAGACGTCCAAGTTGCAAACGATTTGTTGATAGTGACGACTCGATAAGGAGCCAGGATATTAGTAAATACAAAAAAGAAAGAAAAGAAAAGCAAAAAAAAAACACTCCAAATTCTGCTATTTTCCAGCGAAGAAAAACCAACCCTTGCTGGCAAATAAAAAAAAAAATATAGAAAAAACCGCATAAAATTTGCCCTTTTTTTGTTGTTGTTGTTGCGGAACAGGGTTGTGCGGTTCATAGATTATTTATGAACTAGAGGAACGCAGTGCTCGGCGGTAATGCATTTCCCCATAAATTGCAGAGTGTGAATAATGCGTATTACCAATTATTGGATTACCAAGAACCTTACCAAATAAACAAAATCATGGAATAATTTGAGTGTCTGCCTGGTTTTGGTTTTTACTGTTTTTGTTTGAAGTTTTCACTTAAATTCATCGATTGTCACATTTTTATCATAGCGCATAGCAACATGGCCATTAACTGGCTTATGTATAAGCAGAGATATACCATTTTCCGTTCCAATTTGGGTAGCAGTCATACTCTCCCGGCGTGCTTTTGCATAGTCCGTTACTTTCACCTCGCTTATCCGTGAAGTTGGCATCGGGACAATGCCGCCCGTAGAGGTCCTTGGAGTGGAACGGCTACCACGTCGACTAGGATTCGCACTGCTCTTTCCACCCGATGTTGGTCGATGCACGGCGCCAAGACTGTGAAAACTCTGCTGACCAGACTCGGCATAACGAGCAGCACGGATCGCACGTCGTTCGGCTGATATCCTTTTCCACTGATGCACCATTTCCCTGACACTCTGCCGACTGCTATCCACGTAGAGTTTCATTTTTCTCGGTTGGGTTTCATAGTCCGAAATAACCTGTCGCTTCAATGCCATCTTTCACACGATTTAAGAAAAAATGTACGAAGAAATCTTTTACATATCAGGCACACTTCAAAAAAAAAAAATATTTTTATTTTGCTTTTTTTTCACATAATTCAATCGACAAAAAGTAACTATGGAATGAAGGGAGACGATTCTAGAAATATGTTTGATTCAAAGAAACACCAGGCATTCCTTGTTTTTAGAATTGTAATAAATTCAGCAGAAGATCTGTTGAATATACCCTGTATTAATCTACTTTGAGGGAATCTTTTGCTCTTAGAACTCTAGGGGAAAAAACAAAAGAGTATTTATCTACCTAGAAGGAATCTTTTCTGCTCTCTCTCTGCTTTCTTACTCGAAAAAAGAGCGAAAGGATCCCTCTACTTAACTTAATACTCTCTCTACAGAAATCTCGAATATCATAATTAAAAACCCAAGTAAAAATAAAGCTAAAAATGTATATAAAAAAAATTATGAATATCTTAATTATAGATAGATACTTAATTTAAAGTTTATTATGAATTTTTCGCGAAGAATTGTCATAAAAAAATAAAAAACATATGGTTGAAAGCTTAAAAGAAAATCCATATTCTTTAGCTGCATTTTTGGTTCACTCTGCTGCAGTTCTTTCGCTTGTCTCGATGGAAGATTTAAAGCGGACTAAAATCGGCGGATGATAATTGAGATCTATGCCATGTTCGGGATTAGTGATTCGTGTTGCCCTCATGCTTCTCCTTTTTCTCTCGGCCTCATCAATTTCGCCTACTTCCTCGGCTTCTTTGTTGGAGGATCTTCTTTTGTCCTTTTTGTGTTCCTTTGAAGTTCTTTTTGAACCCCTCCTCGTGTATTCCACATACAAGTTATCAGCTTGCCTGGAGACACCGGCACGCATGGCGTCATCGGCACGGCGCTCGGATGCCTTTTTTTGCCATTGCTGAGCAGTTTCCTTGAAGCTTATCTGACTTTTGTCTGTGTTCATATCAAAAAAAACAACTGCATTAGGGCAAAGAGTGAATGCACCAACAATTTGGTCAGAACTACAAAATTTTGGGTGGTTATTCTGTCCATGCCAAGAATAAAACCAGCTAATTCTCATCAAAATCTTGCATAACTTCAATGAATAAATGAAAGCTCAGGCAATAGCTGCTTGGTTTTGAGAACTATAAATGGGAAGTAAATAAAACAACTCCATTTTTTCTTTTATTGTAGCCTTGAAAAGGATATTTTGTGGTTGTTATTTTTACAAGATTTTTATAATTTTATCAAGGGTATTTAATCTTCAATGCAGCAAAGGCAATTTTCCTTGGAAGTTCGAATTCAAACTCCCATGATTTCCCCAAAACTTAAGTCATATCCATATTGGTCCTGTTTCTTAAAGATTGAATTTTATGGAATTCTAAGACCAAGAATTTTTTTATATTTTTTATACTTTTAAGGTGGTAAAAATTTGTAAATCTTTAAACCAGAAATTGCGATTTGTAATCGAAGCTAGTTCGATTTATAGCCTAGTCCTTTTGACGTTTCATCCGGCGTTAACCAACACTTTTGATTTTGAGTTATCAAAATTTCTCAACACTTTTTTCTGCAGTCTTCTGTCAAAGCAAAGGCTTGAACAAAATTGTAACTCGAAACAAAAATTTGTTAACAGGTCAGAATTTTTGGTAAAAAACCAAGAAAAAAATAAATTAAAAAGCCATGCAAGGTGCTGTGAATATGGATAAAATGAAGAGAATTGATATGAGATTGCAGAACGAGCTGAATTCCATGCCATTTATTAAGGCTGACCGAATGAATCCAACTGCTGAAAAAGATGCACAAATCGATGCCAGACTGCAGGAGATGCTGGACTCTCTGCCAGTGGTGCAACCGGATCCTGATGATATCCCGCCAAAGCCCACTGAAGCGCAGTTCAGACAGCAGCAGCAGCAACGGCTGCGACAGCAACAACTGCAACGGCAAAAGCAACAATTACAACAACAACAATATCAGCAATATCAGCGACAACAACAACAACTACAGCAACAACAAAAACGAGCCGCTTTTAAGCCATTAAATATCCCGGAACCCCTATCAAAGTTTTCCAGTAACCTGACCTGTGCCCAGTTGGCTGCCAATAGCAAAATGATGCCAATGCAGGTTAAGATGCAGTGCCAACCGAGAGTTGCACCACAGGGACAAGTGGCTGCTCGGGCTCCCGTTAAAGTGATGGATGCACAAGCCCTGAATGAGCAGCGTTACAGGAATGCAATCGCAGCATCTAAGATGTGTATCCCCAATTTAGGGCCGCCGGATACAACAGGCTTTCCCAAGAGCCTAACAGATTTTATTAAGTCCAAGGACTGTTTACTGGCAGCTCAGATGCGTGCCGGGAATCAGCTTCAAAAGCCACCTCTCAATCTTTCAAAGCTACCCCTGAATTCTAATAATATGGCTAATCAGCTGCGTCCTGTGATTCGCCATGTACCGCCGCCTCTTGTGGAGGATGATGAGGTTGATTTCGAGGAAATAGGCGTGGCAGATACCTATTCATCTTACTGGCCCAGCAAGCTCAAAGGCGGCTCTAGGCATCCCGATCCGGTCGTGGAGACAGCCACACTCTCCTCTGTGGAATTGCCAGATATCACCCATGAGCTGGCATTGCCGGAGAAACTCAAAAACTCAGATCGCTTGAGTGCCCTACAACTGGAGGCTGTAACCTATGCCTGCCAGGCACATGAGCAAATACTGCCCAGCGGGCAGCGTGCAGGATTTTTGCTGGGTGATGGCGCCGGCGTGGGAAAAGGACGCACCATTGCCGCCATTATTTATGAGAATTATTTGCGTGGACGCAAGCGTGCACTGTGGATATCTGTCTCGAATGATCTCAAATTTGATGCAGAACGAGATCTACTAGACATTGGCGCCAGCAAGCATCTAAAAGTGGCCTCCATGAGCAAGTTCAAGTACAGCCGTATCAGTTCCGAGGAGAACGAGTACTTCAAGAAGGGTGTCATCTTCTGCACCTACACGGCTTTGATAGGTGAATCTGCGAACGCTAATCCGAAGTATAATACACGACTGCGCCAGCTGATCAACTGGATGGGCACTGAATTTGATGGGGTTATTGTTCTGGATGAATGCCACAAGGCGAAGAATCTCAGCCTGATGAATGCTGGCAAGTCAACAAAAACGGGCACCACAGTGCTAGAGCTGCAGCAGCTGTTGCCCATGGCTCGCGTGGTCTATGCCTCGGCAACGGGTGCTTCGGAGCCACGTAATATGGCATATATGGTTAGGCTGGGGCTATGGGGTCCCGGCACATCCTATTCGGAGTTCTTTAAGTTTGTGAATACTGTGGAGAAGCGTGGCATTGGTGCCATGGAAATCGTGGCCATGGATATGAAGCTGCGTGGTTCTTACATAGCTCGCCAGCTGAGCTTCAAGGATGTTAGCTTTCGGATTGAGGAGGTGCCCATGTCCCGGGACTTTCATAAGCTCTACAATCATTCGGCCGAACTCTGGGCAGAGATCAATGAGAAGTTCGTAAAGGCCTGTCGTCTCATGTGCATCGAGAATCGTGTTCAGAAGATTATCACATGTCAGTTTTGGTCAGCCCATCAGCGTTTCTTCAAGAATCTGTGCATTGCCTCCAAGGTGAGCCATGTGGTTAAGATGGTGCGTGAGGCAGCACGTCAAGGCAAGGCGGTAGTTATTGGCTTGCAGTCGACGGGCGAATCAAGAACTCTCGAGCATCTGGAGCTGTACCAGGGTGAGCTGACTAATTTTGTATCTACCTCCAAGATGATTGTACAATCGTTTGTGGAAAAGTATTTTCCGGCACCCACACGCGAATCTCTGTACAAGTTACTCAACACTGGCACATTTGAGCCGGAGGTACGCTCTAGGCCTCCCTGCTTGAAACGCGCTCGCATATTGACCGACTGGTCCGATGACGACATGGACGGTGAGGGGGGTGACAGTGATATGGATCTGTGTGACAATGGTTGGGGTCTTGATGATGATGACGATGATCGTATAAAGTCGGGACGGAAACGACGTGGTCGTCCTCCAAAACCAGACAAGGGTAAGCAATTAAATGTTCATCCAAGCAACTCATTTCACTCATCGAATCCTTTTAGTGGAGAAAATCACAATGCAGGAGCGTATCCTGCAGCATTTGTGCAATAATATGAATGCCAAGAATGACGAGGATCCACTTAATCGCGGCTTTGACAACAGCAAGCCTCAAGCGGCCAAAATTACGGAACGCGATGTGGAACGTTGCATCACTGTACGGGAGAAATTGTTGGATAAAATTGAGCATTTGGGTCGTCGCATGCCGCCGAATACACTGGACAAAATCATCTCCAAGCTGGGCACCAAAGTGGTTGCCGAGATGACCGGCCGTCGTGGGCGTGTCATCAAGTCGATGGACAATAATTTCAGATACGAGCAACGCGGAGAGGCAGAGACCACCATGGACTTGGTTAACTATAGGGAAAAGCAACGTTTTATGGAAGATACCAAGCATGTGGCCATCATTTCGGAAGCTGCCTCAAGTGGCATTTCGCTGCAGAGCGACAGACGTCTCTCAGTACAACGGCGTCGTCTACATATCACGCTGGAGTTGCCATGGAGCGCTGATCGTGCCATACAGCAATTTGGACGCACACATCGCTCCAATCAGGCCAATGCACCGGAATATGTATTTCTCATCTCGGATCTGGGCGGAGAGAGTCGGTTTGCGGCAACAGTGGCCAAGCGCTTGGAGAGCTTAGGTGCCCTAACTCAAGGCGATCGTCGTGCCACAGACGCACGCGATCTGTCCAAGTTCAACATAGACAACAACATTGGACGCAGCGCTCTGGAGAGCGTATTGCAGCAAATAACCGGGGAAAAGCCACTGGAAACGGTTCATGTGCCCGTCAACTACAAGGGCGACTTTAGCTTTGACTGCTGTGTGGCCCTCTCCGGCGTGGGCATGCTGAGCGTTTCGGAGGATACCAAGGGACAACAGATCTTTGTCATTGAAAAGGATAGTAATAATATTCCAAAGTTCCTTAATCGCATTTTAGGCTGTCGCGTTGAGGTGCAGAATGCTCTATTTAAATTCTTTTTGAATAAGATGTATTCGCTGATCCTGCAAATGAAGCGCACAGGACATTTTGATCTGGGAATATTGGACTTGGATGCTCATGGCGCTAATGTGACTGCCATTAAATTGATAAGGTTTATTAGAAAACATGCCACAGGCACAGCACCCACAGAGTTGCATACAATGCAGGTGGTGCGCGGGATGTCCTTTGAGCTTGCGCTGGCCAAGTGAGTCTAGTGACAACACCCTAACCATCTTCCTTAATTCATGCTCCTCCTTCGACACAGGTTCAAGAAAGAGGCACGCCACGCCCACGAAGGATTCTATATGTTCAAGCAGGAGCGCAACAATACTAATTGTGCTATACTGTGCCTCAACGCCCAGTCGCAAGTGGCGCACATAATTGATCCTAGTAAGACCAGCATGAAGATCTATAGACCCAATACGGGTCCCCAGGTGCGCACCGAAACGCACGGTTCCATTACCAATCGCTATGTGAAAGCATCTCCCGAGGCAGTGCAACAATACTGGGTTATGCAGTATAATCAATGTCTGCGCATGTGCTCCCACATCTACTGGAATCGCAGATGCCCCTACGGCCTTAAATGCGGCGTGGGTCTACGTGTGCGCACCTACCATGTGCTCTCGGGTCTAATGCTGCCCATTTGGGATCGTATTGCTTTGATCATTGAAAAGGACGGCCGCAAGATACAAATGATTCGCGTCAAGACGGATGATAATAAGAAAATTGTCGGAACTGTTGTGCCCGAGGGTGTATACCATCAGCTGGTCGCAGATCTGTCATCGGATTCAGTGGTCGAGATGAAGGATTTTCGTCAGAACGTCGTTTGAACAATCTTCAAAATTCTTTCTAAACAAAACACATTTCGGCATTTAGTTATTTTTTGTTTTCTGTTATCGGTTATCGGTTATCGTTTCGAGTTCAATTGTTAAATTTTTGCCTTAAGTTTTAATCGGTTAGTTAACTTGTGTTATCGTTTTACACAACACGCGAGCTGAGAGAAGACTCCTCCGTGGAGAGTATTATATAATCAGTTTTCAAAAAGAAAAATAAAACAATATTTCGCCTCTTTAATACTTTTATTTTTTGTTTTTCATATAAATTTTTTTTTTATGATTTTCTTTCTTTTTTTTTGCATTTAAATTTAGACAAAAAAAAAACATACAAGGTATACGAAACTTAAAAGTAGATTTTTAATTTAGTTTCTGCCAAAATAAGTAGTACGTTCTACAGATACTCGTAAACATTATAAATACGATCTCTGCTTTATAGATTAGTGAATTTATATATTTTTTTTGTGTGGTTTTTCTTCTTTTTTCTTGTATAAACTGAATTTATCCTATTAATATAATAGACATAAAACTGATTAAATATAGAGCGTAAAATGGACAAAATGTTTCCAATGCTCATAAAAAAAAAAAAAAAATAAGATTTCTGTAGTATATAAATTGCATTGCATATAAAAATAGAAACTCTAATTCTCAACTGGTTATTGCCCAAAAAAAATAGCGTTGTGCCAGCGCTTTCTTTATAGGTTGTTGGCTTAGCTTCTGTTTGCTATATATAGCCTTGATCGATATGCACTCTTTCCCCCTCTCTTTTTCCCTCTCTTCTGTTCCCTTCTTTATCCTCATCTTGCTTTGTTAGGCCCCCTTTTGGTGTTGGGTCTTGTAGGCACTTGACGTGTTTTTCAAACCGAAAAGTATACAACAAAAAACCGAACGATATCGAAATAAATTATATATTTCTAGTAACTGGAGCTTGTCATGGGTCTCGAATATATCGAATATATCGATGATTATCATTTTGTAAGTACATATCGAATTCTGATTCTAATGCAAAGATCTTTTTTGATCGTTTTCTGTTTGATCTCTCTCACTCTCTGCACCAATCTGATTTAATTTGCTGCTTAAATTGAGCTTAAACTTGTGTGTTTTTTGCACTTAATTTTAAAGGCTTCTCAGTAAAAAAATCTATTGTTTTTTTTTTCTCTCTTTAAGAACCGCAACTAAACTCCTAAGACAAATACATATACCAAACAAATCAATTCAATCAAAATCTATATGTAAGAGTATATCTTAAGTATTATAAACTTGCGTTGCATTCCGCTGTTTTGCTGCACATGCAATGAACATAAAAAACTAAGTGCCTCCGTTTCATTAAAAAACGGACAACCAAAGTAAACGGTTGAACGGTTGAACGGTTGAACGGTTAAACGGTTAAACGATTGCTTCACGAGGCGTTTCAATAAACGCTCAATGCAACAAGAAACGCGCACAAAAAACGCGCGTAAATCGCGCGGGAGTCGCCTCATTGGGGGTGTGCATACGCTACACCCACACACATTCTGGCGTTTGCTCCGCTGGAATCTAACCTGGCTGGTAGATTGCTTAACGTACTCGTATTGTGTAAATTATTTGATGCCTACTTAAAAACGCGCGTGCGTACGCTAGCGATTTGTTAAGAAATCGCTGGCGAAACGCACACAGAACGCGCGGCTCAAATTGGAGGCGGGCCGCGTATGTAACGCAGCTGTGGCGTGAAACTCATGGACAGATTATTAAGATTGTCACAGCAATTGGGCTGCATCATGCAGGCGGCACAGAAGAACGTGAATAGGGCCAATTGCATGGGCACCGCTGCTCTCGCAATGCGCCACGCCCAACCGCGACGCTTTGATTTGCCGGCACTGTCATCCTCATCCTCGGAACTGTCCAATAGGGCAGCCTCAGCAGCCGGATCTTCGGGTGGATCATCTCCACCGCCAGCGGCTACAATGCGCTGCAGTTGCTCTACCACTTGCTGTTCCTGTTCCTTTTTCAGCTCTCGTTGCTGCTGTTGTTTCTCGTTGGATGGACGCGTTTTGCGCCCGTTACGGCGCTTGCCAGGTGATTGTTGCTGTGTCTGCTGCGACTGTGGCTTGACAGATAGCTGCTTCACATGTCCATTGGACAGTTGCTGCTCCGCCTGCTGCTGCTGCTTGTGCTGCTCTGCCTGCTGCAGCTGCTGCTGCTGCTGCTGCTGTTTCTGCTGGTGCGAGGCAGCTGTGCGCACAATAAGATCACGACAAGTGTTCTGCAGCTGCTTCAGCTCTGCCTCGGCACCTTCCATGCGTGCGGCTATGGAACGCATGGCTGCGCTGCCAGGCGCCAAAGCCAGCTCCAGTTGCTTGGCCAGACGACGCAGCACACCCAAGCGACGTTCACGCTCGGACAGACCACCATCAGAGGTGGCGCCACCATCTGAGATGCCTGAATCCGATAACGAGCCATTGGAGGCCGTAATCTTTGCAATGTGATAGATATGATTGGGATCCAAATGCTGCTGTACAGCCAGTAGCTGTTCCTGGCTAACGTTGACCTTCTCGGACAACAGTTTAGCCACCAATTTAACATTCTGTGCCAGCTCCACTGGCGTAGCCTGTCCCTTATCCAAAGCGCCCTCCAAGCCTTTGAGTGTGCCGCGATCCTGGCCAAGCGCCAGCTGAAACTCGCTCAATCCACACTCAAGCTGACGCCAAGCAATCAGCGAATTGGTCAGCATCTCCAGCTGTGTGTTGATTCTGTAAGCGTAATATAAATTTAGATGGAATCGTTCATAAATTGATGAATATATTTATTGACTTACCTGGCATCTGCCTCGTCCCAGGCGCTGTACATGTCGCTAACCTCATCCTTGAGATGCTTATGGAACTCCTGCTCGGCGCTCAGCAAACTGTGCACATCCCAGGTGGTGGTGCCAGTGGAAGCCTCCACCACCTGATTGCCATTGCTGTCGGTTACAGTGATGGCTACGGCTGATGTGCCCACTGCCTTCTGTTCCGGCTGCTCTGCCTGCTGTTGTTGCTCCTTATTCTTTTCCTCTTGTATTTGTTCGGACTCTTTGAGTTGTTGTTGTTGTTCTTGTTGCAGCTGCTGCTGCAGTTGCTCCTGTTGCAGGCGACGTTCCTGGCGTGTCAGCCAGCTGTGAACGGATGCATTGAGGCGCAACATGTTGGTGCGATAGCTGCCCAATTGTGTCTGCTCTTGCTGCAAATTGGGAATATGGAAATATATATATTAAAATAAGCCTCTCTTTGATTGCTTTAAGTATGCGGCTAACTCACCTTTAGAGCCTCAACGGCTATTTGTATGGCCGGCTCCGTGTCGAGCAGCTCTGGTGTGGATTTATCGCCGAGACGGCGCAGCGTGTGCTTCAATGCGCTCATCTCCTGCTGCAGTTTGCGTGCGGCTGCTGCATTCTCGCTCCAGTTAAGCAAATCCTCCCAAGCAGCCAGCAGATCTGCAATAAAACCAAAACCAAAACCCATTAAAATGAGTTAATAGTGCGCATTAAATTGCAGAGAAAGCCAACTTAGATAATTGGCTGCGAATGCGGCTTAGTTTAGTTTAATAGCCTGGCTTGGATTCGTTTTCTCATTTTGCCTGTTTGGCGAATTTAGCAGCCCTTTTCGGCAATATAAATAAATACCTTTCGCTTTTTTTTTTCCCCCAAAAAGTGAAACTTTTATTTATTTACCAACAAAAAATTGAAAAACAAAAGCAAAACAAACAAAAAGTTTTCCACTAAACGCTTCAGTGGAGGAGCAGCCCGCAGGGCAAGGGGCGACCAAGTGTTTATTTTTGTTGGGGTAATGTGAAACTGGGAACATGTGTGGGTGAGCTGCAGTTTTCAATTGCGTTGAAAATGTGGCCCGGGCAACGCCCATTAGAACTTTAATATACCCTGTAAAAGGCACAGTAGACTCTATAGTGATTGCTGAGCTTCTTCTATAAATATTTCAACAGATTTGTTATAGTTACAGGGTGTTTATTACGGACTACCAGCTGTCGACAAGTCTAGACTTTCGCGCAGCAGGTAAACAATTACAGGGCATCGCCTAGTCGAGGCTGCTAGCCTGATCTTTGACGTTGCAGCCAAACTGGTGGGCAATTCTTAAACTTGACACTCGCAGCTGCAAAAGGCACAAACATTGGGCGGACCGGCACAAATAAATTATGCAATTTTCTATAGACTTCTTTTTATTAATAGCCTAAAGAACTTACAAAAAAGTTAATAGAAAAAAAAAAGCCACTTTAAGGTTAGCTTTCCGACTGATTCGTAGCAAGTTCAGGCCACAACTAAACGCGATGTGTGGCAATTAATTGAATTGTAAATGCTTCAAAGCAATTACTTTCACCCGGCAGGTGGTTGAGCTTCAGGTGCGTAGATGATGAAACGCACTAAGATTACACACATGGAACAGGACCAGGTCCGAAAAAAACCAAAACTGAAACCGAACTCGAAACTGGTTGAACTGAACTTGTGGCTGGCTGGCAGTAGACTGAAGACCGAGGCCCGAAGACTGACAGAGTCTACAAAAGCTGCTACAGAGTTGCAACAGCCACAGCCACAGCAGCAGCTTGCCCAGCCCACAACAAACTGCAACAGCAACAGCAACAGCAACTCGAGCGCAACAAAAAGGCGGGAAGTGTGCAACTAACTGATGCATAAATAAGCCCCTCTTTTGTATTAGATGATTTTATTTGTTTTTTTTTTTTTTCTATATGCCAGTTGGATGCGTGGTGGATGCGTCTACGCACTTTGCTGGCTATCAAAAAGAAAAACTCGTAATCTCTGGCCGTGGATTGCACAACTCTGGGCAGGTTTTCATTGTGGACGGCAGGAAGAGGCCGCATTATCAGGCAACAACCCGTCGTCCAGTTAAAGGGGGAACGACAGCGGCGGCGGCGGCGACGGGGGGAGTATTTAATAATCTCTCTCAGCGAAGATAACTAACTAACTAACTTAATGACTACTTGGGGCGTCTGTGAATCGCACAAAAAAGTGCACATAAAATTGATTAACCATTTAAAGTTTGAAATGGGAAAATTGCATTCGGCGCGACTTTCACTTTATAATCATAAATTAATTGCCAATTCGCGCAGAGATTGTAAAACTGTTGGCAAATTGAATTCTAATGGTGAAAAGGGAGAAAACTTTTATGGCTACTGAATCCCAGCCTCCAGTGCCCAGTCCCCTTCCCCCCCTCCCCCCTGCTACACCCCTGCCGCAGATGAGGTTTATCTGTTGGTGAAATTAAAAAATTGTTGTTTACATTTCGTCACGCAGTAAAAAACAAACTGAAAGAAAAAAACGTAAAAAAACGAAAAAACCAAAAAATGCAAATGGCAAAACGAAAACAATAAAATGCAAATTCAAGCATAAAATGCAATTTTCCCCCAAGGGCATTGAACGCGTTGTGCTGTCAACTTGGCAAACAACCCAAGAAAAATTCACAAATTCTGGCCAAATATTTACCGTGTGGGTGGTGTCACTACAACAACTCATTTTCTCTATTTCTCTATTTCTCTCTGTGCTTTTCTCTCTCCTCTCCCGCTCTTCCATTTGCCTGATTTTGATTCATAGCTATATGCAGCTGTTGTCGTTCAATATATCCAGCTGTTTCGATTCTGTTGAATGCATTAAAATTATAACTAAAACTTTGTTTATTGTATCTTTTAAGTAACTGAGCAGAGTACACGATTTCTGGCTAAAATCTCTGGCTTTAAGCTTCTACCTGTTTATGTCTAGTATATCTGTAGGCTACTTCAAAATTGTCATTAATCAAAAATCGCTATTTTTTACCCTATGATGCAGCTTTATTCATTGCGTCATGCTTTATACTGTGTCAAAATTATAGTAGAGAATATATTTAGGGAAGTCTAACCTAGCAGGCCTCAAATAAATTGAGAGCTTGCTAAAGTCTTAGCCTCTTTTCTAGAAGGTATTCTCTACGGGTTGTTAATCGTTATGTCTTCTTTGATAATTGAAGTAAGCAGGAAAGTTCTATGCAAAAAAGTTCCCCAAGAAAACTCTCAGCAAATTAATCCATCTTAAACAGGTTGAATCTGTAGAGAAATTCTTCTCCGCTCTCTCCCTCTTGCTCTCTTTCTGTGCGTTTTTTGCTCTCAGCGAGCTTCAATACTGCCTACCTCTGCTTTACATTGTAGCTAGAGATTAACCGCTTACTAAGAGCAATCACCACCAAAAGAACTAAAGGAAACTTCAATGTTTCATAACCAAAAATTGTTGTTTTTCTTTGCAATTTATTTGCAGTGTATGCTGCATTCTAGGCGTTCCATTTTCTATTATTACTTTTTGAGTCCTTTGCACTGGTGTCCTATGCCAAGGAGGCTTCACTTGTGTGTGGAACTTCATTTTAAATAGCCTGATGATAAAAGGCTCAAGGAAATGGCTGCGTGAGAAGGAGCCATAAATAAAAGGGAATGCGATATGCGATATGCGACAAAGAGGTGTGGCGCCACAGAAGGCGGTTCCAATTGGCTACCAGGCACGATATTCGTCTCTTGTTTTATTTATTCTTATTCAAACAAACTAAATGTAAACGAAACCGAATAACATATTTATTTTCAAACAACCAAAGAAGAAAACGGATGAGGTAAGCGCAGAGTTGTCAGCATATTTTTTCAAAGGGAACTCGTAAAGCCCAAAATAAGCGACTTAAATATTTACCCAAAAAATAATCTTGAATAATTAAGTATGTGTGATCAGAGCAGCACCCAAAAATATATAAAAAACGTTGACAATTATATACAATTAGCGAAAAATTAAAAAAAATAAAATAAATAACGTTGTTAGATATTTTTAAACGCTGATTAGCCAGAGAGAGAGAGAGAGAGAGAGAGAGAGAGATCGCCGCGAGGTTCACAGAGAACTGTGACTGTATTCGGCGCGCCGAAGTTCGTATACCCTTACGGGCGGAAATATTTATTTTTGTGATCAACTCTTTCTATGGCAGCTTATGTCATGGGAATCCGGTTTTAACTTGAAATTTTCAT
The DNA here is from genome assembly GCA_018150835.1 of Drosophila repletoides. Taxonomy (NCBI): domain Eukaryota; kingdom Metazoa; phylum Arthropoda; class Insecta; order Diptera; family Drosophilidae; genus Drosophila; species Drosophila repletoides. The sequence continues at coordinate 5,141,652 of JAECWQ010000031.1, forward strand.
TCAAATATTCTTTAACACAAAAAAGTTTTCATACAAAAGCTTCTAAACCGATTGTTCCTATGGCAGCTATATAATATAGAGCGTCGATCCGCTCTATTGCTATATATGTACTGCGTTTAACAGAAAGAATACTCCATCAAATATCATTCACCTATAGCTCAGACAGATGGACAGACAGACAGACGGCGAGACGGACTAGCTTTATCGACTTGGTCTCTTCGTAATATAATATATAATACATATAATTTAATATATAATACATATAGCATAATATATAATATAGGATCGGAAGATGCCTTCTCAAAGTGTTACACATTTGGTGACCAAATCATAATACCCTCTGCAAGGGTATAAAACTGAGCAATATGCGAAATTTAAACAAGGCTCGTAAGTTCAGAAATGTCATTAACCCCTCTGGCCGCCTCTGGGCAAATTTAAAACCATTTTTTATGCTTGAATGAGGCAATGTTTTGGGGGGGGGCGGAAAAGGCAACGGAAACACGCCCTGGAAACAGTGGAAACAGAGTATAATAAATGCAATTGCTTTTAAGGCAGTTCGTGGAAGAAGCAGCAGAAGAAGGTGTGTTCCTCTATGGATTTTGGCTTAGCTTTTAGCATTCACCACAAGCCGCAAAACTGAAACTGTAAACCGATTCGCCTTCATCCAAAATTTCAATTTCAATTTCAATACGATTTGATTTCATTTTTCAATAATTTAACATTTCCAGCGAATTGAAGGTCAACCACAAATGAGGGCAAGCAAAAATTAATGCGTATCTTAATAATTAATGGATAGAATGACGCCAGAGTTTCTATAACAATCTCTTTATACCCTACTAGAAAATGGGTAAACCAGCATACATAGCTGGTGGAAAGCGTATGTAACAGGCAGATGGAACAACCATCTAAAGTATATAAATTCTTGATCAGGGTCCACATTCGAGTGGATCTTGACCTTCTCATATCTTTGCCTGTAAATAGAGCATATTATTCTGGCTGTAGAGTATTTCATAATCGGACATTGTTCTGTTGAGCTTAGAGCTTGAACTGTTCTTAGCTGTTTTTGTTGACCCGCGTGGAGCCGGGTTCCGGTTTTTCCTACTGTTGTTTTTGGATGGACGGGGTATACTCGTATAAACATAATAATGCTCAAGCTCTCTTCCTCTCTCTCACTCTCTCTCTCTCTCTCTGTCCCTCTCTCCATAAAACTTCAAAGCGGAACGCTCACAATTGACCATAAAAGCACCATCCGAGTACCGTTAATGAGAGCTTGGCAATCTGAGCGTGAATGCGAAGTTAGTTAGATGATGGCTATAAAGCAATGTTGGCCATAATGCAACGCCCTGAAAATGCAATTGTTACTCTTCAAGCGACAACTTTATGGCCGAAGGCAAAGCTTAATTAGCAATGCAACGGCTAGGAGGGGCTTGTCTGTCCGTCTTAACCCAAATTGGCAACAGCAACAAGTGGCTGCCACAAGAAGTGGGCCAAATACAGAAATATGTGGCACAAATGTGCACTGAACAGCTAATTGAAGATGATCGACTAAATAATAATCATATAGTGATTAAGTTCAGGTTTTTTTTATACAGTTCTTCTCTCTTCTCTTCTCTTCTCTTCTCTGTGGAAATTATATAACATTTGCTGTCTTTTTGATCATGTAATCTTTCTCTTTTATGATCACATAATTCTCTGTTTTCTCAAGTGCTTTTTTCCTACTTTGCATTAAGTACTTTATACACTATAAAAAAATCTTTAGCTTTGCAACAGTTTTATGAGATGTTTCGTAAATATCTACAAAGATATGAGCAAAATATTGAAGAAATATGTTTATTTCTCGTTTTGGATGAAGTAATTTCTAGAAGCTTTACGAGTTTTTTCAGACTTTTTGTAGAGAGTTCTTTACAATAAGATATTCCTTCTGGAACTTCATATTATACGAGAGGCTTTACGAGATATTTCTTTCTACTTTTTATATATAATTTTCTTTCAAAAATAAAAAAAAAAGGATTAAGAAGAAAAGCTTGAAGAAATGATTCTTCAACAATTCTTAGAGTTATTTAAGAAGTTTCGGGTTTCTTAGAGAGATCTTTAGCTCTTTCCCCAGCTCTAAAACTTTAGAAACGAATTGTTTCCCATGGTTGTTATGCTCGTTTGTCAAAGGAAATTCTAGAACTAAACGGATTTTCTTAGTTGACAAACAAGTTGATAATTTGTACTCAACAAAAAATGAATAAAACATTAGCCTGATATCAGTTCTTCCAGTTATATTTCACTTTCTACAGCTATTTTAAGTGCCCAATTAGTCTCTTATCTGTTATATACCATCTTCTTCAAATACCTTTCCTGAGTCTTCCCCTCTCTCTCTCTCTCTTTGTACAGCTTCTTTGACTACACATCATTTACACCTGTTTTCAATTATAAGCGATAAGTTTTTTGGACTGAATTCCCTTTTGTGTTCTCCGTTCGCGTCTAGCATAAGCTCATCTCTATGCACATAACGGTATCTCTCTTTATGTTTGCTTCTGTTGTTTACCTTGTTCCGATGAAGAACGCGAAGTGGAGGCCGAAGAGCTGGCGGATAGCATTCCAGAGATGTCCGTTTGAACGGCGACATTAACTTTATTCATATTTGTTGAGAGGAGCTTTTCCTCTCTTCGCCCCTTTTTGTGTTCGGTATTCGGTTCTGACAACCCTTAGCAGCGGCTCACTTTGACCTAGTTGGCATCTGGTACGCCAGGCGGCGCCACTTGAAATCAATTTTCGTAATCAATTTGCGTACTTAAACATTTCAGTTTTTTGTTTACTTTGAAAACATTGAGGTTTCTTTTAGAGATTTATTTACACGACCTCGAAAAAAAAAGATGTTGGGAAACTCGCAGCAGCAGCAGCAGCAGCAGTAAACAATAAGAAAAGCTAATAAAAGTTTACACTGAAACAACGACTCTCTTATATTGGCTGCTCTTATATGGCTCTTCTCTTATACACACATTTAAACACCCTTTTGGTACGCGAAACGGAAAACACGCGATTTTTATGAATGGAAAAATGTCGCGATTTTTGTGTATGGGAATTTTATTTGAATTAATTATTAATTCGTGTTGCTATCACAGTTAAAATATTGGAGTTGCGATGCTAAGGAAATTCTATTATTACGAGTTCTTAAAGCCTGCGGAAGCACAGTGAAACAACAGTTAATAAAAGCAACAGAGACGGAAGCAGAACCGCTTGGAACGCACGCTAAAAATGAACTGAGACGTCGACGTCAACGACGACGACGATGGCGACGGCGACGATGGCTGCCGGCTGTGTGTTTCAATTGTTTTTGGCGCAGCAGCTTTCAGGTAGAGAGCAGAGAGCGCGAGGTAGAGAGGCAAAGCAAAAGATAGAGAGAGAGCGCGCGACGTCAACTTTTGAACTTGGCTTTACACGCAATGTCGCTGCTATATTTCTCTGTGTCTGTGTCCGTGTGTGTGTGTGTGTACGCTCATTAGCTTTGGCAGCTGAGAAATACCCAAAATATATAAAAAAAAAAAAAAAAAGAAACAACAATAACAACAGCGCAGGCGTCAGTATATTGAAACGACGACGTCATTTTCAAAAGCAGACAGTGACGACTTCCACAAAAACAACAACAGTGCAGCAACTAATGATGACGACATGTGCTCACACACACACACACTAGCACACACTTTCGAGCTACAGTTGGACAATCACAGCTTAGACTCCACTCTAGCTACACGCCATCTAGCGTCAGGTCACTGAAACACTCTGTTGGCCTCTAGCGTGTGTCAAAGCAAATAAATTCTAGTGCTCGACAGTTTTACGTGCCTGCTTGGCATTTCTTCAACACATAATTCAAAAAAAAAATTTCATCCGTTTTGTTTATAGTATTTCCGCCTTTGTTCTTTCGAAAAAAGCAAAAAAAAAAATATGACGTCAGGCGCGAAAATAATTTGCTCTTGTAGGGGTCATAATTTTGTTTGCTGAAAAAAACGTAATATAAAATTGGCTGCTGTTCAGCTGGGAATAACTTAAAATAAATTTTAGTTCTAGACACAGTTTTACAGTCACACGTAGTACAGCTTGTGCACAGTGCAGCCACAACTTTAGCAAAGACACAGTGCTGCTCAAACGGCATAGTTCTAGTTGAGTACAAGTGTGTTGGCCCATTAACCGCCTTAAGAGTGCAACAACAGTTAAGCAATTAGTAAAAAAATTACAAAATTACAAAATTACAAATTAAGAGCAAAAGAAAACTAAACAAAAACAATCAGAAAACTAAATTAATTTTGGTTAAACATTTGACAAAAACACAAGCATATATATTAACAAATTACGTGTATAAATCTATATAAATATTACGAAACAATAACACCAATATTATTAATATAAAAGATAAGTAGAATAAAAATTAACAGTTTGAAATGCTTTGGTGTTTTTTTTTTGGTTTTTTTTTTTTTTTTTTTTTTGTATATAAAAACGGTATTTTTATTTGCCAAAAAAATTGTAAATAAATGCGCAAAATAAATAATATTTTTTTTTAAAAATAATATTAAACAATGCAAGAAAAAAAAAATAATAATAGAAATTCGATGCAAAATGCGTTTTGTCAAATGCAAAAACAAAATTTTTTCCAAATTATATACTAAAAAAAATACAAAATAATACAGAATCTTTTGCGTACAAAATAATAATACAATAATAAAAAAAGAGAGGAGCTTTTTTGAAAAAAGCACTGGCAAACATTTCAAGGCAACTCTTCGCGGTTTGACAGCCACTGGATATTGCTCTTTTAGAGCAGCCCCCGAAAGCCGCCAAACAAACGCTCCAGCCGCCCCAATGGCCGATTGACCAGCGCATAGAGCGACCGCAGCGTTCCGGCCAGGAATCTATAGAGCGCAAAATGCTCCAGCAGATTGCCCACATCCAACACAAAGTCGATGATTCGTGCCACAAAACGCGTTATGGGCGCACACTTGCACTCGGCTATAGCAGCCTGTTGTTGTTGCTGCTGTTGTTGTTCTTGTTGCCGCTGTTGCTGCTGCTGCTGCTGCTGCAGAGCGTTTCTAGTTCTGGCTCTGGTTCTAGTTCTGGTACCGGAAGTGGAAGCAAAAGCGGATGCGGAAGCGGTTGCAGCAGTGCCAGCCATTTGCACAATTAGACGGCAGCCAGTTGCTGACGCTGGCAAGGAGGACTCACCTTTTGTCTGGCCGGCGCAGTGCGTCGATAGCACCGTGCCAGGCGGACCCCTTAGCACGGCCTCCAAACAGCGTATATTATCCCGGCAAGTGTTGATAATCTCGTGCTGAAAAGGAGGGAGAAGTGGGAGGATTAATTAGTTGCTTGTTTGAGCCTTATTTAAATATACTAAAATTAGGCGTCTACCCACCCCTGTAGACCTCTCTTAGTCATCAAATCTTTAGAAATCTTTACAGAATAGGGTTGCTTAAAGCACTCAGTACAAATAAGCTCATTAAAATATAAAAGCTTTAAATTGCAGATACTTTAAATTGGTTTAAATGGACTAAAAGTGTGGCTTATAAAAAGCTCGCTAAACCTCGAAATCCTTTTAAGGAACCTTTTAGAAAAATGTTGCTTAAGGCGGCCCTTTAATATTAGTCCATACAAGCTCATTAAATGGGAAAGCTCATTAAATATAAAGCTCACTTAAAGAGGCATCTAAAGGTTTCATGAAATGCAAAAGCTGTAAATTTGAAAAAGGTGATTAATTGAAGACGTTTTACATTGAGCAAGTTTTCCAGGATTAATCCAGGATTAATAAGCGATTGCTCATAAATAATACATAAAGAAACATTGTGTACAAACAAGTCTATTGAAATGTAAGAGCTTTTCGAGTACTGCTACTCTGATACTCTTATAATAAATTCTAGTTCCCTTTTAATATCATTTTGATATGAAAGCTATGCAACTTAATTTAATCTCATAATAGGAACTAGTATTTTCTATAGTTAAATTCTATTAAAAGCTGAAAGCTCTACTGCGATATCTTGTACTTCCTCTAAAGCCCAATTTCTGTGTACATCCTCTTAAACTATTGTAGCTAATATATTATGATAACCAAGTGTCATTGCCCGTCTTTCCAATCGGAACACAAGCTTAGTTTCAAGTAGCTCACAAGCCAATCGATTCCTAGATCTCATTGAAAGCCACTTTAGCCAAGTGTCATTGAACAATAATAAGGAAAAACTCTCTCGAGGCACAAGTACTTACATAATCCTCTGGACGTAGCAAATGACAGCGTATTTTCAATGCACGCGTATCCTCGAGTCTGTCGCGACTCTGATGCAATAGCGAACGCATCTCCTGCTCGCCATCCTCGGAATCATCGCCGCTTGATGAGGATGTGGCTGGAATCAATTTGATGCACTTTTCCAGATTGCGCGACGAACGTCTGCGCTCATCGGCTGTGACAGTGCGACGACGACGCGTGGATGTATCGCTCTCTGAGGTGCGACGCAGCAGCGACTGGGCCGAGTGGCTCATTCCGGTGCCAAACTCCAGTTTACGGCCCACAGATTCATTTCTGGCGGACAACTGTGCGGCGGCAGACGTATTCTTGGGTGTCATCAGCGCCGTAGCGGAGGAGGAAAGATTCGTTGTAGTTGCCTGCTGCTCCTGCTGCTGTTGTTGTTGCTGCTCCTCAGCCATGTCTAAGAAAGGAAAGTGTACAAGTTAGATGCGAGTGCACTCATTGAATACCCTGTAAATTTATGACTTACCTTGACACGACTTGCGTCTCACTTCGAGCGTCTTGCGACGTCGCTCGTACTGCAATTCAAGGGCGCGTTGACGACGGGCGTGGTCGACGCTGCTGCTAATCGTCTCCTGATTAATATGCAGCGCCTTCAGCTCGTGCTGCTGCAGTGAATCCATGCGCGGCGGCGAAAACGAATCCAAATTGTTGGCCGCCGACAGCGAACTGCAGCAATCGGACTGCGAATCAATGAAATTGCTGCAACCCAGATAGAAATTTTTTAAATTGAATTATGAGCTAACTATAAATATATCTGAAGGTTAACCAGAGAGACTCGCTCTTCCACTCACCGATAATCATCGCCGAATTCTAAGAGACGACGTGCCGCATCCGAGTCAAAGCCCTCCGAGTAATTCTCTGAATTATATTTCTCTTGATAGTTGTCCCAGGCAGTCTCCGAGATGCTGCTGTGATGATCCTCAGTGCTCAGTTCTGTAGTAGTTTCAATTGAAATTGGATATATATTTAATCAGTGGGTTATACTACTTAAAAAGAGGTGGGAAATTCTATATTTTGGGTTAGTTTCTAGGGGTGCATTTGTGGTACCTTTTTGCCGTGGTACTGGCGTGCGTGCTTGTGAGAGAAAGATTTATACAATAGACAAAATAGTATTACAAGAATAACTGGATATTAAGCACCTCTGCCGTATTCCGGTTTTCACTTCCAAAAGGATTCCACTTACAAATATATAAGGATTACTTTTAGGAGCATCATTAAGGTTCCCAACAGTTGGATTCTCCTTTTTTTTGGTAGTGAAAACCGCAGCAGGCCTGATAAGGTTTGCTTTCAAGAGTTATCAAAAATCCCTTCTCTAAAATATCCTTCAATAAAAGAAGTCCTTAATCCAATGAAAATAGTCGGAAATTTGTTCTATTTCTAAGTATTATCATTAGTTTTTTCCAGGTATTATTTACCCCATATGAAAAGTTTTTGTTTTTGAGGTTTCTGAACAAAAAGGAACAATTTTCGAATCATTTCTTTAAATAGATTACCTCGTATAATAAAAATCTCTAGGAAAAAAGTCGGCCATTTTTAGAATATTACTTTCTAATCTAATGAGAGAAATGATATCTCTATAGCATGCATAAAAGAAACCGAAGAAAAATGTTTCCCAAATTAGCAATAGAGATTCCCGATCATTTTGGGAGTGATTCCAATATAAATAAACAAATAAGTTATAGGAACTCAATGGAAGATATAGCCACAATAGACTCGTTATCATCTTAATTGCTGATTTATAATATTTTTTCTAAGTAATTTCACTAAACAATGCAGTGAAAATACGTTGCTGATTAATCGAGAGTTACTCGAAAAAAAAAAAACGAACCAGATAAGGCGAATGCTGGTGATATCACGCTTTGTTATTAAACAGGGAAGTAAACCCTCAACCGCTGAATTATCAGTGGTAAGTGGGGAATTTGGGAACCCCTTTTGCTTACCTGCTTGCTGCTCATCCTCGTTCATGTAGTTGGAGAGGGCAGCTAAGGCGCCCAAGCGAACTTCACTGTTTATTAAAGCAGCTGTGGTAAAGGAACCCACTCGAAATTTGGGCACCATTAGCTGGGACTCTGCCTCGCCCTCGGTGCCGGGTTCATCCAATTTGGCGGGAGAACCGGTCTTCTGTATGCTCAGCAGTGCATTGGTGAATTCCTGGAGCTGCTGTGAGGACATGGATTCGCAAGACTTCATCAGTGTCTGTGTTAGATCACCGTGTGCCTCCGAGCCCGAATCGGACTTCTTGCCAGCCGAGGCAGCTGAGATGCGCTTCTTGCGTGCCCTGCGACGACGCAGTGAACCTTTGCTGTCCGCCTTGCGTGCCGCATTACTGGTGCCCGTGCCCGAGGAGGAGGCAGCACGTGCTCTTGGTCCTGGGGAGAGAGAATCCAAAGCGCTTTCACTAATCGAATGACTGGCCAAGCCAGGTGGAGAGCTCTGTCCTACGGCAGCAATGGTTGTGGTCAGCTGTGCCGAATCTGTGGTCAACTGCGACAGGCAGGAGACGGACCAAGGGCGTTCCGACTTGCGACGCGTCTGTGGACGCTTTACAATCTTGACATTCAGGCTCTGATTGCTGCTGCCATAGCCCAATGGAGTGGCTGGTTGACCAATAGGTTCAGCGGAGCCTCCAATGCGTTCTGTTGAATTGCCATATGAATTTGTGCTCGTTTGCATGCAGGTGGCTATGGAATCGGTGAAACCCTCCGAGGAGTCCGAACCGCCACCGCAAACGATGCCTGTTTGTGGCATGGAATCTGTTTCAGATGCCTCACCAGAGGCTTCACAATCATCCGGCTTAATGGGCACCTCCAGACTGCTGCGTGTCAGCAGCTGTGGCGTTGAGGGCTGATGCTCCAGCCATTCCTACAAAGAAAATGGAGTTACTTAACTGATTGTCATGGACTGCAAGAAGCTAGTGTTTACCTCGACACGCTGCTTGATGGGACCAGGCATGCTTGGTTCGCGCTTCTTGACCGTTGAGGAAATTTTGATGATGGAATGTTTCTGCTTCGTTGGCGTCTTCAATGCTGCCTCCTGAGCGTCGCGCACCAAATGCTCTGCCTCCAACACAAGCTGCTTGATTGAATCATGCGAGACCTTGCCCTGAAACAGAGAAAGAGCAAAATAGAGAGTGAGAAAACAAAAAGAAAACAAAAAAAAAACATATAAAAATTAATGAGCATAGCGAATTGGAAGTGTTGCTGAGGGGTCACACTCCTCTCTCTCTCTCAGTCTTCAGTCTCAAGTAGTGACGCATTCGTAGGAGGAAATGCATCAGCCTCTCTGGAGTAGAGTATATACGAATACCACTACTCTCATATATATAAGGCTTATCAGTCAGTTCTCCTAATTTGTTTTGAAAGGGGGTAGGCTTTATCTCTACAGTATTGTCGTAGTATTCATTCATTCTCTTATGAGTGTTGCACTTATTCACTTATTCCCTCTCACAGCGCATTCATTATTTTATGCCAAACACTCCCTCAACTCTTTATCTTTCTTTCTTTTTCTATTCTGTGGTGTCTTTTCGCGTCAATCATGTGGTTTATTCAAGGTTTTGCCTACTCAAACAAATATAAAAGTGACTCAGTTTATGATACCCTGTACTCGACAAAAATATTTACTTTAATTAATATATATTTGTTTGCCTTTGAAAGCTGCGTAGTATTCAATTTATATAAAATATCTTTTTTTTTTTTGCTTAATTTATTTGAAGAGCCAACACAGCTTTGTAGACTCAGTCGAGAATTGAAGAAGTTTTAGGGAGTCAGGGGAAGAGACGTCTGTAGAGCACCTTCTTCTGCCCATATCTGGGGCTCAGCAGACGAAGGCTGTGAATTCTATACAGCTCTTCCATCGCAGGCATCTCTGTTCTGGTCTCCGTCAGTCTAGATAACAGAGAAGCTCCTTCTACCCCACCTTTTAGGACCTCTCTTTAGGACCACATCTCACTAGGCCATCAGGAGAAAGGCTTTTAAGCTACTCTATTTGAATCATTTTCAATACATTTTATTTAGAATGCAAAACTTTAGATACCCATTGAAAACTATACAAATAAATCCCGCCTCATGCAGCTATTTCTAATAATAATAAATGATCTAGATCTCTCTAGGTATTCAAGCCACAAATGGGCTTTCTCTAAGCTTTGAATTTGCTTGCAGGGTATTTGATAGTGGCTCACATGCCTAAGGATTATTTACTTATTATGACAGTAACATGTCAAGCTTCAGTTTTCAGTTATTTTTCCCAGTAAAGAAAATTGAAATCAAATTTTCCCAACAATCCAATGTTAATTTGACGTAATCAATTTAATTGCTCTACGAATTAGAACTACAAATTGTGAGTGTTTCTCAAGCCAAAGAAGAATCAGTGAAGCGTTCATAATGATTCGATTGTTTTTCCTATTTCCATTTTTTTTGTTTTTCTTTAGTTGTTACAAAACTTTAGCCACTCCGAAAACTTGGGGTTACCCTTTTTTCTTACAGAGGCTTTAAATGGAATGGCTAATTGCAAATGGGCATTGCACAATTGAACAATTCCAAGGTGCTTGACTGACAGATAGATAGATATATATATATATATATATATATATATATATAATATCCATATATATATATATATATATATAATATCCATATATATATATATATATATATGTGTTCAAGTGAGTCAGTATGGGTTGCGCCAGGCCAGATGTTATGGCCTGCAGTAGAAGACAAGTTCAAACGCGTCGTCGCCTGCATATAACTGGCATATATATTCAGTCTGTTTTTTATCACACATTTTGCCTGATATTTAGTTAAAGTCTTGAACACGCTTCAAGTTTATTTTATTGCTAATCTATGGCTTAATTTAATTAACAGTTTCCTGTGGCCGGCGACAGGCCGGCCAGTAAACAGTAAACAGCCAGCGGCCAGCAGCCAGCAGCCAGTTTGAGCTGCATAGTGACTGTCAAACTGTGTGTACCACACACACTCAAACACACACAGCCGCGCACACACACAGAGACAGAGAGAAACGGAAACAATTTTCCAAATGTGTGTGGCAGTGAAAATGTCGACGTTTTACGGCCTTACAACTGCTGCAGTTACTCTACAACTGGAAGCTACGGCAACAGCAACAAAAACAGCAACAACAACAACTGAAAGGCCTTTGCGATTGGGCGTTTGCGATAATTAAAAGCAATTATATGAGTTTGGCTCTTTGTTTAGCCAATGGCCAATTAAGCAAACTGGAAACTCTAACCACAAATTAGTGCTGCAAATGTGGCACGATAGTCTCAGGCTATGCGATAGTTTTAGCTGCAGCTGCTGCTTTAGGCTGTCGATAGTTTCAATCAAGGCTGCAAGGCCTGGCGGCTTTGAAGCCGAACCGAACCGAAGCAGCTGTCCAAAAAATGGCTGACTTTGAACCTAAGGCAAAGGCTATATTCTTGGTTCAGTCCAAAAAATGTTGACCCCCATTTAGAAACAATTCACACTAAAAATAACTCTTTCTCTCTCTCTCTCTTAACAGATTTTCTTATGGAATACCATTTTGGTAAGTCCTCAATAGTCTTAAGGTATTTTAGATTGGTTTTAGAAGGTTTAAAATAAGAATTTTTTAAAATTAATTTTAAGAATTTTCCTAATACTCTCCCCTCTTAGACTCCCCCTAAATATTGATGCAGTATTTAAGTTTTATTCGATTTTCTGCAATAATTCTGGAGAAGAGTTTCTAAGATTTGTTATTGGAAAATTCTAATAAAGCGATAGTTTGCTACAAAACGATAGTTTTTGTAGTTAAGAATCAATTTTGAAATCTCTTTCAGTACAATGTTTTAAAACTACAATTGTTTTGGCTTTATACTATGCGATAGTTCGATAGCTAATAGTAGCGTGAGTGCGTTTCATCGGCAGCACTCGTGTAAATACCTGGAATTTTCCTGTTGGTCACGCGCTCATCCCTAATGCACAACTTTGGCTGACAAACTGTTGAAATATGGCTTTAAGTTTGGGGCCTTGACAAACGTTGTTTCTTTAGGTTTTTACTTCTTTTGTTTTATTTCTTTTTTTGTTTTTTTTTTGTTTTTTGCCGAATATAACAAATTTAATTGCACTGCGACACGCACGCAAATCGCGAATCGCGAATTTAATCGCGAATGAGTGTGCACAGTTTGGCAAGCACTGTGCGGCCTTAATTACACACACATTTTTTTTTGTTTGTTTGTTTGTTTGTTAGTTAAATGCAAATTACGCGAAAACGACAATAGCACTAAAAATAACAACAATAATAAACAACAACAGCAACAAAAACAACGGCTGGCTTTCTATTGTTGCGCGACAATTGTTTGTTGCTTTTTGTATCTGTATCTTTGTCTCTGTATCTCTCCGTTTGTATCTGTATCTGTATCTGTATCTGTATCTGTAGCTGTAGCTATAGCTGTAACTGCGCTTCAACCGTTAGCAGCGACTTCGCAACACACACTGAAAGTTTTTCGCGTTGTGCAAATTAAAATCAAAATCAAACTGACAGTCAAATGCGTTTGATAATACCCTCTCCTCTCTACTCTCCGCTACTCCGATACTCTATAGCCAGGTGCAAGCGCGATAAGATAAAAGCCGGCATAAAAAGAAGAAAAATCGCAAAATTTTTAGAGCTATCGAATTTTGGCTGCCAGTCATCGATCAACGTTCTCATCGATTTTAACTTTTTTTTTTTTTGTATTATTTATTTAAATTTCTTTCTTTTTCTTTATTTATATTTCCTTTTGTTAACAAGTCTATTTAGCGCTTGTTTTATTTATATAACCATTGTGTGCGTTGCGATAAGATAAGCCTGCTGCTGCTCCTCCTCCTTCTCCTCTTTATATCAATTTTTATATACCCTTGCAGTAGATCCAATGACTTTGTCAAGGGATGTGTCAGGCACTGAAGAAGGCAGCTCCGATCTCATAAGGTATTCATCTATATGACTGTCTATAGCTATGTGAGCTAACTGAATGAAATTTAGCATGGAGTGTTGTGTTAGGCTTCAGAAATGGACGGATCGGGGAACTATAACTCATAGCTGCCATTCCAAAAGAAAAACTCTTTTATTTCTTCAGAATCCTTGATGAAATTTCAGGAATTATGGTAACTATAGCCAGCCTTTTGAACAGATTCTTCCAGGCTGCAAGGGTATGTAATCTTCGGTGCTGGGCATTTGGCTTTTTCTGACTAGTTTTATACCTATTTTCGATTTGAGTTTTTATTTGTCAAGGCAAACGTCATTGCGCTTAGATTTTCGATTCGCTTATCATCTGAGCCTTATCTCGCAGACATCGGCTTTTTATTTATTTATACGCGACAATGCACTCTACTCTTAAAACGCATAAATTAAATTTAAAAAATAAAAAGCGAGTGCATTTTTTTTTTTTCGAAATTTGTCAATATTAATCAAAGCTGTGCAAATTTCACTCTCAATAAATCAACGCACTTGAACTGAAGCTGAGGCTGAGGCTGAGGCTGCCCTCGGCTAACTGACAGTGAAAACTGCGTGCAGTCTGTAAATTGGATATTGGGGTGGAGGAGGAGGAGGGTAGATCAGGGTACGCTTGACGCAGGAGGAGGAGGAGGACTTGTCAGCGACAAATGCAAATGACGCACATGTACGCAGCACGTACGCAACAAACAACATGAGCAACAACACATCCCCAGCAACATGTTGCTGATGTTGCTGGGGCCACAGCGAAAAGTGAGAGTGTCGAGTGCCAAACATGTTGGGTAACCAAAACAGAGGAAAAATAAAATAAAAAACAAAAACAAAACCAGACATTGATGATGCCAGCCATCCCCATCCCCATCCCCCACCCCAACCCAGTAATTGCTTAAATAACCATTAAAGAGAGTTCAGTGTAGTGGAACTTTAACTTAATAAAACGTTTCAGAATTACGGAGAGTGGGCAAAAATTATATCACTAAATTGTGTGTAGAGAAAAAGTTGCTTTAAGTAGTTCAGTTGATGAAAATTGAAGCAACTTGGAAGAGTTTCAACATGATCAGATGCAGATTTCCAAGAGATTTGATGCTTGAAAAGTGCCATAGAAATATGCCACTTTTATCTTGGGGAAGTCTAAGGTATATATTATAATATGAGGCAAGATTTGAATGAAAGAATGAAGCAACAGATGCTCCATCCATGAGATATTTCTTCAGTTGAAGACAACACGTTTAGCCTTGAAAGATCAATCAATGGAAGTTGGCTAGAGCTTTCCTTATCTATACAAATATTTGGTTATCTCAACAGAAGGCTCAAATATCATATAATTTCTGGACAGCAAAAAATACCTTATAAAGGCGACATATCTTTATGATTTCATTGAATAACTTGCTAGTTTTTTTCTCCTCTGCTATTCACCCCCGCTGTTTCTTCATAAAAATGAGTGCAACAAATGGCTTAAATTACCAAAGATGATCGTTTACAGCCCATTACACTCAGCAACTTGTCAGTGGACATGTTTGGGGACATGTTTACCTGCAAAATTGACACGAAAGAGCCAAAGCAACAAAACAAAAAAAAAAACGGAGCTTAGAGAAATTTGAGGCGAATTCAACAACACACACGCACAACTTACACTACACTACACTACGCGCTACACTGGACTACACTGTTTACAGTTTTGCAGAGGGGACCACCAGCAATGCTGTTGAATTGATTCGATGGATCGATCGAACATTGCAGCCAGCTCGTGTGCATTTCAAGCGAAACTGAAACCATGAGAGCCTCCTCCTCATCCAAAGTCAACAACAAAGGCGGCGAGCCGGCCCCTGCGACGACGATTCATCGATCCGTTATACATATGTATATATGCACATGTGTATATACATATATGTATCTGTATCTGCATCTGTAGCTGCATATCTTTCGTCTGGGCAGGCTCAGCTTAAGTTGCTCCAATCTGGTCATGGTCACGGTTGTGTGAACGTGCGACACGCAATGTCTTGTCCAAGCCAGATGAGGATGGATGACAAATTGCAAATGCTGCGAATTTTGCTTGGCTTGGTTGAAAGGGAAAACGCTTCAGTTGTGGGCAGTACACTGCACAAAATTAATCACAATTTGTGTATTTAAATGCACAGCAATTATATTTGTAACGTCAGCTAGTCTAAAGCCAAATTCTACAAAATTTCTTGCAGTGTGAGGATCTTTTATAGTCTTTTAATCTGTGTTGTCAGCGTGGAAACCAGCGAAAGCAGCCTAGAAGAAGGCCTTACTCCTGTTGCGCAGGAAATACTTCCGCTTCCTTTAGCTCTGGCTATTTTATGGCTACTTTTATAGCTAGTTGCTAGCGATTAAAGCAGAGAAAAAGAGAGGTAGAGAGAGAGACATACCTTTGCTGGCGACATAGTCGCATTGCTGCTGCTGGCATGCGACTTGGACGACTTGGCGGATTTGGCTGGCGAACGTGGTGGCAAGCGATTGCCATTCTGCTGAGCATTTCTATTGCTGCAGTTGCTCATCATCTCACTGGGCCAGACGCTGATATTGCAAATATCGGCGCGGCTGTAGAAACTGTTGTTGTTGTTGTTGCCATTGCCGTTGCCATTGCTCATCGACAGCAGCTGGAAAATGGAAACGGGGGAAAACTTGGTTTAATTAAAAATGGTAAAAAGCGAATGCCTGGCCTGCCTGGTCTCATAATCAATCAGAGTTAGTGGAGAGCATTTCCTGCAGAGAGTTTATTTCGTGTGCATGGCTCTATTACTTTGTTTTTTTGCTTGGGCTGCCAATCCCCAATCCCCATAAATCTTGGCCAGTCGAACCCGAGCCGGAGCCCGAACCCGAACCCAAATGAAACGTGTCCTCGTTCCCTTTCAATTGTAGATATAAACTGAAAAACTGTTTGCCATTTCTTGGCTGTTTTGTCTCGCAATGAAGAAATAAATCACACGTTTTTAGTTAATTTTGTACTTTCCCATTTTTGACGTGCGCTGCTCAATTTCCAGGCACACAGACAGACGGACAGACAGACGGACGCCCAGACAGACGGACAGACAGTTTTTCCTGGACTCACGTCTGGCTGTCTCGCTGTCTCGCAGTCTGTCTATCAGTCAGTGGAGGCAACCCAGCAGTAGTCGGGATCTGAAGTTCGGAGTCGGTAGTTGTTACCAATTTTGAATGGCAGTTGCTGCCGGGAGTCGCAGTCCCAGTCGCAGTCGCAGTTGCAGTCGGTGCATGATTTGCTTTCATTAACCCAACTGCTTAATCATCAGTTGGTAGGAAAACAAACTGCAGGGAACTCTGGAGGGAGCCCACAGAGGCGGTAGCCATTTATTGAATTGGCGCCCCCCTTTTAGACCCGTTCAGTGGGCTGCAACAATGTTGCAGGCAACTTTATTGACACAAGTCAAGAGAGACCTGCCACCAGACAACATTCAGTCAGCTGCGATCGCATCGAGACTCTCAAAACTCAAAACTAAAAGCTTAAAACTGTGGGAAACTGTGCAATATTCCAACTTAAAACAGACTTGTAGCATGTCTTGTGATTTGTATTTGCGAATTGTGGTCTATAAATGGCAGGGCAACCGTTGCAGCAGCAGCAGCACCACTTGAGCATAGTACTTGGAGTTCTCTTGGATTGGCTGGCTTATTAGCTGATATATCAGTCAATACCAACCATTAAGAAGACTGGCCCCTCACAGCAGCGACAGCGATCAGAGATTAAATACAATATTCTCATATTATGCTAATGATCTCATGGTACTACAAGCGACTGTGTTAGCCAGTTAGTTAGTTAGCTGTTGGTCTAGAGAACCTTGAGGTTTCTGCAGCTGAGCCAATTGACTTGGCAAAAGACTTCCATAGATCGTGGTAAATAAACCTGGCAAGAAACTATCGCCCAGACTTCTATACTATCTATCTATACGGATAGTATTAGAAGTATTATATTCCATTTAGACTTCTTTCTATAACCCAAATTATCGTATTGTATATTCAATTTTACTATCGCTATGGATGACTATCTAAAACTATCGATAACTTATAGTTCTTTTCCTAAACATACTTAGTCTTTTCTATGTATTGCTTTAGATATATCTGACCCATATCATAACTGGAGTAGCCTTAGATATTATACTTAAATTCCTCTTCTCTCCACTTTCTATCTCAAATTAAACCGAAAATCACTTGATTTCTTCACTCACCTGTGCTGCATTTCCATTTGCCTTATCAGCGGCAACTGTTGTTGCCTCATCAGCGTTCTCCATATTCGCGCCCATTTTCAAATGTTGCTGTTGTTGGTGTTGTTGCTGTTTAGAGTCAAAGCGCGACTGTTGCTGATGTTTGTGATTATTGTTGTTATTGTTGTGATTGTTGTTGTGGTTGGCATTCAGCTGACTGTTGTTGTTGTCGCTTTGCAGTTGTTTGTAGCAATTGTTGCTAATGATGTGTCTTGTGTTGTTGTTATTGTTGTTGTGGTTGCTGCTGCCGTCACTGGCGCTGCCATTGATTTGCAATTGCATGTTGTCCATGTCGACGACAACAACACTGCGCTGCATTTGAGTGACTCGCGAGGTGGCCGAGGTCTCCGTGTGGACACCGTTCGAGTTGGATGAGGAGCAGGCGCTGCTGCTGTCGTAGTTGCTGCTGCCGCTGCCACTCCCACTGCCAACCAGCACGACACCAACACCAACACTGGACGCAGTTGTTGCTATGGTTGTTGTGCCTCCTGATGTTGCTATTGTTGTTGTTGTCGATGTGCTGACCAGCGTCTCCTTGTTCTCCTTATCAGAGTCGTCGCTGGGCAAAGCAGAGCCAACTCCTGCTGCTGCTGCTGCTGTTGCGGCGCCAGAGGTTGTCGATGAGATGGCAGCAGACTGCAGACCATCGACCGTTGAAGTTGTTGTGGCTGCTCCTGCTGTTGCTGCTGCTGCTGTTGTTGTTGTTGTTGCTGCTGTATAGAGCCAACCCTCGTCGTCGTCATCCGAAGAGGCATCAGCCGATTTGAGTATCTAGAGGTTACACACACACACAATGAAATAATAGTTAGTATGGAAAATTAAAATCAAGCAAACAAATGCATAAGGAGCTGGCTGAGCTGTGTGGGCTGAGGATGAAGACGATGCAGCCAGCAACTACAACTGCAACTGCAACTGCAGCTGCAATGGCAATGCCAACAGATGAAGATGAAGTAGTGGAAAATGAAGTTTAATTAGCGTTACTTGCGCAAAATGGCAAATTGTAACTTGTAGTCACAACAGCAACAGCAACCACAAGCACAAGCGCAAGCGCACAACACCAACAATTGTAGGTACAAATTGTTGCTGGTTGCTGCTCGAATGAGTAGCAAAAAAAATCTTTTGAGCTCGTCTCAAATGCCGGTTACTCGTTGCCTGCTGCTGCTGCTGCGGCTGCTGGCTTCACTGACTCTCCGGCTCTTCGCCGACTGGAGGAGTTGCTGCCGTGCCGCCCTCTACCAAATAGCTGCCAGTTGCTGTTGTTGCTGTTGCTGCTGTCGTTTTCTCTATGTTTGCAATTTATATTAATGCGGCGACGTTCCATTTGGATTGTGTTGGCAACGCGGCCTCGCGACCTTAGGCTTTGGCTTTGGCTTTGCATGCTGCCAATGCACTTGTCAATGGGTGTTGCACCAGCAGCAGCAGCAGCAGCAACAGCAGCAGCAGGAGACGCAGCAGCGACAGGCGGTGGGAGCAGACAGTGAACTCTCGCAGCAAGACACAAAGCTTGCCATATTTTAATAAGGCAACTTTAATACCCTCCGCCCTTTTACTATACACAAATGAACTATATAAATGAATTCATATTTCTGCAACATTTTTTATATTTTTTGATATGTTAAAGCGGGAGATCATCCTCCTTTTTAAAGAGTACTCTTTCAGCTGATCTTTCTTTATATCTTGGATATTAGCTTCACATTTGAAGCCTCTGTGTCAGAGCTAATAGAAATATAGTCTCAGAGTATCTGCGATTTCCCGCACTAAGAAAGAAACAGATCTATGGATAATACTTGACTGAAAACTGCCTACAACAATTATTTACTCAAATAACCCAAACTCTGCTGGAAATTCAATTAAATTACAATAAAAATTTCTGTGTTTTTAAACTCTGATGATCTGATCAAAATACAAACAAAATATTGATTCTTTTCCCCTAAGAGCTGCTTTGATCTTGGGATTTTAATTGGTCTAATGTTCTACCCATACTATAAAAAATTTTCCCCTAAGATCAACTCTGATCTTTGGTTCTCTTCTTTGCCTATGAAATCTCTGAGCAAAGCAACGATTTTATGTGAAGCCCGTCTCATTATCATATACGGAAATCTATTTGATAGAGGCTAAGGAACTTTGGAACTTGGGTTGGCCTCTGACATAGTTGTAGCAGAGACTGTTGCCCCAGGGGCGGGTTCGGGTTCGGAGAAGGCTTGGACGCTACTTGACGTCCGGCCTTAGACATAACGCACACATTATATATGAAAGTCGATTAATGATTAATGATGCGGCATAATTACTTGTACGACTACCAGATAATGGACAGCAGAGTTAATTAAGAAATTGTTAGACATGCCAAAAGACTACATAGATAGGGTGTATATATTTATTCTTATTTTAAGAAATAGATATGATTAGTCGATTAAAATATGTTTAAATTAGTTGTAATAAAACATGCAAATTGTTTAAAGATCTTTGAAGGCAAAAACAATAGCGGCACACACGTAGTCTGCAGTGTGCGTCCATCAAGAGTCTCTGTGGAATCATCGAAAGATGTGCGATTATCGATAAACGATAACCGCAACGAATGGGACACCCCAAGGGGAAAATTTTGTAGCACCAAACCAACACCGACGTAGCACCAACACCTGATGATAACGGTACTTACATCGCTGGAACGTTGCTGTCCGGATGCAGCAACAGCATCATTTTCCCCCTCGCCAGCAACATCTGTGCCCGCACCACTTGTCTCATTATCCGTATCCAGATGCTTGAAATAGAAGATGGCGCAATTCTTGGACTTGCGATTGGAACGATTGAACTTGGAGGTGTCATTGTGGCTGCGATGCATCGTCGACTTTCTCAGCACTGTTGGCGATTTGGTCAGCTCGTGACCGTGACCGTGACTGTGACCGTGACCATGATGATGGGGATTATGATGGGTATTGGGTGTGATTACAGCAACGGCAATGCTCTTCGGCTTGGCACTGTTGTGGCACTGTGGCGGCAACATTTTGTTGCCGTGTCGCGTCTGCAACAGCGACAAATTTGTTAAATTTGGCGTCGAGCTGCTGCTGCCGTTGTTCCCTGCTGCTGCTGCTGTCTGCGACATCTCAACTATTACATGACCCGCTGAACTGAGGAGTCTTTGATTAACAGTGCAGCCGCCACCGCCGCCTCTACGCAATTGATGCACCTGCTCCAGATCGCTGCTCTCCGAATCGGCCTCAAAGTCGGTGAGTGTTGCTGGTGCTGTGGTGTTTACGCTATTATTGTTGATTTTGGCTGGACGCCAGATGCGTTTGGCAATCACAAAGTCAACGACGTCTGCGTCGTCGTCGTCTTCCTCCTCGGGCTCTTCGTCAGCCTCGTCTCCAGGCTGTGTGTTGGTTATGTTGTTGTCATAGTTGGGTGTGTGTGTGTGTGTTTGTGTGTGAGAGTGTGTGTGTGTGTGTTTGTGTGTGAGAGTGTGTGTGTGTGTGTGAGGAACAAAAAATAGTTAGGCAAATGCAGTGGCAGGCAGTTAGGTCAAAAGTTCACACGCACACACGCAATATACAGTGCTGCCAACTCGGGCGGTTCTAGACAAGTTCTCTGTTTTTTTTTTGGTTTTTTGGGTTTTGTTTTTTGGACTTTCGGGTTAGGTTTTGGGTTGTTTTTTTCTTTGGGGCTCAAAAAGTTGACAATACTGTAGAAGGCATGCATAAATTCTAGCTAGCAAACAAACAAAAACAACTAACAAACATACAAAACAGACAAGAACAACAACAAGTAGAGAATGCTTACAAATTTGGCATATATGCAAATATAATTTACCTTTTGGGTTGCGATACAATCGCGTGACTGATCCTCAGCTGCAACGTTGGCGGAGACAATCTCTGTGGCAGCTACCTGACAGCGTTGCAACAGCTTTGCCGCTGTTGCTGTGCTGTTGTGACTGTGACTGTGACTGTGGCTGTGGCTGTGACTGGGCGAACTCTCCTCGCAGCACTCCAGATCCAAATCGGATCCAACCTCGTTTAGATCGTCCTCAGTGGCAGCGTCGCCTTCGCCCTCGTAGCCAAATGAATCGTCTTCGGTGTCGTCGTCGTCATCCAAGCCGTTCTGTGGCAACAAAAAATAAAGACAAAATTCTAATTGTATAAATCTGGCTATTAAATAAAAGGCGCGGGTTTGAAAACAGTCTGAACTTTTTTTTCGAATCTAGAAAATGAGATTCGAACGCCCAGGGCAAGGCTCGGAACTCATCAAAACTGAGTCTAGGATCGATCCTGTTCCAGGCAATTTCTATATAGATATAAATTTTGAATACGTTTTTTGATTGAAGCGAACCGAAAATATTGGCTTAATTCAGCTTTAGGTTTGGCTTTGTTCTTAATGAAGCCTTGTTCCTGGTTCACAGTGCGGTTCGATTCGGAGCAAAAGTCGTTTATTTAGGGTCGAACCTTGATATTTAAGTAAAGATCTCACATTTTCTTTATGTGAATTTTCTTAAGCCTATTACAGGGTATCTTTGCGTGCAGCAAACAAACTTTGTCTATTTTAATTTGTGTTTTTTTTTTTCTTGTGTTTAGCTTATTACTGTAGCAATATGAATTTCTCAGTTTTTTTAATTGGCCAACTTGATTTCGATCTGAGGAAAACATAAATGTTGCTCAACCAAAGCAATGGTCAGTCGCATTTTCACAACGCTTTTCACAGCGCTTTTCACAGCGCTTTTCACAAACACTTTTCTCAACACGTAACCATCGCCTGGCTGTTTCCTTCTTCACATATGTTATAATTGCTTTCAATTGCACGGGGCCAAGAGCCAGACAAACACAAAATAAAAGCCAGACAGACGGACGGACGGACAGACAAACAGTTGTTGGCCAGACAGATGACAGATAATCCAAAAAAACAACATATATGAATATATATATAAGAAATGGAGGCGCACACGTCATGTGGGTGATAGAAGAAGAGGTGGGCAGCAGCGGGAGAGAGAGAGAGTACTCATCTTATGCGGGGGCGGGCCTTGACGCCCCTTAAATAATAATAAAAAAAAAAACATGAATACTCAAGTGTTAAGCTGTTTTTTTTTTGTGTTTTTTGGGAAAGCAACTTGTTGGCATCTTAACCTCATTTGACCTTGACGCTCGCCCCTTTTAGCCTCCTGTTGTTACATATTTTCCACGCTGCCGATTTGTTTCAGCTCATAAAAATTCGAAAAATACCATTATTACCTCATACAATTGGGCCAAAACGATTCGATTTTTAATAGTGCGCACATTATTAACATGATTTTCTCAGTTTCTTTTTGTGTATTTAGTGGATTTGCGTAAGAAGAATTCCATGCTAACGAGGCCTACTGAAGGTCAGCCAAGTCTTCTAAGAGTCCAACTCTTTGCAAGGCATTAACGAAACGCAAACAAAAACAAATGATTTATGAAGCAGACTCTTGAAGGCGCCTTTTTGATTGGTTTGTTTATAGGTAAACAAGACATCAGCCTTTTCAGCTGAGGTTTTTCCTTTTGAAATCATCACACAGAAAACAGCAGGTGAAATTGGGCCACAGATGCCGCCGTCTATGCTCGTAGGAAGAAGTCAGGGAAAGAAGTGTAAATTGTTTTCAGATGGACACAATACACATCATTTTAATGATAAACAAAATGTAGCAATAGCCAGAGTCAGTTTCAACTTAATCCGTACACTCCGAGAAAAACAGTAGAACCCAAGAGTTTCCACTAGAATTTCTACCTTTCCATCAAATCCATTCATCAATATACGAATTCCCCTTGGATATGTTAAGCGTTTTTTATTTTAGTTTCGATTTTCGAGATTTTTCCGAGTGCATCCAAATGATTATCATTCACTTTCTACCCGCATTTGAAACGTTATTTCAACTGGGAGGTTCCGAGTGTGTCTAATCCAATAATACTCCAAAGACTAAGCCGTTAAAACGTTTCTTTTGCCTCTTCTGCTCTGCTGTGTCTTCTCTGATTTCAACTATTTCTACCCACAGTTTCTTTCTTGTTCCTTGTTTTTTTCTTTCTTTCTTTTTTACACACAATTTATGGAATTATTATGCAAAATGAATGCAGAGAAGAGGCAACGCCTGCTTCACTTTCAACCTTCTTCTTCTTCTGCTGTTGCTGGCGGTTGTTTCCTTTGTTGCCTTTTAGTTGGAAATTAAGTTCAAGTTTATCGCAACGCACTCTTCACGCGAACTTGCCACAAATGGGGGGCGTGGCACAGTGCCACAGTGCTACAGTGCTACAGAGCTGGACACGTGACGTTGTCGTGTTGGCAGCTTAACACCTCATTTGCAGGTAACTCTGGCTGTACTCTGTTTCCTTTTGGCTCTATCATTAGGGCCAGCAGCTTTAAGCCAACTCTCCCGATAAGCATCTGCCACGTACACGACAACAACAACCACAACAACAGCAACAACCACAACAACACGCAATCTTTCGCTCTGTCACAATTCTCATGTCATTTCTCAGGCCTTATTCCAAAGAACTTTATTTCCCTGCACGACAAACAGCTTCATGCTTTGGAGTACTCCAAAATCCGATTACTCGATAAGTCTACCTATTTTTTTGTGTGTGTGGGAAAATGCTTGAGTTTCTTTTTCTGTTTGCTTTGGCTACTGGTTTTTGTTTCCCTATATTTTCGTACCTATTTTCTTATTTTTTATTATTATTTCTAGTTTGAAATTATGAATTTCTCACACGCCAGCGTTTAATTATCACTAAACGCTTTCATGTCATCGATGTGGGGGATACCTCTATTAACATATTACGTTTGGGTGTATAATTATCGTGCAATAAAAACGTGAGCTGCAACTGGAAATTGTTTCTAGCATGGCTAAAACAACAATACAAAATTATAGCTGACAGCTATGAATAAATGACAGTAAATGGCTCCATACACTTCAAAATATATCTATCATTCGATGAGAATATCTATTGAGAAATTGTCCATTGAAGGCAGTATTAAAATCCATATAAACAGATGAGCTATTAGGGCAGAAAATATACAAAATATTATAGTAAATCAACTATATCGCCTGCTTTTTCTCAGTGTAATTTATGCATACTTTATCTATGATATAAATAGTTAATACTCGTACTCGAATTAGCTGTTTGTGTTGTCAGAATATTCAGGAGATTAAGATGATGTGTCATTTATAAAGATTATTTTGAGTTATATTTGTTTTCTAGCTATATTTTTATCACATTTAATCCAGAAAATTATATTTTCCAATGGAAATCCGTACAAATTCTAGAAGATTTATAGTAGCAAGTATTAAATAATACGTTGCAAGACATTCAAGGCATTTAAAGGCATTTACACAACAGCAACAACTGAATAAATGCAAGAAAAACTCCATGGCGCGAAAAAATCGCAGACACAAACAGCAACATCATCTACAGCAACAACAACAGCAACAACAACAGCAACATTACAAGCAACAGCAGCAACAATATCGCAATAGCAATAGCAAACAGCGAACGCGTTGACAACCCACAACAGCAATGGACAGCAACATGAGCAACATGAAAATTTCCAAGTCATATGATAGAAAAAGCTGGAAAAAAAACAAACAACATGCAAAGCTTACTTTCCCCTGCCGCGCTCGACAGCAGCAGCAACAACATCGAACACCCGCTGCAGCAGCAACAATATTATTACTTTCATTGTTGTTGCTGCTGTTGAAAACATTTCCTGGTACAGCAGCAGCAGCAGCGGCAGCAGCAGCAGCAGCAGTAAGCAACAACTTGAACGTCCACATTGCCCACAATTTAGCGCAAATATTACAAATCGCATTAGACGCTAAATTTAGCAATGTCTTCCCCAAGCTGCGTTGGTCCCCGCCGCAGCAGCAGCAGCGGCGGCGGCGGCGGCAGCAACAACATTGACAGAATGGCGACAATATTTTAGGCATGTCTGGCAAATTCTTGTTATGGAATGACCCTAATATGTTGACAGTGCTGCCATTGGCAACATGTTGCTGCAACACTCGCTCTGTGTGTGTGTGTTTGTGTAGGAGTTTTTGCATGTTGGCCCGCCGCCGCCAACACATGTCGCCTCAAAATGTTGCCCACGCACAATTGCAACAGATTCTTAAGCCTATCTCAGCAATTGCTCATAATTTGCAGGTTGTTGTTGCATGTTGCATGTTACTGTTGCTGTCGTTGACGTCGGCTCGTGTGCCTTTGAGCTTGTGCCAGCAACATTTGAATTTAAGGTGTTGCTCGGCGATGATTAATGACACTGAGTTAATTTATATGCTGCCATTTGTGTTGCTGCTGCTGCTGTGACAATTGAAGCCAATAAAACAGTTAAACAGATAGAAAAAAACAAAAATAAAAAACAATGCAAACAAAGGCCGCAATTTGACATTTGCCAAATGTCAATATGCCATAAATGCAGCAGCAACAGAAGAAAAAAAAGCCCCTCAGGAAGTTGCAGTTAAAAAAAAAAAAGTAACTCATCCTCCTTCACTCCCCGTCGCATTTCAATCGAAGATGTCTCTGTCTGCCATTGTTTTTTTATGTGGTCTATACACTCTGATTTATGTGTGTATGTGTCGCTGACGCGTTGACAACAGCTAACACCAGACAGCAACATGTTGCTAGTTGCTAGCTGCTAGCTGGTAGCTGGTTGCTGCTGCTGTTACCGCTTGCTCCCATTGCTATGTGTTGTTTGTTGTTTTGTTTACATTTCTCCACAGCGTTTTGCATTGTAATTTCCCATTGATTATATTGTGGCCACGTCTCGTTTGACTTGTGCTCGTCTTTGTTTTCTTCTCTTCTCAGTTTATTGGAATTGGAAGTCGTGTGTTTACCAGCTGCTGCCACAATGAAGCAATTTGGCCATGTTGCTCGTGTGTTGCAGCAACAACACCAGCAGCAGCAGCAGCAGCAGCGTCTGCTTTTACTTGCCTTGTTTTCTTTCTTTTTTGTTATTATTCTCAGTCTCAGTCTCTATTTTTTTTTCTGTATTGCATTCCATTTGTTGTTTTCTTTGCAATTAATCATTTGTGTATAAAATTCAATTTTAATTCCAAATTTTATTGGGTGGTCTCTGGGTCTGTCTATATGATTTTCTGAATGGATCTGAGCTTTGATTAGTTTGAAAATTAAATTATAATATTTCGCTAACTTCTTTCACTTCTCTTTCTCTTTTTATTCCCATTAATTATCTGCAATTTTTAATTAATTTCCACTTACTTTAAATAGGCTTTTAAGCCACAAAAATTGCTCTCTTTATTTAAGAAACTACCTTTTTTTCGCTGATTTTTTAAATGCCTTTTTTTCTAAAATTACGATATTAAGTGAAGGGTTTTATCATATGAAAGAGACGTTAAATTCAATCTAAATTTCATATATTCTGCCTATATATAAACCCTTCAGTATCTTAGCTTTATTTTTTGTATATTTCTCAATCAACACTTGATTATATTGGTGTATTTGCTTCCAAAAAAATGATTTACTTCCTTTTATTATGCCAATCCTTTGTCTTATCCAGAATATCTCAAATTAGTCATCAAAAATCCATCAAAGAATATGCAAATTTCTCAACATTTATAGCCCATTTTTTTTTTGAGTAAAGCAGTTCATTAATATCCCAATCAATGTGCAGAATAATGAACCATAAATGGCACATTGAGAGGCCCACATTATCTGGATAATAATTGAAAATGAATGAGTCAAAAGGCAGCAGCAGCAGCAGCAGCAGCACACAGCAACACTGTGCCACACGCCACAGAGGCTGCTGCTGCTGCATCATTAGCTGCTGCTGCCACACTAAAAGTGGATCAGCTAACGGTTGCAGCCGGCAGCTGCTGCTGCAGTTGCTGCTGGTTGCTGTGGAGATGTGGCCACATTATAAAACAATTTCTCACAAAAGGAAAACAAAAAACAGAAAAAAAAACCCACCCAATTTGCCTGCTAACCGCACACGAGAGCATTTCAACCAAATTTCCAATTACATGAGCCATTTTGGTAACTGTTTTTCTTGCTGTTGTTGTTGTTGTTGTTGTTGGCTAATTACCCCGAACACAGATACAGAGTGGATCGGCTTTAAAGGAAAGTGAGACGGAGACAGAGAGAGGCGGTAATTACTTTGGCCCGAACTGATCCAGCTGCAGTTTTTAGTGGCTTTTAAACGGCCTTGCAACGCGTCAGAAAGTGAAACTTAACCATTGTTTAACTTTGTGGCATGTGCCCCGCCGTCGTTCGTTCAAAACGAGGCAACTGCCTTCCGCATTTGGGGTGGGTGGCACGCCCCGCACTTGCTTTATACACAAAAAACGACAACAACAAAAAGAGTAATACAACAAAAATTTACATAATTATTGTGATTTAATTTCACACAGCACTCGTGCTGGCATCTTCCGGGGAACAACAAATTAAATAGTCACAATTTGTAATTGTTGTCGTTGTTCAACATGCAAATTCAGTTCCGATTCCCCCGACACGAATCCCATCGCATCGACTCGAATCGAATCGAATCGAATGGCAAACATTTGTTGCACGTCAATTATTATTCACTATGCATTCGTTCATTTTCATGCCTCACGCCTCCTGCCTCCTGCCTGCTGCCTCCTGCCTCATGTCTCATGCCGTTTGCCTGCTTTGTGGCTGCGATTTATGAAAGAAATATAAAACTAAATATGCAATAATTTAGCCACCTCTAATTTGCATTTTCTTTTATTTCATTTTTTTTTGTATCGCTTTTTATTGGGTATTTTTGGGTGTGCTGCTCGGCTACCGCGTTTTTAGTACTTTTTTTTCTTTGGGTTGCTCGATTTGTCGATTGATTGATGTGCCGCAGCAGCAGCAGCAGCAGCGGCAGCAACATTCAAATGTGTTTCAACGATTGGCAATTAAATTCATAAATTGTGAACTTTATTTTCTTGATCGACGTTAATTGGCTGCACGATTTGTTCAAGACTCGAAATCCAATTAGTTCCACATTGTTCGTTTAAGTGTTGTTAAACGTCTCACATAAAAACTGACTATCACTCCGCGGATTACAACTTGGACTCTATTTCCTTTTACCTGCTGACATACTCTCAGAGCAGACAAATTGCTCAATGCAGAATGCTATCGCTCTTGAGAGAGCGCTTTTCATTTTTCTCTTCTGCTTTGAGTCACATTCGCAAACGTTTTACGGTCAGCGCTGCTGATCGTTGAAGGGAGTTTCGTAATGCATTAAAGGAGGTCTCTGTGAACCCACAAAGGACGAAAAGTCGAATCGATATAGGCGCGTCAGTCTGTCTGTTTGTTCCTCTGTCAGTCTTCTATGCCATCAATCTAGTTTCTCTGTTTTGAGCTAGATAAATTAAATTTTGCTCCATAGCTTTGACAGCAGCAAATATGTCGGAAACGATCAGATGGGGCAGCTATATAATAGCTATAACATAGCTGCCATAGGAACAATCGGTCCAAAAGCTTTTGAATGAAAAACTATTTTGTTTCTCAGCGTATCCTAATCATCTTAATTAAATCATAGGAAGATCAGTCTTCTTTATCAATAGATAGCTGCTACTAAGAGCAATCGGTCAGTTTGCATGTCTATCTAATCTTGGACAGCCTCTCCTAACTGGTTTTTCTTATATCTCAAGACAAACTGATCATATTTCCCAACCAAAAACCAAGCTATATTTCTTTTGTTTTTCGGATAATCAAAAGAATAGTGGAACAGCTGTTGCCAGATGTGCCAATCTTTCAACACTTTCGCTTGGTATTTCTTTCTTTTTTCTTTATTCAATATATCTGCTCTGTGGCCTTCAATCAAAAGGTGCAATGGCTTCAAGCCCTGTAGTAGAAAAAAAAAAAATAAAACAAATATTATGCTTTTTTCCCAAGAATAAACAACGATGGAATATGGTAGAAAAGGAAAGGAAGGGGCAACCAAGAAAATCAAATATAATAATCAAGCATAATCAATGTAATTTGACTGCAAACTGCATTTGTTTATCGAATCTGAGGCCACAGAAATTGATGTGAACGTGAGGAAGTGTGGAGAATCTAGAAGAGAGAGAGAGAGGGAGAAGAGATTCGTAGCTGGAGTAGGGAGAATGAAGGCGGATGGTACGAGAGTAAAGAGACAAAGGCCAGCAGAAATAAAATGCATTTTATGAGGAGTTGCGATGATCGTCTCGCTGGGCACGTCGTAAATTTGATTTGGTTTATTTTCATTTGTTGTGCTTAATTTTTCTTCTTTCTTGTTGCTGTTTTTTTTTTCTTATTTTTTTTTTATTTTTTGCGGCTACTTTCCATTGGCGGCAGCAGCTGCTGCAAGTTCGAAGTTGTAAGTTGTTGTAGGTGAAGTCTCTGGCTGACTGGATGGCGCGACCTCTGGGCCAAGTTGGGTCGCATAAATTTCACTTTTACTTGTGATTCCCCCTTAGAGTGTAATTTCATTTTATATTGGGCATATTTTTGCTTACAACTGCTGGCAGCTGCTACTTTTTAGCCTGGTTTATGGGCCTCATAAAAGAGTAGCTAAAAACCTAATTAATGAGCACATTTGACATTTGGCCATAATGAGAAATCAAAGGCCGGCCTCAAGTCAGTTTGTTTGTGGTTCGTTTCTGTGGGTTGCGGTTTGAACCCGGCTTCATCATCATTCTGTGTGTATTTTAAACTTTTGGTTCGGTTCAGGCTCAAAACAGACGGATATCCGTTTCAGTTTTCTAAACCAGTAAGAAACGAATATTAATAAGTTTTTAGGACCTGTTAAATTTGTGTTTAAAGCCAATGTGCGCTGAGTTTATAGCTCAAAATTAGCATGTGGCTAAGCTAACTGGCTGAAATGTAGAGCGCAAATGGCGCTGCTCTGTTGGCCAAGAAAGTGTTGCAAATTATAAGGCAACATACAGGCGGCAATTGGTCATGGCATATGGGGGGGTTGCGCCACAGACAGAGTCAGTTCCAGCTTCAGCTTGAGGCAACCAAATGCAAATTGTTGCATCAGAGAGCGAGCCGAAATGCAGCAGGAAAAATGAAATTGTTTCTTCACTTGGCTAACAACCAACAGGCCAAGCGGCGGCGGCTGCTGCAGCATGAATTTGTAGGAGAAACTCAGTCAAATGAAGCGGTTTAAGCCAGCATCATGAACTGCTCCAGAGCCGCAGGCTTCTGACAGGCAACAGCAGCTGAAGCAGCAGCAGCAGCAGCAGCATCAGAGGGCAGCCAAGTTGTGGGTCAGAGGCGGCATCTGAGCCACTGTGGTGCCGCTTGCCGCTTGCTGCTGCTTGGAGAGTGCGTGCCTTGCATGAATTACGACATTCAGAGCAAATAACCTGGCACGAGTCGGAGGAAGCCGTGTGGAGTCTCTCCATTCTCCCGTGTCTAAGAGATTCTCTGTGTCTCACTTGGGCAAATTATACACAATTAAAATGTTGTTACTGGAGCGTTTACAAAGCGATTGCAATTATATTACATAGCTGGCGGCTAGGGAGGCGAATCAGAACTTTGACCAGGAAACGTTTAAAGTGGCACACAAATCAGAGCAGAGCTGAGAGCCCCACTCAAAACTGGGTCAATGTGATTATAGGCAAAATAAAAAAATAAAAAAAAAAATAAAAAAAACAGCAACAAAAAAGAAAATAAAAACTTTCACTAGCGCAGCTGTCAAGTGAGTGGGATGCATAGAAAAGTGCTTTGTGTGTGGGCAACAGAGAATTGAGAAAGGCTAGAAGAAAGGAACGAGTTCCTGTTCCTAGGCGAAATATATATATGAACGAACCAACGTCTACAACAATACAGAAAGATAGAAAGTGAGGCATCTATCTACGAGCTTTTGACGTTTCCTTCGAAAATGTAAATCAAATTTAGAATTAAACGAACTATCGATACACTAACTGCTCTACTTCTCAGGCAGCTTCGATTCTATATATTATTGAATAGAGCTATGAGACGACTCTATATAGTCACGTCTGTTTGTTTGTGTGTAATATTAGATAGCTAAGATCTCTATTAGATCGGATAACTATATTATATAGCTGCCATAGAAAGGAACCCTTGGTCCAAAAGTTGCTGTAGGGAAAACCTTTTTCATTCTCCCAATATATGGATGAAAATTACCAGTTTGATATAAGAGTATTATATCTAACTGCTGGCCAAGGATCAGAATACCGGATCTTATATAGCGGCCATAGGTGTAGTCCATTTCTAATGCTCTTTCCCCTCTGCAAGGGTATATAATTTTCGTAGCCTTGAGGATGGGCTTTGCTTGATAGTTCAATTTTAATGTCCACCGATAAAAAGGAATTTTCTTTAAATTTAACCGTCATTTTATGGTATTGATATGGCCTGCAGTAAAGAGCTTCTTTTTTTTTGCAATTGAGCCATTAAAGTGGCCATCAATCAGGCACATTCCCCGATGAGAAAACAACAAGCATTTAATTAGCCACAATCACGAAAACAATTAAATGCAGAATTTATTTTAGTTGCTTTGGTGAAATTGTGCTTTTTCTAGACAAAAACAAACAAACAAACAAAAAAAAAAAATAAATGCATTGTTTAACAGATTGATGAGCTTTTCCAACCAGTGATGGTCCATCAGTTGGTGTTGTTGCTGTTGGCCAAGCAAGTTGATTGCTTTTCAGGCATTTGCGGCTCGTTGGCCAACGCATTGCCGGCATTTTCACCAAATGAATTAATTAAATCAGTGAGCAGAGACACTTTTTGTAATTAGAAATGCCCGCAATTGGCTCTTGGCTCTTGGCTCAGAGGCGGACACAAAAGGCAGCCAAAGGAAAGCGGCGCCAATGAAAACAACGACACCAACAACACCAACATGAAAAGCGGCTGCATTTCTTTTTCTTTTTTTCCAAGAATTTTTCGGCTCATTTTCTATTTGTAAAGCACGTTGTGAGATTTATTTCTGTAGCTGCTACACGCAAGTTCAAGGGCTTCCTTAATTCAATCTATATATTTATATATATATAATCTGTAAACTTACCGCTGTAGGGCTGCGTTTGCGCAGCAGATTATCCAGGCACAGCTGCAGTTCAAAGGCCTTCAAATAGAGCAAATGATAGCGATCACGCAGACGTTCCAAATTCCCTTCACCTTTCCTTGAATGGGCGGCAACGGCTGCTACTGCTGCTGTTCCAGTGTCACCTTTAGCTGCTGTACTGCTGCTGCTGCTGCTGCTGCTGGGTGCGGTCAATGGAGCTGCTGCTGCATCGGAGGCAAAACCGCTGCTAAGACTATTGGATTTGGTCACAGATTCGCTGGTCGACTCACTGGAGCAGTTGCTGGTGAGCGATGCAGGCTGCTGCTGCTGCTGCTGTAACTGCGACTGTAACAGTGACTGTGACTGTTCCCGTTCACGTTCCCTTTCCCTTTCGGAGGCGGCACGAATGCAAGCGCTTACAACTCGAGCGTGTGATACAATTTCTTGGTACAACACCTGGAAATCGAAATGGAAAGAAAGGAAAGAAATTAAATCAAATACAATAAGCGAATGTGGCATAGCAAAAGTGTTAAATTTAAATTGACAATCAATTGGAAAGCGCACACATCACGTATACTTAATATGACGACTCTATGTGCTCTGTGAGCCTAGAGGAAATTACAAATGAAGTTGTCTGGTTTAGGTTTTTTTTTTTTTTAGCTTATTTAACTCCATATGCGTGGGTTTTCTAGCTAAAAAAAAAAAACTATAACTCGCCTTGTCTTTGGGTGCAGCACACAGACCACAGCACAGACTAGAAACTGTCTTTTAGAACCCTAATAACTTGACTGCACCTCTTACACTGTGCGCAAAAAAGACAATTTTTGGATTATATTAATTCTAGAGAGTGTAAAAATAATGGAAGTTCTAATTATATTAAGAAGATACTATTCAATAAGATTGTATTAGTGATTAGTGCTACATAGATTTAGCTTAAATCTCCAGTCAAAATTTTTAATAAATAATGGGGAATATTCTCGTATAAATCTATGGAAATCTATAGAAAATCTCTTCACTTAATTAAGTACTTATTGATGTAAGTTATTGCTTTTTATCGATCCATCAAAATGAAGGCTTTTCTTCTCCTGTTTTCCCCATTATCTTTATAAAAACTAACAGAAATCTCGACCCTCTTAATTTACTCTAATAAACTTATTCAATTGCCTTTTTATTTATGGCTAATAATCCGGCTTATTTCGATTCCCAAATATATAAAAAGAAGCTGCTTCTTTCTACACTTACAGCTCTGCAAGCCACATCAAAAATTGCATTCAGAAAAGTTACTAATTTCTTTGAGTGCAGCTTGGCAACTCCTCCCTAGGACTGTCTGCATTTCCGTTTAAAGGGGCAGCAACTTTTGTCTTAGATTTTCATCACTCATTTGTCATCTTCGTGTGGCAAACGAGCAGAAGGCAAAAAGCCACAAAACACAAAAAAAACAAAAAAAAAGTTGGCTAAGCAAAGCAAACAAAGGTCAAATCCCACACATTGCATAAGCGATGAGCCATTGTTTAAAAGATTAATCGATAAATGGAATTGGCGAAAAGGCCTTTCCGCATTTGCTGTGTGGTTGCTGTGTGTCTGTCTCTGCGACTGCGCGGCGGCGGCAGCGGCGGCGGCAGCGGCGGCGGCGTGCGATATTCAATTTATCAAAAAATGTATATAAAAAAAAAAAAAACGAGTATATATATGAAAAATAATTACAATGTAATTGACACGCACCGGTCAGTTGCGACCTGTGGGTGGGCGTGGCAGGCAGCGTGGCCAAATGCCGCACAATGACACCCACTGAAAGGCAGCACCATCCACAGACACACACATGACTTTAGAGACCCCTCTCTGCTGCCCCTTGTCTGGTGCCCCTCGGTGGTAATCGGACAGTGATCTTCATACAACAGTTTAACCCCAGTGAACTCTTGCATCATTTTCTTTTTTTTTTTGTTTACAATAATAATGGCTGGGGCTGTCATGTGCAGCATTAGAAATCGATAAATATGATGAAGCGACCAAGAAATAAAATAAAATAATATACAAAAAAAAAAGAAAAGAAGAGAAAAAATAAAAACCCAGCAACACCTGGACACTTATTTATTGCAATGACTGTTTGTTGTCAAACACACACATCCTGCCTGAAGACCTCAAGTCATAAATTTCAATTTTCACCTGTTCGGAGCTGGCCCTATTTCTTTCTATTACCATTTCTCTGCCGACTCCTCAAATTGAAATGTCACAAAAGATTTTGATTCGCTTGAATATATGTATATATATTTTTTTTTGGATCCCTCTCTCTTTCCTTTATTTCTTTATAAAAATGATTGCCATCGACATTTTGACATTTTGGCAAACATTTGCGACAGCTGCTTCAACAGAATGATTTGTTTTTTCTATTTTTCTCTTCTTTTTTTTGGGGAAAAAGCCTCAGTTGTAAATTGATGGAAAGCCTTGCGAGAAAGTTGTTGTCAATTTGCAAGTGTTTTGCTTTTACTTCAATCAAATATGGGCAACAATAAGTGGACTCTCTTTAATATAGTCGTATTTATAGCTCTTATAAAAGCGCATTTTTTACCCGGGTTTACCTATGCCATGCCTAGAAGTACTCTAGAGACTCTCAGCTGATTTAGTTGCCTAATTGAGCGGGGGGTTATTATGGAACGAGCTTACCCAAGAATAATAATAATATTAATATTGAATAATTATTAATAATATTCTTGTATTCATTTCCATTAAATATGGGCTACAGTCAACGGATTCTCTTTAATATTTAAAGCTCTTTTGTGGGTTTATATTTATATTTGTTTCTAAAAATATTCTTGAGAATTTATATGGATCTAATCATTCTAATTCAGATAATTTTGTCCTGAGTTTAGACGAAGAGAATATGACTAATAATAAAATATCAAGTAAGGCCAATAATAGACTCTCTATCCATGCTAATTTCTAGAAGTTCTCTGGGGAATTTCTGTAGTTTTAAATGACCAATTAATCGAATACATTATAATAATATTCTTCAGCTAAAAGACTCAAATTTCTGAGCTCCACTGATCTTTTGCTTTCCTTTTTCCGTTCTTAGAAATAACATACTCTTATTTTTTATAGCGATCATCGGCAACTGAAATTCTTTTCCTGATTCTTATCCAACTTTTAGTGTTTTCCGCAATACTTTTTTTTTTAAGCACACTCCACACTCCTCGCAGAAGAAAGAAACTCTTCCAGTTGAATGGCTTTAAGCCTGTGATATTGATCAACGTTTGGGGTAAATATTTAAACGAACTTTTCAAAATCAAATTCTATGTAGGAATTTTCCGCTAGACAATTTTCCAGCGCCATTATAGGCAGGCATAAACTCGAAATTGTTTACAATATGATTTTTATCATTATATCTAATTATGAGCTGCAAGAGACCAAGACATAAAACAAAAACAAAAAAGAACTTGTCGAGAGTATAGCGTTCCCAGTGGAGAAGCAGGGCAGAGGGGGGGGATTATATTACATTTTAGAGGCTTGGCCATCGTTTGGGCAAATAAAAATCAACTTAACTTCAGCGTTTGGCCATTAGTTGAGAGGCGACTCGAGAGGGTTCTTGAGCCAGCCAAGAAGAGCAGCTGAAGCAGCTGGCAAAAAAGAAGCATCCAAGAAGATGTGGAGTCTGCTTTGGGCAGGTGTGTGGAGGCGTGTGGGTGTGGCCAGGCAGGCGGCGCGGCGCGGCTGCTTATTTGCGATAGTTGCGGCTCATTAGGGGTTTAAGAGGAGAGGCAAGCGGAGCAGAGCGGAGAGACAAATAACAACAGCACAAGTCAATAGACAAGCACATTGTGGTGCTGCTGCAACGCCTTTCTCTTTGTTTAAACTCGAGTTTAGTTGAGCTCAGCAAGAGCTGGAGCTGGAGCTGAAGCTGAAGCTGAAGCTAGAGCTGGAGTGGAGGCTGCCTGGTGGCTGGCTGGCTGGTTGGCTTGTGGCTTGCCACCACTCCCAATCTTTGCACGACTCTTTTTGGTCTTGGCTCTGTGTCTTGGCAATTTGGCGAGCCTCTTAATGCATTTTGCACACGCTCACTCGACTCAACTCAACTCGACTTGCTCGCTCCGATTCGGAGCTAAACCCACCCACCTCAAAAACAAAAACAAAAAAAAAAAAATACTAAATACAAAATATGAGCCAGAATTTTATGCAAAAAGTTCGTGACTAATCTGCAACTGAACTTGAGATGTTCTCTGCGTTTTTTTTTTTTCCTCTTTCTGTTTGCTATTCTGTTGTGATTGCAATTGAGACTTGAGTTTCTGAGTTTCCAGCTCTCCAGCAAGCGGCGGCGCCCCAATGGATACTGGATATGGCAAGGCTTACAACAGGGGTACCAAGGGGTACCGAGGGGTGGCTAACTTAAGAACTTCTGGCTAAAGAAAAGTGAATGCACAGTGGTTGATAAATGACTAAAAATGCAACAAAAAAAAGGCTGGGTTCTCTATAAAAAGTTTATTGATTATCGGCTATTTGTTTATAAGAAAACGTATAGAAACTAAAGTATTAATAATATTACTAATAAAAATGATTGATTATCTGCTGCTTGTTTATACGAAACTTATAGAAGTTCTTGTATTTATATAGTTGCCCTTTTTTTTAGGACTATTGTACTATTTAGAGAGCTGCTTGTTCTGCATTTCTTTTAATATAGGTATATATATATTTAAATACAATTTTTTCATAAATTGCAACTTAAATTGCCTTACTAAAGCTATCCAAAATATGGCCAAATATGCCCGTATTTAAAAGGCAATTTTTCCTAGATTTTTCCCTACTGTTTGTCAACGTTTCGTATACGTAATATGCTCAATTTGCCTTTTCTCGAGTGCCTTAATCACGTTGTAAGCATTCTTTTATTATTTCTCATAATTTTTAAAGGCAAAACCCCCTCCCCGCACCATCCTTAGCCATATTTCTGCCTGATTATGATTTGTGTGCCAGCATTAAGCATTAAAACTCGAGCAATTTTTTCCAGCTGGCGCCAAATGAGAAATGAGTTTTGACTACATTTTGCCAGCTAAACGCTAATTGGGCTGCTATGCTGGGCTGGGCTGGTCTGAGGGGCACATAAAATATACCCTCATCTTGTTGGTGGAACGAGTAAATAGTTTATGCTTCGACGATTGCAACATAGTATTAAATATACAGTGTCCTCCAATTGTTGTCTGCCACCATGACGCACATTTTTCTCTGCGCCGCTACTCATTCTCGCAGCGACACATTCATGCAAATGTGTGTAGAAATCGTGCGTTTTTGTCTGGCCAAAAACAAGAAGACAAGAAAAAAAAAAAAGAGATCTTCTAATGCGATGTCTATTTATAATACCCAAATACTGGGCACGTAAATGTATCTTCTATAGTTCTTTGGCAGCGTACAGCAACAGCTACAGCTACAGCTGTGCGTTGTTGTGAGGGGTTCGTTGACTCAGAAATTCTGAATAGAGTTGAGCAATCGCCATCTCTTGAGGCAATAATAACAACAACAGCAGCAACAACAATAATTAACTAGCAGATACAACCTCAACAACAGAAAATGTCAGTACGTGACCTCGACCGCGTTTTTTAAATTTTTATCGCCCCCAGACATTATAATAGGGAGGAGGAGGTCTACTTAAACGCGGGCCTCCGCCTAGCTATTCGATTCTCTGACCGATTCTCTATGATTCACACAGTTCTCATTTCGATTCGTGTCTGAAACATTATTCATATTCGTATCATTCACAAGTTAAAGGTATTGAACTCCCAAGTTTCTTTCACCTGACTGGCTGACGTGTGCCTGGATTAGCTAAATTTTCAAAGAATTTCCGGAACGGAAAGTCAACGAACGAATCCTCAAAGCCAACAACAAATAATTCCAACATGTCAAATAAATTGGAACGCGCACATTTCTTTCTTTCTGTATTTATTTTTTTTTTTGCTTGCACATTTCTAAGTGAAACAGTCACGGCAACAAATTTGGAACACTTCCAAATCGCCATCGAAAGCGCCTTTAAATAGATCAAATATAACCAACGAAAAAAAAACTATTCCCCGTTTTGGGACACATTTTTCTGGTACCAATTTGAACGTGCTCCTCTACAAAAAGAAAGAAGTAAAAGAAGAAAAATACAAGAAAATACGACTCTAATTAGCTGGACAAAGCCTTAAAAACAAAATAGGGAGAGATCTCTATTCGTATTGACTAGACAAA
Source organism: Drosophila repletoides (assembly GCA_018150835.1). NCBI lineage: Eukaryota > Metazoa > Arthropoda > Insecta > Diptera > Drosophilidae > Drosophila > Drosophila repletoides. Next base: position 5,180,280 of record JAECWQ010000031.1, read on the forward strand.
TGTCAAATGACAAGCGGAAAGACGAAGACAACGAAATTGACACTTGCGCTGGAGGTGTGAGAAAATAGCTAAAGTCCCACTAGATATAAGACTATGAGATACCCCGTAATTAGCTAGGAAGATGCATATTTAAAGCAACACTTTTTACTGCAGAAAGAAAGTATTTTGAGTGAGCTGGACGAATTAGAATATGAGCTAGGATAGTATATATATATCCCAATAAATAGCATATTAAAATATGCAATTCATTAAGTATCACCAGACTTATAACTAGAATACATGTCACACCTGCCTACAGCGCTTTTCTATAGGGTATTTTGAGGTGGGGCATAGGAAATGGGACTGCATTTAAGACCTTTGTGTGTGTGTTGGGTGTTAAGTGCAACACTCTCGGCTGCTTTGTCAACCCGACAATTAATCTGCCTGGGAGTTTCCTACAACAACAACAACAACAACAACACACAAAGCAAACAAATGAGCGAACTGTTGACCCAGAAATCAGGCCTAAAGTCCAAATTTGAAATGATGTCAGTGCAACTGCTGCAACGTGCTGTGAGCAAATGCATTGGGAATTAAACTGAAAAGAATAGGAAGAATTCTGGAAACCGTTCTAAGAATGCGAAAGAGAGAGTCTAAAGCCCGGGTCGCCGGCCGTAACACAGTTAAAACCCGACACGGCCTATTGAGTAACATACTCGTCGTATCAGACAGGGGAGGGGATCAGATGCTGGAGGACGGGGCGGAGTTGTAGGCAGATATTAAAAGAGACGACAAAGACGCAGACGCAGACGACGGCGACGACACGGTTGACATAATCACGTTCGAGTGTCACGTTCGGACCCGGGCACGATAAGAGCAACCGATGACGCCGCCGCCGTCGCCGCCGCCATCGCCGCGAAGAGACGAAGTCACCGACGATGATGCCTTTGTTGCCGTCACGTTCTGGAAGATGCAATGATGATGGCCCCCATGAGGTCCGTCCACTCTCGGCTCTGCAGAGAGAGAGAGAGAGAGAGAGAGAGGTGGACACAGAACAAGTTTCGTCTCTTGTCAACGATGTTATTTTATTTTTTTTTCTTTTCGGACTTTGCTGTGGTCTCATTAAAAACATGTTACATGGCTTTTAATGCCTAAACTGATTATGAAATTGCCTGGCTTTAACTGTTTATATAATTAATTTTGAGTACAACCAACAAAAAAATAAGTTAGTGTGAGTGACAAGCGGCAATACTGCTTTAAAACTAAGTACAATGTAATTGTTAATGACTCTTTTTATACCCTATAGAATCTTAACTGTTTATATACGACTCTGTATCGCACATTGATTATTATTTAAGACTCTTTTTTTGGCATTTGTTTTTGTGCTTTGAAAATCCTGTGTCCGCTTTCTCTGCCTCTGCCTCTGTCTCGGCCTCTGTTCAGTTGTAAGCCAACTGAAGCATTAAATTTCAATTATTACAACATCAGGCGCAGGCCTTAGCTTTGTCTTGCTGCTTTCTGCTTTCTATTTATTGCACAATTAACAAGTCGTTAGCCCAAAACTTTTTGGGATCTTTAAACTAGCGGTACCTGGTTCCAGCCACAAAAAAAAATGCTACTACAACTAGTACATTGACCACAAACAACAAACAACAAGAAAAAAAAAGGCCTTTGGTAATAATATCATTTTAATTGCCACAGGCAAAGCCGCAACACAGTGAAAATTCGACCCTCCCGCCCCTCTTCTTCTTCGGCGGAAAATCAACTAACTCAACTTACTTAGTGAAGTAATAAACCTTTCATTGAAAACAGCCGCAATGCTTTCAGTTGGGCCACAGTTGGAAACGTGTGGAAAGGGTAGCCTTGCAGCCAGTATATCTATCTATCTAATGCGGGCAGATCTTGGCCAGAAATGACCTTGTCTGGCGGCAAAAGTAAGTTGGCTTGGGTCATTTGGCGCTGCCTTTTATAGCCCACATTTGGCAGATACTTAATTGCACTCGAGTGGCTTTGGCTTTGGAGTACTCGAGTACTCTGGTAAGTGTTGAAAATGTTCATCAGGTTTTTTTCTTTTTCTTTTTTGTACCCATTTTTTATACTCCGCTGTACCCATTAAAAATGGGTAATAAGAGTATATTAACAGGCATATAACAAGCCAAAGAAAGCACATGCGATCTAATAAGGTCTGTCTGTCTGTCTATCTCACTAGAGCGAGAGATTCTAAATTTGGAATGCGGGTTTCTCAGTACCAAAAGGTCTTATTTCATGTTTCGATAACTCCAGCCCAAAAGGGAATCTCCCTTTCAAGTCGATAATAGATAAAAGATATCGAACTAATGTAATATCCTCTGACAGTTTTCTAAATATCCCAAACTATATGAATAGAAAGGAAGGGCCGAAAGGAAGGCCCTGCAGCCTGCATTCGATTTTAAGACCATTCTACAGAGTATTCCGTAGTCGAGTTTCTCTTGTACACCTCTTTTTTATTTGGGGGCAGCTCCGTGTTTGGTAATGTGATATTTTGTTGAGTGCTGATCCTCGAGTGGTGTCAAATATGCCCGAGATTTGGGTGAAGAAGTTCAGTGAACTGCGGAAGGTCAAGAGTTACAAGTTGGACTGATTTATATCTCCATCCCCCTTTTCGAGCAGAGTATAGAAAGCTGAGCCGAGAAGCCACCAGCAGAGGAAACAAAATAAATAAATATATTTTGAATTATTGAGGCTAAAATCTCAAATCTCTCTCTTGCTGTATTCGTACAAATCCAAATCCAAATCCGATTACAAATCCATTGTTAATGGCGAGCATATTTCATGATTGATTTTTCCACAGCGCCAAACCAAAATTGGTAAACAACATTTTTTTACAGCAGGCAGGAAAACAACATATGGAAGTGGATGAAAATTACCGGCTGCTTTCCCAAGCATTTTCACATATATTTCGACAGTTCGACAGTTCACAAATGGACACAACAAAATGAAGGAAAAACTTAAGCTGCCATATGACAAATGGTCATAATGGTTGACCAAAATGAGCGGCAATCAAATGCAAATGATCAAGTGATGAAAATGACTCAACTCGACTCAACTCGACTCAAGTCGACTCAACAAATGCTCTGCACATTTGCTTAATTAGCGTAAAAAGATCGTGAAGCGAATGCAGCTCGAATAATATAATTATTATGCAACAATTACTAGTATAATTCCCATTCCCAATTATGCGTCAATCATTCGCAATTGTGCCTTGCAGCAGCTCTGATTGAAGGTTAAGCCAAGCTACGAGTCTGCTCGTATTTAATGCTCCAACCATCATCATCATCATCATCATTGGGCATTGCAGCGAGTGATTACTGTATTGCAAGTCAAGGTCAGACTCAATAGATTGCAGAGCATTAATCTTTATAGCCAAACTGCGGGTCACTCATTCGGGTTACTTAGCTATTTGTGGCAGCAGATGATAACAGAATAGACAATTTTTTTCTTCTTTTTTTTTTTTTTTTTTTTACTATAGCTGCATTTAAGTTTTACGAGCCAAACTGAACCCAAAGTGAACTCCTCTCCGAATGGAACTACATATATAATTTATGTTTACCCATAGAAATAATTCGGATAGAGGCAGCCCCTGCTGCATAACACGAGCTCTTTTGGATTAAGCATTTATTTCGGAGCCTCTTTTGATGCAATCTGTACTTTGAGCTTAGTAGAAATAAAGCTAACAATCTGTTTAATAAGCTGCTAATCTTTGGAGTGAAATTAATCTAATTAGAGGACTGGCTAGAAATAGAAATTCTCAAGCAGAGGCTTTTCACTTATTGAAAGAAATTTATCTTCTTTATTTACGCCATGAAATTGGTAGTTTAAATTAGTTTGGCTTTAATTGAATGGCAAATTTAATAGGCCTGCTTAGCCACCAGTCTAAATCTATTACTGAAAAATAGTAAACATATTTCTCTTCTAAATACCATTAAACACTCCTCTTTAATGCCCATTTAAGTAGCTAAAAACAGTCAAAAATAAAATAAAAGCATCGTTTTATAGCCAATGAACTGTGGGTCGATTATAGCCATCATCGAAATAGGTAATTATTATGCACATGCATTGACCCCCTGTGACCTCTTCTACCTCAATAAAAGTAAAGTCTTATACAGCTATGCGGCAACTTTTGGACAACTTATAATTGGGGCGTGGCAATGCAACATAAACAACTATAATTGAAAACCGACATTTGGCAAATTAAGTGCCCATAAAAAGAGTTGTACAATGGACAATGTAATTACCAAAAACTGACAAAATTCATGGTAAGAAAACAACAAAAAAAAAACTGCATGAAAATAAAAACTGCAATCAGCGCTTAAATGAAAATAAATTACAAAAGAAAAGAAAAGAAAATAAAAGAAAAGCAAAGCAAAGCTAGCCGAAGACTTAATACACTACTAGCCAAAAACGAGATGCTCGTATATTTATTTAACGACTAATTGTTGAATAAATAAATTCACGACGTTACTCTGGCTGTAATATGAGCCAGCTTGGTTATAACGACATATAAATAATTTTTGGTCATTTCGTTAACATTGCAAATGAGTTTTCGGTTATTTGGGCAGGCGAAATACTCCTGGGGGGGCCGAAAGAAAAAGACAACAAGACAAAGAGACAAAGAGACAAAGCCAAACTACAATGGGAAAAACTTTGCCTGACTTTCACTATCACAGAAACAGAAACAGGTGGAGATTGGAGATGAACAAACAGCCAAGTGAATCTATGTAGCATTTTTCCAACAACAGCAGCAGCAGCGGCACAACAATTACGACACCTCAATTTAAAATCTCATGCCCAGAAGCTACAAAATCAAAACACACAGCCAGCCAGCCAGCCAGCCAGCCACATAACTCACAGAGCCTCCAAGTGGATGCACTGTTCCGCCTCCTGTTGCCCGTCCTGCCTCCTTTTAAGCGACAGGCTTTTGTAACTCATTAAGCAGCGAACGGGTTCATAACTCAGCTCCAACCTGGAGAGGTCAACATTGGGGGTCAAACCTGGGCACTTCCGAAGAGATAAACGACGATCACACGCCGTTGATCGACGACATGTGAGTAGTGCTGCGGCTCCTGCTGCTGTTGCCGGTGCCGCTGCACTTGTATCCAAGAGATTTGATCAGAGTGCCTGGCCAAAAATTGATTTTTAAAAACGTTCATTCAGCAGAAAGTTCAGTTGGCCGCCTCCTTTCTACAAAAAGGGTTACAGCCCCCCTCCCTCCATCTCCACCCCGCCACATTACAAAGTAAAAGTTGAACTCTTAGCTTAGTCATGGTGTGGTCTTGGCCCGACTTCCAATCTTAATCTGGGCTCAGTCGATGTCTTGAACGTGGTCCATTATTGGCAACACTTTCCTTGTGGACGACTTGGGGGAACGAACTAGTACGTGATTTGCTACCAACAAGCAATTTGGCCAACACAACCCCAGCGACATTATTTAAAGCTCATTTAATCGCAAATATAAATATTTTTGCGGGGCGTTAATAATGGAAGTTGCTTTCCCCCCCCTTTTTTTGGTTTTTTGTTTCTTGATGTCTGCGATGTACGAATATTTCTGAGATGTTGGTGAAAGAAAGACCCATCGACTTGTGGTCCCGCAGCCACCAAGCCAACCAGCAAACCAACCAGCTAACAACAGCAGCAACAACAACAACAACAACAACAACAACCAGCTAAGCGTGGTTAATGTTCAATTGTTTAGAGGACATTGAACTGAAGCAACTGGGAAACAACAAAAAAAAAAAAGATGCTGAGTGGCAAAAGTCGAGGATTAGATTCATAAGATGCTCAGGCAGGGAGGAGGCAGAGAACAAAAGCGAAACAAGTGATACAAAGGGATTATAAAGGGCTGGAAGAAAACAAAAGGAAGAGTTGTTATTTGGTCAAGTAATTAGTTGACTTTCAGAGATACAAAATAGGCCATACTTTGCCTTGGCTAATATCTTTATAATATGCGATTCAACTGACGAAAATACTGCCTATCATCGATTACTGTTTAAGGCCTAAAGCTCTCAAATCTCTCATCCAAAGGATAATCAGCACTTTTCTTTAATTTCAGTCTCTGGTAACTTTCGCTGGCTTTATTCAATTAGATGATCTATAAAACCAGACAAGAAAAAAAAAAGAAGCAAACTATTGTTGATTCGGCAGTGAAAGTTTAACTGATCTCCTTTTTGTCTGGGCCATATCGACAATAGGCCTATAACGAAGAGACATCCTAACAAATGCAACACCTTCTTCTGAATTCGCAGTACATAAAAATTTGCATAGCTTTGGAATAAAGGCAATATTTATTGGTATTGGCAACTCACCGACGAGTTGGTGGTAGGTAACTTTATTACCAATTTGCCAAGCAACCATTTGAATAAAACGAGGAGCAGGCAGACTGATAGACAGACAGACAGACAGACGTATAGGCAAGGAGAACCCGTCGAGCGACATATGCAACAAGTAGAGGCAGATCAAACACACACCTTTCCACACACCTTTCAGCCACTTGCAATTGTTGCATGATTGAATGTTGCAAGTGAAACGCGTCGGCGTCGACGTTGATGTTGACAATCATTGGATTATGATGTTGCGCGATCTTGTGGCATGTGGCAAGACTTAACGAGCTTTAATCATGCGCCGCCACTCAATTTTTATGCTTGCTTTTTTTTTGGGTCATATGGGAGCGACAAATTATAAAAACGAGATGCACCCTTGACATCCGTTCACAGGGACACAAAAGAAAACTCTGGCCAGGCACAGACACAGCCACAGGCGCAGGCGCAGGCTGAAGCTGTGGTGGCAGCTGCTCTGGTGGCATTAGAAAGTCGCAAAGAAAATTTGCATTTGCATTTGCCATCTCCTCTCGTGCATGCAAATTTTCAATTTTCACCTGGGTTGAAGAGTCGAAGTGAATTTATCACGTGGCGATTTTATGATAATTCTCCCCTCTCGGTATTGTCACGTAAATCGTTGCCAGATCGTAACAAATATGAGGGTTAAGCCTGGGCAGACGTGCCCAGTTACCAAGTTTGCCAGGTGGCAACTGTTACGAGGTGATAGTTACACGTTGCACGTTGCCAGAGATCGTGGTGACTCAATTGAGTGGCAGCAACGGACGGAAATAAAACCTTTTTTCGTCTCTTTTTTTTTTTTGTTTCTTTCTTTTCCTTGGATATCAGACTAAATCTTTACATTGACAGCGATTGGCAACAAAATAACCAAAAAAGCAGCTGAGAAAGCGTTTAGTTGAGTCTGCACGACTAGGAAATACTCTGTAAGCTACAAGCCACATATTTTTATTCTTTTCCTACAGAAAATAGTTTTCCAAATAGCTTTTGTCATTTCTCCGCTCATTTCGAAAGTTTTAGATGAAGATCAGTCTTAGTTATTGTGGACTGGAAGACAGAATATCTCTTAAGAATGAGGAGAATCGGAAGGGAGCTTCTTACAAAGGAGTCTTCATACCAAATTTGCTCTTCCTTGCTGTTATAGTCTGATCTGTTTCCTTACAGATTGAACTAGAATATATTTATCTATATCTTTTATATGCCCTGTCTCTTCTGTTTCATGCGTAATACTCAAGCTATGTATACTCTCTTTAGCCATTTTTAAACGGTATAAAAAGGCCAAAATCCAAATGACAGCAACAAAACTGAAACTGATGCAACAAAAACATTGTAACATTGCCGGAAGACAGACGCTGCTGCTAAAGCCTATGGCAAAAAGTTCAACAACGAATTGTTTTCAATATTCGAAATGCACTTTTTGCCTTTTGACAGACAGCCGGACAACACAGCAACTCGACTCGACTCGACTCGACTCTGCTCGATTCGATTCCATTCGATTCGAATCGACTCTAAACTGTCGGGGAGTTGAAATCAGAAATCAGAGTTGAGTCAGGAGCATTGGAATCGGTGCACTTATAGATATACAATCTGACAGCAAGTCCAAAGAGACCCAGCGACAGATGTAGACAGCAGCAGCAGCAGCGGCAGCAGCAGAAAAGTGGCGGGGCTTGGGGGAGGGGAGAAGAAATGCCCTCCGATCGGAGCGCATCTTTCTTCAAAGAGGTTTTCTTTTCTTTTTTTTGTTTATATTCATCGGCTGTCGGCTGCCTCAGCTAAAGGAGGCCTGTGGAAAAACTGAGCATTAGTCTGGAGCTGCCACTAAATGTTCAGTTTTATTAAAGTAATTGCTTGCTTTTAATGCTCATCATGATGATGATGATGATGATGATGATAATGATGATGATCGGCAACATTTGCAAAAATAATAAAAGTTATTTGCGAGGAGCAGGCCAACAGATTGGATAGATAAGTTCAAATTACTTGCCATGCGTAATTAGCTAATTGAATGAGGAGAGAAAAAACCGGAGATTTACGAGTATAAAGAACGAAAGTATGATATTACGACTTTATAGTATATAAAAAAAATTATAAATTAAGGAAGTTAAAGCCAAAGAACTCTTGAGTGAAGCATAGCAAAATAGATTCTCTTGCAGCTATAAATAAAATAAAACAAATGACTTCTCTTAAAGACCTTGGTAAGACAACTGAGCAACAAGCTTCCGGATTCGCCTAACACGTTAGGGCAGGGTATACAGCATATAGTAAGGTATTTGTCTAATTGGGCTGCAGCTGAAGATTCAGTCAACACAGACATGAGCTTAATCAATTCAATTAACTGTGGCTATTAAAAATATATAGTAAATATAGTCATAAATCACATTTAATAAGCCTCAATGCGAAAGTGCTATACGAAAAAAAGAAGAGAAAAAAAAACTGCACTGAAAAGCCGAGTGAAAGCGAATAAATGTTAATTACAAATCGTTAATTTCCAGACGAATCCGACGAATGACAATCCCAGACTGAACTGAGGAATTATAAAATCTTCGCATCTGTATACTCAAAAAGCACTTAAAGAAATACTTGGTATACTCATATTGAATGGTATTCATTTGGTATTCGTATTCGTATTCGTACTCGTATTCGTACTTGTATCTTTTATATGTATCTTAGTTCCATTTTGGTTTATTGAACGGTGCAACATTTTGTGGCATGAGAAATTGAAATGTGCACGCAATGCCAAAGCCAAAAACCAATTGAGGCGAAGAAAAATGGCAGCTCTCTCAGCTGTTGATAGTTCAAAAATGAGAAATGGCAGCTTTAATTGCGGAAGAAAATCGATGAAAAATTAACCGAAAAATAGGAAAACTAGGAAAATGCTACTAAGACTTACGTAATACCACTAAGGAAACCCATATAGATTTTATACCTTTACAATGGAATGCTTGATTCTTACCTAGAAAGAGAAGAGAAGAGAAACAGATATAGAGAATTAGTTATAAGTTTTTCATGTTGGCCGAAGCACTTCAAAGATACACATTAAATTTATGGCCAGCACTTCTCAGATATATTGACATTTTGGTTGGGAAAGTGCTCGACTATAAATATATAATTTATGACTAAATAGGGGAACCCCCCCCCCACCCCCATCTCCACTCAGCATGCAAGTTAAGATCTTGTAGAACGACAAGTTTGACAACACTCGAATGATTTGTTTTCTGCTTCAATTCAAAGTGAAATGTTTGGCCACACTTGGCAGTCAAATAATCGCCAGATGCCACCAGCAACAACGCATCACGCAACCCACAACATTTTTCAAAATCCCCCAAAGAAAACATACTTATATATTCCCTGATATGGGAAACTATTTTCAAGTAGCTCTTCGCCTCCCTCCCTCCCGGCCCGTCTTCTTCAAATGGGCGCCGTATTAGAATTTCTAGAGTGGGTGCTGACGGAGCTCGAGAGGCGGGGAGGGGGAAATGAGGCACATAGTTTGTTATGCTAATTGAAAAGCTTTTGCTAGCCATGAACAATTTATGTATGGCTAGAAAAACGGAAAGAAAAAAAGAAAGAAAAAAAAAAACATTGAGATTTTCACCCAATTTTCTGGCTCTGTGCATGTGGCAATGGAGCATGACATTTTCTCTGTGGGCGTAGATGCGGGCGGGGGGGCGGTTGGTCGTACGGAGGGAGGAGGCACGCGACACACAGACAGCAACTTCCAATTTGGAATTGAATTTTATTTGTTATTGTTGGAGGTGAACGCTTGGAAAATGCTTTTCCATAGCATTGTTGGCATTGTTGTTGATTCAACGATAACATCGAATCGATAAAACATATATACACCTATATATTTATGTATATATATACCAGAGTATAGTTGGCCCATTTAGAGAAAAAAGTAGAGTTCCTATCAGCTCCATCAGCTCTTCAAATGAAGGAAGCGCAGTAAGCCTGAGTGCATTAATTAGTGCCATAAATTATGGAATCATGATAATAAATGGAGCTAATATGTTATATATATCTGGAATTGTGTCCCTATACAGATAAAGCACAAATTGATAAGATAATAGAATTATATAGAATTTATACATATTATTCAGTTGAAAGCTTTCCCTGAAGGTCAGTTTTCTGGGTTTAGTTTTAAATGGAGAGTAGATCTAAAGCTAAGGGAAACAGCAGAATATTCGCATAGATCTTACTAGGCTTTAATAAAGATATCCTTATCCTAGCTCTATTCTTCATCTATCCTAGACTTTGGCTATTATTATCATTATTTATTATAATTAAATGCTCTAATACACTTCAGCAAACTGCTGTCATTTCTACATTTACTTCTCAGAAATCTTCCATTTCTGCACTGGAGGGTTAACATTAACATTAATGTTAACATTAACATTGATCTTAACATTAACATTATTCTGTCTATGTTATCAGACAGTTTAGAACTACGTAATGAATTATCATGATGAGTATTCACAAGTTTAGAGATATGAACGAGTGTGTTTTAAATCAGATATCTTTATATTATGACGTCAAGCAGAATACGTATACGTATTTTATTTGCTTTTCAGTTAGAAACTAAAGAAACTCTTGGCTTCTTTTTAGACCAAAAACTTGGCCAGCAGTTCTCAAATGCAAAACTGACTTTTCAATTCACAGCACGTTTTCGAATGTTTATTTTCAGCGTTTGTTGCGCTCCAATGGCTAGCTAAAAAAAAAAAGGCTAAATACAAAAAAAAGCCAGCAAAACATTTAAAATTTATTATTGCACGAATCAACAGCCACAGCAACAGCAAACAGCAACAGCAGAGCGCTTAAAGAAAGACATCACAAGACGAACTCTGGAAGAGTAGCCAAGTAGCAAATAAATCTCTTGCCAAGGCGTTAGTAATAAACAAACAGACAAACAAACAGTGGGGGGAAAAAAACTGCAAAATGTTTATGTAAACAATAGAAAAATGGCCAAGAGGAAGGAAGCCAAGGCCGCAAATAGGAAATGCATTTGCTATTTATTCAGTTACTTGGGTGGCATATTGCCTCACGAGAGTTGCAGCACTGAGCAGTGGAGGGTGTGGGGAGGGGGACCAGCTGGAGGAAGGAGATCGACTTGTTGTCATGTTCATATTTTTGCATGTTGCAACAGTAACAGCAACAGCAACAGCAACAGCAACATGAATGAGGCAAGCCATTCATGCATGAAGCGCTGCTGGAGATCGAAGCTTTGCCGTGTGATGCTGAATGATAAAACAAAAATTTACAAAATTTCTATTGTTTTCTGGCCAAAACAGGACAGGACACACAGTACCAAAGCCGCAAAGGACGCAGCGCTCCCAGGCAGCGTCGTCGTCGACTGGGTCAGAGTTCAACGCTGCAACTTTCTAAGAAACGGAAAAAAAAAATTCCATTAAATTTTTTGTCAGCGCCAGGAGCCAGGCAAATAGACAACAAAATGCAATTTCATGGCTTGTCAATCAATTGTTATTATATTTTTTTCTTTTGTTTTTATTTTTATGGCAAAAGGGCGCCACAAGGCGGCCAAAACTGTCGTCCCATAACTGATTTATGTGCCATTTCGATTTGGTTTTTTCTTGCTGCTGTTGTGCTGTTGCCAATAAATAGTTTTTTTTATATAGTCAATAGACAATTCTGGGCAAATTTTCAATTTTTCGACAGTGTCAGAGGTTAACATAATATTTTTGATTGCATTTCAATTTTCATATTGCCATAAATCTTGCACAAGTGGCAAATTAAAAGTCATAAATTATGGCCAGCGATATCATTTGGCATGCGAAAGAAGAGAGGCGAAAAAAACCAAAAGCTGAAATAAAAATGCAATAGCTGCTGCTGCAACAGCAATTCCAATTTCAATTGCCATTCCTATTGCCTATTTCCCATTGCCAACTTTCGGCACAGCAGTCAGCAACATGCTGCGCGGCAACATGTTGCCAACATTTGTTGGCTAATTTACGCTGCTGCTGCTGCTGCGGTTTTTCGCTTTGCCACAGCGTTTAGTAGTCAGTTAGCCACTTTAAATTTTGTCAGCCCCCCCTCCTTCCATAAAAATGAGGATCAAAGGTGTGTGAATTGTAATTTAAATTTGTGTTGTCATCTCAGTGGACACCTGTCAAATGGTCGAGTTGCGGCTGCAGCAAATGACGAACCAGCGGGTGATACTTGGCAACAAACAAAGGAATATTCGACTTTTAAATACTCTACGTTTGTTTAGAGCTTGATTATTCATAGGAGAATATATTCTCAATGTCTGCTTAACGAAATATATAAGTAAAATCCCTTTTACTTGCCATGTAATTTCGACGAATTTCAAGCAGTTATAGTAAAAAGAATTGTTGAATTGAAGAGAAACTGATAGAGCTATATTTTAGGTTAGACAATCGAATAATATAGAAAAATATATATATAGAGAAACTTGAACTCCAGTTGAGAATATATATATTTTTTAATTCTAAAAAACCAAAGAAAAAGAGAGCTATAGGCTAAGCAATCCTTTATAGTTCTTAAGTAAAATTATTCTTGATTCATCCAATATTTTTTTATACATTTTTTTTTTTTTATAAAAATGAAAGTATTTCTATCCGGAATGCAGTAAAAATATATATATTTTTTTTAGTTATAATAATAACAAATTTTGGAGAAATTCTTTGGGCTTTAAACTAGTAATTAAGATTGATATTTAAACAGCGGAACCAAAGGGATTATTGAAAACAATTCCAAAAATGTTCATTGTTCTCACCATAAAAAAAAAAACAAATCATTTATATAAATCATTGAATTTAGAGCTCTGTTAATGGTTGGATATTCAATATCTGAATCTGTAACATAGAAGATCGTTTGTCGGTTGGTTGAGTTGTGTTGTTGCTACACTTCCGTTGCATTTTTGATTTATGGATGCAGCTCCCCCCACGCATCCTCCATTTGTAACCCTAAACCCAAGCGATCCGGAGAGAGGAAGAGAGAGAGAGCGAGAGATATGTCAAGCCACAAACAGACAGACAGACAGACAAAGTAAATAATTTGAAAATTTTAACAAAATCATTTGCCCGAGAGACATCCCAAGTGAGACGTGGGCTGCTGCTGCTGCTGCTGCTGCCCCGCCCTACTCAATTGGGGAAACAAAAAATAAAAAAAACAACATGAGCTTAATTATTTTAAAATGATTTTGGAAAAAAAACAACAACGACAACCCACAGGGAATACTGACTGAGTGACTGCTGCACATGTTTTCGAGCCATTGTTTCGGGAGTTGCACTGGGATTCCCTATCTCAACATGTTGCTGTGGGAGTGGGAGGAGAATTGCATAAAAGCATTCAAAAAGTTGTCGAAGACACAAATTAATCTTTTTTTCTTTTTTTTTGCTTTCTCCCTCCTTCATCCATACACATTTAGTCAAATAATAATAAAGTTTTCAACGCATTCACCCACAAACCAAATGCTATGCAACATGCAACATGCAACAGTTGAAGCTGCAGCTGCAAAAAGGAAGCTGCTGCTGCTGCTGCGGCAATGACTTGCGTGACGATTTCTCGAATTGAATCTTAAATCGCACTTCAATTGATTGAATTTTTTGTGATGTTGATGTGTTTATAATGGAAAGGCTTAGCTTAAAGGATGAGCAAATACGATTATTAAAAATATATAAAAAGAAAAGAAAAAGTGTAGAGAGGCAAAGTCTATATTTATTGAGACTTTCCTCCAAGCCCCCAAAAATAAATCCATTAATTTCAACACAGTTTTGAATACCAAATGCAGTCGCTTTCCGCCGCTCTGCCAGTTAAAACTTAATGTTATTGGCGCCTTAAACTTGAGACAATGTTGCCTGCCCCAAAAAGACACAAAACAAGAAACAAAAAACAAAAACAAAGTAAAGAAGGCGCACCCAAAAAACCAACGAAAACTCATCATTTTATTTTTTATTTGCCTCAGCCTCATCAAACATGGTTCAATCTCTTTTGTTATTTGTAATTCAAGAGCATCGCGATAAACAGAATTTGTAATAGATGTTTGGCTGGAGATATGTGTGGTAAGAGGTCTGGGCGAAAGGCTGGCTGACGGGCTTGCTGCCTGCTGCCTGCTTCCAGGTGGGCAGAGTTCAAATCTATATAATTTGTAATGATGATGAGCTTTCTATGGGAGAAAGCTGGATTCGATGGCTGGGTAGAACGACGCCCACATTTTGTCTAATAAATTGACTGCACCCCCATCCTAAAAATATGGCTTGTATAATTTTTAGCCTGCTGCTTGGGGGTTGCGCCTGAAAAGCTACAATTTTTAATTGAAATTTTCTTGTGTTCCATTAATTTATAATTCATGTTTTGTTTAATTTAATTATTAGCAGTGTTGTGTGTGTGTGTGTGTAAACACACCAAAAATAATTACAGAAAACAATTTCAATTACCAAAAAAAAAACAAAGAAAAAAAAGGCGCACACACAAATGGCCAACAGGTGGGCTGCAATTCGCTTTATGTTGACAGCCACTGCAATTTTCCAACGCAGTTGGCAACACTTACAGCGGCTGGCCACGCCCACATTTACAGTTACACAAATGCAGGCAACTCTAATTGCAATTGCTGCTGCTTTGCTCATACTCTGCAATACCCATTGAAAGTGTTTGCAAAGGGGTATAACAGACTGAAGCTGTCTTTATTGATGATACTCATTAAAATATTATTTATTTAGCGTTTGTTTTTAATAATTTATAAAAATTGATTTTTTTTCCCCATTTAACCTTTGACCTGCCATGTTTTAAGCTTTAAAAAATATATAAAAAATATGCAAAATAAGTTGGAGGTCGATCGGATAAGTATATGGTTTCACTCGTTTTTCTCCAATTTTCCTACCTCTTTGAAAATACCCTCCTAGTGGAAACTTTCAGGAGTGTATAGAGATATAGAGATATTTTTATATAGAACTATAACTTCTTAATTTAAAATCCTGGAGCGGAGTCCCTTAAGCCATGTTCTTTACTCTATATATATTTCTAGGAAAGATGTTACATGTGGTTTCCATATTTTCCCCTATTTTCAAGGCCTTTCATGTTTTAGTTCCAACTCTCTATTATTATTTTATTTTCAAAATAAGAAAAAAGTTCATCAGGCTAAGGCAGACTGTATTTTACAGCATTTTAATCCTGCCTACAGAGTATTTTGTAGTCGAGCACTCCCGACTAGAGCAGCTTTGCTGGCTTTTTTCTTGCTAGCGCGTGAAAATTTCGTAGCAATTGTTGTTGTTGGGGTAATTGCATAGTTGTTGTTAATGTTGTTGCTGGGATACGCTCGCTGTCCAATCTCTGGTCACGTTCATGAGATTCTCCCAGCAGTCGCAGTGACACCATGGAGCACTCTACTGGAGTCTCTTTCTTTCGCTATCAATCGCAACCGGAAGCGATTGGTTTTGGCTGAAGCCGAAGGCTGAGTCTCAGCTTGAGCCAGAGCCTGGGCCAAAGCCAGAGCCAGAGCCTGAGCCTGAACCCAACGCTGGACAAGATCGCCAATTATTGACAAGAGTGTGAAAATCGAAGCGTGTCGATTTTGCTTGACTCCGGCGGCTCACTCTGCCATTTCCTAGAGATTATGAAAATTGCGCAAACGTTGAATTGCGCTTGTTAGAGCCAATGCAGGCAATTGGTCTATTGTGAGAAGCTGCAACATAGTAAATTCAGTAGCGCCACTAATTTCCACTTGGTTTCCACTAATCCCATACTTCTTTCTCTACTTGCAACTCTGCTGTATACTAGAACCACTCTGTGGCACTATAATCAAGACAGTTGTATGATGGTTCGAGTGCTACGAGGTTGCTACAGAGGGCCAAATGCCACAAAGAGCAAGTCTTCTTCTAAATAGTATTCTGAGTATTCCTTGGAAGTTAGAGAAACCGTTTACCCATGACTGGACACGCCCCCCTTCTTCTTCTGGCAGAGACGTCTCTCAGCTGTCACTTAACCCTGCACCTGCACCTGCTGCATGCCGTTTACCTTTCGAGCATTTTCGCAGTGAGAAGTTTCGACACAAAAGTGTTTCCTTCTCGTTTCCCGAAGTTTCTATGCAACTACACTGAGCAAAAAGTCGACTAACACTTGGAGATAGTTTAATAAACGAAAGCTTAAAACTTCTCTGGAGTAAAATATACATTGGAAGCTTAAACTTGGACTGATTTAAACGGCTGAATTTTTGAAATAGTCTTTGCTATGTTACTCGTTGTTTTTCTCAGTGTATTTCTGCTCGTTCGACCGGAACAAAGCGTTTCGTATTATTTCATATGCATTCTTCTTCTGCAACTCCTCTTTTGTTTTTCTTTCTTTTCGTTTGCTTTTCTTTTTATGCACTCAACGGACATGAAACATTTTCAAGTTTTTCACACTAGCTGCAAAAATATTTCGTTTTGCATTTCCGCACTTGGCGCACTTTCCTCGTCTATTTTAATGGGGCGTGCAACAATCTGCAACTCTGCAACACTGCAACTCTTTCAATACAATTTCGAAAATTCGCATAGTTTTTAATGGAAAAATTTCCGGGTATTTTTCAGCTCCTTTTTGATCTATGGGAATCAAATAACGTTCATCAATTATGCAAAGCGAGGGCGTCCCCCAGCAGTTTTTGGCTTCCTTTTTAGCCCTGGACGAAGACGAGGCCGAAGCCGAAGCCGAAGCCGAATCTGAAGACGTTGCATTGCGTTGCTTAAGCCGCTTTGCATAATTAGGCAGCTCTTGTCTTGAGTGGGAACCCCCCTTTTTTTATTTTGAAGACCTTTTGATGAACCTTGCGTCAAACATTTGCATAAGTCAGTCAAAAGTGCAAGGCACGAAATTGATGCGGGTGGCCTACAGAATTTACTGCCTGATGAGGCGACATGACAGGGAAAGAGAGAGAGAGAGAGTGAAAGCCTTGACAAGAGTCTCTTCTTCGCATTCAAACTATAAAAAAAAGCAGACTTGTCGTGTGGGTGCAGTGTGGTTCGGTGGTTTGGTGGTTCGGTGGTGCTAAGCTAAGCTCAACCTTGTGTTAGGTGTCGACAGGGTTAGGCGAATTAATTTCTTTACGGCTCTGTTGGCCCCGAACAGATGGCCCCACAGCGATAAGCTGTACAACTGCGACGGCGACTGCGACTAGCGAAATAAAAAAAACCAAAAAATATTTCATTTGGTTTGTGTTCAGTTGTTTTTTTATACCCTTATGCCCAAACAATAGGTGAGAAGAGTATACTAGGCTGCTGCAAAAAGTATGTAACACACAGCATAAAGCATTACTCTTCCTTGCTCAGAATTCATAGATCAGTCTGTCTGGATGAAGACGTCTATCTGGGAGACTATAAGAGCTGGGAATATGAAATTTGGTACATAGATTCCCGAAATGTTTCTTTCAAATTTAAACTATGAATTGAAAAATATGGACATTCGTTTATTGTTGTAATGGATCAGGAACATTAGACAAATCTATATAGAAAGCTGCAAGGTAAGAATCGGCTTGAGGAACCATTCTTCAAAGCAGCTTAGAGCGCCTTTCTGTATGCAGCATTTCTTTATTTTGCTTTGCTTACAGAGTATCTGCCAGTCGTGCATGCCCAACCTGAGCATTCTTACTTGTTGTTGTTCGCTTCTGTCACTTTTACCAAGAGTTGCGGTTGTATTTTTTTTCTGTCGAGGTTCGGGGTTCGGGATTTCGGGGTTATCAGCATCAAGACATCTGCAGAAAAATGCAAAAACGCAAGGGGGCGGAGTATTACAAGCTGCAAGCGGCAATACGCAATGTTTAAGAGACCCGTTTCAAAACAACAGCAAAAACAACGAAAAAAAAAAAAAAAACTCAAGTGTTGAGTGGCTTCCGTTGAACTTGGAGAAGAGGAGACGAGCCTTCACGTCGGCATCTCCTCCATTAACAATAGTCAAGCGGGCATTGCCGAAGGTCACGGGCGTCAAAAGCCTTTTCATATTCGTTTGGGGGCGGTGTTCGCCAAGCTATTTAAACGGGTAGCCAAAGGCGCCAATGAACTCTCTCCCGCTCCCCTCCCTCTCCCTCTCCCTCTCCCTCTTGCTGTACCCATATGCAAGCAGAAGAAATTTCCATCAAGTTGGTGGTGAAAAACCCCCCCAAGTGAAAAGCTCATTAGAACCGAATGTTATGATATTAAAGTAGCGCACAAAATAATGCTAACAACAGCAGCAAAAAACAAGAAAAAAAAAAAACCATAAAAGGAAATTGTTTTTAGTTTTTTCTATGTTTTGTTTTGGGTTTGAAAAATTATGATGTAGTTTTTCTTTTTTGTTTCTACTGTGGTTGGTGTGAGAGATCACTGACTGGAACGAAACTATTAAAGAGTCGGCCCGGGCCACACCGGCAAATTGAATTGGAATGAGAATGGGAATAGGAATAGGAATGGAAATGGTAATGGTAATGAGAACAGCATGCTCTGCGGCTTGTTTGGTATGCCAGCAGCTTACACTTGACCCTAACTGGGTCTCTCCACTTGGGTAGAACGAGGCACGGATCAGTTAGAACTAAAGACTCAGCTGACACATGACATTTTTAATATAATTTCTAGACAATTTGAAGACAGAACAAAACGCTCACAGTAGCAAGTGAAAACTTGGTCAAAACTGGTTCGAATTGGGCACAAAATTCGCATTACCAAGGTAGAAATTCTTAAATTAAGCTTCGAGTTGGTTGAAATCAAAATGGAATAAAATTTTAATAAAGAAAAGTCTGCAAGTGGATTCAAAAATCTTTAGTTTAAGCAAGTAAAAAGTCTTTTAAAAGTTGCCTAAATTAAAGCTCAAAATTCAAATAACGAAGGTTGAAATTCTTAAAATAAGATTCGAGTTTTTTCAATTAAATTTAAAGCTTAATTTAAAGAAATAAAAGTCTGCAAATGGATTCAATAAAAGGCAGATTGATTGGAGCATGAAAACTCGCCTCGAATTTGTAGTTTAGCTTTAGCTCTTCTCGAACTTTGCTGAACTATTGAAAGGAATCAGTGTTTCTCCGAGTGTATTATATAAATACATTAAATGTTTTGTTTTTTGTACTACAATTTCTAATATAAAATTACAGGATGAATTTCACGCTTAATTCAGTTTTCTTTTGGCTGGTTTTTTCGGCCAGGCGAGGGGTTCAGTTTAAATGGCATAAAGTTAATGCTGATGTTATATGGAGCTCTCAATAAAGAGAGCACAAAAACAAAGTGGGTTAATTGCTGTTGTGCAGTTGGTTTTGTCATGAAGTTCCTGCTTGATGGCGTTCAAGTTTCGAGTACTTGTCGTACTCATAGATAATTCTCCAAATTAAACCCGTTGGCTCTCCATTCGTTACGCATTGCGATCCGTGAGCTCTTTTTTTTTTTTTTTTTTTTGTAGATGTTTGCGGTTTCCGGTCGCATTTTGTGTTTTGTTTTGCCTTTGGTTTTTTTTTTATAAATTGTTTTTTTTTTCATAATTTAAGTGCTGAGCTTACATTTAAATTGTGAACTCTCTGTAGTAGTTTGGGAAGTTGGAAAATTGCTTAGGCAACTGGTTGGAAAAAGACACTCTACTCCCGGCCGGCTGGCCGACCGGGCCAGCAACTGGACAAAAACCTAGCCATATGTTCACTTAATGCACCCTGCATTCCCTGCTCTTTATCAGCGGCACCCTCCCCTCCTCAGGCACATACATATATCATGTTATAATAAGGCCCTTATATAGTATAAGGGTATTAGCTGTGACTGCTTTTGATAAATGTTGAAACAGTGGGCGTTACTTTTGTGGTATGGGGAGTATGTGAGCCACGGCAGGTGCTCCACAGGAAATTATCAGAGTGCGTTTGAAGGGTATATACCTGTTATAAGTGCATGTGATTTTCAGTATGAAATTTATACCATATACCAAAGATAATAATTTTCATTGTAATTTGTCATAAACCAATCAGTGAGTGTTGTATAAACAGAGGGCAATTTTGAGGTTTCAGTATGGGTTGCCTTTGTTTCCTCACTGGTTTCTTCAAAGCAGTGTCTATAAAGCTAGCCAATCTATTCCATTCAGCCTTTAAAAACCTACTGAATCTGGCTTTATTTTATGCTAAGCGCCTCAAGGATTGTCTTCGAAGGCAGGCTCAATGTTTCTTTTCAAAATAAACGAGATATATATAAATAAATTCAGCTAAAAGCCTAAATAACCACTTTTATTTGGCTTTACTTTCCCCTTGGTTTGCTTGCCTCTCTTTTTACTTTATTTTGAATTTTCAGCTATTCGAGAGTTGATACCGTTTTGAAAAAAAAAACATTGCCTCCCACTGAAGCCCTACTCAGCGTCATGAAGTGGCAATTAAAGCTCTTAAGTTGACGTGGCTAAAATGGCACAATCTCTCTTTGTGCAAGTACTCGCACTCGCACTCGCATTCGCACTCGTTCTCGTATTTCCCATTTCTTGGCCCTTTGAAAATACCGCAATTTGCAAATGAGGTAAACGTGTGGCCAAAAACAAAAAGAAAAAAAAAACAAAGAGATCTCTGCAACGGTATAATTAACTTGGCCTCATCAACCATTTACGGCTAAAACAAAAAAGCAACAACAACTAGAGAGAGAGACAAGTGCGCGTGTTTTCTGGCATAGATCCTCTCACTTCTTCTTAGCCCCTTTTGAAGATTTTATTGTTTTATTTGCCAAACGCGAAGAATTGCAGCCCCGGAACTGCCAACTTTCTGCTTACAAAAAAAAACAGAAGAAAAAAAAAAACTAACCAAGTTCTGGGCCTTTGCTGTTTTTATGGCCACAACTAAGAGCCAACAATGCTCTTGTCTAATTAGTTTTTTAAAGCCATTCATTATGCATATGCATATGAAAAGAGCTCGTATATATCCAATGCCCGATTTCGGCACGCAAATCGCTCTGGAATTGAGTCTATTCGACTCTGGTTAGAGCTACAAAATTTTATACTCTTGCAACTGCAACGGCAACGCTTGCAACTTGTGCAACTTTCCGTGGCGGCATTTGGCAAAAGCAAAGCAAAGGCAAAAAGGCAACGATCGCAGCTCATTTGGGACACGCAGAGCAATGCAGACAATTGCTCACAGTGATCCCTCCCCTTGAGCTGCCGCTCCTCTCCCTCTCCCCACAAACATAATCATATAAT
This sequence comes from Drosophila repletoides, assembly GCA_018150835.1. Lineage (NCBI taxonomy): Eukaryota > Metazoa > Arthropoda > Insecta > Diptera > Drosophilidae > Drosophila > Drosophila repletoides. The sequence goes on from JAECWQ010000031.1 coordinate 5,201,744, forward strand.
GCTCACAAATTTGTTCAAATTCAATGCAATTGCAACTTTGTCTACAGCTATCGATAACCATTTAAGCCACAGAAATTAAACCAAAATGCATACAAAACATGAAAAATTGAAAAATGATTGCCATGGAATTTGTTTTGCGGTTTTTTTGTTTTCTTTCTGCCTCTTTTTTGTCAGCCAACAAGAAAAGTCGTACAATTACACAAATTATATACAAATACTTACAACATTTTATTTCTCTAAAATGTCCAGTTTTTAGTTAACATTTTTGGCTTTTTGCTTACCTGCAAAGAGAAGAGAAAATTTTAGAATTTTATTAGTTTTTTTTTTTTTTTTCTATTTGTTTGTCGGCTCATAAAACTCTCCAAGCAGCACACAAAAGTCTTGAACTTTGTGGAGCCCTGAAAGATTTGATATACTATCAAAGGTCGTAAAGTGAAAGAAGTCCATTAAAATAAAAAGGGGAAAGGTCTTGCAGCTGGACAGGAGGAGGGGGTTGGGTTGGAGCGACGACAAAGTTGAGTAGAATTTTATAGTCGCCAGTTTTACGAGGATGCAATGCATAAATTTTATTCTAGTTTAATTAAAAGCACAGCGAACGATGCGCGAACAGCAAATTGTTGTTATAAAAAGTAAATTTGTTTTCAGCTCATGATAATGATAATAACACTCGTAAAACAACGCCCACATTATTTATCTATTTCCATAGTAGATTGGGTAGACTTCAAAATAAATATGCCACTCATATGATTCATTCATTTGATTATTCCATTTGTCTTAAATCTGTTAAACCTGTTCTAAACCGAGTGACAGTAGAAGATTAGTTCAATTCCCGCAAAGAAACTAGTAAGAAAAGGCTATGTTCGGCGCACCGAAGATGGGATACCCTTGTAGATTGTATTAGGCATTCGATTGTACCTTTGGCAGCTATATAATATAGTAGTCTGATCTTTGAAATTGTAGCTCAACTATTGAGATATCTTGAGGAAACAAAAAGTATTCCCTACGACAACTTCTGAAACGATTGTTCTTTAGGCATTACAAAATTTATAACAAATCTATTATACCCTCTGCAAGGGTATAAACAGAGTTTATTCTAGTAGATTTACTTAGATCTGGTTCAGTTCAAGTCAGCATTATAAAGATACAATTAGTCAGAAGTAAATGCATCAAAGCTCTCTATATCATTATCCCTGATTCAATTGACCATTTCAGCTGCTGGCACAAAAGAATCCACACAGAAGGCTAGCAAAGACAATCCTCAATCCATAAAATCGGCCATAATGCAGTTACTTAACCATGTAAACTCAAACTTATTACCTCATTTAGTCTCGAGCTGATCAGACTTTTATTTCTTCCTTATGTTGCAGCATACGTCAACGTTTTACTGGCACAATAACTTTGATAAGGCAGACTAAAGAAATAAACTTCTACTTTAAAAACACGTTAAGCTAATTGGTAATGAAAATCAATATGGCCTAAAATGTAATTAAACAGAAAACTTGCATGGCTTCCACTTGCATTGCCATTACTTTCATTTATTGCATTTCCAAAAGCATTTTTTTTTCTTTCTTGTAGCTGCAAATCAAAAAGAGCCGCCATTATTTATGTACAATATGTGAATTCAATGGGACGCTGGCCAAATTCAAGCCAGCATTCAATGCCTCATTCATTCATTCATTCAACCATTCATTCAGCCATCCATCAGTCAATCGCGTCTCTTATACAGTAGCTTCAAAAAGTCTATGGCTTTTTGTTGTCCACAGTCTGCAGTCTGCAGTCTTTAGTCTTTAGTCTTTGGGGCAATGTCTCTAGACTCTGTCTGTGTTAATGCTTTTCTTTTTCATTACTGAATATCAAAAATAAATATTTTCACAGTTTTGGCGTTAATTGGAAAATCGAATGAAAGACAAAAAGACAAGAAATCCATTGAGTTACGGCCAGGCCAGGCCAAGCCAAAGCCTTGCCCCATTACTGGCCCCGTCCGATCAATACATTTTTACCATTTTTAGGTGTTTTGTTTTTAATGACCATAAAAATATGTGTCGATATCGTTTATTAAAATTACAACATTCGACTGGACTCAAGTCTCTCTCTCTCTCTCTGCCCCGACTCTCCCGTTGGCCTGGCTATATGTTATGTGTGGGTTATTATTATTTTGATAGAGCTCTAGCTGGGCAAGGTGTGTCTTTTCTTGCTAAAAAAAACTAGCACAAAATTTAATTGAGCTGTGCTTGGGCAATGCATTTTTTCGTTTTCAGACTTAATCTAAGCTTTATAATCAATTAAAAGCCAAAAAAAATAAAACCTGAGCTTTTAAGACGAATTGTAAGCTGCATTTTGACCCAGAAATAATAAAAAAAAAATATGGATTTTCAGTTGCCACAGTGGCAAATGTTGCAGAGTTGCAGTTGTCTTTCCTTGCGGCTTCAGTTGGGGAAGCCAAACAGTTGCCAGCACGTCTGGAGATTGTTGTGTGGGTCTGGGAGCTGGGAGCTGTTCGGGTCTCTCTCTCCCTCTCTCTCTGTCTCTCTGGAGTGGCATTTGATATCGATGATGTCTTTGTTTCATTTACAGCTCAAAAATTATGCAAAATGCAATCACAGCAGGGGGCAGAGACAACAGAGACTGCAACAACACAACAAGCCCAGAAGAGACATGCAGCAACAACAGAGATTGCAACCGAAAGATGTATTTTTTTTTTGTTTTTTCTTTCTGTAGTTTTATGCTGGCAAAAGAAACTTGTCAGTTTTATGACAAGGCGACTGAAGAAAACAACAACAGCAGCAACAACAGTCGAGACGACTCGAGTCTCTTTCTGTTTTCTGTGGTTGAGAGTCACACAGGCAAATTGATATGTTTAGCTTGAAGTTGTGGCCAGGATCATAAAGAAGCTGGCTTGAAAACGAACAAAAAAAAAAAAAAAACAATATTTATTGTAAGGTACAGGTAAGCGAAGGCTATCAATTACTTAGAGCCGAGAACGAACTATCAAATTCCTGCACTAAAATAAAAAACAGAGTAGGGGAATAAGGAGTACATAAAACTAGAAGCCCTTTTTTCGTGGTAAAAAAAGACTAATATTTTAAATAAAATTTAAACTGATTATAGAAATAATATTAAAGTTTGATTAAAAAGTATTTTAAAACGAGTAAAATTTGCTATATGGAAAAAATATAAAATTGAACTTCAAATGGAAGTTAACAATGTTGCAAAAATCCAAGTTTATTTTACATAAAATTTCATACAATTTTAATCATTAAAGTATTAAAATTCAACCTCCTTTAAAGCCCTTCTACGTCATTTATTAAGGCCAAAAGTAGCAATTAAAGCATTAAATAAAACCCCAAATAAGCAAAAATTGCAGCAGTCTTGCGAAAAACAAAAAAAAAAAAAAACCTGCACAGCTGATATGATAATGAATAGTTAAGAGTCCAACTCAGACTCGGACTTTGAGTCGGAGTCGGAGTCGGACTCAGACTCGAAGTCGGAGTTGGAGTCAACGAAATTGGCAGCTTTTAAGTTGGATGTTTTTAGCCGCTTTATACAGCCAATTGCCAGCTTTATAACTGTGTTTTTTCTTTTTTCTTCTTTTGGGCTTTTCTTATCGCTTATGAAAAATCAACGGAACCAACCCAAAGGGCCACTTTCGTTTCGTTTCGATTCGTTTCTGTTTTACTTAGCTGCCTGCCCCTGCCAAAGAAACAGAGAAAACGAAAGTGTTTTTCATGCTATAGGAGTACACCTGGATGGATGGATGGATGGATGGATGGTACGGGGGGATACCATAATAGTTCCCCAATATCTCTCGAGTGGTGCGAGTGGTGCCAAGTGCAAGTCGTGTGCGTGATAAACCAATTAACCACTGCACCGCACTGCACCAAACCGAACTGAACTGAACGGAATGAAGTCAAGAAATGCGTTTGCTTGAAAGTGAAATTTATGGTAAAAAACAAAGCATAAACAAAAAAAAAAAAGTGCTCGTACTTTTTTAGATGACTAACACACAACATGAGCGCACCTTTTTTTGTCCCTCTACCCCACCCTCTCCCTCTCTCTCTCCCTCGCTCTCGCTCTCCCTGGTTCGAGTGATAGCAAACAAAAAAGTGTTTGACATGAATGCTGTCACAAAGGAACTAATGGATAGTTTTTTAAGAGAGACTTTTTGTTCCGTTGCTCTGCTGTTGTTTATTTTGACAGATTTCAAAATGTCAGTCAGATGTCATAATTAGAGAAATTAAATGGTTCTTTTTGAGATACACTCTCGCCTCGTATGATGGGAAAACAAAGAAAATTGAAAGGAATAAATATCTGAAATATTGAAATGATTGAAATTATTTCTAAAAGCTCTTCAACTGTCGTAGCAATTAATCTGAGGTATCCATTATCAAACTACTTTTAAGGGATTATTTCCAATACAATACAGAACTTTTTAGTGTTTCCTTTGTTGAAATCTGGAGTAGAGAACGTATCTAGAAACTAAAAAAAGCTCAAAAGCTAAAACTCAAAAGCTCTCAATAATATATCTTTGAGTCCTTTTAATCATATTTTTCCCTTAACCTTTTTGAAACGATTTTTATCACAACATTTATTAAACTTACAACAAAACGAACAAATAAATTGAGTTTATTTTTAGACCTATTTCGAGACGCGATCTTAATAACTCCTGCTGCAATTAAAGCTTAAGCTGATGTTACTTCAATTCAATTGCGTTCTGCAAGATACAGAAATCACACTGGCCAATCAGGGAAGTTGTCAGATATCTCTCTGAGCAGGCAGCGAGCAGATATAACTTAATTGACTCATTAAGTGCACACAGCACAGTGTGCACAGTGCGCACAGTGGTTGTTGAGGCGTCACTTTCCCCCAAAACTGATTAGATAAAAATTGTAAGTAATTTATCACTTAAGAGAGAACAAATAACTCGAAAAGAAAAGGCAAACAACTGGCAGGCAAAAGGCGTAGATCTGTATCTGTATCTGTATCTGTTGTATGCTCAAATGTATCTGTATCCGTAACTGCCCCAGCCAAAACTAAGCTCGCTTAAACAATTTGCAATTAAAGTAAAAAAAACAAGAAAAAAGAATTTAATTTGGGTTTCCAAGAAGGTTGCTTCAATGGAAATTAACATAGTATTTTTTACTATATAACAATTTTTTTTTTTTTTTGGGCTTGCGTGCTTGGAGCGCTGCTAACGGAAATGTTTGTCTTGGATATGTTGTAAGAGCTGTTGGGCTAGGCAAACGCCGGGCAGACGTCGGGGCTTGGCTTGGCTTGGCTTGGATTCTAGTTAGTTCCGTCGTTCGTGGCAGCCACTTTATTATTACAACATTTTCCATTTCGCTTCGCTGAAATAATAATTCGCGCTTCGTTGTTTTACAACTGCCAATGCGATGAGCAAGAATTGTGCTGTAAAGAACTCAGCACACAAAATGCCATTGACCCCGAGTCAAAGCGAAGCGAGCTGAGGTGAGGCAAGGCACGGCAAGGCGAGGCAACTCGAGTTCGAATCCCAGTCGCCAGTCGCAAGTTACAAGTCGCCAGTCGCGTAGTCTGAGTGCCACAAACGAGGGGGCAAGTCCCGAGCTGGACATCGACTTTGACGGCGTTGCGGCTATAAATCCAGAGCAGACTGTCCGCCAGTTTTGCCTTGGCCTGGACTCGCGGGACTCTCGGACTTGCCGCTCGCTGCCGCAAATAGCAGCTGCAACTGTGCAACTGCAACGTTGCACGTTCAGCTGTTTTCCCTGGAATCGTTGCTGTTGCCCAAGAAACACTCTTAACACTCAACACTCTACACACACGACACGGCACATGACAACTTCTAAGTCGACACACTTGTCGCCGTCGCCGTCGCTGTCGCCATTCGCAATTGCAACATGTTGCCGCAACATTCGTTTGCCTCTAAACTAGTTTACTTTGTTTTTTGTGTTATTTATTTATTTATTTTTTTTTTTACTAATTACAGAACAGAGCGATCAAGACAAGCCATAAATCGATTTGGTACTTTGAATATGAGTTTTGTACTCCACCAGCCCCCAAGGCTATTTGGCTTGGAAAAACTCCAAATATGCGCTGCTGGGCAGAGATTTAATATGTAAACATACAGAAAACAAAACAAAAAAAAAAAACTACCATCAATCTTTGATTAATGATGATCAGAAAACCTTTAAGCTATTCGAAAACATTTGTTAACTTTCGAAATTTACATGGATTAAAGCTAAATACTCGACCTAAAAATGCTTTACAATTTCTGTGCCAATTTATCAATTGATTTATTATATAGTTTATAGCTATAAAAAAAAGCTATAAAAGCTTGATTCTTCTATTATGGCAACATTAATTTCTAATCAAAACAGTATAAATGCTATAATAAAAATCTAATTTTAATGCACTTACAAATCTTATTAGAGCGAATACTCCTACCACACGAGTAATAATCGACTAAAAACAAATCATTTTTTGAGCACAGAAAAGCCTCATTACCCCACAGTAATGAGGCCAGGCAAACCGCAGCAACAAAATGAAATTACGTGCAAATTCCAATAGAGGATTCATAGGTAGCTCCACTCTTTTTTTCTCTTTTTTTTGGGGGGCGTTGAGCATCAATTTGAATGGGGCACGAGTTTGGAAGCTTGAAGACACATGATTATTCATCATTTGATTTGTAGTTTATTTCCAGCAATTTCCTGCGCTTTTTCCACTACGAACAAAAATGTTTTATGTTGTTGTTGTTTTTTTTTTTCCACAGATTTCACTTTTCATTGTTTTCCAAACTGACCACCAGTAATTTTATATGAAATTTGTGTGCAATTTATACGAAATGAGTTGAAAAGATTTCAATGTCAATGATTTAAAGCGTGGGGTTGGCTCAAAGTCTCTTTTTTTTTGGTTTTTTGGCCAGGCAGATTGCTTTGTTTAAGTGTTTCATATAATCGCATTCAGATTAGATTGTTGTAGCGAGCCAGGTAAACAGAGTTGAGATTTAAGTGAGATTTTGAATTGTATTTTTCAGCTGTTGGGTGTGCCACACGTAGGAAAAGTGTTTGGAAAACTTTTCTATTTTTTATGAAAATCACAAGTTGTCATAAATATTTTCGGAGATGCACAGAAAAGCTCAGGATTCCTGTTAATCTTCTGGTCAGTTTTCTTACTGGTTTACCTTGTGCTGTGTTGCTGCTTGGCAACTTAATGACGACTCTTTCTTCTACTCTTCCTTCTGAGTTGTATCTCTTTCTGTCTCTCTCTATCTCTCTCTATTCCTTTTTACACCCATCTTTATTTCTATCTCGTGTCTTTATTTTATCATTTGTTTTTATTGCCGTTGTACAAGTATTCGCTGCATTTATTTCCACTTACTTTTATGATTACGTTTGCATTTATTTAGCCCGCACTTTTCCCTCTTTCCTCGTTGCAGCTGGAAAAACTCGGGAAAATTCTGCAAATGAGTTTTATAATAAAAACGACGCGCGCAGCTGCCTTCTCAGCGCTAGCAGAAGAAGCAGAAGCTAAGTACTCATACTCATACTTCCTATTCAATGGCCCAAAGGGGTCGGCACGTGTTCCACACGCGGCTGTGAGGAAGCCTGAAGACTGGAAAAACTGTCAGCCAAATGAAAATGCGCGTTTGTCATTCTAGAAGACAGCAATCAAGCAGCAGCAGCAGCAGCAGCAGGGGGGAAGGGAACGGAAAATGGAAAAAGATGGCAGATGGAATCCTATGCGTTAATTGAATCTGCATATTTAGAATGTCTGGTAAGATCGTATAATGCAATGACTAATCAAAAATCTGATAGGTAACCTTATAAGTCTACTTCGAAAGGGAGAACTCAATTTAGCTGGCTGTCCTTTTCCTAGTAATTATGCTTTATTTTTTGAAGAGATTAAAAGCAAAATAAAGCTCTATTTAGTCATTTATAATAATAATAATATTTTGAGTTGATTGGAGGACAGTTCTTCTAGCAATATGATTACTCTATAAGGAAAAGACATTAGTCTTAGAGAGTCTTCTACTTTTAGGCTGTAAGCCTGAATTCGTCTCCTTTGAAAGCTCAACAGATCCCTAAGAAACCCAAACACTTTTATCTATTAATCCCAGCCAAGTTCTCATATATTTTTATCTATTAACCAATTAAAAGCAATTCAAGTCTCTTCATTCCCTTTTCGGCTATATTCTTTCTCTAGCGTAGATTTAATTAAGCAAAGAAAACAGAAAACATCTGTTGCTCATATCCGGAATTTGTTCATAGGTCATAAATCGCTCGGCCAGGGTAAAATGAGTCATAAAAACTTAAGCAAATTGAAGCCACATGCAAGCAGCAAAAGATGCAGATGCTGCCTGTTGGCTGCTTGAAGAACGTCCTTAAAACAAGTTTTAGCCCAAAAAACAAGTTTTAAAGTTTTTTAACGAAATCAATTCAGTTAGTGGACTTCAGTTGGTGGACAGAAGCCAGCCCCGCTCGTAGCACGAGTTTGAGAAGACTCAACTGAGAATCTTCCAACAAGAGCAGAAGAAAGAGCGAAAGACACAGAGAGAGAGAGAGAGAGAGAGAGAGAGAGAGAGAGAGAGAGAGAGAGAGAGAGAGAGAGAGAGAGAGGCAAAGAGAGAACTCAACGAACCACGCCGAAATTCAATAAGAAGCGGCGATAAACAGCAGCTGATAAAGTCGAAAAGGTAAAGGCCGAAAATTAGTGAAGAACCACAAGCCAAAAAGGGGAAATATTCGTAAGAAGCAGAAGAGCTAAAGGAAGCCCCAAAGAATGGGGTATGAGATTCGAATTCGTTGGGTTTTCTTTTGGGTTCAAGCTCCGAATTCTATTCAACAACTTGTGGCACGAGTGACAAGTCTACCGACTGTAGATTTAGTGCAGAATGACAGGCAGAGACACACTCATAACAATTACGATTTTCTATAGGGGCTGGGAAAGTATTTTTATCAGTGTATCACTGTGTGTGTGTGCGTGTGTGTGGGTCTATCTATGTGGGTGGGTGAAGGGCCAATAAAATAATCGATGAAACGCATTTCCAGGGGTTCAGGGTTCTATCAACACTCGTCTCACTTATTGAGGAATAGAAAAAAAAAAAAAAAACCCAGACAATCGTTTGATTAAAATTTGGAGAACTAAACCAACCACCAATAACTCTAACAACCATCAAACAATAAAAATAATACAGACATTTAACAAGAAAAGCAACGAATTTTGTATACTCTAAAAGATAGAGAAAGGAGCTGAAATATTACTGTGATCGTTAGCTGAAGGAGTCCATTAAAGAGAGTATTAATTTAATTGTAGTTTGTTATTTTATGGAATTAAGTCTATCATATATTTTAAATATATTATTTTAGGTCTTTTGTTAATACTAAATATAAAATTATTTAATTGTTTAATACTGCATATTCTATACACTTTCTATTATGGAATATCTTTAGATAAAATGGCTTTATCTGATCTTCCCTGGCTGAACCCGAGCCACACTGGCTAAAACAAATCTTTCATGTCTGACTTAGGGCTGAACCAGAGCTATTAGGCTGAACCCAATCTATATATATATAAGATAGTTGTATTGCATTGACAAATACTTTAATAAAAGTGTAATACTTGGCGGAAAGGGTATTATTAACCGCAGCAAACACCTTCACACAGCTGGCATGCAGGTTGGTACGTACGACCATCAAATTTAATTGCTGCGCTTTGTTGTGCCAATAGCAACAACAACAATAACAACAAATAACAACAACAATGAATTAAAGCAACCCTCGTATGGCAATTTTCGGTGTTTGCAACACGCAACCAAAAAGGAAAAAAGAAACGAAACGAAACGAAGCAAATGAAATGCGTCGTCATCATCATCATTATTATTATCGTCATAGTCATCATCCTAGGAGTAGTAGTCGGTCGGTCGTACTATATCTTTATCTGTATCTGTATCTGTATCTGTATCTGTTTCCGTATCTCTAGCTGTATCTGCAGCAGTCTTCTCAACATTTTATATCTGTATCTGTCACAGCTCTCGCCTCTTGCAGGCATTTTGTGAGCAGCTGCAGCAAGATTTCATTTGGGTTTTTTTTTTTTTGTTGTTTTTGTAGCACGCAAAAAAAGTTTTCAACACACACAGCAGGGGGGAGGGTAGAAACTTGGCTATAAAACGACATAGGATTGTGTCAATATGTGAAGAATATGTTGGGGTGTCCGTGCCCAAAAAGGATGTGCAACAGGATGTTGCAAATTTACTTAAAGCCGCCACCAAAGCAGATGTTTTGAGTGCAGGAAAATAAGAATTATTTTTGATTGTTGTTCGGGGTTGCGGCCTTAACACTGAACTCAAGGGTTAAGGTTTAAAGCCGCTTTTTATTTCATTCCATTTTTTTTTGTAGTGTCGCAAATTACGCAAAGCGTTTATCGAATTACCCCAAAGAAATCAATTATTGCAACAGATGTAAGGAAATCCAAACTGAAGTTTAACTTTTTAACAAGCCTATTGTTGTTTCTCTCTTAGCCTGTTGGCCAGTGATTAATGCGAGTACGTAATTCGAGAGGTTTCTTCATCATAATAATATAAGTTCCGACAACTGTTGGAATAATTTCCAGGCAGTTGTAGCAATTAGTTTCAACACTTAAATTCGCCTAAAAAAAAAAGAGAAGAAAAAAACCAACTGCCTTAAAGATTAAAGATATTGTCAGGCACAAAACTCTTCTCTTTTATGCCACTTAACCATCAATTGTCTAAGAAAATTCCACTTTAAAATGAACATGAAAAGAACTATAAATTAACTGCCTTGCTGCTCTGCTGCTGTTTCCTTTGCGCTGTCAGAAGCAACAAAAAATATAAAATAAAAACACAATTTGGTTTGCCTAAATTGCCGGCTTGCTTTAAATATACGAAACATATTCAGCTACACAGTGAAAAAAAATGTTATGACATAGTTTGAAATGCGTTTCGAATATGCCAACATCGCTTTTATACCCTGACAGAGGGTAGAACAACTTTCACACGAAATTTGCTGCAGATGCCTCTCTACGACTTCAATAGGGGATATAGAATATTGATCAGTCGATATATACCTTTGTCTAGTGCTTTCCTGAGCTTTAAAGTTAGATAAAAGAACTTTGGTAGGAAGCCTTCAAGCACAGACAACGCAATCTGCCGGATCGAAGCACTATATCTTATAGCAGAGATAAAAGGGAACAAGCTGCTTAGAAAGAAAGTTGTATGGGATACTTTGCTAAAGGTATTCAAATACAGCCTAAAAGATGTGGGAAAGTCTTTTCCTGAAAATCGCATTACTATATCTAATAGGAAAAATCAGTCAAAATAGACGAATTCAACAGGATTTTCCAAATTCTAGTTTCTGCCTGTCTAAAAGGGTATGCGATCTTCGGAGACAGCCTTTTCTTGCTGATTCAATTTCAATACACTACGCGAACTTTTAACTGACTTATTTAATTGACAAGTAAACGCAAAACTGAATAATTAATATTTTCTATTTTTCTCTCTGTGTAAATATGTATATTTTCGGACTGTGCCTTGTGCGCTTTTTGTCACTTTTATAATTAAAAAGAAGAATGAAAAGAAAAAGCGCACACATTGCTAAGATACATATATATACGTATCTAGATATAGAACACTCATGAGTCGAGTTATTAGCAACTAAAAGATATATACAAATATATATATATATATAGTAAAATATATATAAGCGACAAACTGGGCAAAAAACACATGCAAAAAATGTGCTAAATTGGCAAAAGGGAATGAATAAGAGAAATAAAACATTAAAAAAAAATATAATTAATAAAGTCATAAAAGACAAACGGACAGACAGAGCGACAGAGCGACAGAGAGAGAGAGAGAGAGAGAGAGAGAGAGAGGGAGGGAGAGGGAGACATACCAAATAGTGTGTAGAGAAGATTTGCCTTAATGTCGCTTAAATCCAATTCTCGAGTTGCGTTCGAGATGCAAACAAAAACAAAGGAAAAGTATCCACAAGATTCACAAACCGCGTGCGCAGGCGACAAACACACACACAAACAACAACAACAACAAAAAAATATTAAAGAAAAAGGAAGCTGAAGCTGAAGCTGAAGATGATGCAGCAAAGAGGCCGATGATGAAGAGAGCAGCAGCAAGAAGAGGAAGTGCCCAACAGGCAGTAAATCAGAGCAAAGAGCAGACGCTTTGATTCAACAGCAGCAACAACAACAAACACTTTTGGCTCAGTGTGGCGTATATATATACATATATATATATATATATATAACTCAAGTATATGGATGGTCCTGTCCTGTTGTATATTAAATTTTTCGGTATGTTTTTCGTACACTTTTGCGGCTGCTTCGTCGCAAAGGCAGGCAAAGTAGGTAGTTTACCTTTTTGTTTTCGTTTTTCCTGTTTTATTTTGTTTTATTTTGTATTTTTGTGTTTTGCGCACGCACACAACACCAGCACCGCAATGACACACAGATACGCACACACATATGTGTGTAAGTGTGTGAGAAGATACAGCTGCAAGCAGCGAGCTCACAGATACACGATACACGTACTGGTTTGGTTCGGTTCGGTTCTGAACAGAACGAAGTTGGGGTAAAAGAACAAACACACAAACACAGACACAAACCGAGAAATTTGCCGCCTGAACTTCTCTTTCCGATGATATTTATGCACTTTTATACAGTTCTGTGTATTTGTATCTGTGTATCGAAGTATCTATGTGTGTGTGTGTGTGTTTAATGTTTCTAGGGAATTTTTATGCTGGCGGTTCTTATTCAGCTTGTGTGAAGCTTCACTTATTTCAGCAGTTTTAATATAAATTTTTCTATCTACAAAATGCCGGTAAATGCTTTAGTTTTCACATATAAATTTTCCTTTTTTTTTTTAATTTTTAATTAATTAACACGTGTTTTTTTTTTTTATGTACCGTTTTTATTTTGATATTGCAGTTGGAGCAAAAAATACTAAACAAAAAAAAAATGCGGCAAACGCGCGCGCGCTTTGGCGTTGCTTTTTATTTATTTCAGACATTCAGTTCGTCCGTTGCGACGTTTGCATTTGAGTAGCGCTCGCGTGTTACTGAGGCGAACGCTCACTGCGCAGATACATTTTGCTTGTTTCGTTTATCTGCTGCGCGCTCGCGTATCCGTCAGATACACAAGCAAACAAACGCACACACACACACACACACACACACACACACTACCAGAGGCATACACTGTACAGATGCTCAGACACAAGTCGCCCAAGTCAAACATGTTCGAAACGAACCAGCAAATGTTGCACAGCAACATGTAGCTTAGCAACATTTGTTGTTTCAGGCATACTGCGCGTCGAGTAGTCGCCGTTTCCCCAAGGGCTATTCCTTCACATAAGGAAGTTTAGCCGTTAATTGTCCGTTACAATGTATCTTTGTATCTACAACTGTGTGTGGGTGTTAAATTTGTGCGCCTGGAATTTCGCGTATTAACATTTGTATAGGAAATGCCTTGGCAAATAGAAAAAAAAAGAATAGAACATTCTCATGACTGCATCGGCAGATCTTTGGCATAAGGTCTTTGACACTCACAAGGTGTTAAGTCGGCAACATGTTGAGAATGTAACGACTGGAAGTCAGCTCGACTTGAATATACCCCGTAAAGCGTGCTTATCAACTGTGGGCTCCCATTCTGCTACCTGTTACATACGCTTTCACAAAACTATTATACTCTTTTTAAGCCTTTTTGAAAGAGTAGAGCTGCAATTAACATAGCCATAAGGCAAAATTAACGCTTGATTGATGTATACAAAGCCGAGAAAGACTGAATTAGCTCTACCGCATAACAAGATACATTGTGAATCTGTGTAATTATTCAGAGCAAACAAATATATACCCTATATTCTAGGTTAAGGATAAGGGTTAAGAAAAGAAGCCATTTTTAGCATAGATTTTTCTAATTTTAAGGCTGGAGCACTCTAGACTATGGGAAGAAAATACCAGTATATTTAATTGTTGCAATATCAAAAGAAAACATTTTCCTTAGCAACTTTTCTGCATTTCATAATTTTAAAAAAGTTTAGCTACTTTTGGCAAAAGTTTCGTAGTTTCCTTTTGCCTTCAAGATACCCAAAATTTCTCGAAAATAGCCCAAACTTATCATCAATTGTAGTTTTAGCCTTCAAGCCACATCAATCAAAACCGCATTCAATCTAATATCTGTCGTTATCTTTCTCCTCTGTCTCTTTTGCATAATTCATACACCTTCAATGCATTTTACTAATGATCTTTTAATGCCAAACTCTCATATTATCTTTGCAAATTAATCACATTAACAAAAGAAATCCACATGAACATAATAATAATAATAAAATGGAAAAAAAAAACTAGCAAGATAAAGCTATTTTCGGTGGGCCGAAGACTGGATACACTTTCGGACTCTACATATGTTTATACTGGTATATATAGTTGTATGATATAGTTAAACGATCTTCTTAATTTTTGATAAACATTTAGATCTATTTTCTAAGTGTCCCCAGGAGATCTTAACAAATCGATTAGGGTCGATTCCTGCTTTCTAGAGCAGCTATATTATATAGTTGTTTGATACTGGATCTCCCTATTCGTCTAATCTTTCTGATCAATAACACTAGCTCTACTTTATGGGCTCCTGAGTACCTCCTTTGCCAATTTCTAGACATGGTCACTGTACCCGCAGCAAGGGTATAAATGAAATAAACTAATGCCAGCTGGCCGCCAAGTTAGTTATGCAAGGGCCGGGCCAAATATTGTTTCAGTTTTGTTATTTTTTTTTTGATTAATTTTCACGAATTTACTATACTATTAGAGTGAAATAAAAAATAAATTGGAACCTTAAAAATTCAGACTAGCTGCGGGCGGTGACAGCAACGCAACACAACAGAAGACAATCTCTCAAAGCAAAAAAAAAATATATATATATATTTTATATATATTATAAGATTTGACAAATGATCGGTAGGAATACCCCGCACAGTCGCAATCGAGAACGGGTCACAGCAGCTGTCAAAATAACAGCAGAAGATACTTATCAACGGGGCCCCGTCGAACAGAAACCGTGTAGAACCCTGCCCCCTTCCCCCCCCAGAAAGTAGCCCCAAAAGCTGATCAAAATTTATGTAAATTTCATAATAAGCCCAATTATTTATATTGTAAAACATTGCACAAAATTTGATAGGCATATTGAAAGCTTTAAGTTTCCAGACCCGAAAAACACACATTAATTTATTCAAAAACCGAACAAAAAAAATGCGTAAAATTGCTTCGATCAAAAAAAAAAAAAAGAAAGAAAGAAAAGGTTTATGGCAAATTTGCCGCCATAAAGTCAAGTCTTGTTGATTCGAAACAAAAAAGGGAAAACTCATAAAACTTTGATGAATTTTGGGGCATTTGTCAAAGATGTGAGACAAATTGTTTTCAGCGTTAAGCAGAGATCGCTTTGGTTTGCTTTGGTTTCGTCTTGGGGAGACGCTGGGAAGGGCTTTTGTGATGGCAAACTGGAAAACTATCGAAACAAAGAGGTAAAGTTTTGAAATGAACTTGAAATGAAAAAATTCCTATAGCCTACTTTTTGAAGTAGCTCTTTTCTCCTATATCTGAGTTCCATCCTCAAATTTTCTTTCTCTTTTTTGGAAACAGTACAGCCTTTTTCATTTCATGTAGTCTTATTGAACCCTACAACTGCTTATAAATATTCTGAATTAAAAAAGTAGTTATTCTGGATATTTTATTAGAACTCCGAGGCTTGAATATCGGACAAACTTGTGCCTTAATCTCATCCCAGATCCTACAAAATTGATCGATAATCTCTATAGAACTCTTTCTCCTCTCACACTGAAAGTCTACTCCGGGAAAACAGCAACTATCGATGATTCTAGTATCTATTTCTCTGGCAGCACTTCTTTCGCTCGGAATCGGAGATTTTTCAGAATTCTTTTGCTTTCTTGTCTTTAATTTTTTCCTTGTTTCTTTCTGTTTTTGCTTTCCTCATTGCTCTCTGCTCTATTCTATATATTCAATTCCTAATCTGATTTTTTCTGGTTTAAGCTTAAATTTTAGATGTGAAATTACATTTTAGATTTCAAGTAAATCAATTCGAAATTTTTGTATTCTTTCTTTTCTAGCTAAGCAATTTTTTCTGCTTCTCTTTTCGATAGTTTTCTTTCGTCGAGTGCCATCGCCAAGACTGAAGGGTTTTGCATCATATTATTGACATCATCCCGGCAGTTCATGGCTGACTCTGCCCCGTTAACCCCTAGACCCCGCGCCGCCCCCTCCATTTCTGCCATAATCCATCCGCTCTACAGATGTTGCCTGATTTATGATCGTGCTACTTACGTGGCAATAAAAATTCCGAGTAAACCGTATGATCAGCTGTGGGTAAAAGTTGATAATTTTTTTGGTTGTTTTCGTTTTTGCTTACCTGAAAATAAACAGAGAGAAAAAACCATAAAATTAACACACAAAATAATAGTTGAGAAAAAGATTTTTTGTGTAACGAAATTTTAAATGCTACGCAAAAAACAAAAACAAAAAAAAAAGGAAAGAAAAATGCGTTCGAAATATGCGTTAAAACTGTGCGCGCTGTGGGGGAATTTGTTGCCTGATTTGCTGATCTAATCTTTTTGGGTCATTTGATTTATTTATTGGCTATACGAGAGTGTATATCTATTTTTGTTGGTTAATACGTCATCACAGCGGGCAGCAGCTGAGCTGCAAACTGCAGTTAATTAGCTCAACTAAAGAGCGGTTTTTAGCCAAAAAGAAAAAAGAGGAAAAACAAAACAGCCAAAACTCTTTCGACTTTATTTGCATATTATCTGCTGCCGCTGCTGCTGCTGCTGCTGCTGCTGCTGCTGCTGCTGCTGCTGCTGCGGCGGGAGAGTTTGAGTTTGAGCTACTTTCGTGCTCGAATGTCGCTTGGCCTTTTGCGTACAATTTATGCATTGTTTGCAGAACTGTTTGCTTTGCTTTGCTCTTTGTTGTTGGCCAACAACAACAACAGCAACAGCAGCAGCAACAACAACTTGCAACAACAGCAACTGGCAAGTGAGCCGTGACGGCAGCTACTAGAAGCAGCTCAAAAGCAAACTCATTTTCCTCGGCCAAAGCAAAAGCAGAAGCAGAAGCTTTCACAAATCGCAAACAGACGGAGACGACGGCGACGACGACGTGGAAAAACAGTTAAAAGTTGCGAGTTCATTGTGGCATGCACCGACCAAAGCGGCAGCCAACGTTTATCTACTAAAGCCCCCCCCCCCCCTTCAATTCGCCCTCCCCACCCCCCACACACCGCTCCACCTCACTCAGCACTCTATCGCTTTGACTGGCGCGTTCTACTGAACTGCCGCCTGAACTTTGCGTTTGTTATGAGTTTTTTTTTTTTTTTTTAGCCAAGTTCAGCTCCGTTTTAGTTCAGTTTGTAGCAGCTTCTTTATAAACAGAAAACAGTTAGAATAATGGTGATTGATAAATATTGTCTATGCACGATTTTCAGCGTTTAATTGAAGTTTGAAGCGCAAGGTCTTCCAATTTCAAATCCCGTTCTCTGCAACAGTTTCTTGCTGTAAAAATTCAACACAATGTTTTCTCACTGCCTGTTTCCTTTCTACGCCCACATTCTACAGCAATCTACAAAGATTCAAAGCTATTCAGTAGTTGGATTCTTTGTCTAATTGCGAGGCATTTTATGGCTGTGACATATATAAAAATAAAACCAAGCGATAGGCAATTTTCGCCGATTATTTTATCGATCTTTCGAATATCGAGGGAACGGCAAAGAGATGCAGAAAAACCCTTTAAAGCTTATGAAAATATAGAAAACTTCAAGTGAAACTAAAGCCAAGAATAAATCTATTTCAAGCCAAGTTCGAAGCTACAACTATTCATAAAAATTGATGTATCGATGAAGAAATACACCGATACATCACAAAGCCTCATTTTCTTCAATATTCTATGTATAAATCGATGGTTTATTTGACATTTACATCACTAATTTATGGCATATTTTAAGAGACATGCCAGCCAGAGTTTGCTTATAAAGTTAGTAGCTTCTTCTGCTGCCAGTTCACTTTCCAAGGCTTTATTTTTATTTCTCAGTTCGTTGCGCCAGTTTTCGATTCTTGGCTTTCTTTTGCTGCCGCTGCTGCTGCTGCTGCGGCTGGCCTGTCTCCACACAATAACTTTAATTTTCCATTTTCCACTCACATGATGTATATAGAAAAGTGAATTGCCTGCAGTAAAAACTAAATGTAAAAAAAAAAAAAAAACAGATAAATAAATAAACAGATCTGCTAACTTTCAAATTCTCTACACAATTCTCTGTCTCTCTGCTCTCTGCTGTTCTCCTTCTGTGAAAGATGCGACAAATGATAACAGCGAAATGCGTTGCACTGTCGTAAAGTTTTCCATTTCAAGGCATCAGTTTAGCAGTGGCCTATGTACAACAATTTTCCGCATTTTCCTGTGCGATCTCGTGTGGATTCTGCTGCAGCAGAGGCAGCAGCAGCAGCCACAGGAGCAGAACAGTCAACAGATAAAACATGAACACAAAATGCCAAAAGCAATGAAAAGAAGGAAGTGAAGGAGGCAGCAACAGCAACTGCAGCAGCAGCAGCTGCCGGGAGGAGGACGCGATCTTGCCAATTGCTGTCTCTTCTTGGCTCACAGCCAACTCTTTGGCCAATGCAATAAAAATAATAATCAAACCGCAGCCGTGTTGCGTGGTTGGAAAGTTATGGCCATAGCCGAGCCATAGCCAAGCCGATAGATGAAAGGCAACCAGAATCGAATGTTTATAAACTTGGCTATAAGAACATAACAACAAGCAGCACGCAGCTAGGCTCCAGCCCGATTGTAATTTGATAATGAGAATGCTCTTGCATAATATCTGGAGCAAAAGTCCAAGCTGAATATAATTCTGCACGGCGAACAGAACGGCACAGCCAAAAGAAATTGTAGCCCAACCAAGCCATAAAGTGTGAAATTACATTTAACATTTTAATGGTACAGTTAACGTCGTAATTGCCCCAATAAAGCCAAGTCAATAGAGCCAAGGCCTTCTGCATTTGGATACTCCATATCATATCATAAATTCAAATGTGAAGTTCAACTGGAACTTCAATGTGATGGAGAATTAAATTTGGGTATAGCTTTGGTATACTCCTTTTACTGAATTTAATATTCATTTCTAATTTTCAGTTAATTAATTCGATTAAGGCTATATTCCACAGAGAACCTCATGAACCTAGCTCAAAAACTGAGGGACTGAGAGAGATCCTGATCTATAATCTATATACTTTATGGAGTCGGAGACAAAGATTGAAGAACTATGAAAAGGAAAACTGAACGAGAAAGAAGTTGTGGGAGTCTCTATGCTTGGGGATAACCCACTAATAAATATTACATCAAAATTCCTCACACTACTGCTGTATTCTTGCAATAAACCTCACCTCCTAACTAGACCATACAGCCTTATATATTGCCTCAGTAAACAGCCTAAAAAAAAATGCGTTCCCATAGCTGAACCACAATTCGTATTGCATATTTAATGAACTTTTGAACCACAAATGATTTACAAGAGATCTTGAGATCTTAGACAGAGATCTCAATGAGATTGCTTTAAACGCTGGCATGATCTGCAGCGAGTGCTTTTTTTTTTTTCTTTTTTGTGTTTTTTTGTTACATGCCAAATTGATTTCAATCACTGAACAATAAACAATTTTTCATAGAATTTTCGCACTTCAATGCATTTGCAGAGTCTATTGCTGGCTGGCTGGCTGTCTGTCTGTCTGACTGTCTGTTGCTGACCCAGTGCTCCACAAAGCGGTTAATCCCATGGACTGACTGACTGACTGACTGGCTGGCCAATCTCCGAGAGCAACGAGAACCACAACAACACCAACAAAGTGGCAAACAAAACGCCAATCTGGAACAATATGAAAATAGCAAATCACTCGACGCCTGCGAAACAATTTCTGCAGCTGACAATGAGTCGGGAGAAACTTACATTAAGTAAGTGTAAAAAGGTGGGGTACAAAAGGGGGGGGGGGCAAAGAAAAAAGGGTATGAAGTTGCGACAGCTGCGCCTGCGTAAGCTTCTAATGGACCCTGGCAACGCCCACAGTCGCCGTGCCATGGCGATGATTTATGAGCAGCTCCTCCAGTTGGAAGTGAAAATTTCCAGTACCTACTGAAATGTGGCAAATGAGAGTTATACACTCAGACAGTCAGACAGACAGACAATCAGGGAGTTAGCAAGTCAGCCAAGCCAGAATGTTGGCCAAAATAAAGCCAAAGAAGCGGCGTATCCGGGGCAGAAGATTAATCGCAGCGCTTTGAAGTTTAGCGTGTTACAAAGCTCTCAACAAAGAGCCGACAAGCTGAGCTGAGTGTTAATGAAGCTGACAATGATGAGCTTCTTCTCGCTTCTCCTCTCTCCTCTCACATACCAACACTCAACAGTCAACAGTCAACAGCCAACAGCCAGCCACCCACGCACTTTTGCGCCACACAACAAACCACTCAACTTGCAGCTGTGCAACTCTCGCCAGCCAGCCAGCCAGCCGACCGCCCACCCACTCCGAAAGAAATCACAAAAACTATCTCTCTCTCTTCGACTCTTGTAATATTTCTGCTGAAGAATACATTACACGCCACTCGTACGCATTAAATAACCGAGACAATATCTCTTCTTCTCTCTCTGGAGAGGTCTCTTCACAACTTGAACTTGTTGCTTGCTTTTTGGGGAGGGGGGGGAGGTTATGATCTTCAGAGAGATCGATTACATAGTCTTCCACGCGGCAAGTGAAATGATAAATGTATCTCAACTTGATTCAAGTGCTGAGATAACAAAAGTTTAACATTTAATATGAATATCATGATATTTGCTTTGCCAAACGCTACAAAAGGCAAATGTCATGATTCGTGTTGCAGATTTCAGTTAAATCTGCATTTATTATTGATCATTGTTTGGAGTTGAAAAAAACTTGGTTAAATATGTAATAAAATGGATTTATTTATTATAATAACTGGGCGATTTTGAATACAAAAGCCTGTAATTCATTAGCTTAGCCTCAAGCAGTCAAAGCATTGAATACCCTGTAAAAATATAGCTAGTTCGAATTGTACGAGATCCCAAGTAGTATAAAAACTAAGAACGTCTCAAGTCAAGAAAATTTCATATAGTTTTTCAGCTTTCTGGCTATCAATACTATCTCCCAGACAGAAAGATACTAGATACTCGTATTACTCATTGCACTATTGACGTCAACTTGCAGGCCTTCACTTCCTCTTCACTTTATCGCACAGTTTTTGATAAAAGAAATCTGTCGAAAAGCCTATGATATTAAAAATATTCAAGATATATAAATGATACAATCAAGAAACTACTGATACCACTCAAAAATAAATCTCCATAAGCTGAGTTCTGGGCAAGAAGCCGCAAGAAGACTGATTTTCAGATAAGTTAACTGCTTTGTTTATAAATAAATATGTGCCAAGTTGTCTAAAAAGGTTGCTTGCCTGGCAAATTAATAGTAGGTCAGGTTAGGTTCAGGTCAAGACCTGGACCTAGTGTCACCCATTATGCATGGAACCTATTCTCCAGGATCTTGATCAAAATGGGATCCACTTCGAATCCTTTATTACTTTGGCTATACGGAAAAAGAAAGCGGAGCTTTTGGAAACTATAGTCGTCTACAGAAGAGATATTCTACAGTTTCTATATCTTCTTCTATACAGAAGAATCCAGCTGCTCCTGGAGGCCAACTAGCCAGTGTCCCTTAAGGCTTAGTCTATATATATTCCTGACCAATAACAGACTTTTTAAAGCTTGTTTCTTTTTAGCTTTATTCTGCTTATTCCTTGTTAATAACAAGCTATAACTGAAGGCAGTGACCCCTGTTATGTAAGCTGTCGACTAACATTAGCTGAACCCAGCGCCAGCACCACAGCCACTGCAACCACCGCACCACCCACAATGAAGTAAACATAACTTTGCTTAGATTTCACACCAAGAAGCCGCACAGAAAGCCGCTTTTGTCGCCGTTTGTTTTAGTGCAACAACTTTTACCACAAATCGGATTTCCTGCTACAATTTGTGGTCAGAGCGGAGTCTCCGCACGCGCTTCACTACCAACTGCCAACAGGCAGCAGGCAACAGCTGGCTCCTGGTTTCGCCAAACAGAGAGACAGCAAAGTAGATCACACAATAGCCGTAGCTTTAGCTGCAGCAATAGGAGCAGCAGCAGCAGCAGCAGCAGCAGCAGCAACAGTTGCTGCAACATAGAAAAAGTAGCATAGCAGGAAGAATCATCACAGAGATCAAAACAAATCAAATCAAAGACAAATGCCACAAATATTTCCCAAGGAAATGCAACAGATTCTTTTTGTATTTTCCAAGAAGCAAGCAAGCAAAGGAAACGCGTTGCGATGCGATGCGATGCGATCCGGCGATGCGACAAGTTTTCCCTTATTTGATGATGCCAGGTTTGACAACCAGTTCAGGAGAGTAACGAGAATAGAGTTTGTTTCTCCTCCTATTTTTTTTTTTTTGTTCGTTGTGTTTTAGAAAAAACAATCACGAAACAAGACAAAACTTTAATAGAGAAGAGTCGTCAGAAAGAAGAACAAGAACTGAGCAGAGCTAGGCGCGCGTTTGGGTGCGGAAAACTTGTTTTTCCCTATGCCAAAATTGCAAACGCCATCCATAAGAAGCTGGCAAGGGCCCAGCTAATTGCGCAGGCGCGCCTCCAACAACAAGCCCAATGAATGCATACCCCCATACCCCCCCCTCACCCTGCGACGAGGCAAGAAAAGAGCTAAAAAGATATATCTCATCATAGCTACCCATTGAATATTCATAGTCATAACGAGCTGTGCGAGAGGAGCCTAGAGTAGTTATTTTTTAGCTTGTAGATTTAATTTGCCTCGCCATGTTCACACGTCGTGATGCAGCTGACCCACTGGCTCCCCCTCCCGCTTCCCGCTCCCCGCTCCTTTCGTCTTCGCGTCTGCCAGGCCAACTAACTCTAACTGCTCATTTTGCCTGGTTATTTTAATTAACCCAAAAACAATTTAAACAAGTGTGCAAAAAAAAAAAAAAAAGTGGTAAGAAAAAATGGGGTGACAACATAGGAAATGTCTAAATACAAACGAAGATTATGTTGCCAAATGGGCATAAATCAGTGGACGGCCCGAGCGGAGTGAGGCTAATGAATGTGTATCTGGCAGATACATCTCTTCTCTGCACAGCGGCCAACGACAAATAGACTTATAAAGTTGCTGGCCAAAAAGCTAACGCCAAATGGAAGAGGCAATAAAAAGCGTTAACAAGCAAACAACCAACAACAACCGAAAACACCAACAACCAAAACAACAACAACAATTGGCAACGTCAGACAATAAAATACACTTAAGCTTAGGAAAATGTGTGCATACACTGAGAGAAAAAACATTGAGGAAAACTAAATATTTCAATTATTTCATAAACTTTAAAATTATATTAAAAATTTGGCTGTTTTGCTTCTCGATTCAAGAATAATTTGGTGCAATTTTTAATTTATTTTTATTTTTCAACTTTTTTTCTTTCAGTGCACAACTGGGAAGAGAGCGGGCTGCAACTGGAGGCATTTAGGCAGACCGCTTAAATTGTTGTTAACAATTCTGGGACCAAGCAAAAACACATAAATTTCTTTTGAGCCAACAGAGAGCCAGAGAAAGAGATACAGATACAAAGCCAGATAGACAGAACGAATGTCTGCTAATTTGGGTCAACTTAGCCAAGGTAAAAAACAAGAGAGAAAAAAAGTGAGGAAGTGTCTGGCTGATCCATGCGAATTTACATTGTATTTGGGGGCCGCCTCAACTATTCCCGGTTTCAAGTGTTGACTGCATTAATCAATTTCCAACTCTTGTTTTAACAGCTTGGCCAAATGGTTTTTCATGTGCCTGCCACAGCCGACAAAGCTTTTCCATGTGGAATGCATTCGCAATCGCATTTTGCTGTTTATCATTTTTCTATTACCGATATCTGTTTTGAATAACCATATTTTTCATTCATTTTTTTCTTTTCTGCTATATAAAAAGGCTAATTTCTGAGGCCAATGGCAGCAGTCACAAGTGAAAAACCCACCAGGCAACTACCAGGCTAAATCTGGCCAGAATGTGCAACATCTTTCGCTTGGTAAGAGAGGAAACTATTCCTTCTATTATCTATTATCTATATTCAATTATATCCTTTTAAACGGCAGCTCTTGGCAGTATTTGCTATGATCGCCATGGCTTTCGCAGCGAACGACATTTTGAATACGGCAACAAAAATATTAGCCCTACGCCCCCCGCAGGCCAAGTCTGTAGCTCCCATAAATCAAAGGGTTTCAAAGCCTACAAAAACGCCTCTGCAAGCCATTTTTGGTTAATAATCTATCAAAATTTCCTCAATTCCTATTGACATGCATAAAGGATAGAGTATTTATCCATTCCATATTATATTATATCTACCTATTTTATATTATTATCATAAAACAATAAAATTCAGCAAAGAAAAGACAGAAAATTCATCTAGTGAAGCATCTAAGAGATACCCTCTGAACTAATGGTATCTTCCTAAAAATTCCTGTTTTAGGATACCTCTTAATTCCCTTTTTAAAACAGATTCGAGTATAAAATCTGTTTCCAAATTTTTGCTAATGCAATTCCGTTCCAGAAAATGCCAAAGTTTTGATAGCCAGCAACAGATGTTTTACGTAACTCTATAAAAAATCCATTAGTCAAGCTGTGACCTTTCATTTATTTCAATTTCAATAAAAAAATACTCTCTTTTTGAACCATACTGAAACAGATTTAGGAATTATCCTAGCCGCGATAGATAATGTAACGAGGGTATTGATAATAGACGGGATATGGATACGGCAAGGCATATGGGGGACGAGGTGGATAGGGTGGATGGGGATATGGATATGGTGCAGGTCCTTGATTTGGAGGAGCGCCATTTGGTGGTGGGCCATTTGGAGGATAGGGTGGATAGGGATATGGTCCTGGTCCTTGATGTGGAGGACTGCCATTGGGCGGATAGGGTGGATAGGGATATGGTCCTGGTCCTTGATGTGGAGGACTGCCATTGGGAGGATAGGGTGGATAGGGTGGATAGGGATATGGTCCTGGTCCTTGATTTGGAGGACTGCCATTGGGAGGATAGGGTGGATAGGGATATGGTCCTGGTCCATGATTTGGAGGATAGGTTGGACGGAATCCGCCACCGCCAGGTTGCTCACCACCAGATTGGCCAGCGCTACATGGAGGGACGAAAATGCCACTAAAACCACCCCCGCTACATGGGCTTCCACCGCCACATGGGCTTCCAACAATTATGCCACCACCTCCGCCACCACAAGGACTGCCGAGAATCCCAGTAATAGGATTGCTGCATGGACTCCTAGGCTGAATTTGAGGCACGTCAACGTTTAAATGTGTCTCAATGACAGTTTTGAGTCCCTCATTCTTCTCGGGCGAATCGGATGAAAGGGAAGTAGTAACAGCCGCCAGGGCACAAAGGACAACAACCTGCAGTTGAAAAAGAATTTCAATCTTCATCTATTTCAGATTTTATTCTCAACAACGCAGCGCTACTCACAAGACGTAACATGTTGAAGTTGGGTACTTAAAGAGAGAGAGAAAGAGAGTTATTACTTGCCGCAAGGTCCACGACAGACTGCCGCTTATATAGTAAGAGATCAGACATATTATACCATGCCAGGGCAAAATGATGAAAAAGACACGTAAGTCAGTGTTCTAGTAGGGAGGTGACGACTAAAATATACCTAAACCAAGGATTAAAACGACCTATAGAAATCAATACTGCCAGACTAAATGCTACCTTAACTGGCTAAGACGAAGAGGAGAAAATGTTTGTGTGGAAAAGTCTTTCATATGGCTCTCAGGCTCTTATGGACAGAAGCAGGAGGAATTCCCTTCTTTTTATCAGCATCTTTAAAAAAGAATCAATTTTATCAGCGCATCAAACTCCGAGTACTTTCTCTAAAGCTTCGAATAAAACTGGAAAAAAAGGAATCATATTCACCCAAAAAGATCTAACTAGATCTGAGTTCTTATAAAAAAACTTCCAAACGATTAGGACTAAAAATACCAAGGAATTTTAGATTCCATATTTGCTTAGAAACCTTTTTTCCTACATTTCATTTTTTTTATTGAGTTCATGACAGTTCAAGTTTCACAAAATATAACCTAACCGACGTACGGAGGAGGAGGAGGGGGCGGGTAAGGCGGATAATAGGGGTTATAGGGGTTATAGGGATTATAGATCGGATGAGCAACGGGTTGTTGAACGATTATAATATCACGTCCAAATAGGGGAGCAGCCACTGCGTATGCGACCAGAGCCAAGATAGCGAAGAGCTGCAGTTAAAAGAGGATTTACTTTTTCATCTATATATATAGATATATATATATATAAATCTGTTATATAAACATATAATCACATATCTATATATATAACAGATTCCTAGCAGCCTACTTACAATTCGGAACATATTGAAGTTGTTGCTGGGAGTAAAGTCGACGATAAACTGTTTTCTGTTAAAGCAGAAGAGCAGCTTTTATACCAAGCCAAAAGAAAATTATAGAAAAAAAAACACCCGAGTATTCAGTTCTTGACTAAAATATACCCAAACCGTAGTTAAAAAAAGGGCATAAAAAAGAAATAAATTTCAAACAGAAGAATAACTTTTCGATTTGCCGAACTCCTCGAGTACTGTGATCACAGCAAAAATTATTATAAGCTGCAGTTAAGAAAAGGACTAAAATTGATTTGGAATATTCCAGATTTTAAACTCAGCACTTTCTTTCGAGGCGTAACATATTGAAATTATAGTTCCACTTGAAAAATTAAGCAATTTATCATACTTAATGTAATATCAACACTTGAGTGTTGATAATACAGCGAATTATATCAAGTTATAGCAGAATTATCCACAAAATATGTAAGACTTTTCTAGTCTGACTTGAACGACCAGAAGATACCCTTTACTAGAGGTTAAAAGAGGCATACTTTAAGGATATTCGCGACTGTATTTGATACTGACAACTATTTAACATGCCCTTTATCTCGGTCGGTTTTAAAGGGTATATGGAATAGATGGTTAGATTACAGACTAAAGTTCACCAAGTCTTTTAAAAGTTATATAAAAAGAAAAGCTTTAGAATATTTAATAGACAGAAGAGAAGTTATCAGCGACATTCAAAAACTTGAGAATCTTTGAAACTGAAAGATTCTTTAGATAACTTTCACAGGTCTTCAATGAATTTTTCATAATTATAAATATTTTTAGAGTTGAATAAATTTAGTTTATTCATTTTAAAACAGCTTCATAAATACTCTAGCCATGATAGACATGGGCGTGGCCGTAGTGGGTTGCGGGAACAGCATAGGTCTTAACGACTGGCACATAGCTCCTATGGTAAACTGGAGCCACGGCAATTGTCTTGACGACGGGCACCGCCGGCACCGCTGGCGCCACAGCGATTGTTTTCACCACTGGAGCCACTGCGATGGTTTTTACCACTGGAGCCACAGCAACGGTTTTCACCACAGGCACCACTGGAGCTACCACCACATGATGCTTGACAGCAACGACGGGTGTGGAGATCACCACATGACGCTGCTCCACAAACCCGGGTGCTGCTGCGGCAACACTGAGCAGAGCAAGGAAGGCGACAAACTACAGTTTAAAAATGGAATTCAGAATGATCAGAAAATATGCAGTAATATCCCAGAATAGTTCTCTACTTACGAATCGGAACATATTTGTGGATTTTTGGGATTGGATTTCGATGGTTTTGCTACTCTGCTCTGAAGTCGACGAGTGACTGTTGCTGTCGGAGTCAGAGTTCAGCCTTGTTATATACCAAATTATTGGACAAAACCAAACGGAAATTGACACAACATAAAACCGAACTTGGTTATAACTCTTAGGCCTGCCTCAGGCCAACACGTTCTACCAAACGTTGGGCAATTAGTCAGTAATTGATTCATTAGCCAAAATCCTATATATATATTTGAGTTATATTTATATATGAATAGGTGTTAAAATGATAAATGGATGCACATCTATCTCTCAGATATAAATAGAAGCTGGGGTTCTATGCGTAAAGGAACGATGCGATAGCTGAACACCAAAAAAACGTGTCAAATAATGACACAAATATGAGCTACCAATTGAGTTGAGAGATGGATGGAAAAGATGAATTACAATGGGAATAAATAAATCATAAATTATTCAAATAATAATCAGTGTTTGATTGGGTAGAAAATACAGAGGAGTTCAGTGGTAATTAGCGAATATTTCATTAATCTACTAGAGAATTATAATACAATAACAAAGCACAAAGCAAAGCCTGTCGCCGAAGCTTATATACCCTAACAGACAGCAATATCATATGAAAATTGTTGATAAATTGATTTATTTTGACCTATTGTTCCTATGGCAGCTATATGATATAGTGGTCTGATCTTCATGATTTCTTTATTCTAAAGCAAACTTCAGATAGTCATACAATAATTTTTAGGCCCCTCTACAGAGGTATCAAAGTATACATTCATATTCCGCCTTCTGTTTTCGTATGAATTCCACTCAAAAAAAAAAAAAATGCTTTCGGAACTATCCATAAGTTCTCTCATTGATTAAGGAATTTATATTCTCTGTGCTGTTCCAGGAGTGCCTATAAGTTAAATAATTGACTAAAGGATTTATATTCTCTCTCTTCTCTGGCCTGTTCCTAAAAGTATTCCATACTTATTTATGTGGAATTCCTCTTTAGGTCAGAACACGACTAATTACTTGCTACTTCTTCTTGAATATTTGAAAGTTGAAATTTTTTATTTCTCTCCCTAATAGCACTTAAAGTAGGCGTTAATTTTTATTTGATGAATAATTTCCCAAATCTAAGCACTTTTTTTGTGGGTCACTCAACACAGATTTCCCAGTTTTCCCAGCACCAGCACACACACACACACACACACACACACATTACACTTTCTTTCTTTAACGGCTTTAAAATGCCATGCCATATATCAAGTTTAGGCACATTTATAACCCTACCAAGGCTCATCATCATGATCATCATAGCGCTCAGGTCTCAGCTCCCAGCTCCCAGGCAACGGCAATTTCTATTCGTCATTCCTGGAATGTTTATCATTTTATGGGCTATTTCATAAATTTAATTTTCTCCATAGTCATTTGCAAAAAAAAAAAGCAGAAAAAAAAAATGCTCACATAAAGTCGTTAACAAGGTGGCGAAAATAACAAAATATTGTCTTCATTAATCAGCAAATAAAACGCGAACCCCAAGCCTCTAAAACTCTCTAGACTCCCGCTCCGCCGCCGGTCCCCCCCATCAACTTTGTCTCCTCATCAGGAGCCTAAGCAATTGGCACTCATCCAAAGTCGCGTCTTGAGTTTTTGAGCCAATTAAATGGCGACATTCGACAATGTTCAGCTCCAGACGCTGGTTGCTCTGATGGCGTGGAATCGTCCGCCTTTCCCTTTTCCTCAAATGATCGGGTGCTAATGATGAACCTGAATGGATCGTCGTTTTGGATTCGGATTCGAATTCGTATTCGAATTCGAATTCGTATATACATTTTTCATTGTTTCAGGTGTGTGCGGAGCAGAGCAGAGCACAGCGGAACAGAGCGGAGCGGAGCGGGTGGGGAAAAACAGAAAAACGATATCAAAATAAATTGTGCTCGAAAGTTACGTTTTATGATCAGACTGTCTTTTGATTTTTGGCTTATTTTCAGCCATTTTGGCCGTTACATTTTATTGCCAAGATTTATTGTAAACTTTTCCTTCTTAATTTTCGGTGCATTTTATTGGCTACGCTTTGGGTATCAGTTTCAGTTTCATTTTCAACTTTTTTGCTTACGACTTCCTCGATTTAAGTCTTTTTTATAAATACCCTTCCAGAGGGTATTATAACTTGGTCATGAAGTGTGTGATGCAGTGTAGGAGGCATCATTGACTCCATATTATTGATGTGAGATGAGTCGAAATACCCATGTCCTACTGGCCGTCCGTCTGTCTTTGTGTCTGCCTGTCTGCCCATATGTTGTATATAAAATTTGGTATATAGCCTTCCGGTCGGATCGGTCAACTCTATCATATAGTCGCCATAGATAAGAAGAAACAGATTTAAACTTATTGTATGGAAAACTACTTTCTTTCTTACTATTATTCTACTATTATTCTACTACTATTCCACTACTATTCCACTACTATTCTACTACTATTCTACTACTATTATCAGATTTAAGCTTATTGTATGTAAAACTACTTTCTTTCTTACTATTATTCTACTATTATTCTACTACTATTCAACTATTATTCTACTCCTATTCTACTACTATTCTACTACTATTATACCAAAGAGCTCCCATAGGAAGTATACAAATTTAGCAACAATTTTCAAATGCTCTTATTTGAGTCTGTAAGGGTATGCAATATTCGGCTCGCCGCAGATAGGCTTTTCTTACTAGTTTTTTCTTCTTTTTTGGCGATCAATTTTAACGAAATATTTCTTTTTATTTATATTGTGGGAGCTAGTAAAATGTAATTATGGGTACCATAAATTTTATTTGACTTTGACTTCCACAAGTCGAAAATTGCTCAGATGACGAAATCAGTCGATCTGCTCTCACATATGACGGAGGTTTGGCCTCATCAACTGGGTTGGGGTTTGGTCTCGGATCTCGGATCTCGGATTTTGAATCTCG
Organism: Drosophila repletoides; assembly: GCA_018150835.1. Taxonomy (NCBI): domain Eukaryota; kingdom Metazoa; phylum Arthropoda; class Insecta; order Diptera; family Drosophilidae; genus Drosophila; species Drosophila repletoides. Next base: position 5,232,536 of record JAECWQ010000031.1, read on the forward strand.
GCTCTCGGGTCTCGGGTCTGGGGCTTTGTTGTCTGTGGTAATGACTTCATTTTCAGTCTTGAATTTCAACTCGAGATTACATTGTTGTATGGGGCCGCCACATAATATTTGAAAAATGGCTCATGAAAATGGTCGGTAACTTTGATAAATTGTTCTTATTATTTTTGTTTTTGGGGGGGAGGGTGTTGCCGTGTTTTCATTTTGTTAATTATCAACTTTAATTGTTAATTTAAATCACGAAAAGTAGTAATAATAATAGCAAAACGAGTAACACAATGGTGAAAAGTGAAACTCTGTTGAAATTGGATATCGAACCGACGTCTCTCACTCTTGCCGCCTCTTTCTGCGCGCTACTCCGCCTCCTCCTCCTCTTCCTCCTCTGCCTCTCCAGAGATGATGAGATTCTCTTATGAATTGGGCGTGTTTGGCAAAACAAAACAATGTCAAGTTTTTGAGGCAGCCAGGAGAAAGGTTTTTCAACTTGATAGATAGATTTGATCGCAATTGGATTGCATTCGAAATTGGATTGTTTTCTTATGGAATGTTAGAAGTGATTTGTTGTGATAAATGTGATTAAAGTGCTCCGTGATTGTTTGTTTAAGTGGATGACATACGAAAAGGCACTTGTAACTAAATAAATATGGTTTAAGCCTTTTTTAAAGGACGGTCAAACAACGTTAGAGATAATTAATTGCAGTCAAAGCAAACCAAAAAAAAAAAAAAGAGCTCTGATTCGCGGGTTCGAAATTGGTCTGAGCTCTGGTTCAAGCTTAAGGAATTCCAATAATTGGTATTTGGTTCGAAACTTCGTTCATCCAAATTTGTAGACTTCTAAGAAAGAGGTTTACTCCGTCTAAACTCAGTCATACTGATTATACGACCAAAAAAATATTAATTTTTAGTTGAAGCAGACTAGTTCTAATCCTTTTTTAGGTATCTAAAAGTGTCTATTTTTAAATTTGCAGCTTTAAAAATTTTTTTTGACACAAACCAGAAATATTGGTTTGGTTCAGGTTAACCTTTTTTAAATCTGGTTCTGTTCAAAGAAGAAAGATAGCTGGAACGTCTGGGTTTCAAACTGGTTCGACCTAAAACCGCTCGTCAGGCTTCTTTGAAACATAAAATATTATAGATAAAATTTGCGGTTTACTTTCACAAATTGAGTTTATTAAAATCTTCTGGGAATTTATCTATTTATTTTAAATATTTTTAAGACATTAAAATCCAATTTCTCTTGCCAAAAACTATTTGTAGGCCGAAGATTATATTGGTTTCTTTAGATAGTTCAAAGCAACAATTAAATTTATAGACAAGCTTTTGGCCCTCGTAATGCGAAAATGACTTCCCCAATATTAAATTGAACCAGATTTAATTAGCCCAACGATTATATTGCTATATATTGAAGAGATGAGGGAAAGAAAAAAAGGCAGAAAAAAAAATATTGAACGAAAGAAAACGGCGGCAGCAATCAAGAGTGGCTCTAAAGAGCCGCCAAGTTGAAAACATTAAATGGAAAGTTTATTTTAAGGTTCATTTGTTGGGCACTTTATAAAAGAAAAAACACTCTTGAAAGTGCATCAAATCGAGCAAAAGAGATTTTTACAGCTAATTCGGTAATGTTTTATTGGTCAGCTGGGGCCATATGGTAACCTGGGGCAGCCACTGGAGCCGCAGTAACTTATTGGGCGAAAGGTTTTGGCCAGGGTCCAGAGCAATTGTTATGCAAATCGAGCAAAGAGCTGGGCAGAGCAGAGCAGAGCAGAGATTGCGGCTCAATGGAGGACATCGACAACGACAACAATAATAATAATAACAACAATAACAGCAACAACAACAGCAACAATGGTTAGTGGGTAGAATTGAACAAACTGAACTGCACTGAAACTGGCCAGATCCAAATCGAATTGGCGGCAACTTCAACTTTAAATTATGGCCGCCATAAAGTCAAACTAGCGACAAACTCGACCATTTCCTGGGCGCCCAAAACTGGAACCCGCATAATCAATTGTCATTGTCATTAGGTTATAGCTTTTTTTTTCTATTTTTGCCTTTGGCCAGATCGAACTGGCCAGGCTCTTGGCTCTTGGCTAATCCCGGCAACCAAATTGCGCCACCTTCACTTTTTTTTTTGTGGTTTTGGCAACACATAAGATATTGGGTTTTATACCCAGTGAATACAAAAGGGTTTACTGCTTCACTCCGAAAAATTCGGTTTGAATCTTTCGGAATATTTTGAAGTCCAAGAAAAGTTCTATGTCTGGAAATATTCTGAAAATTCGAATGACAACAAGAAAAGTTTGCTGAAATATATTAGCCTACAAATAATTCTTCGAGAATTGATCATCATTTTAGAATAATTTTCTACAGAGAAAACACGTAGTATCATCTGAGTCTATGCAACATTTTGAAACAGTTTTTTTGTTGCCGTAGGTAATACCATTTTTGGGTCTGTATCTAAACAAAGACATCCTTGTTTAGCTGTTTGTTTAGGCTTTGTGTGGCGACTACCAGAACATCTCGCGGAGATTTCAATTAATATTTGGAAAGTCCAAAAATTGTCATAGGTTTACCCATGGGGGCGATGCGCTTGTTAAGCGCTGCCAGTTGGCCAGCTGGCTTCCTCCCAATGGGAACTCATCCTGCCAATGGCTGCTTCACTAGACTCAGCCATGAAATCATATTTCTGGCCAAGACCACCAGACCCGCTGGCTGACAAATTTTGGTGTTACGCTGCGCCTTTCCATTTGCCACTGGGCTGAAGTAAGCGGCAGCCAAACAGATTGCATCCTACGCTGATTAGAGATGGACTAATATCGATGTATTCTCAATAAAACTTATCGATTTATGGACTTTACTATCGAAGTTTATTTTACCTATTGAATGCTATCAAATTTCTTTAATAATTGCTAATATAGGGAGCTTTCAATGACTCCAACTGATGCTTCCATAATATAGATTACTTCTGTTTGAAATATCGCATTTTGTCTAGCTCTAATAATAACTCCAACTGATAATTTAATAGTATCGATGGTTTCTGTTCAAGATATCGCAGTTATCGATCGTCTCTTCAGCTCTAACACTTGCCGTAACCGATACTTCCATATTAAAGATGATCTCTGCTTAAATTGCTGTAATTACCGATAGCTTTTCAGCTGTAACAATTAGTCTAAATGAAACTTCGATAATATCGCAATCATCAATAGTTTTCCAGCTTTAACTGACACTTTGATAGTCTCGATAGTTTCCGCTTAAAATAACACAAATATCGATAGTTTGCCAGCTCCAACAGTGACTGCAACTGGCGCGAATAGGAATCAAGAAAGAGAAGGAGGAGCAGAAGGCAGAGGTAGCGGCAGCGCGGGTGCGTGGATAGAGAAATGAGACAATAACAAACGACAGAGACAAACGCCTAACAACTTATTGAAAATATGTTTAACCATTTTGGGCAATTGACATTTCGGCTGCTGTTGGTAGTCCTCTCCCTGTACCCCTCTCCCTTTTACCCATTTAGTTAGCCCCTCACAATTCCCCAATCGACTACGTGACAAAACAATTGTCGTAAATCAGTGGGCCAAAACGGAGGCGACGGCAGACAGGAAGGTGATTGCACTTTTTGGCCAATGGAGCATTTTGCTTAACAGCCCACATTGAAAAACTGTCGTTTGTTGTTGTTGCTGTTGTTGTTGCTGTTGCTGTTGTTGTTTTCAGTTGTTGTAGTTGTTTTTTTCGCTTGTTGTTTACTTTCATTTGGCTCGTGGCCCGATTGTTTTGCTGCAAATACCAATGCGCCATCTGTTGTTCGGAGCTTAGATCATAATGGTATAGGGGGAGGTACAACCCATACTTGTTGTGGATGCAACCAAATTCCGTCTATACTTTAATGGAATTTTCAATTAGCGCAGCTTTTCTTCGAGAAGAAAGAGAGCCCAAAAAGCAAAAGACTGTTATACAATGTTGCGCATAAAGCATTTCTTTTGTAACGATCTAAAGGGGTATTCCCCCTATAAGAAATTCCATTTAAAAATGGCGAGAAAGTACACTCGTTTGAGTGATGTACTGACGGTTTTATACTTCTTTTTTTCTTTTGGTTATTTTTGAGAATTTGTTGAAAAAAAAAACACAATTTCACCTTAGGAAGAAAATCTCTTCTAATACCCTGAAATCCTTAGAGCAACCATATTTTATAAAGCAGTTTTTTGAAACTATTCATAATTTTCGGAAGAGGAAACTCGGATGTTTAGTGATATTCAAAGGAAATCTCTTCAAGCTAAATTTTTAGAGAACTTCCCAAGAGTCGCTATCATAGAAATCTCAGATTGTTTTAAATTTTTTTTTTTTAAATCTTCTTAGATTGTTTTTAAGTATCTTTGTCCAAGATTTTGAAGCAAAGTTTGAAACTTCTTCTAGTCTGAATTGGAATTAGTTCTTTAGAGAAGTCTTATAATTTTCATAAGCAAGCAGAGAAGAATCTTTTAAAAAGTCGTATCTAAAGAATTCAGTTTCTTGAGTTATTTCAGCTTTGTTTTAGGCACAGAAATAGTTGAATTATTTCAGCTTCTGTTAACTGAAAACTTTCTTATATAACTCCTACGAATCTCTACAAGCGTCTACACACACACACACACACACACACACACACACACACACACACACACACACAGACACAGTCACACACACAAATCACAGCTGTCTGGAGCTGTCATGGTCATGTTCAATCAGGCAATGCGAAGGAGACAGAGGAAGCCAAACCCAAAGGCTAAGCAGCTCTTCCGTCTTAGATTTGGCTCTTAATGTGCGAGTAGAGACTCTGCAGTTAGTTTCCCCTGCTAATAACTCACAGTATTTCACACAGTCTTTTCTTTTTTCATTACATTCATTACATAATTCAAAGCCCAGAGCCACGCAACGGAGCGTTGTATTCGTATATAACTAACATATTGTTCAGATAGATAATAATCCCCCTCCAACATTAAGGCAAATCTTTGGGGCAAAAGCTCCTCGAAGGTGTTGTGTCGTCCACTTCTGCAGGCTGTGAGCGAGCTGTGAGATCTAAGTGTTTCGAGGTTATCAATGAATGGACGGGCAGACGGACAGACAGACAGCTGTTGCTGCAACTTTTGATTTTTCTTAGCGAAGCAATTTTCACTTTTCAATGCAACTGAAAGAAAGAAAACAAGGGAACATTGTTTCCCTTTTTCGATCAAAAACAAGTTGATTTCTGTTCCCCCAGTTTTGTTTTTCGGTTACACAATCTCTCAGATATTCAGGTACTTGTGTCGGGGCTTTTCAATGGGCGGCAACGTTTTTAGCCTTTTTTTTCTTATATTTTACTGGCTGCAGTTTTCTTTGGCACGCACTGACGGAAGACCAGGCCAGGCCAGACCAGACCAGACCAAAAAACAAGAAGTAAATAAATAAATACACGCGTAATACTCGTAATCGCGCATAAAATAAACTCAAAGTCATTGCAAATGAAAAGAAATGGGTAAAAAAAGAGTTAAAAGAAAAATACAAATATGAAATGCGTGTAATTTTTCTGTTCACTTCGCTACACTTTTACCCAGCCCCGATTAATATCTCTCTCTCTCTCCCTCTCTCTCTGCGCTTTCCTGGCTTGTTATCAGCAGCTTTGTATCTCTGGAGATTATTTTATGTCTTTACTATTATTTTGAAAGTTTCAAACGAGATTTGCCCAATAAAATTAGCCTATTAAAACTGGATAAATCTACTCAAATATTCAATATTTTCAAGCGCTCTCAAAGCCATTAAATATATATTTTTACTTTAAGCATTTATTTTAAATGTTATCAGATTTGCATAGCTAAATATTCCTTATATTTGTAGCGACTAGGCAATATTTTAAAGAGCTCTCAAAACAATTTGGCGATTTTTCTTCCGAAAAGTAAAAGGAAATGGAAAATTTATATTTTCTGCTATTCATAACATTCTTTGTGCCAATTCAGGTTAAGTTTGGATATAAAATTCGGATTCCTAATAAATTTGCAGACTATTTCGAGTTCTAGTTTCGAAGGAATTCGACCCACAAAACATTTACAAATTGATCCTAAATTACGCTCCACTAAGTATGCTATTTATTTTTAATATATTTGTCGACTTTTCTATGCCTTCAGCAAAGTTGCACAAAGCTTTAACTATAATATATAAATTATTCCAGTCTTCGTTAAAAATTCTGCATTCCTAAAACATTGGAAGCTTACTCCGAATTTAGCTTTCGCAAGAATTTCAGCGAAAAAATATTTGAAACAAATACAATTCTGCCCTAAAAAGTATGCTATTTATATTATTCGAATATTCTGTTTTTTCTCGACTTTTGTGCAGATTCTCTGAAGTAATAGAAAATTAGAATAAACTTTATAACACGCATTCTAAGTGTCTTTATCTAAATTGTTTTTTCCAGTGTATGTTATAAGATTCAGATGGGATAAATAATAGTTAATAGGCCTACTCCGAATCTCACAATTGAATCAACTATGCAGAAAGAAGCTTCTCTAAAAAGTATGCTATGCTTTTTCTCTGAAATTACGTCACAAAGTATTTTCGGAATTTGACCTGTCGGAAACTAACATATCCAAAATATTTAAGATTTTAAAATTTGTTTTATATGTAAAGATAATATTAATATATTCATTATAAGCGAATTTCAATCTTCCAAATCAAGAAAATCCTCACCCGTTTTTGTTGCTGCAACACGCATGTTTCAGCAACATTTACGCCCTCACTTATGCCACAAATGATTTATATACAAATTTCGGACTTACCGAGTGTACTGCTAGATGGCGCTGCAACTCCGAATTACAATACAAAGTCAATTCGGTTATTGTCGGCGAAGTTTCCAATTTGTTTTCCATGTCGCGTAGCCAGCGACGCAATTCTTTGGGATCCTCGCAGAGACCCTCCTGTCGTTGAGTTTCATCCAAAATCTACGAATACAAGAACCCAAAACAAAATTATTCTACTGGTTTGCAACTTGACTAAATATTCATGTAACAGCCTTAAGGCATGCAACAAAATCATTTTAAGCATAAGTATACACTAGATGGCGCTACTGCAGTACTCACATGAAGTTGGCTGCCCGTGAATTTCGACTCGCGTGAAGTCGGCTGCGCCTCCTCAATCTCAAACCTTGCCTCCTTGCAAGTATCAAGCAGGTTTGTGTCCATGATATAATTGTAATTGGTTTGTATGGCCGCCCAGAGATCGTCTTTGCCCGACGAACCCAAACCGAGTGTGGCGCTGCTGTGCAGACTGGTGGAGCTGCTATGGCTATGCCCGCTGCCCCAAGAGTACCGATGCATTTTGTTGTTGCTGCCGCTGCTGCTGCCCGGTGAGCATTTGTTGCTATTGCCGCTGCTCTGACAGTTTTTCTGCGTGAATGGCAAAACAAAAAAGAGAGATAGAAAACCATTAAAAGTTGTTAATAAATAAGTAATTTGAGCTGCCAAATATGGCAAGGCGGTAATATGCTTAACCATCTTTGGAACGCACACAACAAAGCGTCAATTCCAAAAGCCAAAAACCGGTTCATTTCGCTCCAAATTGCAAAGTGCGCGCAATTAATTAATGAATTTTTATTTGTTGCGCGACTTCAACGACTTCTCATTGAACAAGAAAGTCCCATAACAACACAACTACAGCTACAACTACAACTACAACTACAAATCGTTAAGGAAATTCCTTATTTACACAACGAAAAGCGTCAAAAAAAAAGCTACTAGGGAAAAACCATGTTCGACGCACCGAAGACTGTATACACTTCCAGACATTTGAAAATTGTGTTGAAATTTATTTATTTTTACCGATTGTTCCTATGGCAGTTTATTTATATAGTAGCCCAATCTTTTAGAAAAGACACTGATACATCTAAACTTCATTCAAACATCTTGGGAAACAGAAAACTTTTCCATGGAAGAACTTTTGGTCTGATCTTTCCTATGGCATCTACATATAGGATATAGTAGTTCGATCCTAATGCAATTTGGGCAGCAGTAAGAAAAAAGACATTTTTATACCTCGACTTCTATGCTTTTTAAGACAATTCTTTCATTCAAGAAATAGATATAGTTGTTCGATCCGATCGGTTTCAACATATTTGCTGCGTTCAATAAAAGGTAGGCCAAATTCAGAAAGAGGCAGACGAATACGTTTATGTCTACTCCTCTTATCTATATCTTATTTCTATACCTTAGAAGCTTATCTATCTCCAAGCCTTCCTCAATGCACTACACATTTGATGAGTAAATCATAATACCCCCCGCAAGGGTATAGCAATAATCGCAGTGTAACTGAAGTCATCGAATTGATTGCTAGAGACTCACATGCAATTAATTAAATTGAATAAACAGCTGCCAGGTTGCCTGGGGTTCCACTTGGTAGAATGACTCAAATTTCAAGCGAATATAATCAGGACAGACAGCGCTCAAATTGAAATTGAACAACATTTTTTTTCTTTTTTTTTTTTATTTGCATGCAGTTGAAATAATCACACAACGATTGCTGCAGCTGCGAATCGGTTTAAGAATGCAAAGCCAAAATTCATAAATCAACCGTTGCAGCTTAGAAAATGTTTGAAAACGGAAAATGGAACTGCTGTGCGGCTTTTGGCTTAAATGTCTAACATTAAACTATGAATGAAACTGCTACACAGTGAAAAATAAGGGGTAATATCAGAATGATAGGAGTATATTCTGGCTGGTTCAAAGAATTCTAATAATCAACTCAAAAATAAAAAATAATTCTTGTTCCTTTTAATCTGAACAAGCGAAAGCAGTTGGCTGACTATAGTCATTTTTCGCAGTGTATCGACAGATGAGGCAGGAGTGATCGACTAGGCAATACTCTGTACATCAGTACTGCAAGAAAGCTTTTAACCGTACCGATTCGAGCCCGGGATATATCGAATAATTTCCCAGCTCGTGCATGGCTGAAACAGCATAAGGTTTTTAAAGGAAGAATACGAATTTCAAACCTAAGCTAAAATGTTATTTTCGGTTTGATTTAAAACAATATTAATAAGAACTTTTTCTGTTATTTCTTTTAAATTTTAAGTAAGATATTTTCAATCAAATATTTATATATCAAAACCAAACCCAGCTATACTGGTACTTTATTTTCCTATGACAGATCCATTTCTTCCTGTTATTTTTTCTAATTTTTGTGATTGTTTTGGAATCGTTTTGAGCTTCGGCTCAAAAATAATAGTTCTATGTTAAGTAGAACTCCGAATTTCAAGAAAATTTTCGAAAAATTTATACCTGTTCGTGAGGAGATTTTTTACTATTGCAGCTACGAGAATTTTATTTATTTTACGTATAAAACTCTATGGAAGTTCCTATATTATTCCAATAATTCATATAAATTTAAAATAATCTATAAATTTTGAAGTTTTTCGCTGAACCAAATCTGATTATCTCATCCAAAAGAAACTTTAATTATCGCACGTAGCTAATATGAAGTACTCAATTTTGTACAGGTAAAAAAGAAACGCACGTATTTCTTTTTAAAAGGTTGACTAAGCAACTGGAACAGAGTGGAATGTGAAACATGTGCATAAATAAATAAATGTTGCAAATGGGGAAACCGTTATGCCACATTTAATAGCATGCTAATAATAAAATTTATTAATAATTTATTAAAACAATTTCCGCTGACACAGTCGCCCAACTAGAACAAGAACCAGTGCAAGAATTCATATTTCTAACGGCAGCTTGTCATTTCTTAAGTCGCCGCCTTTGGAGACATGACCATGAATAGAGCAATGCCCCCGATCCCCGATCCCCTCCTCCTGCCAGACCCCAGACTCCCCCGCCCCCCTTCTCTTTACCCTCCTTAAGAGACTGTTCCCCCCGTCGAGCAAGCTCAACTCGTTAGCGTGTGGAACGCAGAGACTCAACGAAGAATGAAAGACAGAAAGAGTAGCTACAGCTTTAAATACTCTATAATAGAGCAGATATTATATGAACTGAATATATATAGTTTTCAGATTTTCAAGTTGAAAAATAGAGCGATCGTTCATCCGAAATTCTGAGGTTCATTTATAGAGTCACGTTGACTTATTGACCCACTATTGTATATTCAAACACCTGAAAGCTGACTGGTTCCTATGGTTCATCTGGCAGCTATAAGATATAGTATTCTGATCTTAATATTTTGCTGATCAGCATAATGAGCTTATTTTAAGGCTTGGAATTCGAAAGTCTTTGCCAGAAAACTTGAAAAACAGTAAAGACGTCCATACAAAGTTATTTTTTATTGCTTCTATAGGAGCTATAAGATATAGTCGTCCGATCTTGAACTTCTTTACTCTGCTTTTAATACAGATACTACAAATTTTAGTTAGTAGGTTTCATAAGGATATCTCGGGAAAGTAGACTGAATTCTTTATAAGATTTCCACGTCTTAAACTGAACGCTTCTCTCATGAATATAGGGATATAGTTAACCGATTTGGCGACTCGAAAATCAGCAGCAAGAAGATTCTAAGCCAAGTTTTATTAAGTGGATAAAAGCAGACAGACAGAACGACCTATCCCATAGGATTGTTTTCATGACATGATTATAATACCCTGGGGAACTGTATCAAAAAAGAGAGAAAGACACAAAATATGTTAAAGCTAAATTTATGCGCAACCCACCAGAAGACTGCAGCACCTGTTCCACTGTGCCACCAATTATGGTACTCACCTTGAGGCTATTGTAGGGCCGCTCCAGATGCAGCTTTGCTTGGATGACATCACGTCGCTCCTGTAGCAGCTCATCCGCTGGCAGCGAGGTCATCGATTGCGATGTTTTCATATCGTTGCCGCAGCCGATGCCGACGCCCTTTGACTGTGCACCACCACCCGCACCACAACAGCCGCCAGAAGCAGCGGTAGCAGCAGCAGCAGCCGAAGCAGAACCACCATCGATGTTGCGTCGCTGCTTTCTTAGTGAGCTGCTGCGACTGTTGCTGGCTGACTTGGTGGCTTTGGGCATGCCCGATTTGGTGGTGCGTGCTGCCGGCATAATAAATGCAACCACATCCTCCAATTTCAGTATATTTGTCGCTGTTGTTGTTGTTGTTGTTTTAGTTGTTGGTGTTGTTGGTGTTGTTGTATCGTTGTTTATCATGGCCGCTTTTTCAGTCTCTTGGTTGCTAAATGACATCGCAATCGCAGTCTCTGTCATTGCTCTTTCTTCTTCCACTCTTTCTTCTACTGCTTCTGTTTTTGTTACTGTTTCTGTTTCTGTTTCTTCTACTGCTTCTGTTTCATTTTCATGTCGCGTTTTTGTGGCAGCTTCCATGGTGTGGCGCTAATTGTTTTTGGTTCCGATTTCCATGTGTATGTTAATTTAATTAATTTGCTTAAAATCTGCTTTTTGTTGCTTTTCGTGTTTCGTTTCTCCTGTTGTTGCGCGCTTAAAATGCACAAATTTGCATGTCTGCCATATTATTTTATTTTCCTTTCGTTTCGTTTCTTGCCACCGTTCCGCTGTGTGACTCGACCTTTGGGCGCGGCGCAGTTCCAGTTCCTTTCCTGGCTGGGATGATTTTATTTTTTTCCCCCTTTTTTCTTTTGTTTCGTTTTCCGTTCGTTCGCTTTTATGCAAAATACATTTTTCGTTATTTTGATAAAAAATAATTCAGATTTTTTTTAATTGCTAATTTCACTGTAATTAAAAAAATAAAAACAAAGCGTTTAACACGAATTAGTTAAAAGGAAAATCAAAGGCCTCCGATTATATTATATAGAAATATTAATTATAATAATGATGTTGTATGAGGCTGAGCACAGTTTGTGTTTTAATTAAATACTTGGAACAGCTGATAATTTTTGAATAAATAAAGTGGATTAAATAGTATTCATAATATAAGCTTTGGTTCTATGGAGTCTGTTTCCGCTTTAATGGAGTTATTCCTCTGAATTTGCACTCTCTAAGCACGGAGTATATTCCTTTCGATCTGCCTGGATCTCTGAGACTACAGACGAAAGGGATACTAAATTTGGTATATAGATTCTTAGATATGTTTTCCTCTTCAGATGCTTCCTGTTCAAACGGAGATCAGCTGAAGATAGATCTTTGTATTCTAAGCTAGAAGACTACTATATCCTAAATCCAGCTAGAGATATTCCAATGAAGCTTGAAACTTACTTGCAAGACTCCTTATTGCTGTCTAAAACTTAACATGGGACTACTTTATCTACTATTATATATATGACTCTCGCAGGAACGATCCCTATCAGACTACATCATCCCTAGTTATACTAAGCAAATATTACCCCTTCGATCTAAGAGACTACAGAGTCTAGAGATACTAAATTTAGTATGTACGTCTTTCTATGTATTTCAAGCTACCCCTCCTTCTACAGGTCTCCTAACTCTTTTCTGGTCATATCTAAATATATATTTAGTTAACTATGAATAGTTCATAAAAGCGCCAAAACGCCGACTTCAGACTCTGCTCAAAAAAAAAGAGTTGGTAGCTTGTAAAGTTGGCTCTTATATCATTTATCGCATATCGTGTTATCGTCTATCGTCTATCGCATATCGCATATCTCTGGATTAACACCCACAAGACAATTGCAGGTAACTGCAACAAACTGTAAATAGCAATTAAAGTCAACTGTAACTGACAACTACATAATTACAGGGGAAGGCCAACGACTCGGACGCATATAAGGTAAAAGACCAGCAACAAAACAAACAAGAAAAAAAAAACCGAAATCATAATAATCACGAGTATTATTCCAGAGGAGAACAAAAACAAATACACTTTGGCTGGGTTGGTTGGTCAAAAGGGGGCGGCAACGGGGGAGTAGCCCAGCCCAGCCAGCCCAGCCAGGCCAAGCCAAGCCAAGCCAACCCGAAACAATGAACACGATTCTAATCGCGAGCAATCAAATTTTCATACGAAATTAGTCGCAAAAACACTTGTGGGCCATATTTGTATGCAAATCGAGCTGCACGGTTAACTTGGGAGACTCCAAAATTGGCTGCTAGCGTTTATTTAGCCACTTAACAGATATGAAGTAGCAGCAGTAAAAAAAAAAAAACACCAAAAAAAAACAGCAGCAATTACGATGTAGAGAGACTTGAATATACCCTGTAAGGCGTTGAGTAATAAACAGCAGACTCATGCTGCTTTTTTTAATATTTTGTGAAGCACCTTTCCTGTTTCGCATTATAAAAAGACTTGTTAATTTGCTATATAAGAATGAAGTCTTTCTTTAAGAAAGCATAGAGAATTCTGTGCTTAAATCGAGTATAACACTTCTCAAAGATTGGGTAAAAGTTCGCATATTCAAAATTAGAAAATTTTCAAAGAAGAAATTCTTCAGCTTTGATGGTTTTGCAGCATAAAAAGTAAAAGTCTTCAAGTAACTCCAAAAACGACTAGATTCAGGCTTCAGTTCCGGAAAAATAGAATAAAATAAGCTTAAAAATTGGTAATTGATTTAAATTCAGCTGAAACTAGAATTTAGAACTGTTAAGAGCTCTCAAAGAGTAGTTTTAACTCTATTTTCACATCAAATTAGTTCCATTTTTTTTCGCCAAAGAGAAACCTACAGAGTTTTCTTTAAGGACAAAAACATGTTGTATTATCTAAGGTTAAAAACTTGATAGCAGGCTGAAATATAAAAAAAAGCAGTAAAAAGGAAAAAAAAAGGCACGCGAAAAGTGGAAAACAATCTCAAAATGATCCGCAGAAAATTGTGAGGGGGCGGTACAGCAGTTGTCGGCAGCTCTGGCGACCGAGAGAGCTGCTGCTGCTGCTGCTGCTGCAGATTGGTAGAGATCAGGTTGGTGGGGATAAGGGGCGTGCCACGACACACAAATCGACGCTAAAAGCAGTAAATAAACTTCTTTTTTTTTTTTTAGCCATTATAATTGTTGCCAAATAGGAAAACAAAAATAATAAAAGAAGCAGGAGTTTTTTTTCTTTGCAGCTTGAGGCTTGAGCCCGGGGCCATTTAATAGGGGTCTCGACTTGCACTTTTCGCTTTTGTTCATTCTTGTTGTGTGTTGGCAGCAAAAGCAACAATAACAAAAGCAACAGCAGCAGCAACAACAACAACAACAACGTGATTTTTGGTCAAGCGAAAGCGAAACTTTAACTTCCCTACCCACACACACACACACACACACACACACAGAGAGTCTAGGAAAATCGGAAAAATTGTACAATTGGCAAATGAATTGGCTAAAACGCTGGGACCCCAAACAACACACACATAAAACATATCGTAAATTTACGAATACGAAAACGAATGCGAATACGAATGAGTCTGAGTATGAGTACAGGTATGAGTACGAGTATATAATGTATTTATGGCATTGCCGTGAGGAGTAGGAGCACTTCTTGGCCAGCCTTTTAGTCACTTCAACAGCTCGCAAAACACTTTGGTTTAGTCATTCACAAGTAGTCAAGAGTCTCCCACTTCCCCCCCCTGGTTTTGCCTGGTTTTTCCCCCCTTTCGCAAATTGCTGCTGTTGCATGCAAATCGCGTCCGTTTTAGGTTTCGAAACGAAACTATGCTCTCTGCATTCTCCTCCTCTAGCCGGTCATTCACACATATATATATATATATATATATATATGTATTCCAGGCCATGACTCATTAAGAAATATAATTTTAATGCTGACGTTTTTTAAGGTATTCACACGTTTGTGACGCTTTATGAGGCGCTTAATACTTAAAAATAAATTTAATATGCCAAGAGAGCCATTGGAAAACTGTAGAGATTTGCCCCTAGAGCTAAATATGGTAATAATGGGCTTCAGCTATTTGTTTTATTTTATTAAATCTAGTGAAATATATCGGCTCAATAAAATTATATTCCCATAAACAAATTGAAAATAATGGCATAATTAAAAGGCCAACAATCTTGGCATAACAAATAAAGTGGTTAATAGGTAAATACAGAAATATTTAATAATCAAGCGGCTATAAAATCTCTTTAAAAATTAACCAGTAGATATTATACTGAAATAAGTGGAAATCAAGCTGGTTTTCACTAGAAAAGTATTTAAGCAGGCTTCAGAAATAAAGAAATGTTGATAAACTTCTCATAGAACCACATCAAAAAGGCTTAACTCGGTCTTAACTTGTCCAAAACTGAACCAGTTTTCAGTGGGTTGATCCTCCTCCTTGTTTTGGCAATAAATTTGTATGGATTTTTGGCAATATCTTCCGATATTTTTAAGCGTTTTACCAATACTCCCCCTTTATGATTTTGGACAACTTTTGGACCTATTGTTCCTATAGTCTTTATATAACACACTAATCCGATCTTGCGCCTTATTTGTCTAGCTCAAAGCAACAGATAGTCGAAGCAATAAGCGTCCTGATCAATAATGTATATAGCTATATATCCTCTATGGCTTTGAATCGCCCTCCTTCAACGTAAACAAGGCTATAATTGGAGATTGATAGTAAGCCCATTAAGCCAGTCAATGTGTTGAGTTAATTGTAATTAATTTGATCAAGTTATTATACCCCTCAAAAAAAAAAAAAAAGGTATAAGCACCGCAAAGTGCTTCTAACTATGAAGCTTTAAATGCTGCTATTAATTTAGATTATCAATAATGCGACAAAAACAAAAACAAAAAACAAAAAGAAAAGAAATGAAAAAAAAAGCTCTTAACATAAATTTATGCAAATTTAGGCAAAAGCCGCTACAAAGTGTGTTAACCTTTCGCCCATAAGTCAAAAATGAAAATGTTAACAAAAAATAAGAAAAAAAAAAACCATTCACATTTCCGAGTGCTTCATGGGGCAGGCTAGGGTTAGGGGTAGAGGCAGAGGCAGCGGCAGCGGCAGAGGCAGAGGCAGAGGTCGTCAGTCACCTGTCTCGGGGTGGCATTACATAAGATACTGAAACTAAAACTGAGTGGCAAACATGCGGTAATAAACGACTTAATTCCAGGAAAAGTTTACTCTTTTTTGGGCCCAAGTTTATGCCAAACAACACACATAAAAATAATGCTCATAGGCCCAAAACACCAGCAAAGAAAGACAAAAAAGATGACAGCAAATATTTGGCTAGACAAAAAACCACCAAAACGACAACAAACACAAAGCGTACACAAAAACAAACATACAAAAATGAAGTCAAGTTCCAAAAAGCCAAAGAAAACTTTGAAAAATCACAGAAGACTTTTTGTTGCTGCTTTTTGACTCTATATATATATATATAGACACAGACACAGAGACAGACTTACCATAACCATACACAATGATAAAGCTCGTAAATCTGCCAAAGCAAATGGAGTCAAAAGATTGTTTGTTATTTTTAAAAGCAACAATAGAACCCAAAATATTGAGGAAGCAGCAGCCGCAGCAGCAGCAACCACAAATTGAATAAAAATGAAAACAAACTTTCGTTTTTTTTTTTTTTCCCCTAAGATCTTTGATCTTTTTTTTATCATCAAATAGATATTTCCCTGTATATCTATAAGCACCGGATGTTTTGTATTAGGCAATTTAAATATGTTCTCACGGCATATTAAAGCAAATATCACAAATAATTGAAAGCCATTGTGTGTCCACTTGACTTGACTTGGTTTCTATATATTTCTTCTTTTTTTTACTATCTAAACTTTGCTTGCTCGTGTCCAGATTAGATAAAGCTCCCCAAGAAATTGATAAGTAAAGCTCCAGCTATGCCCAACGACTGCAATTAGTCGGCAGAGCCAATCAATTATGGCTGAAAACTGGCAGAAGGCAAAAACTAATTGAATTTATAGTATTTGTTTTTCAGGCATTAAGAAAAAAACAATCGTTTTGCAATTTATTTATAAATAATTGTCTAATTGGTAGCTGACACTTAATGAACAGTAGTTAAACTAATAAATTATTTAAAGAGGTTTTTAGTGTCTTGAAAAATCTAATATGATTTTCCAGAAATGACTATTGGGCTGCAAACCAGAAAAAGGATTGCGCAGCTCTGATTCGAGTTCGAAACTATCCAGTCTTACTTCCAGTTTCGGTTCGATCTTGGTATGAACCTTGGTTCATTCATCTTTATACCCTTGCAGAGGGTATTATGACTTTGTCACGAAATGTGTAATGCATTAAAGGAGCCATCTCCGCCCCCATAAAGTATATATATTATTGATCAGGACGACGAGAAGACTTGATACAGTCTGTCTGTCCGTCTGTTTATATGCAAACTAGTCAGTCAATTAATTTGAATCCCTAGAATCTGGTTTTTGACCCAAACCGGAAATATCAGCTCTTAACTAGCTTGAATTATGACTCCTGGATCGGTTAAAGTAGGTAGAATATTGCATAATATTGGGACTAGTGTACTATATCTTTAAGGTTTACCTTCTGGCACTAAGCTATCGAATTAAGATCGAAATGAATAAAATATATAATTTACATTCAAACATTCCTAGCAAAAACCCGAAGGAATTACTCAACTATTTCAGAGCTCTTTTAAATATCTAAAAAGAAACCCCAATTCCTATTGTGGGCGACTAAATGCGAGCAGCCACTGTACTTCTACGGAATTGTTCTACTTTATCAAACTTGGTCACAATTTAGTCATTGATTTGTTCGTCAGAAACTACCAACAAAAAAACATGACTAATCAAGCCACATTTGACAAAAAATGGCTAAAAATAAACTAGACAAAGAGTCGACATTTAACCAAACAAAACGAACGATGACAATTTATGACAGACGGACAGACGGGGCAGAGGGACAGACAGACAGCTACATTCCACAGGAGACCGTTTTGAAAATGTTGCATAAATTATTGAGTATCGAGTATAAATTCTTCCAAGAATTGTTGCTGCGACGCATTTGGCGCTGTTGCAAGCCAGGTTGACCAATCGAATCAAGAGTTAGCCGCAAGGCAACATGCCATAAATTATTAGCCGGTTGCAGCAGCAGCAGCAGCAGCAGCAGCCGCAGCAGCAGCAACAACAACAACCAATGCAACACCTAATGAATTGTTGACTGCCTGGCAACATGTTGCCAGAGTTGGGCACACGTGAAGCTGTTGCCGTTTGCAGTTGCCAAATGGCAAAATTGCCAGTGACAATAACCATATTGACTTGTAAAAAAAGCCAAAATAAGCAGGCCAATCAAAACTGAAAATAAAACCTTTAGTAAGAAGTCACCAAGGGGCACCCTAGAGCGAAATATTTAGCCGGTTCACAAGCGCGGCATGTCAGCTTCAACCACAAAGAGACCACAAGCAACAACAACGACAACAACGACAACAACTTTGTGGCCCACCTAGATAACCAGAGCAGTCAACAGACCCGCCAGGAGAGCAGGGCAGAGTGTAAAGGGGGGCTCTTCTTACCACCTAAGACAATGTATTGTTAATTTGTTGTTTTGCGGTTGCGCTGCTGTTGGACAAGTTATTCAGTTTTGCAACGAGGCATTAGAGTTTTTTTTTTTTTTGTGGTAATAGCTTTATCAATAACTCTCTGAATATGTTCCTAGAACTTTATTTTCTACTTGAGTTCTAGTTTCAATTTTTATGTATTACTTTTTTAGGCCAAAATTTCATTTTATGTTTGTTCTCCTTGAACTTAACCTCTTCGTCATTTTTGAATTTCTATTTTAGTTTTGAAAATATTCCTCTTTGGTATTCTTCCAATAACTTTGATGGGCTCTAACACTTTCTTTATTTAAATTTTATCTTTACTTTTACTCTTATCCTTCCCAAAATTCTATTTTTATTAAAGTCTTGGAAGAAAAAACGTTAACTGCCATTTATTGGCTTTAACCTCAGCCTGGATTAATCCCAATTCAATATTTTTATGCGCTTGCCGTGGCTTGTTTCCTATTAAACCAATAAGCTTAACTAATTCTGTATAGGGTATTTGCTGTTTTTTTTTTATATAAGAAAAAACATGTGGCAAATGTCAACTGAAAATAAAAACATTGCAAATTCCTTTGCCACAATCGCTTTACCTTCCACATATGCATGCAACACATGAAAGGCAAAGACACGAAGGAGAAGTCAAGGAAGCGGGGGGATTGGGAGCAGTACACTGAAAATATTTGCAACCAAAAGGTGGGAAGGAAGGCAGAGAGACAGACATTATAAGGCGACATGAACATGGACACGAACAAAGCGAGAAAAAGGCCAGTGGAGCAGCAGCAGCAGCAGCAGCAGTTAGCAGAGCAAAGCAAAGCAGAGCAGAGCAGAGCAGCGCAGAGAGGCAGAAGGAGGTGCTTGGTAGTTGTTGGGTTGACAAAGAGACAAAAGGCAACTTTTCAGGTGGTGCAGAGCAATTAGAGAATTGCCAGCCAGGCCAGGCCAGGCTAGGCACAGGCACAGGCCACTCCATGGACCACATGGAACAGAGAAACGAAAGTTATCGAAGCAGTGTGGACAAATGTTGAACATGCAAACACCGTCACCGCCCCAACGAGCCACCTGACTGCAAGCCACCTTCTTTGCTGCTCCACCTTCTCCTCCCTCCCTCACTCCACCTCCTCTTAAGTGGTTGCTAATCGCCAAGTTTTTTTTTTCTTTTTGGTTTGGCCAGCAAATTTGTCTACAAGTTATAAACATTTTGGGGTCCACACGACAGGCCCATTCCACATATGATAAATGTGTCGTGTTTTTCTGTGCCTCGAACAAGTTTCCATTTGTTCTGCGCCCGTTTTGGGGCCACACATTACACGATGGCTATTTAAAAATAAAAATAAAAATGAAAATGTAAAAAACTAGCTACTACTCCCAATTGGCATCCACAGATTGGCCACGCCTGGCCTGGCCTGGCCGGGCCGGGCCGTCGCTGGTAGCCAGTTCGCCTGTTCGCCTGTTTCTGTCAAAGGGAAGTCATTTGTTATGACCAGGAGACAGGTGGCCTGGCCGTAAATAACTCTCCGGCAACTAAGTCCCAAAAACAAGCTACCAAATTAGCGGTTTCTATGCAAGCCAGCATAAATTATTAAACAGATCCGACAGAGCTGATTAGGTGACTACTACTGGAATGCGCCACTTTTTGAAAGTCACAAATAATAAAGATGAAGTGCCTCCAACTGGACTCCACTGTCTGCCTGAGTCAAAGAAATGTGACAAACCTAACCTACTTATTGGACTACAGTTGACATACAAAGCAATAAATAACTACACCAAAAAATGGGCAATAGAGTGTTAAGAATGCACTGCAGAAGACTCCAGTTTCTCCAAGATTTAAATCTATATATATATATTCTACTCTCAAAGAGTAGCAACAAATCTTGGAGATGATCTCAACCAGTGCAAATGAATATGCGAATTCATTAAATTCTAAGCAATTAATGTTCCAACTGTTTTTTGTAGCCACAGTAATTAAGCAGCTGAGAGACTTGTTTACATTAAAACAGACAGGCGGACGGACAGACGGACGGAGATTGTCTGATGTGTCTCGTTCAACGCATTACACAATCCACGACAAAGCTAGAACACCCTAAGCCAGGGTATAAAAATAATTAATAATTCTGCTGTGTTGGGGTTAAGCTTATCATTTTAGCTACTTCATAAGGTCTTCGATATTCTCAATTAATTTCCTGCATTTCCTTTTCGATTGTGTGACTTTCGTTAATCGATTATTTGCTGATCGATAAACCAATCAGCGTGGAAACCCAAAAGAAAGTTTACCCAATTTTATACCAACCAAATCTGCTTGAATATATAATGCAGTAGAGCTGAATAAAACATCGCAAATTCGATGTTTTTAGTGCGATGTTTTTTCCAGCGCTATAATAAAGCCTTATCTAATAATACAATCAATTTTTATACGCCTCACAGCCTATAATAGCTCTGTTTGTAATAGGCCCAAGACAAGTTTATAATTTCTTTTTAATTCAGCTGATTTCTCAATTGTAAACTGTGATGATTTACTTTTAACTGCCACTGTGAGTTACAGTTGTTACAGTTTCCTTGACCCATTTTCATTCGTTTCAGTGTCAAGTGCATCATAATCATCATCATCATCATCATCATTATATATTAATAATTCATTTAGTAAGCTCAAGATCATTTTAGGAGTTTTCATTGGCAGTTCATTAAAAGCTAATTACGCGGTTTTTCACACTCACATAAACTCCAAAAAAAAAAGTAGTGAAAAGTAGCCAATCCAATGTTAATGTTGCTTTTCTGTTGTTTCTGTTTTCATGGATGCGGTGAGCGGAGCGGGAAAATCGCCTTTCAATTCACTTTCTGTGCTTAAGAAACTGCAATGAAAAACAAAGCGAAATGCGTGTTTAAATTAATATACAGAAAATGATGTAAAAAAAAAAACAAAAAAAAACAAAAAACAAAAAATTCGAATAGAGCGGAAACTGCATTTTCTATGACAAATGAATATTTTTAACTGATTTTATTAGCACTTGGCCATGGCAATTGCATAATGCGCGCGGCGGCGATCAACATAAAAGTGAAAAAAAAAAATAAAGAAAACTCGGCGAAAAACTGAGGCATAAAGAAAAACTTTTACCGCAGCGCTCTCCATTGGCTGACTGCGTCAACATTTGTTTAGCAACATTTTTATGGCAACCTTTCGCTCGCCACCACAGTGATAAATCATCAACTCCTGCCTCAAACTCAAACTCAAACTCAGCTTCAGCAACAACTTCAGCTACAACTCCAATTCCAACTCCCACTCCAGATAAAAATGGCTAAAAACAACAAAAATAAAATTAAACATAATTCGCTAAAGCTTCCCAAAAACGTCGCACGACATTTGCCTGCCGCTAAATATTTTCCTTAGCCTTTTTTTGGGGGGTTTTTTTTTGTTGTTGTTGTGCGGAGGATCGTGGGCGTCTGGGAAAATGCGGGGCTCGATGTCCATAACAATTCATTATCATTAATTATATTTGCACTCCATGGCGACTAGGCATGAA
The DNA here is from genome assembly GCA_018150835.1 of Drosophila repletoides. Classification (NCBI taxonomy): domain Eukaryota; kingdom Metazoa; phylum Arthropoda; class Insecta; order Diptera; family Drosophilidae; genus Drosophila; species Drosophila repletoides. Next base: position 5,254,395 of record JAECWQ010000031.1, read on the forward strand.
AAATGCAACCAAGTCGATTAAATTGAAAACAATTTGGCCAAAAATTTCAATATTTCTTTCGTTGTTTGGCCGTTAGGCGTTCGCCAAAAACCAAAAGCAAAAAAAAAACAAGGCGACCCCAAAAACATGGCCAAAATATGGCCCATAAAGCATCAACGGGCCAGAAATCAGCAACAAATCGCCATAACAATTTATTGGCCGTATTAACCCCAACGAACTCTCTCACTTGTCGGCGCTCAAAACGAAGGGGACGCCTTCGGGGCCTTCCTCGATCGATGCGAGTTGTGAAAATATCATTTACGGCCAATTTGTAAAAGCAAAAAAAAAAAAATTCGGAAACTGCAAATAAAACTTTGTCGCGCCGAAGCCTGAATACTCTATTCGACCTAATAAACCAACCCATAAAAACGATTCTAATTCGATTTAAAAGGAGAGTTAAAAATGTGTTGGAGAAGGTTTTCAAAACGTTTTCGAATAAAGAATTTGGTCTAGGGTACAAAATAGTTGATCACTAAACGACTAAATTAATAATAAAGTGTTTTATTATTTATTTATTTTTATTTATTATGGCCAAATAAAAGAAATAGTTAAAGTATCTCTGGTCTTAAGAAGAGAGGCAATAAAACTGAAATCTCAGCGAAATTTGCACGAACACAACGCGCTGAAAAACAAATGAACGGCGATTTACTTTGGCAACACCAAAACAACAACAACAATAACAATATTCGTTAGCCAGCGGAGAGCTGGGATTACCCTCTCCATCTCCTTACCACTCTCGCTTTAGTTAGGCTTTTTTTTATACGAGTATTTTGTGCTGTGGTCAAGTTGAAGTCGGAAATGGGCACAATTGCAGACGACGATCGTCGTCGGATCGTCAGCGGTCAAGCAATTGGCCAAAGTTGGCTGGAGACCTCGGCGTAATGGCCAATATTGACGACGCTACGTTGACGTCGACGTCGTCAACATCTCCAGGCGATAATTGGGTCCCTTTCTCAGCCACATTGCGGCAATATGGTGGGCGGTCTGAGCCAGGTCTGAGGCTTGAAGGGGAAATTCAATTTAAGCATCTTTCAGCAAACAATTCTCTTTTTTTTCTCCAGCAACTTTAAAGATTTTGCCAAAAAGATTTGACATATGCGGGCGCCTCTTGCCAAGAAACGTTGGCGGCCCAAACGATAATTGTGTGAAGTGCGTGTGTGGGAAAAGCAAGTGTGAAGTTTTTTTTTCTAACTTTTTGAGTTGGTTTCTCGAGTTAATTAGTTTATTTTTTAAGTGGTTTAATCACCAGCAAGAGGAAAATAAAAAAATTTAAATGTATTTTTGATGAATCAAAGTTTCAACTTTTGTTGTTACTTATTTCAAGTTCGATTGTTTTTTAACTATCTGCACACTGGAAGAAAAAGTTGGTAGGCTAAATTCGAATCGATGAGTGTGATTCAATCAAAGAGCATTCATAGTACTATGAATGCTCTTTGGATTCAATAAATGATTCAATCCCTATTCAGATTAGATTTAGGATTTATGGGCTGATAGTTCTAGTTGGGGTTAAAATAATTACGAGAATTCTTATATTTACTTCATTAAAGTTATTACAATTCATTAGAGGCTTGAATAAAAAACAAATCAGGGTTTAATTTGGGTTATATTCAAGCCGATTTAAGATAAGAAACAGGATAAGATCAGGAATACCGAGATTAAAAGAAGCGGGCTTAGATTAAGAAGATTCGAAATAGGTTTAACAAAATTTGCAATTGGGCAAGTCTGGGGAACGATTAAAATATGGAATTCAAGATTTTAATTCCTTTTTTTTTCTGTGTACTTAATGAACTGTACTTAGTCAACTAAAAGCGAAGAAAGAGCTATAAATTTATAAGTTTACACTGAAATAACTTCCTATTTCTCTATTAAGTTTAAGCATGAAATTAATTAAAATAATCTTCCCAAAGTTTCTGTATTTTTCCCGAGTGTTTTTCACGTCAATCTCTGCAGTTGAGAATTGAATGCATTAAATTTTCTTTCGCACCTCGCACCTCGTTTAGGATTGTATAATGGTGTCAGCTTTCACAGAGGCATCAACAGCATTTAACATATTCTCAACTGGAAAGATATGAGTATAATTTATAATGAAATTTAATCCGTTTGCTGACAGCAGCAGAATACGGAACCAAGTCGGGTATTTTATATGTCAGGTGGTGTTTTTTTTCTTCTTTATATGAGAAAAGAAAAATTTGTAATCAAATCAAAAGCGCTCAACAGTTTTGGCTGCCTGAACACAAACAACAACAAAACGTTTAAGAAGAAGAAGCAGAAGGGAAAAAGATCGTAGAAATCAAGAAGATGGGCAGAAGAAGAAGAAGAAGGAGAAGAAGAGGAGTCTAGTAACTCGAGTGCTGTGAGCCAAGTCAAGTGATATAAGAAGTGTGAAGTTGTCTTTGGATTCAGATGTCAAGTGGCAACGCCATGGGAATGCAATTGAAATGAATATGTTATTTCATGGCCAGTAAAAAACAAAATAAACGAAAAAAATAAACAACAAAATAATAAAAAGCACACAAAAATAAATGGTAAATTGTAAATTGTAAAAGGAAACGCCAAAATGCGCTAATGAAAGTGAAAAGCGTCAAGAAGAAAAGTCAAAGTTGTCGATTTCGGCCCACTTGTCGTCACAACAGCAACAGCAACAAAACAACAACAAAAAATGCATTCAAAATGCAGTAGAAAGTAAAATGCGTTGGCAACAGCAACAAATAAGTAAAAACAATATAAAAAGCAAAGCAAGAGACACAAACACCAAATGAGCCAAAAGATGCTGGAGATATGAGCAAAACTTGGTAGGCTGCCTGCTTACTGTGGCAGGGGCGGCTGCTGAGGGGGGGTAGAGTAAACAAACGACATTGTTAGCGGGGAACTCTCTCACATGACCTTGTTACATTGCATTGAATCGGGTATCTCCGATATGCGAATTCTGCTGGCTGTTGGCTGCTGGCTGCTGGCTGCTGCCTTCGCCTTGGGTGCAGCATGCGGCATGCCTCTCTTCAAGCGTCGTTGCACATAATCAAGAAATATTTGAGATTCACTTTCAGGAAAGACGAAGACGTCGACGACGCAACTAGTACGACAAACGAAAGTCCAAGTCAGAGATGGACGCGTGATTGACGTGTCACGTGAATTCTGAGCATAATTTTAATAACAGCTTCAATTTTATTTCATTTCTTTTGACTCGTCTTTTTTATAGCATGCCAGTCACGCGTCACGCGCTCATCTCTAATACCAAAGACACAACACACAACTCATAGATAAAATATCTTTTAGACTTCTCAGTGAAGTTGCACAGTTGCAACAGTTGGAAAAACTCGCTGCAGTTGTGTGGGCTGCAGAAGCAAATGAAATGCCACAGATTCGTTTGATAAAATGGCATCAGGCGACAAGTTGAGAAAGAAAAAGTGACTCAGCAGCGAGAAGACCGAGGACCGCAGATCGAAGACAGAAGACCGAAGACAGAAGACCAAACAACCAAAAGACCGAAAGACAGTAGCCAAAGAGACGACATTACTTTTTGGAGTTTGATGGCTTGCCTCTCCGTATAGCTGTCAATGGCAGCCATAGATAAATCTTCAAGTTGTCAATGCGGCGGCGTTGAAATTTTTTTTTTTCATTTCTTTTCTTTCTTTTCTTTATTTTCTTTATAGAAAACAATGATTAAAGGGGAGCCTGAGAGCAGTACAGACAGAGAGGCAAAGAGACGATAGAGAGAGAGAGAGAGAGAGATGGAACCATATTAGTCGCATAATTGGGCCATGGCAACGCATTGAAATGTCTGGTAATTGATATGTTTACAGCTTTATTAACGTATTTCCAAGTAGGTTTCGCTCCTTTTGCTTGATTCAATTAAAATCACATCACGCTGTGCACGCTCTTCTCATCCCCCTCTCCCTCTCTCTCTCTCTCTTCTGTCCCCTCTTCGTGTGTGACAATACATAAAAGACATAAAACAATTAGATGCTCGATTTGTTTGCCAGCAATTCACTTTCGATTTCTTTCTCTCTTTAGTTCGACCAGGCAGCAGTTCAGGCATCTCTCAAAGTAAGACATCATTTTTATTATGGAAAAGTCTGCGGCATTTTTCACAAAATAAGTTAATAAATACCAAGAAATATCTGCAGATAATTATGGAATCAAGAAAAACACACAGAGACGAGTCAGGTCTGCCTGTCCAGCTGTCTTTGGGCTGGAACAGTCTGTCCAAAAGTTGTTCTTAAGATACTGAAAGATCGGAAGATATCTAAGAAACGGATACAATTCTAAAGATCTGTTTACTATAGCTTTATGAAAATAGGAACAATTAGTCAAAATGCCAACAATTTTTAAGGGTAAGAAAATTTCGGCGTGCCGAAGATAGCCTTTTCTTACCAGATTGTATTTGCCTTTAGTAGTTATTTTTATACCCTTGCAGAGGGTATTATAACTTTGTCCCGAAGTGTGTAATGCACTGAAGGAGGCATCATCGACCCCATAAAGTATATATCTTATTGATCAGAACGACGAGAAGAGTTGATATAACTATGCCCGTCTGTCCTTCTATCAGCCTGTCCTTCAGTCCGTCTGTCCTTCAGTCCATCTCTCCTTCAGTCCGTCTGTTTATATGCAAACTAATCTCTCACTTTTTGAGCCAGGTGAATGAAATTTGGCATGGAGCCTTCTTTATGCCGCAGGCAGCTTATATGTTTAGAATCTTCTATTCAGTCCAGTCTCTAGCAAATTCAATTACGCAATTTAAACGTATCGCTTTAACTTGGCTACAACTGTCTGGCTAAAAATCAAGTTTTACCCTTAAGGCGCACACAATAAGAAAATTGGTTTACTTTTCCTTCTTTTTTTTTTTTTAGGTCGTCTGGTTATGTAAGGTCCTCTCGTCAAAGGCGTGTGAGCCAATAAACTGGACACGAAAACCACTTTTTTTTTCGCAGATTTTTCTGACTGACTGACTGACTGATTGAGGGGCCGGGACGAACTGACGGACTGATTGACTGAGTCATGGGCTGGCAAATTGGCTTGGTCTAGACTCTAGTAAAAATATAATCAAAACTTGAAGCAGCGGCAATTAAAATGTCTTTAAAACTTGTTTCTAGCCAAAAGGCAGGCGAATTGGTAGCTAAAGGAAAGAAAAGATCTGGGCTGAGGGCAGACGCTGTAATGAAATGGAGCCACTTGTTGGAATTTGTCAATAGTATCTGGGAAATGTCTTTAATTGTGCAATTTTGCACATTGTGGCGGCTTCTTTTTTTGTTTTTGTTTTTGTTACTTTTACTTTATATACACACAGACAGACACACGCACACACACGCACACAATTGCAGACAGACGCCGCCAAAACAAGCGATGTTTCCTGTGCCACAAACAACTGCAACAACAACAGGCAACAACAACAACAGCAACAACAAAAGCGGTAACAACATCGACATGCACATGAACACAGTATTTTCTTTAATGATTAATTGACTTTTGCACTGTAGAAAACACGTTCGATCTTTGTTTTATCTGTTCGGAAAATTGCCTTTTAATTTCCCCGCGCAAACGTACAGTACGTTATTTCAATATTTATTCATTTGCAAATGCATTCGAATATATGAATATATGAGTATATTCGGATAAATATTCAGATACATCTGTGTTTGGCCATTCATTGTTTATTAGCTGCTTTCGGTTTCGTGTGATTAATTTATTGTTCAATACAATTGCGTATGAATTATTGAGATACCGGTCAGAAAATGACATGCAACAGCCCCAATCCAACGTCGCATCGCCTCAGGTGGCCAACTAAAGATCTCTCATTGTCCGGATCTCCATATCCCATGCCAAGCCATGCCATGCCAAGCCAGCTGGCCAATCCCAAGTAACTGCACCAAAAACCAAAAAAAAAATATGCATTTTTATTTCATAAATACGAGTGTATATCTAAAGAGATACAACAACAACAACAACAACAACACTCACTCACTCACTCACTCACTCTACTCACCTCCCAGCACTTTCACATTGAACCCGAAACTGACTGAAAAAAGTCAGGCAAAAGGCACTGGGCCAGGCCAAGCCAGGCCGGGCCGGGCCAGGTGAAACGTGCCAATGAGCCAAAAAGCCTAACTCTAATACAGGTAATCTCTAATAATCATAGGGGTTAACTATTATCAGATTGAAGCCAAGACATGCGAACAGCTGGAAATGCAGCAACCAACTGAAAAACCTTCCAACAAAATAATCCATATTTAAGTGAGTGCATTGAAATTTTTACTCTATACGCGTGGATATATTTCCAGTAGTATTTCAATATGTTTTCACCTGCTTTAATAATATAGTTTTAATTGCATTATAACTAAGAATATATCAACAAAAACTATTCAGAAAGTAAATAAGAGACGTAAATTTGAATGAAATTTATTCAACAATTTGTTGAGTAGCATTTTCTACTACTAATTTCATAAAGAACCATTTCTTCAGCATCCAAATTTTCGGAGCTTTACTGATCCAAAGGAAGTACGTCTCATTGTTTCTCACAGTATAATAATAGTAGCTCAAACTTGCTCCCCAAGAAGTTGAACTATATTTTAGTATTATATATTTTTAGTATTGGATCTGTTCCTGTTTTGAGGAAACTTTTATTAACCTCACAGAATATTTCTATTTGAATTAATCAATAGACAATTGAAAGTGTTCCCCGGCGGAAACAGCTGGCTCTTCCACTAGTAGGAAACAGATGTTTCTTGTGGGTCCTTCCTATGCAACTGAATGTCAATGTTGGGCCTCTCTCTCTTTCTCTCACACTCTCTATGGTTTGTTGGAGTCTCTGTCAACGGTTCCGTCGTTGTTTCGGTTCGGTTTATGGTCTTCTAACATGCAAACTTTGACTTTGGCTGTAAAAATTCGCGGCCATCGCGTGCCATTACCAAGTTTATAACGCCGGCGCCTGTTTTTGTCTATGTTTATTTGTTGTTGTTGCTGTTATTGCAGTTACCCCTAAATTAGTTGAACAAAAGTCGTAAACATTTGTTTTGCATTTTAATTAGCAACACTTGTGTCTGGGTCCTATTTTCCTGGCCATGTGTGTAAACCGTGGAATATTAGTGGGCGGTCCGGTCCTCAGCTGCAGCGCCTCGATAAATATACGCAAAGCTCCACGTGAAAATTTAACACGTTATTAATACAACAACAAAGGCGAAATGTTTTTCTTGTGTTTTTTGTCTGTTTGTCTACATATGTTTAATATCTTACAATGGTATTTAATACCCTATACCAATTGAAAATTGATAAAAGAAACGGGGTATACCAGACACGACAAAGATTGGGTTTATATTCGCCTTGAGAATTTCAACATTCTGCATATAAATTTATTTCTTTTTTAGAGTATTTAGTATTACTCTGTTTAATTACAGGGTATTTGCTAGTCGAGCGTAGTTTGACTTCTTTAATTTTGATATAGCGTGTCCAACAAACGTTCAACGACCGCCGCCAGGTGGCGTTTCTCTGCAATTTGCATTGTTAATTGTCAAGTAATTAAAAGAAACGAAATATTCATATATGAAAATGTTGGCATGTCTCTGAGAGAGTAGGCGAAAAAACGTATTGAATGGAATTGAAAGTAAATATTTTTTAAGTATTTGCTAATGACAGTTCAAAAAAAAAAAAAAAAAACACTAAAGAGCTGATTGAAAGTGAAAATGCACTAAAACTATGTGCAATTCCATTGCACTCCGAGAGGTATAAAGTTTCTATCATTGGATCAGTTCAAATATATCTAGTAGGGAAAGGGTATCTTCGGTAGATTAGATACACTTGCAGCATTTGATTCGAAAGTTCCTATGGCAACTATATGTATATAGTAGCCACATCTGGATCGGATTTGGCTTGCATTACTCTTTTTCATAAAGATACCTTAAAAACAAAGAAGTTTGCGATACAACAGCATATGAGCTGATTGTTCCTTTCATTGACAGCTATACGATATAGTAGTCCGATCCGACCGGTTCGCTTATAGCTCAGCGATTAGCAAAAGGAGGGCTTCATTCCCAGCTTCCTTCTAAAACTGAGAGACTAGTTTGCATAGAAACAGATAAACAGACGGACTGACAGTCATCTACTGATCAACCAAATTTATGATAATTAAAATTATAACTATGCAAATTTAACATAAAGTAAATAGAAATAAATGGACAAATATTATTTTTTTACTTTTTCGAAAGGAATTTATTTTTAACCAATTCCAATTCCAGAGAAAATTTGGAACTGTCCGAGTAATTTGCATAGATATTTTTTATGCCAGCTCGCGGCCTGGCAGAGTCCATTAAGAATGCAATTTGCTAAGATCGCCGGGAGGCTGACAAATGGAAAAAAAAAAAAAAAAATACTGGTGTGTGCGCCTGGACAGAGGACAGAGGACAGTGTGGAGAGGAGCAGCTTGACCGCTTGACGGCTTGTTTATTAATTTGTCAAGACTTTTTGGGCTATGCGCCAAAACTGATGGGAGAAATTGCCATTGCCGGGCAGCAGGTGAAAATGTGAGAATGATCAACAAGAAGAAGAAGAAGAAGCAGAAGAAAAAAGCCCGTTAGAAGCAACAACAACGACAGGTAGGCTGGAAAGTAAGTCAACGGTGTGTAAAAGAACTTGATGTACGGTCGCTTGTCTTGTCGTTTCATTTAAGTAAGTTTCACCGGCTTTCCAAAAATAAAACAAAAATTTCCAAAAAGCAAATGAAAAAAAAAATGTCAATTTTGCTGGACAGACAGACAGACAGACAGACAGTAGGCGCCGTCGGATTACGTAGAGACGTGGGTGTCGCTGTCTCCTAAATTACATGATATAAATTTCATTTTGCCTAATGGAAAAATGTTTCGCTTTTGCAGGCGATTCAAATTGTTGAACACATTTCACATTCGTTGTCAGGCGGCAAAAAGGAAACTGCTACCAAAATAAAAGAGAAAAAAAAACCGGACGACAGCCGACAGACAGTGCTGACCACGGAGCAGCAAGAGGCTAGACAGCAGACAGTAGCAAATGACGCCTCCTTCCTTCCTTCCTTCCTTCCTCAAACAGTGCCAAAAAAAAAAAAAAAAATGCAGCTTCCATCTCGCAGTGCTCCTCCGTCCAACGCCTCCGCATTCCGTTTTCCATTGCATGTTATGGCGATTGCTTCTGTTTCAGCGCCATGGAGGAGACAAGTGAATGTTGCTCGGACTCGGACTATGAAGACAACACCCGCATTGATTTGACTTCAGAGCTTGCAGCTTCCATTTTCCAATCCCTCTCTCCCTCTCTCTCTCTCTCTATCAGTGTCTACCTTAAAATGCTTTTCCTCCCACTCTTTAGAGTTCCTCCCTCCTCCACTCCTGGTTATTCATTTCTCAAGACTCTCTCTCTCTCTCTCTGTTCGTCTCGGCACTTTAATGAGTTGATTTTTCCGTCTGTCTCCCGTTTGCTGTTATTGGAAAATTGCAGCTGGGGCCAAGGTGAAAAGTCTATCGTCTGGGGGTTAGCTTAATGTTAATGTTAATGACGTTTTTAAGCGACATCATGACTTCAAGCTGAAAATAGCTGTTGATTGTTGTTTTAGCTGATTGTTGTTGTTGTTGCTATTGTTGCTGTTGTTGCTGTTGCTTCGCCTGTTGTTGCTGCAGTTGCATTTACAGGCAATTTAATTAATTTGGCAGCCTGTCGGCTACAATTTTACAAGGTGCTCATTTAAAGGCGAGCAAGTGCAACAACAGCAAATGATTAGCAATGGAAATTGTTCGGGGAAAACAACAAAGCGGAAGAGAAAGACTTCTTTTTTGTTTTGGGCATATTGCATGGGTATCATATCATTAATTTGTCTATCTTATAACACTTGAGGCCCTTTAATCTTTAGCAGTGTCTGTTTTTCCGCCCGATAAAAAATCTCACCAATCTCTCTAACTTTCGTACAAATAATTAAAAAATGTTGGGCTTATCTTTCACTAATTGAAAGATAGAAGACTTGGGAGTTATTTCCAGATTATTACACAACATTTTCGAGTAGAATTGTGATAATCAGAGATTAAAATTTAAACTTTTATTGGTTATATTTTTAGAGCTTACTCCCTGTTTTTGAAATACTTCTAAAGGAAAGAAGTTGGTTTTATTTTTGCAGTTGAAACAGTATAATCAGAGATCAGACTACAGCTTTCTATAGATTTTCTATTTAACATTTAATTGACTCTAATAACCTCAATATTATATCATAATACTGAACCCTACTATTCCACATTCCGAGTCTTTTCTCTGCTTACAAAATTTTCCCATAGTTTAGCTCTATAGTAGGATCGTTTGCTCTCTTTCCCCCCGCCCCAACTGTTCGTTCAGCTGTTTCTCATATTTACAAACAATAAAAATTTGTGCAACATTATAATGAATCGTTAGCAATCTACTCGTATGGATGGGATATCCCCTCTTTTTTTTTTTTTAGCGTTGGGTACTCTTTAATGTTGTGCGTTTTGTTTTGACTACAAATTCGTGTCTTAAGGAAACCAAACCAACTGACATAATTCCCAAGGAAAATGTTAATGTGCATTAAACTACAGTTATGTCTCAATTGCCTAGAAACCAGTTTCAGGCAACAGCAACAACAACAACAACAACTAAATACTTAATAATAAAAGAAAAACTTTAATTTTTTATGTAGGCAGAAAAACAAGACTTGAGGAAAAACCTGGGGAAATATGCTCGAACCTTTCCTGCTTGCAAACAGCAGAAAAAAATAAATAAAACATACCAAAAAGTTGGTCAGTGAAAATGAATTTCCTTTTTGGGCTTGACGGGAAAATGGAAAGAAAAGAAAAAAAGTAAAGGATGCAAATGCCGATAAAATCATTAAATTTAAACAGTAAATCACAGAAATTCACAGGCCCAAGCTTCAAACTCTTCTCGCCGTTTTTTATCGCTTGATTTTTGAATTTTTTCCCCCATTTTTTTTTTTTGCTTCCTCTCCGAAAGCCCACGCAGCGGCGACGCATGCGCAAGCGCCTCTAATGGAGACTTTAACTGAATTCGCCGACAGCTATTTCCCCCCTTTTTCTGCTGCTGCTCCTCTGCTGCTGCTCTGCTCTTGTTTAATGTGGCGCTTCAATTGTATTTAATGGTCACGTGTCCCCCTGCTCTCCGTTGTCCCCCCCCTCGACGACTCTGTATTGCTCACTTTGCCACTGCACTTTCCGTTTAACTGTCGCAACTTTGTTTACTCTGCGACTTTTTATTTATGTGGCCTGCCTCCATTGGGGGGCCACCAGCAGCACTCCATAAGCTCATTGAGCGCACGCACGCCTCCACAAATAAAAACAAGAATGCTCAAAGCGGGCGTACGCGACTAGCAAATACTCTGCAGCCTGGTCTAATACCTACGAGTCTATATACCAAATTTGTTACCAGTAGGAACTCTGTTTAGTCGTAGGGACAGACAGACAGACCTGTCTCGAAGATAACGCTCCTTCCGCCTGCTGCATATGCTGTGCCCATTTGTAGCATGCTCTTCTTTCGTCATTTTACAGAGTATTACAAAATGTTCGCTCCGGGCATCTTGTTATATCTCTCTTGGCGTATGCCCCTCCACCCGCTTTAGCCGAGCACAACTTGCAATTAAAACGCGTGCAGTTCCCTTGTAAAATGCCAGTGGAGCGTAGAGTGGACGCCACTTCAAAGTCCACGTTCCACGTTGCCTCAGTAAATGCTGCAATTTGATTTACGAGTCGATTGCTGCCTCCAGCTTCAGCTCCAGCCCCCTCTTCTTCCACTTGTAGTTTCGACTGTTTGTTTGCTGCTTCGAATGTTTATTTGTTTGTTTGTTTCTGTTACCCAATATCTATTCATATTTCAATATACTCGTTTATATACGCTTGTGCCTCCCCTCTTCAGGGTCGTTCCGTTTGGCGTCCGAGCCAAACGCACTTGGCACGCAATTAACATATGAATTTTCTGAGCTCTTCCAAATGTCGTTTGGAAATTTCATTAGCTGTCCAGTAATCGCAGCACTATTTTTTATGAGCTTGTTGGCTTTAAACAACAAAAAAAAAAAGAAGCTCGGCACGCAAAGTTCGAGTCAGAACCTCAGATAAAAAGGCCAACACCTTGGGGGGCTTGGGGTGTCTTAACTCCATGACTGACCTTAGCGTTAAGCTGTGTAATGAGTTGTAGCTCGTTCTTATTAGGCGTAATGTGATACCAATTAAAAGGGTTAGGCAATAGAATCAGAATCTGATTAAGTAAGCCTCTATGAGCAATACTTTTTATGGAGAATAAATGCAGAATAAATGTACAAATATCAAAGAGTCTTTCTGTTTTTTATTTGCCTGAATTTAGCCCTAAAAATTGTGGTATATTTTCAAGTTACTTGGTATATTTTCTTAACATAAAATTAATACTGGTTCAGTTCCAAGTACAGCCTAAGCTTATTAGCTTCTGTGACCTATCAGAGACAGGCTGAAGAGTTCGGGCTTGGGTATAAGATATACCAAAGTGCAGCTTATATCGATAGCTTCTATTATCGATATGCAACAATGCATTTTTATGGAATTTTTGGTAATTTTCTGCAAAGAGTTTCAAGTCAATATTTGCGTTAAACTTAGAGAGAAACTTTGCAATACTAATTCTCAGCATATTGCTTTAAATTTCTCTAGCAATCGGTAAATTTTGCATTGACAGTGCAGCACCTGCTTAAACCGAAACTAAAACACATCCATCAACACCTCTCTTGTCACGGTTTAGGGTTATATGTTTACCTGTCGGCTCACAAGTCACATTTCTCAACTCACGCAGATAAAATGCAGACCAACTTTCCAATGACCCCATTAAATTAAAGTGCGACTTCAATTCCGTTTCGCCTTTGGTAGTACGACGCTTATCTGGTGCGAAACCTACACACACACACACACCACACCACACACCACACACACACTTGTGTGTTTTAACCCATTTTTATTCCGACTGAGCGGCACGCACAAATCCATAAGACAGCCAGGCCGCCCTTTGGGTCGAGAGGGTGGAGACTTGACACATAAATCTTGTTAATTGCCTCACGCAACCTGAGACTCACCGTCGCCTCGCGTCGCGTCGCGTCGCCTCGCGTCGCGTCGCGTCGCGTCTCCGTCCATAAAGGTGTCTCGCAAGCCGCAATTAATTTAATTTAAGCAAGCAGCTCGAATTAATTTAATGCTTATCTTAAAATCAGAAAAAAACTCCGTTGCATCATCATTAGCACTTTGCCCGTTGCCCCAAAAAGGTTTATAAGCTGCAGCAGCATAAATCATAAATCCAAGCCAGAAGCTGATGAAGAATGCACTCAGCCTCGGTGTGAAAGAACTTTTTTAAAAGTTAATTAGAGTCTTGAAAGAGAGCTTAACTTTTGTATAATAAATTCACAAATTTTCAACACTCAAATATAAATAATTAATCCGCTAATAAATGCAAAGAGAAAAACGTATTTTTAGTGCTACAAAAATTGAAGAGTTCTTTCTCTGTTTGATCAAATGTTCTCTTAATTCTGAATAGAAAAAACCCCCCTAGGGATCATTCAATGTCTGCCCATTAATCGATTTAACAAAATAGAAAGTTACATCGATAAAAAAAACACACGTATCACAACCAAATGGAGTAATTAAAACATGCAACTGTCACCTTCCTATAACAAATACAAGCTCTAATTGAAGGCGGGCTGTGTTTTTGTTGCAAGGGGCGGAGGGGCGGTTCTTTTACCGGAGCTGTTTACCTATGACCGTTAGATAAACATCGACGTTACTTTCTGTGTGTGTGTTTGTGTGTGTGTAAATAACGGTTAAAATTGTATACATGACTGCATGATGCACGCATTCACACCCCGAACCCCTGCCCCTGCCCCTGCCCCTACCCCAGCCCCATCCTAAAGACCCGCTTCGAACACACTCCAAAAAAAAAAAAAAAATTGCTGAATAATGGCCACGCCCCGACCGCCAGCCGACATATTAAACCATGTAATTAGTTTTGTATAGATATGTATGCATGCCGGGCTGACAGCGGGCAGCATAACATTTGGGATGAGGGGGTGGCGGAGGAGGAGGAGGAGGAGGCGTGCAGCGTAAGCAGGGGCAGGAGGCTCTGCATAGACTCTGCATGGTGCAGTTTTCTTGTTGATTGAGTGACAGCCAGCCGAAACTGTCAGTCGCTTCGCTTCCAACCAGGCCTAAAGCCTGAGCTCTGCTGGAGTCGGAGGTCAAGTGCAGCAAAGACTTTGCTTCGAGTTCTGGTCTAGGCCTCGCCCACGCTACACTGAGAGAAAAAACAGAGAGAGTTCTGTATAGGATTTTTGTCCTTCCTTTTATTCCCAGCTTTAGTAAGCTGCACAAAAGCAGTTTAAGCTCTTTAGACTTGGGATTGGCTATTCTTTTTTTCGAGTGTAGAAAAATAGTTTTCTGTTATTGCTAGCATTGTCATAGCGATAATATTCAATATGAAAGAGTTGTGTATTCTGCTGCACTTGAAAGCAGCACTGAGCCCGGACCCATTGAATGGGCCATGGGCCAAGTGCAACATAAACTTTTTCCTCTACCCTTTCTTTAGTTTTCCGCATGGGGTATACTTAATTTATAATGCTGATGTTGCTGCATGCAAAGTCGAAATCAATAACAATTAGTTGTCAGTTTATGCAGAGCTCTCCCTTCCTTAATACAGTGACAGACAGACAGACAGACAGCGCGGAGGAGTTTTGAAAAGTTGAGCGATTTTAATGCACACGTCAGACAAACGTCACTAAAGGCAGCTTATAGAACGAGTAGGAAGCAGTAGAAAATTGTAGCTAATTTCGAAAGTTATTCACCAAACTGCTACACTCAGAGAAAAAGGAGTTATAGTATTAGCCTAAAAAGAAACCCCTTAAAATATGAAAACTGCCTACTGTTCCTTAAAAGAATACTTCAAATTTCCTATAAAATTCTTTCTAGCAACAAATATCTATTGAGAAAGAGAAAATAATCCTCTTTCTTCTCTGCCCGCTTTCTAAGCTACACATTAAAGCTATTAACAGATATCGATAGAACATTGATCGATCATTACTCATATTATCGATGAGAAATGCCGTGTTAAGGTGACGCTGTTAATGTTAACATAACAGAAAACAATAAAATAAACTCTTAAATATGTTTATTGATAAAAGAAGCCCGAAATAAATAGAGAAGAATTTCCCTCCAGGAATGTAACACACACCGAGTTTCCATTCCATTTCCATTCCGTATTTGCCTTTATCCCACATGCATTCCACAAGCATTTATCAATCAAGCTTAGCAATTACTACTTCTGCTACCCGCCGCCCTTCCCCTGCCCCTTCCCCTTCCCTAAGGCCTAATGCCTTTATTTATTCATTGTTTAGCAATCTCCGTTTTGAAATTGTTTAATTCTCACATATGCCAAAGCTTGGAAAACAATTTTCAGACTTTAACTCCAAAAAAAAAAAAAGAAAAAAGAACAAACTGAAATTTATGCGGGTTCCACAGCTGCCAACGCCCTCGTCTTTGTTTTTATACCCTTTTAGTAGAGGGTATTTTAACTTTGTCACGAAATGTGTAGAGCATTAAAGAGGGAGGCTGAATGCCATAAAGTAGATATATATTCTTGATCAGGAGCGGAGTCCGTCTGTTTGGAAACTCTCACATTTTTCGAGCTAGGTGAATGAAATTTGTTACGTTTCAGACAACACAGCTGGATCGTACAGATATATCATATAGCTGCTATAGGAACAATAGGTCCAAAAGTTGTGTTACAGAAAGCACTTCTATTTCTTTGGTTATCATAATGAAACTTACAAGTTACATTAACGAGTTTGTTTGCCAAATCATTCAGATCGAACCACTATATCACATCGGACCAATAATTGTTGTATGGAAAACTTATTTATTTCTCAAGCTATCCTAACCAGTCTCCAAGGGTATACAATATTCGGCGTACTAAAAAAAAAAAACCTTTCCTTAATAGTTTTTTTTTTTGTTCAGCCTTTCTGTTTGTTATTCATAATTTGATTTTTTTCTTTGGCTGGCAACTAATTGAATTTCGGGAAACGAATGCAGAGTTCTAGGCGCCTTTTGGCTATGACATCACACAGTTTTTTTTCTCTTAGTTTTTTTTCTTCAGATATTTCTGATTCATTTTTATTCCCACAGCAAATTTCGAGGAGTGGCTCCAGTCAGAAATCCTTTGGCCAAAAAGCGCGCTCAAGCTCAACTCATATTAAATTGTATTAGCAAATTTATTGCATTTGTTAACAGACTTGACAACATTTTCAATTGCAACGCAACAACAACAACAGCAGCGACAAATAGTAGTAAGTTTTTGGGTGTCTTAAAACCACGCACTAGAAACCAGCTGGAAGCAGTCGAACACACCCACTCAACTTATGAGAAAGAGGGGTATACCAGGCGAGGGGTTGGAGGGGCGGGCCGGTGGATGGCGACAGCTTGACAGAAATGTCAAATTGGCAGGCAAAACAACAGTTACAAAATTTGAATGGGGGAATGAATGAATGAATCAGTGAGTGAGTGAGTGAGTGAGTGAATAAGTAGTGAGTATATGAGTGTATTGTATGCGCCTGCCAAAGTCTTCTGGCCTATGCAAATGCTTTTAGTCGATTGCCAATGCAATTGGCAAACAAGGAAGCAAAACGGCTGCCTGTCAATTGAAAATGAAGGAGACGCCGGCAGCAAAAGGTGGAGCAACACTGATGCTGTTTCTCCAGAGGAGACGACAACAACGACGACCATGCTGCTGCCGCCGCCGCCGCCAGCAAGACGCCACAACATATTTCCACCCAAGAAAAATTAATGAAAATGCAAATGGAAAACGACGTTTAACGTAATGAACGATGCAAATGGGAGCTTAATTGTTCAGGTGGTTGTTGCTTGAGTGGATCAACTGGCGGTTAGTTGGCCATTGAACTGCATCTGGGAATGGGGTAGACTCCTATATAGGAGCGACACATATATACATACATATATATATCTATATATGTAATTATATATAGCCAGCCTCATACGGCACCGATGATACTGACTGACCGACCTCGCCCGCTGCAGCCGCCTGAGTTTTTTTTTTTGGGCGCGTTTCTTTAATGAGATCTCATTAATTTGATAGAAGACTATCAAATTATGTTTTGAGCTGAGATGATAAATGACCATAGGCTAAATGCGGGCCTCAAATTTGTATCGCTTCAACGAAAAAGTTTCTTTGAAGATGATTGAAATGATCAAAACATTGAAAGGCCAAACACTGAAAATGAAGATCAATGTTAATTTTCCTGTCTCTGTAAATTTTACGTAATAAATAAACATTAAGATTAATTGAGATAAAGATCCCAAAATTTTGTCTATAATGCTGTAAATGGCAGAATAGGGAATTATATTTAGCTCATTTACTTGAAGACTGTCATAACTCAGAGATATGTGATATTACTGAAAGAATTGGGCATATTCTCTTCTTATTATACGATATTAAATATAATGAATAATCAAATAAATGAGCGCAAAATCTGAATTCATATATCTTATTAATTATCTTTTATTTTAAGCTACAAATTCTATTCCTTCTTTCATTGAATTATGCTCCACTCTGTGCATAAGAAGCCCTTCCCCGTCTGAGAAATCAGTTCATAGGAAACCACCCAATTCACCATTGGGTACCTTGGGATCTTCCCATATTTCTCCATTGCCGTAACAAACCCATCATCACTTGCAATCGAATTGAACCGAATCGAGTGCATCGAAGTTGAAATTGAATTAATACGTCGAGTCGAAAGCTTTATCAATTCTTACACAACCATTTAAATCTTTCAGGGTTGTGAAATATGAATAAAAAGTATTACAAGACTCACCCACATTTCATTAATATTCAATCTAATACCTGTGCGCAATTTGAGCTTGAAATTTATGCTTCCTATAATCCCAACTTGGTTATACTCGTAAACTGACCACAGCAATCTACATACGATTATCATTCGATTATCATACGATAGTCATATGCATATCCGGCTTTTCTACGATTACATTTCGTCAGTGCGTGGGGCTTATCTTCTCCGATCTATAAGACTGAGGTTGATTGTATATAACCAACGCCTTTTATTCGAGTGGAAGTAACACTCTCAGAAGTTTTGGAGTAGGATCTTCCGGTAAACTGGTTCCCACTGAGAAACGGGAAAGTAACCCGGAGAATTATTTACACACAGTTAGTAAACGATAGTAAATATTTAAATAATGATAACCTGAATAAACAAGTGTGTTAATCGGTGATGCCTCTTTTTGGACATGAAAACAATCTTCTTTTTTTTTTGTTGTTGTTGTTGTTTGTGCCGTGGGGTCTGACAGACTGACACAAAAGTGGCACTAGAGGGCGTGACGGTGTCCGCTATGGTAATCAACGCAACTGGCACCACTTCACGCACCTCCTCCAACGGTCGACGTCGTCGTCATCAACGCAATGCCGTGGGGCTTCTTCCTCCATGCCGCCATACAGCAGCCAGCCACAAAATGTGGGCCAATGTTGTTGCTGGCGCTGACCAACTTGGTCGTCCACTTTAGTAATTAAAGCCATGAAAATCAGTGCAAGGTGTGCAAGAGAAATGTGAAAAGGTGAACAAGAAATATGGAAAGAGAAAGACTGAGAGAGTGCAGTACTTGGGCGCCACTTGTTAAAGACACGCCTAAAAATTTTGAGCACGTCTTATAAAGAAAGAAAAACTTCCTAGAAAAGATCTGCTTAGATTGCTTCGGATTTGTGGGGTATTAAGCGACTTTTACCACAAAAGGTGTGTCGAATCTAAAAGAACTCCTCTTGTGACCTCATTTTTATGTGTGTAGACTTACTCTGCATGCTTTTCCATAATTTTTGATTGATGTAATGCTTTGATATCCCTAATATTAAGTTATTATCTCATCGTTACATACCTGAAAATAGAGGGAAAAATATTACATTAATAAGCAATTAAGTTGAAATATATTTGTTTTCAATAACTGATTTATCGTTGGCCAAGTTTAAACCTCAGGTAATAAGTTGTAAAACAGTTTTCTATGCCTGGCCATAAATCATCGTCGTCTTCGTCAGACCCAACCCAGAAAGCCACTTAACCTCCATTTGGCTTCTAATGTCAATTGCTTTTTTTTTTGTTTTTGCCCAGTTTACCCAGTTATCTCTGCAGTGCATAAATAAAGCCGAAACGTAAACATAAATTGAGCTTAAACATTCGCAAAACTTATTAAGCCTGACAAATGTGACAATTGACGAATTGACTATCGTGGCCAAAGTAGAGAGCTCAGTCAAGACGGGCTTGTCTCTCGCTCTCAGCCAAGCTGTCTTGCTGTCTGTCTGTCTGTCTATCTCTCTGCCTGTCTCTCTGCCTGTCTTTCTGTCTGTCAGTGGTTCGGCGGTTTGTTGGTTTTCCTGGCCTGAGCTTTGCGGTTCGCTGGCTCTAATTGTATGTCTGTGTGTGTGTACGATTTGATGGCTTAAATGTTAAATTGGTTTACTGCTTTGCAAATGCTTCCCAGCGACATTAATTTACAGTTTGTCAATTGGCAAGAACATGAAAACTCATTAAAACATGCTGCAGATAAGCGGCAAAACAACAACTGCCAATAACAACAACAACACAAGACACCACCAAACAGGCAGTAAGACGTGGCTATAATTCAGCAATTCAGTCAACACACACACACACACAGAGAGAGAAAAACAAATGCAACACACACTACACAAATGTGACACACTCCGACAATTTATTGACACTTTCAGACACTTCGCCAATTTTTATACCCTACCCATTTAATGGGTGTATTAAAACGTATGTGATTCTGATTGGATATTCAATGCTACACTAGTTGGTCCTACTAGTTTACAATCTTTCAACGTATTTGGAAGGGTACATAAAAGTTTCTATAAATTAAGACTTTTTTTTATTCAATTATCGTCTTATTCAATGGGTTTTAAGAACTCGGAAATATACGTAAGGCTCGTTAGATTAAAGATATCTTTTAAGCCATTAAAATAATATTTTTCCATAAGTTTAAAAACTTCTTAAGATTATGTATTAAGTTGGCTGTTCTGGCCTCTCTTTTACAAACATTTTCCATATTTTTTCCACTCAATTTACCTTTTAAAACCTCAATTTCTTAAGCTTAATTATATTCATAAAAGTATCTTAAAAATGTTCATATAATTTTTCAGTTTTTCAGACCGCATCTTGTAGGTTGAGGGTTCCATAATCTTAAGGACTAAACGCTAGAAAAGGGGGCTAAGAAATACAGTTGAACTTTGCTCCACGATAAACCTTTTTGGCGGGCTAAGTCCATGCGAAAAACTACATTTTTATTTTTTGCGATCTTATCTTATAGATAACGCTATCAATGTGATATTGATTCAGATATTGTAAGGGGTAAGCAATATTTTTTATTTTTTTTGCTGCCTATTCTCGGCTTTGTTTTGTTGCATGTGGCAAGCAGGCGACACGTTTAAAAGTCGGTGGATGGATTGATGTGGCTTCACGTGGCAAACACACTCGATTGCTGCGTCCATGTGTGTGCTGCAAGTTGGCAAATGTTCTGACAAAAGTGAGTCACCACCAAAGCTGTCACTAATCGTGGCAAGCAACAGCAACACCCCTCATCGCCCTGCCACGCCTCGACTGAACCCCTCCGCAATACGCGCTCAATGGCCGAATGAGCACAAAATTGAACCGCATGCAGCACGCAAAGAAACTGAAAACCGAAACAGAAACAGCAACAGAAACAAAAACAGAAAATAAAAAGCGATACAAAAAAAAAATAAGTGGAAACTGACAAGAAGCCTCAGCTTCGTCCCTGAAAAAATATCGATTTCGCTGCTGCTGTGTCTTCTTATGGGCTTGTTCCGATTGTCTGTCGCTTTGCCACTAAGAAGGCATTCACCTCATTTCCTGGACATGCGATGGAACTGGACAAGCAGCTGCTGCTGCTGCTGCTGCTGCTGTTGCTGTTGCTGCTGGTCGCCCCACCAGTTCCATTCCCAATCCCGATTCCAAGCCACGCCTAACGCCTAAAGACTGAGACGGAGCGAGGCAGAGATGCGGATGAGATGCAGCCACAGATCGTTGCATAATCAAGCATTATTGTACTGAGCTGCTATGCTTATCTTAATATGGATCCGACTGATGACTGATGATGCTAGGATGGGTTTTACTTTCCTTCTCTATCTCTCTTTCCCTCTCTCCCTCTCTCTCTCTCCCTGCACTTATAAGCGAATCTTTTCAATTGATCAGTCGATGGAGTGTCGAGTAAGATCTCATTACGTACGATTCCAGATAAATGAAAGTTTCTTTATGGCTTAAAATCGATATGAGGCAAGTACTTAAGACGTTTTAAGGAAAAAAACGAGAATTATAATCGTCTTAAAATGTATATAAGTAAGAATAAGTATCAAAATCTGGTAAATAAAAGAAGCTGCAATCTTCTCGGGAAACAACTCTTCAGAGAAAATAATAATAAAAAAAGATGATAAAAAATTGAGATTTGTAGATGAAATTCCCTGGATGAAGAAGCTCTTGTAGCACACTTTGAACTAATCCCAAACAATAGCAATAAATGTAGAAATTGAAGGCGCTTTGAGGAGATTAACGAAGTTAACACAAAAGTTTGTTAACAAATTCTTAATACTAATTTTGTTTTCTTATGTTTCATGTATTCTATCAAGATTCTGGTACTGTTCCCATTTGATCTACTTGACTTTTCGCATGCTCTCCACTAACTTTCATCAACCTTTTTGTGTTATCCAACTGGAGATCTTCTATTGCTATGCTATTATTCTATTAATTTTTTTTTTTTTTGTGTTTTTTCTTCTGCCCACCTTTTACTTGTTCAAACATGCCATTCCCAAGCTGTCCGCTGATCATTTTGTAGATATTATTTTCTAATCATCTTGTCTAGCAACGAATACTTCTAAGAGTCGCCCCGAGGCGCAAACATGGAGCAAAAAGCTAGAGCTAGAGCTAGAGCTGGAGCTGGAGCTGGAGCAATGGAAGGATAATCATTATCAGTTAGCACATAATAACTGCAAAGTGGTCAACTTTGAAGAGTCATCCCCGAGGCACGCCGGTGATTAGCGGCAACATAAATTGTGGGCTTTATCTGTGAGACGAAAAAGCAAAGATGATGATGATGGAGATGAAGATGCAGGAGGAGGAGGAGGAGGAAGAGGTAAAAGGAAAATATTGCGTAACGGTTCTTCCAGCCACCCAGTTTTTCCAGCTTCCCAGCTTCCCAGCTTTGCCAGCAAACACTCTCAAGCCATAAATGGCCGCAGCTAATTGCTTTTGCTGTCCAAAAGACTTTTTGTTCATTTTTTTATTTTTGTTGTTTTTGTTTTGGCCCATTATCGTTAGGCCAAAATGTGCGCTTTTGGCAAATGCAAATATCAAGTCAGCCCGGTGAGCCACCCGCCCGATATGCGATAATTCCAGTGATTCGACTGTCCACAGGGGCAGCAGGAGGATTGGCAATCGTCGTTGTCGATTTTTTCGATCAACTGGGCTGGCCCTGCGCCTGCGGCCAACACTTTTTGGAAAGTGCAGATTGCATAAGTAGGACACTGAGCCAGGCAACCTGCCTTCAATTTGGGTTATACTTTCTCACAGTCTCCATCTCTCCCTCTCTGTCCCTCTCTGTCGCTGGAAGTCCAGGAAGCAACAGCAATCAGCAGATCAGCATCTTTTTCCATTAATTTATGTGGAAGAACTTTTGATTTTCACCAAAAACTTCTGACCCATTTACATGCTTCATTTGCTTCATTGAATCAATGAATGAATCCCACGTGTGGGCGGGCGGGCAGGCGGTTCAATTTAAATGTCACAAAATGTCACACACAGATCGTAGCCGGCGGCTGCTTTATGTGTTCCCCTGATAGCTATATAAATCCTAACCTCCTCCCCTCCCCTCCCCTCTCCCCCTTCCGTGTAACCTTTCCTTGCTGACCAAAAAATTGTTGAACAAATGTGTCGCCTGGTCTCAGGTTTTTTTTTATTGGAGCTGCTAAAAGCAACACTTTAAGGAAAAATGCAATTAAATTCTTTGCAGTCCACGCCCAATTCGTTTTTTTTTTTCAGGGTGTGGCACTTCTTGTGAATTGAGACATTAGGTAAAAAATGTTGTAATTGAATTCGAAAATCGAGTACCGTGTAATTTTTTAGTCTTGAGCGCAGAAAAAATAATCAAATAAATTTAAGTCATTAAGGTCAAAGAGCAAAATCGATTAATGCTTCAAAGTGCTTGAAAAATCTAGCATGGAAAGGCATATACCCCTTATAGCTTTGATTTTTCAATTGTTCCTATGGCAGATATATAATTTAGTAGTCCGATCTTTATAGCTTCCGGAAACATTGTAAGTTTCTTCTTTCATTCTTCAATTTCATTAAGATACCTTTAAGAAACACTAAAGTTTTCCATGGACCGATTGTTCCTATATATATTATATAGTTTGCCGATTCCGCTTGCTGCAAACTGAAGGATTCCAAACCAAACTTCTTTCAAACAGCTCAAAAACTGAGACTAGCTGGCATAGCAACAGACAGACGGATGGAAAGTCATTGCTAACAATTTTAATTAAGCCATTCTGTTTTTTATTTAATATTTTGATAAACTCAATTCAAATAGATCAATTAATTTTCAGCTGTTTACCACAGCTTTCCAAGAACAAAGCACGTGCTTTCAAGTGGTTTTCTCCCAAAATTCTTGGTAGATTTTCCTACCAAAGCCATTGAGGTCAGGCGTTGAAAAGAAAAACTATTTGGGACACAAATGTTGTTGCAAAAAGTTGCTTAAAAATAGTTGCAATTAGCGTTAAAAATGTTTACATTTTCGCTGGCCAAAATAAAGTATAGGCCACAGCAGAAAAGGGGTAGGCAGCTGCAGCAAAAGCAAACGTAAAAGCGAAAATCCTGACAATAATTTTAAGCCATAATCGACGTCATTAATAAAAGTCTCAAGTGGAGGAATTCAACGTCAGCTGTTAAGTACGTAGAGTATCTAGAAGATAAATTGTGTGTATAGCGCTCATAGATAGATAGATACTTTTGCCTGGAAATAAGCCAAACCAATGGCTAGGCGACACTTGCATTTTTTCAATGCTTTATCTTTAGAATGTGCAACTATTTTTATGTATCTGTCTCTTCTATCTGGGAATGTCTCTGGGTTTTTCTTGGGATGTGCGTCTTTATTTTTCTTGAATTAGGCACGCTGTCACTGGGATGGGCCTGCGCCTGTTTCTGTGCCTGTTTCAGTGCCTGTGCCTGGCATTTGGCTAGCTGTTCTACTGCTGCTGCTGCCGCATCTTGTATCTTGTAGATACATTTCAAAGCAAACTGCAGCGAGTGCTAAAAATAAAACCAAAAGCCCTTCCATCAGACAAGCAGAAACATCATCAACAACAGCAACAACTATGAATAGCAGCAGCAGCAACACACACAACACGCAGTGATCCATTTTTATTATTATAAACTTGATGCAGTTGCTCAATTTATAGGGGAGGGCCGGCCCTCGAATTGATGATAATTTTTTGTTTTCCTTCTTATGGCCTGCTTCTCTTCACATGGTACTACCACCATAATCATCATTTTCATTTCTTCTTGGGCCCTGTGCACGCTTTTTAATTGGTATTGCTCTTTGCTCCCTGTTGTACTTGCTGCATCTTTTCCATTGCTCTCTGAACCACAAAAACTTTGTTTAGTTGTTGATTTTAAAGACCTCTCCGCTCTCCACTCACTCATTTTAAAGTTGGGAATTATAAAAATAGAAGAAAAAAAAATTGCAGATAAACTCAAGCATGAAGTTCAGTACAATCCAAGTCAAGGGGTGTCATGTTTTTTGATTTACGATGCATTCCTGGAGATAAAACGGCATAACGGATGCCTCGGAATTTATATATAGGGCGCGGCTATGGCTCTGCCACAGAATGAGTTGCACTAAATTATGAAGAGGGCGTGAAAAATTCTTGAGAAAAGAATTCATTTGATGAGCTCACAAATTATGAAAATTTTCATTAGCTAACGTTACTTTTGAAAGCGCTCTTCAAACGATCAAAAGTTATTGTATAAAATCTAGATACAAATTCTTATCTATCCTAGAAATATCTCTAAAGATAACTCCAAATAAAAGCCTTCTGCTCAAGCACTTTCCATTTTTTATATAACTGACAGCATCATTTAATAGCGACATCCTCCGCAAAATCGCATAAATAAAAGTAAAAGTCCAAGCTAAATGACCTTTTTTCTTAAGGCCAACATTGGCCCTGCTGCTCCATGTCCAACTTGCATTTTCCGAATTCCCACACACACGGAAAAAAAGTATCGAGTATTTTATTTATTTTTTTTTTTTTTTGGTAGGATGCACAGCAAATTCAATGCTGCTGACTGTCAAATTTAGGAGCTAAACAAAAGCTAAAACCTTGCCCAGCTGCTGTTGTTTTGGCTGGGTT
Organism: Drosophila repletoides; assembly: GCA_018150835.1. Classification (NCBI taxonomy): domain Eukaryota; kingdom Metazoa; phylum Arthropoda; class Insecta; order Diptera; family Drosophilidae; genus Drosophila; species Drosophila repletoides. The sequence goes on from JAECWQ010000031.1 coordinate 5,279,901, forward strand.
TATTGTTGTTATTCACACGCTATGAAGAATTTCTTTATGCCCGGCTTCAATTTCGTTATATTTTGCATTTTTATAGAAAGGGTATACTAAAGTTGTGCAGTAGCAACTAGCTGCAAGTTCAAGTATCAAAGTAAAGCAACCAATCGATAGTTTTTGCGCTGTTATCGAAGTACTATCTTGAAGCAAAGATTGTAGAATGTTGTGATTATTGAAGGAATTATTATTGAAGTAGCAAGAGCTGAATTTTGTAGGATCGATTTAAGCCTTGCTAGATAGGTTTAAGCCTTGCTATACTACCTAAAATAGATCCAATATTTTTTTGTTAGGGTATCCTGTGTACAGCTTATATGAAATTGACTATTTCTGCTTCGCATTCATACATTTTTTTTTGTTGCTATTTTTTTGTTTTTGTCATTTTCAAAGGCAGCGAAAGTCGCATAGACAAGCGTCTCATGGAGAGTCTCGCGGTCTGGGTCTGGGTCTGGCTAGGAGAGCCGCTGCTGCTACAATTTCTATGTGTGATTTAATGCGCGATTTTTCGCTTTTTTTTCGGCAGCTGCCCGTGGGCTTAGTGGGTATCGCAAGAGGCATTTGCATATCGCATGCACCATCGACTCTAGCAAATAAAAATTTATGCAATTAAGCAAATCAGAGGACGACAAAGACGACGACGTCGACAACGAGGAGAGCAGCGATCTGGCGATCCTGGCCAGACCACCTCCTTGGTGGCTGCTTGCTTGGTGCTTGGTGCCTGGTGCTTTAGCTTTATCGAACGATCAGAGGTGGAGAATCAATAGCTATGCTCTACACACAACTTGGTACGCGACAGGGCGTTACGCTTCGATAGTTATGTACCTATCGAAATCATCGATTGCTGGCTCCTGCAGCTGACTCATAAATTAAACTTTAGCCAAGTGCTGTGGTGCATTTGTTTGCCTGCTTTGTCATGTGAATGTGTATACGCCTCCTAACTGGGCTTTAGTTGGAGCTGTAGCTGGAGCTGGAGCTCTGATCTCCCAGGCCACACCGTGTCCATCAATTCTTCACTTCACTTTCATTTGCTGTGCACCTTTATCTAGCCACATACATACACATATACATATACATATATGTATGTATGTATGGCCCGGTTGGTGGGTGTTTTGGGGCATTTTGTAGCCGTATTTACGAGTATTTATATTGTTGTTGCTGCCTGTTAATTTGCCTCTGTGTCCGCCATGTGAAAGTTTGCATGCCACAAATTGCAAGAAACAAAATATAAAAAAAAAAACGTGTGAATCGAGGGGTAGCTGAAGGGTGCTCCAAAACTACTCCAACTCTTCGCTGCGAGGGTTCAACATTCATTTTTCATGCTGCTCGCACAGCCACTGCCAGTGCCAGTGATTATCCTTTTAGCGGGTTGACCAGGCAAACAAAACCAAAAAACAGCAACAACAACAACAACAACAGCAATAATAATAATAATAAAGAAGAAAAGACAGAGAGAAAAAAAAAACAATTTTCACCAGACATTCACAGCCCATAAATCGTCTAAATGAGCCATTCAATCTTGGCCAGCAAGTGCAACAGGCTATTGAAATGAATTACAGCCTGAGTAACACAAGCCAAGGATTGTTATGAATTGATCCTGATGCTTATTGTTGATTGTTCAATATGCAAAAGCTGGAAAGTTCGCGCTTGATAGAAGCAATAACTCATCGAAAGGCTTGAAAGAAAGCCAAGAGTCTTTCGTTTCTTAACGTCTTTTGACTTCTTTAAGGACTAGCTAAAACTAGCTTCCATTCTCAATCCTCTCTTTGAAAGTATTCTGTAGTTTTTACCACTATTTATAAGCCTCTCTTTGTGACATATTCACATCATTCATCACTGTCATTTCCTGAATACTGAACTCTATTCATTGCATTATTCATACTTGCTTCTATGAATCGCACATTTCTAAGCGGAATTCTCTGTAATTTGTAAGCGCCAAACACGAGTTGAATTCTTTTAAAAGTGCTCTACAGTTTGTAGTTGATTTTTGTAGAATTCTTCATGGAATTAAGTTCTGGAATTCCTTTTGAAATACTCCTAAATTGGTAATCTCTTTATCGAATTTTTATAGCAAATTTTTATTCGTAGGCTCGCAATAGTTTTGCTAACAAATCACGTCAAGACATTTTTTCACGCATTCGCATTTTGACCAGTTTTTAAGTGTCTCTTTCCCCCAGTAGTAAAAATCTTTAGTAGCATATTTTGCTTTTAACAAGAACTTAAAAACCTTTAAAAAAAACAAAACAAAACAAAACATTCCATTGCTTAGGCTCAAATTACTTTAAGCTTTTAGCCTTAAAATCATTTTGCAAACAAAATATGTAAAAAAAGAAAAAAAAAGCTAAACCGCTTATTAAATAAAGCTGCTGCTAAACTGCTGCTGCGCCCCTCTCCGCAAAATATTCAGAATGCGTTGCGGCGTGTCTGTGAATTATGCAAAACTATTTGGCCAACAACAATAACAGCAATAGGAGCGAATGAGCGGGGAAAACGGAAACAGAAATATTATTGTAAACCGGTTTGAAATTAATTTGATTTTTATACATTTCAAGGTTAGCTTTAGCCAAAAGCAACGTTGACAGAAGCATTATAAATAAGGTCTGCTGTCTGCTGTCTGGCCTGGCCTGGCCTGGTCTGGTCTGGTCTGGGGTCTGGTCTTGAGTCTTGGGTCTTTGGTCTTGGGACCACTGTAAGATGAGCATTATAAAAAGCAATCGGTTAATTAATTCCAGCTTTGACAGCCGGCATACATAAGAAGATATCAGGTCTAAGAGATCATTTAACCAACCAGCAGCTATGCGCTGTGCATTTGACACAAATTGTAGGCGTGGCATATTGGTGGTACCACTGGTTGTGACACGCCCACTTCACCTCCTGCACCTCTTGAACACGCAATCAGTGAAATTTACAAACGCCTTCCAAAAGTCACAAGTGCAGCAGACAAAAGTGTGCATAAACCAGCAGGCAACTGAATACCCTAACTTTGGTTCCTTGGGGCATATAGTTTCGCTAATTGGTGACAAGTCGACGAAAATGTTTGAGTTCCATGGGAAGTGCCTAACCCTCGCTCAGAAATAGTGGAAAATATACTCTTTTTCCTGTAGAATTTTCAATTTATTTCTAGAATTTCTGTAGCCGGTTAGAAGCTGAAGTTTTTCAAATACAAATTTCTATTTATTTTTAGAGTATTTATTATTATATCACCTAAAGAGTATGTCAAAAAGTATTCTAAAACCCGTCTAATTAGAATATTGGCATTGCATGCTAAATAAGAAAAATTAAAGGGTATCAAAGCAGGTAAGAAAAAGAAAAGCAGGGAAAACAACAACAACAACAATCAGCCGCTATGCGTGCAGGGGCTAAGTAAAAAATAAGAAAATGAAAAGCGATGCGGAAATGCAGATAAAACCTTTGAAAATTAATGAGCTGCAAACAATGCGGACATTGTTAGGAGACTCGCGTGGAGGAGTTACTTAAAGAGAGTCTCTGCTGAAGACGGGGGAGTTAACAATATTTTGACACAAAATGCCAAGGAGCAGCAGCAGCCACCGTCGCAGCAGCAGCAACAACAACAGCAGCAGCAGCGGTAGCGGCAGCGGCAGCGGCAGCATAACTGCAGGAAAAATCCCTCAAGGAAAATATTTATGCCGAGTATAAAATGTTGAAATTATCAAAGAAAAAAGTAAAAGTTGAACCCACAAATTCATTTCGGAGTTAATAATGATGATTATGCTGATGTTGTTATTGCTGCTGCTGCTGCTGCTGCTGCTGATGATGATGATGAAGTTAATAATGATATCGCCAGACATCAATCAAATGGCAAAAGCGAAACGCATCAAAACCAATCAAAACAAAACGGAAAATGTGTGAAAAACATACGAAGAGGAGAAGGGACTCTCAAAAAGAAAAACAAAAGGAAAAAAAACTCTGCAACATTTTCAATAAAAAAAAAAAAAAGGTGGGTCAAATATTGCGCCACAAACTAAACGGTTCGCTTTTCATTTTACACCTTCCACGAAAAACCGAAAACCGAACAACAATTTTTTTTTTTTGGTAGATTTTCCCGCAGTGCCAAACGTTGTAAACAAATCAAAAGGAGGTCAACTGCATTGGCACACAAATCGGGACTACAGCAACAAAAGTTTTATAGCTGCTTCTGTTGTTGCTTTTGTTGTTGTTGTTGTTGCTGTAGTTGTTGTTGTTGTTGTTGCTGCTGTTCCTTAGTGCTGAAAGATATTGCTGACTTGTCGATAATTGCAAAATTCTTAAGTGCTTCCATTTACTAAATAAAGTAGGCTCTAGGGCCTAAAAGAGGGGTAGAGGAAGAGCTAGAGGAAGGGGTAGAGGTAGAGGAAGAGCTAGAGGAAGGGGTAGAGGTAGAGGAAGAGGTAGAGTATTCAAATGCGCGAGTACTTTACAAGTTCCTCAAATAAAATTCCGTTTGCGATGCGCCTTACGCAAGAATTGCTCTGATGGATCTTCTCTCTAGTTTTTCTCTATTTAGTGGGGTAAATGTTGCGGAATGAATAAACAGGATTTATACAGTTAAATGGGAACTCATGAAAATGGAATTCATAGAGGGGCCAACACTTGATGAGTCATGCATCGCTGAGATTGCCAGAGAAACAATACGAAGCATCGCCGTATTGAATAATTAGAAAAAAAAGCTATGAAAATCTTCCATAGAACAGAAGTAGAACAGTGGGTTCTTTTGAATTTGAAAAAGGGGGGAAAGGGGCAGTTTTAGGAGAAAATATAAAATATAAATATGATAAAATTATCTCAAAGTGTAGACTTATCAATAATCTAGATAATCTAGCGTAAAAACCCAGGAGATCTGAAGATATTTAGAGCTTAGAAACCCTTGTAAATCTAGAGAGTCTATTAGATTTCTTAACTATATCTGGCTGGAAAGAAAAGAAGGAGGACAAGGAAGATGTCTTGTTTAAAAAAAACAATATTCTAACAATGTTATAGCTATAAATTTATAATAATATTTAGTAAATTTAGTAAATCAACTCTATATCTTTTGTTTATAGCCTCAAACGAGCGTATTTACTTTTGTTTTGCACCCAAAAACGATTATAAACTATTAGTAAATAATCTTTTTCTCTAGATTTGATCTCTACATCTATTTCACTGTAATTGAGCACTTTTTTTACTACTTCGTTTCTTTCAATTGAAACGCTTTTTTGACCCAAATTTAGTTGTCTTTCAATTCTCTCGTGTCATCTTTCCGCTTTAGAAGACAACTCGCTGGACGGAATAGGAGCAACAGATCAGAGAGATTTATTCATTTCGATCTTCTTCAAGTCTTGAGGCTTTTCACTTGCAATTAGTTTCCCTAAAAAAAACATTTCCTGTTTCAATAAATCCAATTGATGATGTGCGCTCCAGTGATGAGTCTCTTTAACAATAATGGGCCCTGATTTCAGTTCGATTGAAGTTCGGCAGGCAGATTAACTACAGTGGGGCAAGGCAGGTGTCTCCCACGCCCAGGGAAAAAGAAAAACAACAACAAAAGTTAAGAGGCCGCCGCCTAAACTCGTTAATTTTTTAAGCAATTTTGTGTAATAACTTAAGATAAATGCCTGCGCCTGGGTTACTTGTTGAGCTACGGCTAATGAGCCATTAACACGCTTATCGGGCCCAAATCCAAAGCGGCCTTTTTTTGGGGGCGGAGCTGAGGCAGGCAGGCAGGCACTGAAATTGGCCACGCACATGACACAGGCCCAAGCCGACAGAGAGCTGAGCTCGAGCTCGAGCTCTCTCATAAGGTCGCTCCTCTGGCACGTGAGCGGGCATTCCTTTTTTTTTTTTTTTTTCTGTTTTTGTTTTTTTCTTTTTGGGGTCAACGGGAAAAATATGAATTTCCTCAATTAGATTTTCTAGACACGACAAAAAACAACCAACAAAAAACAAAAAAAAACAACGAAATGCAAATCGCATTAAGACGCGCTTTTAATCTGCTGCAAGGCATCGCATTCTCTCTCTCTCTCTCTCTCTCTCGCTATGCTCATTTGCACAGTGGGCTAAAAGGGCCAAACTAACGCGAATCAAGTTAGATTTTTAATTTTTAACTATGGAGAAATATTCTAAAATTATCCTTTTAAAATATTTAAATATTTAATAGATTTAATAGTTAAAATCTATTTCTTCTAATCCTGATAATCAGTTACTTCTTTAGCATATATTTTTGTATTAATTTTTTAATATTTATGCACTGTTTTCTTACCTAGCCTGAATAGTTTTCGCTATAAAATTCTTTTGAAATTTGAAACAATATTATAAAAAATAAACACAGTTTTTTCGTTTAATTAATTCACAAATTTAATTAAAATTTTTCTATATTTTATTTTTGCTTAACAAATTAATGAACTGAACTAATTTCTCAAATTTCATTTTAATTTTTGTTTTCCTTATTTCACTAAATAATTTAGTCGACTGTACCCACTGTGCTTCGCTGGTTACACAGCGCGAGAGGCAAAGTGAGAAAGAAAGAGAGAGGAAAGGGAGCTCTAAGCTTTTGCACTTTTGTTGTTGTTGTTGTTGTTGTTTCAAGCCAAGGAAAACGCTAAAAGTCGAAATCGCCTTAAACGTAAACGAATCTCTTGTCTGCTGGGTCAGCGGGTCATAAGCGAGGCTTTTTGCCCATTGAAAGTTCCGCAAAAGTACAAAAAAAAAAAAACTACAAAAACAAAACAAAAAGACAAATGAATAATATGTGTATGGATATATAAATACTCAATACAATCAGAAGAAAGAGCATCAAAGCGATAAAAGAATATCATGAAAAGGGAGAGACGCAAGAGTAGCACTTCTACTCAAGTGTCGCCCTCTGGCGGCTATCAGCAGCTAAACAACATAAAATAAGTATAGCGCAAAAAAAAAAAAAAAAGATAAGAAAATAAACAAAATCGAAGAACAGCCGGCAAAAGAAACAGGATAACTACAGAAATGAAATGAAGTGAAGTGTCCCAAGTGTGAATTGATGTGGGTAATAAAGAGAAAATAAACAGAAGAAGAAGAAGTGTTTATGCAATAAGTGCGCCATAAATTTATATACAAACATAAATAAATACTTATTGGATGGCAATTGGCCGCCTTGGATATTTTGGAAAATATTATAACTGAACATACTAACAATTATTTAGGAGTAAAACATAGAAATTAATATAAAAATATTGTATAAAATTAACCTTTTTCTCTGCTCCAATTTGTTGTCTCATTTACATTTTTTCTCTAAGTGCATATTCATTAGAGTCACGTGGCTCTCTTCTGATTTTCTTCTTCTTCCTTTGCTTCACTTTTCAATATTATTTGATAACTTTGATCGTTTTTTGCTTTGCCTCTTCCCCACTTCTCTCTCCCTCTCTCTTTCGCACTGCTGATAGCAATCGATAGACACATAGATAAATAAAGCGCAGCCCACGCACAACAGCAATAACAAAAAAAAAAAAACACCGCCTGCTGCCATTGCACAGTTATGCATACTCACACACATACACACAGCAGGTAAACGCTGTGTGTGTGTATGTGTGTGAAAGAGAGCGAATAATATTATCGCAGTCGGCGGTCGGGCAAATTCAAAGTTATTACGAAATCGCAATCGAAACATAACGGTAGATAGCAAAAGCAGTAAAAGCACATGAACATACACACATACACACACACACGTGCAAAGGCAGCAGCAAACGCAAAGACGAAATGAAATGGAAACACAAATAGAGCAAAGAAAGAAGAGTCAATGCGTTCAGCAGACAAATTCTAATTGAAAACTTTTGATGGGGGGGATCAGTGGAAGAGTAAAGTTTTCATTAATTTAAATAAAAGTTGATTAAATAAGTTATAATTACAATTTATAATTTATATAATTCGCCAACAAATTTTGGACTTCTCTACCAAGAATTTAAATTAATGAATTTATATTTAATTTAATTATAAGCTTGGTTTTACAATAAAAGTTGCAGAAAAAAAATCTATATTTTTCTATATTTATAATTTTATTAATTATATTTATAAGAAACAAAAAAGCAGTATGGAATTAACCTCGGTATGCTTATAGGATTCCTATTGAAAAATTCCTTACTAATATAAAAAATTCAGTTAATTTAGTACCATATTTTCCAATAAGAATTGTGTATGACAATTTTTAATATTTTCAAAAATCAAATGAAAAGAAAATGTTCTTTTGTGATACATTTTTCAAAAATAATTTAATTTTGCTATAATTTTGAATATGATATCCTTTAGTAAAATCCTAAACATTAATAGATATATTCAAAAAAATAATACTTTATATAGATGCTATTTAAGAACATCAGATTATGTGATCGTTCATAGGTAATGAAATCACATCGCAAATCACTTCCCAGTTTTGAAACACTGTCCGAAGTTTTGCCAGCTGAATGCGTCCATTTACGATTACGATTGAGTGCAAGCGCAGCAGAAGCAGAAGCAGCGGCAGAAGCAGAGATAGAAGCAGAAGCAAAACCAGCGGCAACGGCTGCCCAAGCGAATGCCAAGACAATGGCGTAAAGCACAAAACAAGCGAATAAACGTAACTGGCAAAGCAGCCAGAACACAAAACTTGGCCGCCAGCAGCAAAATAGAAAAGAAAAGCCAAAGAAGAACCAAATGGCCAAAGAAAATAAAAAAAAGAGTAACAGGCAACCACACACAAACACACATACATACATGTGCATATGTATAAAGGAAGTTATTTTTCTTTGATAAGTGCAAGCGAGATGGAGCATAGAGAACTCTTTTTAGCAAGTGTTGATTTTTTTTTACTCACCTTTTTTTAGTTCTGTAGTTGTTTTTTTTTGTTTTTAGCAGCTGCTTCTCATTTAATTTGAGCACAAAGAAAGAACACAAAAAAAAAAGAATACAATAATCGGCGACGCATGCGCAACTTCCAAGCAGCAGCATGCAAAAATTCAAATTGGAATTTGAACCCCGCAAAAATCAAATACAAAAAAAAAAAAAGCAAACGCAAACGCAAAGGTTTGCTTCTTCTTCTGATACTTTGCTGCTTCCTCTCTGCTTTTCTTTCGCACTCACACACACATACACGGAGCGAATTTGTCGCCCTCACACATACAAGTGCAAGACGCACTGCATTTGCTGTCGGTTTTATTGCATGTGTGTATGCGTGTTGCGTTTATTTGTGCGTTTGTTTTATTCTTTGATGTTTTAGCAAATTAATAAATTTTTCTTTATGTGTTACTTAATTTCCTTTTGCGGCTTTATTTACTCATTTGCCTGCACATGCACTTTTTCGACACTTTACACGCACACAACACACACGAATGACTTCAATACACTTATACGCTCACAAACACAGAGACATGCATGCATGTAAACGCCGTTTATTTTTTGCTCACGTCTTTGGCAAGAACATAAAAAAATTATTAATTGTTGCTGTATTTGAACAATTCAAACATTTAACATTAACATTTAACACTTTTCGGCTAAAGCACACGCGTCGGTGGCCATTTGTTTGAAAATACAACAAACACAGCGACGCGAAATGTCCGCGCGCGTCCAACCCGTTCGAAGTTGTTTTTGTTTATGGTAAAACCTAGGGATGTTGGCAGCCAACATAATTCGATGACTTTTATTGCGCGACTTATCGATATTTGATGCATTTACATTACGCTGTTACCGCACTGTAATGAACATTTGAATGTTGATAAGTACTTGTTTATTATTTAAAATTGTTATATGAAAATAGAAGTAAAAATGAATTGCAATAATCTGTGCTTTTAATTGCACTATGTTAATTCAATTTTTATTGTTATCGAATTGCTATCAAAATAGCAGAAAGCACTAACAGAGGTAGCTTCAACGCCAAGTGTTAACGCATTTAAAAGAGGCAGCAAAAGCTAAGCCAAAAATGTTAAGAATAGTGTTAACGCACAAGTGAGAATGTAAATCGATATACAATGAGTAATCGCAAAGCTGAACTGTAACGAGCAACAACAAATCAAGGGCGAATTGTTTGGTCGTGCCAAGATTATTGTAATTTTCAAAGATTAATAACAATAATTATTTTTGAGCTTAGAATGTCACGACGCAGTCAGGATATTCCCATACGTCCACGCTACGGCTATGCAGACGAAGCGGACGGCGAGGAGGCAAATGGTAGCCAAAACAGACAGCAACAACAAAGAAACAACTGTGCAACGCCTGCCTCCTACTCGGAAATCCCCTTTCTCGCTCAATACGCCGGCCCAGTGCCCGATCATGTGCTCCAGGACATCACCCCCACAGCTAATAAAGCGCCTCCACTAGGCGGCAGTGGTGACGGCAGCAGTGATAACTATGTAAATCTTGACTCTGGCGAGGACGATAATGACGAAGAGGAGGACGAGGAGCAGAGCAATAGCAACTCAAAGGATAGCTCCGGAGATCAGAACAAATCGGGAACTAATCGACCCAAATCGCTGCAGTCAAGTGAGTGTATGAAGCAGTGTATAGAGATGAGCAGAGTTTATGTAACTGTGACTTACTACGAGTATTCTTTAGTTACTAGTGACAGTTCTTGAAAAGCAGTAAAATGAGATAAATTCAGGCATTAATTTAATGAATTAAAGTTTAATTTGCGAAAGCTCTGAGTTATTCAAGTATTTTCAAGTTACTATTCACTTTTAGTAAGCCTCAACTTTCATTAGTTTATAAATATCTTTACAAGATTAAGTCAAGTTTTGAAAACTGTCAAGCATTTTTTAACAGTCAAAAGAATTTGGGGGCTGCTGGTCACAGTATATGAAAGTAACAGTTACAAAAGCACAGTCCACGCAATTTTAGCCATTGCTGTCACTTTAATAGGACTTTAATGGGTAAATTAATAGATTAATAGATAATAATGATAATTTAATCTATATGTTAGATAATATCAGAGTATTATATATATTATCTTCCAGATATCTAGTATATGCAGTATTTTGTTATAGTCTATATAAACCACAATTTGTAGTATTTTTACTATATTTCTTGAGATTCGTTCAACTAGTAAACTCTCGACTATTTTCCAGCATTTCCTTATGAACTGGAAGGCGAAGGTGCCACCAGCAGTACGGGAGGCATGCATCACTTTGTGGCGCATAATCTGGAATCGAAGCTCCGTGCTGCCACAGACTATAACATTGCCTCGGAGCACACAACGCCATCGACTTCAACAGCGCCGATCTCAAGATTCTTGCAATCGCGCAATGTACCCGAAGTGGATGGAAATGTGCTCAGTGATATTGAATTGGAGGCACAGTATCTGGCCACATCCGTAGATAATCTTGTCGAGAATCTCGGGAATCTGCTGCACTCCATTTCCTCCATAACGGCCGATAATGTTGAGGTACACAAGAACTCGGTGAAGAAACTAACAGACGCTTTGGATGCCAATATCAAGTGCCAGTATCAGCTGCTGGCCAAAACCGAGGAGATCTCCAAGTCAATGCGACCCACCGAACAGCTGAGTCAACGCATGTGAGTTTCAGTTCCGCATTTCGTTCCGAATATTGGTTCAATTGAACCGAAAATTATTATTTAATTCGCTTAAATTATTCCCTTTATTCATGTAGAATGTATTCAGTTCAGTTCAAATATTTGTCAGCGGTTCGGTTCACGTTTCGAACCAAGACTCGTGAACTACTAAAAGTTCCAAAGATATTGGTTTTGGTTCAAGCTTTGGTTCATACAAATACAAAAACTATTTTAAAACTAATTCTAAGATAATCCTAAAATCCATTCTAAAAATCAGAAAAATTCTGATTTTTAAGACTCTTCAAAGCAATTTTCATAGACTTAAAACCGTACCGCTTCGCTATAGAGTAGAAAATTCGGATTTGAACCGGTTCGACTTAATACCCAGTTGTGTAGCTAATATTATAGTTAAAGCAAAACGCTTTATTAACTACATAAGACAAAAATGAATTTAAAAAATATTTTCTTAATTATTAATTTAATCAACAGTCGCGAAATAAAACGCCTTGTGGACATGCTGGACAGCACAATGTAGGAGGAAGCTGGCGGCGGCGGTGGGGGCGAAGGCGTGGAACTCGCTGCTGCACTCCAGCTGCAAATGGACACGCCCCTGAGCTTCGGCGGCTCGCCATGTGCTTTCCTTTAAGCAATTCATTCCTTCATCTAGTCATTATTTAATTATTCTGTGTAAATCAATGCTTTATCAATATAAATATATATTATTAATTTAATTTTAAAAAAGCGCCAATTTGTTTATTATCGATAACGGTATGCTATGCAGTCCTTCACTGGTGTACAGTGTAACCAGTCGCTCATGTGATGGTTTGGTGTTTTTTGGCGCGTTTACTGCCGGTCACACTCAAACGCTCTGGTTAGTCTACTAAAACTCTCTGAACAACGCGGACGTTCAGTCGCTCGTTCTGCGGGCTCGTGAAAAAGTGAGAAGAAAAGCAGGAGAAAAAAATTTTGTGTTTTTTTTTTGTGATTCATGCGTGCGTGTGAGTGAAACAGAGCGAGAGAGCGTGAAACATGGCGAGTGTTTTATTAACAAAAATTCAATTACACTTTCTATAAAAATTCAATTTTATTAATTTCAAAACGAGAATGCGGCCAAAGTGTTTACGCGCAGTGTGAATGCTTTTTCTTTTTCTCCTTTTTTCACCCAACAACAACAACAGCAGCAGCTAAAAAAATATAATGAAAAGTAAGCACAAATACTACTGTATCTAAATGTATGCATGTGTGTGTGTGTGTGTTGAGTAACTTGGCGTGCGTGTGAGCGTATATGTGTGTGTTTGAGTGCGATTTGCTTTGCTTTGCGCTCAATTCAAGTGGCAAGAAGAAGAAGCAGCAACAGTAGCAGAGAGAAACTAAAATGAATTGAAAACGATGAACTCAAAGTAGCGCACGTAGCTTTGTGTGCGTGTGTGTGTGTGTGCGTGAGAGCGCATTTAAATTTATTTATTTTTATTTTTTTTCAGTTTTTGCCACGAATTGTTGTAATTGTTTGTATTTAGATTTAATAACAATTTTTATTTTCTGTATGTTTCATTGCTTTTCTTTTGTTTTCCATTCGTTTCGAGCGGCTTCCATATGGAAGCAAATGCGGGCTGCGGCTTGCTCGTTTCATCTCCCTTCCTTCCTCCGTTCTCATGCGTCTTTGCTCTCTGTCGCCTTTTCTCGCTCTCTTTCTCTCTCTCTCTCTCTCAGTGCTGTTATTGTTGCCCATTCTTTCATTCTAATTAAATTCCAGACAACATTCATTCACATTTATTATTGTTGTATTTTATACATTTATATGTGAGAGTGTGTGAGTGTGTGTCCTGTCCAAGCAGCGCTGCGTCATCAACAAATATCAAAAGAAATGCCGCCAGCGTCGCCGGCGAGAGAGAGAGAAAGAGCGCAAAAAAAATGGTGAGAGCTTTTTTTGCCATTCATGCAAAGGATACTGAAAACATTTGCTATTGACGCTGACGCTGACGCTGACGCTGTCGCTCTGCCGCAGTCGCTGCTTGCGTTAACTTTTGCAGCAATTTATGTAAACGATTTAAAGGCAAAGGAAATTGTTGCACAACTTTAATTTGCTGGGCAGCTGCTAGCATATGTGGCTTCTGCTCCTAATAAGCACAGAGCATATAACCCGCTCCTCTCTCTTCCTCTTTCTTTCCTTTGCGTCATCCCGTCTCTTTTCCCCGCTCTCCATTACCTACCCACAGTTGTCAATTAGTCGCCAAAGAGGAAAACAAGTTGACAACGCCGCATGCTTCTATTGCCCCCTCCTTTGCTCACATATTCGCCAGGCGAGATGGCAACCCTAAGTGAATTTCAAAGCACCGACCGAAGAGTTGACAGCTGTTAGAAACGAGAAAAACAGAAACGAGCCAATGAGATTACATGTTTGTTAACGGTGGGCGAAACTGGGTGAATATGGGGCTAACAGTGAGTGGGTGGCTGGATGATGCGCTTATTGGTATAGGGCCAGCCACTAATTGATGTCCTGGCTGCTGTTTACTTCGCATTGCAGCAGCTGTTGGCAATTCCCATAGAATAACAGAAAATACCAGGCGATCTTTTCTTGAAAGTTCCATTATAAAAACATCGCTTATAGCCGTGAATCAATGACTGGAATCCTTTTTATAATGATTAATTCAATAAGATCAACTTCAAGAATTAGTTTTTTCGATTATCAAGGATAATTTCTAGCAAATAAACGAAGTATTCCTGATCAAGGCATACGAAATTTGCCAGGTATCCTTATTTTTACCGCATGTGTTGAGACTAGTTGGATCGAATGACTATATTATAGCTCTTCCAGGAATAATCTGTTCAATATATTTTCCTTCTTGATAGCTTGATTAGACTTATCCTAAGGCTAATTGAGCCTACTTTATGCTGTCCAAATAAATATCACTATATAATATATAACCGATTTGTTTCGAGCTTTTTTTTAATACTGTGAGTCAAGCCATGAACCTAAGCCCTAACCCTTAACCCCCGAGGCAAATATAAATGGAAATTTTAGGTTAGAGTACCTCCATATAATAATATATTATTTAAAAAAATATAATAGCTTATAATAAATTAAAGCCAGGCTCCTAAAACCAGCTCTAAAGCTGTCCAGTCTTTTAAAATTTGGTGAAAAAAAAAAAACAATTATTTTGTATCCTTATCAGCCTTTACTTCTTGATGCATATGTTAGCCATATGTTAACCTGGTTCTGTTCCGTGACACCCAGTGGTATACGGGCTGCCACCCGCTCCTCCTCCTCCTCCTCCTCCCCTCTTCCTTCGTCATTTAAAACTGTAACTGTGCCATTTTGTGAGCTAAAAATATGCAATAGACGCACACACACCCACACACACGCACACCCACACACACACTCATGCATATGTTAGCCTTTGTGTGTGAAATTAAGTCTGCCCACAACGCAAGTTTCGCGTTTACCCGCCGGCCTCCTCCTCTGCCCAGTCTCCTCTGTGTCGAGACTCGACCTACCCCTAGCTGCCTAAGCCTCCGCCGCGTTGATTGCTGTGCTAAAGAAACTATTTCTGACGCGCCCGTAATCCACTCGGCCTGCAGAACTACGCAAATCCTTACGTGTCTGTTGAAATAACCAGCCAAACCCCCCTCCTACCTACCCCAGCCCCTAACTGTCCTAACTGTCCCCTGCCCTGCCCTGTCCTGCCCCTGTAAACGCCCAAGGTGGCGCGCCCACGTCAGCAAATCGTCAATTTCGCGAGTCCCCCGGGCAGAGCCTGTACAGAGAGAGAGACAGAGAGAGAGAAAGAGAGAGAGAGAGAGAGAGAAAGAGCTCTGCCGCTGTCGCTGCTGGCGCTTGCGCAGGCGCCCAGAAGCCAACGGCGAAAGTCAGCGTCGCGCCACAGCCTTCAGCCAGCAGCAGCAGCAGCAGCAGCAGTAGCAGCTGCAGCATTGGCAACGTCGTGGCAGAGTCTTAGCACACGGCGTCTAAAGCGGACGTTGCACACGCAGCGCAAACAAAAGTATTAAAAGCCTGAAAGGATCCAAGGCGCGGAGAAGGTGCAAAATATAAAAGTGCCCAAAAATTGTTTAGCAACATTTTGTTGCAAGCTGTTGTTTGTTACAAAAAAAAAAAAACAAATAAATAAATAAATAAAAGTGTCGCAATTTGCAAACAAATTCAATTTAATTATTGTTGTTTGTGACTCGCCCAGCAGCCAGCGGCCAGCGGCCATAAAAACAAAAACAAAATAATAAAAAAAAAAAAAACTTGTTTCGTTTGGCTGCCGCTGCTGCTGCTGCTCTCTTGCTCTGCTGACGTTGGCGTTGCCCGTTTTTAGCTGTATGTGTGTGTGAGTGCGAGTGTGTGTGTGCGCATTTGTTTGTTGTGTTGCTCTCAGCAGCAGGCGGGCAACAGCAATTGGAACTCCCCTTGGCTCTGCCTCCCTCTCCCTCTTCCTCTCTTTCTCTGCCCCTCTGCCGACAGCATCTTTGCAACTTTTTCTCGCTTTCTGAGTGTGTGTGTGTGTGTGTGTGTGAGAACCGGCTTTTTGTTTGCTTTAATTTTTGTTTTTCTCGCCGCACTTATTCATTATTTTTTTTTTTTTTTACCCCTCCCAACAAGTTGTTAAATTTGTTTTTAACACACTTGCTCACACGCACACACACACACACGCACACAAACGAAAGTCGCCAATTGGCCAAATTTTCTTTTTTGTTGTTGCTTCTCTTTGCTCAAAGCTCTTTTTTTAAAGTTCCAAGCAGAACTTTTTGTCGCTTCGTTCAGTACACAAAATGCGTAGAAAAAGTTTTTTTTTTTTTTCATTTTCATTTTCATTTTGCGTATGTGCGTGTACCTCCGCCTCCTTCCTCCTCCTTCCCTTTCGGCTGCTCTGTTCTCTCAGTGTATGCGCGTGTGTGTGCGTGTGTGCGTGTGTTGGTGCGTAATCTACAAAATGTGTTATTGCTATTATGTTTCGTTGTTTGGCTTTTGCCTTCGTTGTCTTTTCTTTACTTTCTTGTTGTTGTTGTTGTCGGTTGTTTTTATAGTTTTTTGCGTAGTTTTATATTTCGAGCGTCACACTCTACACACACACACACACACACACACACGCACACACACGCACACACTCGACACACACACAGAAACAGCCACCCAAAACGATTCTCGTCCAAAGAGCCTCAAAAACAAAAAACCCCAAATGCTTCGCATCGTCTGGCAGCATTTATTTTATTTTTATTACTATTGTTGTGGTTGTTGTTGTTGCTTTTCGCACAAATGAATGGAAATTTTCAAAACAAAACAAAAACAGCAACAACAACAACAAAAACAAAAAAAGAAGCAAATACTTTAATTAGAACCGAAAATAGTAACGCCGTCTTTATTTATTCCTCTCTTATTTGCTGAAACTAATTGAGATTCTGTCTAGCCGATAAAAAAAAAAAAAAAACGCGTATCGAAATGTTTCTATCAATGGAAATTTTATTAATCTTTCATTTTTATACTCTAAATAATATCTGAAAAAAAAATATATATTTAGTATCACTCGAAAGTAGAGCTAAGGGGAAGTACAGCTAACCTTTCCAACAACTTAAAAAAAAATCAAAAATTAATCGAGCATATTTCTTAATAAAACAGGCTCTATTCTGCTTTCTACCTTATTCGTAAACGTTTTACAGGCATCATAGTTACATGAAGTTCGACTCTCTTCACTCAAAGATACTTTTGAGAGATTTTCTAAGCAGAAGTTCCACTGCAGTTCGCTCTTTAGAACTTCATTTGTGATTTCTTTTTTACTTTTCTTTCGTAAACGTTGCAACCGAATAGAATAGGCGACTTCCACTATGAAAATTAATAAATTTCTATTAACTTTTACAATTTTATGATAAAAAAAAAACATAAAACTAATCAACTTATTCTCTTTCTCTTGCAGATTCTCTTTTAATTTGGCATAAATTGTAAATGTCATTAAAATATCTGTAAATATTTATCTAATCCTTCAATAACAATCTTAAAACCAGACCAAAGCAACATTTTGGTCACGTTTCAATGGCAGCCGTCATTTTTGTACAATAAATTAAATTGTAAAAAAAGGCGAAATTCTTGGAAGAATTTATCGAGCCTAGCGAGAGAGAGAGAGGCAACAATACCCAACCGAATCTAATCAAATCCAATTAGAGGCGAATTTTAAATTCAACAAAAATACAAGAAAAGAGAAAAAGCAACGCGACCCGAGCGACAGAGAGAAAGAGAGAGAGAGAGCGAGAGAAGGCCAGAAAATAAGAGATATATATATATATATATATAAATATATAAGAATATATATATATATATTTAGATAGAGATAGAGAGAGCACCAGAGGATCGTTCAATTAATTCGCATGCGCCAATGAAAACGTCGCATTATTCACACGCGTCCGATTTCGTCGTCGACTACGCCGTCGTTGCCGCTGCGCAGCCTCAGCCAGGACACTTCTACACCCAGTCACAGAGACAGATACACGGTCAGAGTCAGTGTCAGAGCAGGAGTGCCTATGCAGTCGCTGTAGATGTGGATGTGGATGTGGATGTAAAGCCAACTGTCGAACAGGTCAGCATTGGGATCAGTTGCGATATTAAGCCCATCATTTACCTGGACGCAGGGACACAGCAGCCGCGTCAGCGCAGCGTCATCATCAAGCAGCAGCAGCAACAGCAGCAGCAGCAGCAGCACTCACAGGACCTTCATACTCATCCTCAGCAACAACAACAACAACACCAACACCATCAGCAGCCACAACAACAACAACAGCAGCAACAGCAGCAAACGTTGTCCAAGTCTGGAGCAGCGGCCATCAGCAAGCGAAAGCGCGAAACAGGTGAGTTTATCGCTCGATAAATTAAGGGAAAAAATATAAGTGGAACTTACAGGTGTTCCCGGAGATTATTTCTAGACCGGCGGCTTGCAAAAAACAAGGCAATTTTTAAATAAAAACAATACAAAAAAATCATCTTTTAGACAAAATGTGTTTCAGTGTAGTCTTCTCTATAAAAGCTATAAATAAAGACCCAATTTTTGAAAGCTTCTGAAAAGTTTATTCTATATAAAATTCTTAATTTTTTTTTTTGATCATCACACAATGAGATAAGATAATAAATGTATTTATTGTGAGGCTTTCGGGGCAGATAAATGCAGAATATCAGAAGTGAAAAAAACCTAATTAAAAATATTTCCATTTCATCTAAAAAAAACACTTGAAATTGTCTGATGCATTTCCAATTGGCTATTTCATCATCTCAATTATGAAATTATCTTTTGCATTGGACAAAGGTCAAATGCAGCCTGCCTATTGACTTAATGCACTTAATCGAAAATTAAATATTTTCGCCTAGAAACAGGGCAAATAGACTCTCAGCATTTGCCTTGATTAGATTTCGATACTTTTCATATGTATATATATAGGGAGTCTTATTAGAATCACATTTAAGAGTTGGAGTTGAAATTACAAAATAAAATATCGACTAATATCGATATCTTTGCGGCTATAGTTAGCAGTATCTTTCTGCTGGTAATGAAGGGAAATATATCAAATAAATATTATCTTTGTTGTTGGTACATTTTTAGCCGTAACTTATTGGCTTTTTCCATCTCAATCGGACAGTTTTGTAATTTATTAGACCGTTGTTGGTGGTGCTGCCAACCTGATGTATCGTCATTATCGTTATCGTTTTATCGAACCGCCGGTACACACAGCGCAGAAAGAAGCCACCAGAAATTTATTATGATTATACGTATTACTTATATGTATTGTTGTTGTTGTTGTTGTTGTTGTGTTGCTGCTGTTGTTGTGTTCTTCTTCATTTTGTATTGTGGCTCTTATCATGGCAACGTCGCTTTATACTATATGAATATGTATGTGTATGTGTATGTGTGTGTGCATGTGTGTGTGTGTGTGTATTCCCCTCTATTCGACTCCTCGCTTTATTGAGATAATCAAACAATAAATGCGACGAGAAACCATGCGAAATTGTTGAGATGGACTCAATTGGAAACCCCCTCCCTGCCTCCCTCCTTCCCTCTCTCTCCTCTCCCTCTCTTCCACTCTTTGTGGATTTGTTTGGAAGCGTGTGAATACCCAACACTTGGCTTATCTATCTATCGTCTATCCTTCTATTCTTATTCGTCTATTTTCTGCTGTTTGTTTCTGATTACAATTTCAAGTTTAAAAATGTCTGCTTCTTGCTCTTCAACTCAGTTTGTTGATGTTTTTATTGCCCCTTTTTATTTGGCTATCAGTAGAAAAAAAAAAAAAAAAAAATTCTGCCTTCTTTTTTTTTTGTTTTTTCTGTTTCTTTTTTTTTTTACATTCGTTTGCCTTCGCTCTTTAGTTGAATATTTGTTTTGCTGTTTTCGCTTTTATTTTTTTTATGAATTACGAGTTTGATAGCACCCCCCTAGTTTTATATGTATATAGATACATACACGTGTATCTATGCATATGTGTGTGTGTGTGTGTGTGTGTGTGTAGCTATAGATACAGCTACTATTCAGTTTAGACTGGAAGAAAGCTCCTAGAAGCCCTACTTCTAAGGGAATGGAAAAGAAGTTAATAGAGGGCGGCTTTTCCAGCGAAGCCTTACCAGAACCATATTGTATCTTTTAGTTTGAAAAGTATCTCAAACTTATTTTAGACGTTTTATAGGGCGCTATTTCAGGCAATTAACACCCCCAATTGTCTTTTGATGTAAAAATTTGTTGTTTTTTTTTTTCATTTTGTAATTTTCACTTCTTTCTTTTTTATATTATTTTTATTTGCTTTTCGCTTATTGCGACTTATAAAATGCTGTTTGTATTTGTTGTTGTTGTTGTTGGCGTCATTCGCGTCGCTGGAATATTTTTTTTTTTTTTTATTTATTTATGCCTTTTTTTTTTATTTTGTTTTTGTGCTTTTTTTCTGTGTGTTTGCCTGTTTTTCTGTTCTGGCATTTATCGTGATAATACGTTTAAATACTTTTGGAGCTGTTTTCTGTTTTTTTTCTTCTTTTTTTGAGAGGTGCGGGCTGTATAAAAATAAACTGTTTTTGTTATTTGGAAATGTTTTCTAGCACTCGATAAGAGAAATCCGCAAATTGTGTTAGTTTCTTTCTTGGGGCTACCATCATCCATATTTACCACCATCCTTTCCCCTCCCGAAAGAAAGGGGGAAAAAACATAAACCTAACCCCCCCCCCCACTGGTTAGTCATTTCCGACTGGGTTGCGTGTTAATTAATCAGTTGTTTTCGCTGTGGTCATTTTTCTGATTTTCCCTCCGGCAATCATTCATTCCCTTGCGTTTTATCGCTCCTTTGCATAGTAAATCTCTCCGGAGCGTAATCTAGATGTGTCTGGAAATTCTTAGTTTTAGCACATTTTAGATAAGAGCAAAAATACTAATAAGACTGCTTCAGATTCTTTTGATATTACTAGATTTAATTAGAATTCTCTTTCATAAGCTTTTGTTTGGTTTTCCGTTAAATTTCTAGTGAATTCCACGTTCGGTGCAAAAGCTCAGTTCTAGCGAATTAGATATGAAAACAATATAGAAATTCTTTTGATTCATATTTATACTTATAAATATTTATTTATTTTTTGCATTTCATAATTACGTTTCGAAGATATCCAGTAAATTCCATTGTAATACAAACAATTTTGGTCTGGAAATACTTAGACTTAGTACAGTTGCCTGATATATTTCACATCCATCCATCTGGGAATTCAATTTTACGGCATTCTCGAAAGTTTCATTATCTTAAAAAGCTTCTTTTTTTTTTTAACAAGCTGCTGTCAAAAGCTCACATTTTATGCCTTATTTTACTCACAGAATTTCCTCCACTCTTACAATTCTCAACTTCCCGTTCCGCCATGTTTTGTGGCTTACGTACTTTCTCCCATAAATCTTCGTCCAACAAATTGCCAAGAGATCACAGTCTGTGATCTGACTGTGGCCCTAACATACATATCTACAACTGGTACATACACACATACATATATATATATATATATAAATATATATATATATATATATAGTATATAGTATATAGAGTGGCAGGCCTGGTTCGCTATGAGTGGGTGAAAGGAGTTAGACAGCTGCAATTTGTGTTTTTCTCTGTAGCTTTTGTAGTTGTTGCAATTTCACTCAAGATACTTAAGATACACACACATAAACACACACAGACACAGATAGGTATAACTTGTGTCTGCTGCTGCTGCTCTCTTTTATGCTTCAATACCTACCATTTTTCCATAGAGAAAATGTATACCCTGCACTTATGAATTATGCATGAAAAGGATATAAATAAAGTTGTGCTTCAAATAGTGAGAGAATAAGGATGATATCTGAGAGGTATTTCAGAGGGTAAGAATAACATTTATCCTTTACTTTTCCCTTGTAACCTCATCCTTTTTAGATTTATTTTGAAGATCCACTTTTTGTATACTTTCGATTACTGTTCCCATAAAATTTCAAATAGGTTCAAACCTGCAATACTACAAAGTGGAAAATTTCGAAAAATATATAAAAAAAAGTGCCTCATAGATTATCATATATGAGCTCTATATAGATCATATAGAAGAACTAGAGGATAGTCAAGAAAAATGAGAAATTTTTGAAAAATTGTTTCAAGTTCGCTTTGAATATTTAACCGATTCTCTCATGAAACTAAGAACTTTACAGAGTATATCGCAGTCGAGGGGACTGTTCAGTTGAGTTTCTGTTTTCTATTGCTGCCTGTTTCGTTCTTGTTGTGCTGTCTGCCATCCGCCATCCGCCTCCCCTTTACGTGCTTCCTTCGCGTCGCAAACAAGCCAAAGTTACATCAAAGACATTCTATGCGAAAGACGAGCAACACCCACGCACGTTAAGCTTTGGCAGAGGGCGTAGGGTAGGGGGGCGGGGGGGAATAAGAAGGAGAGACAGAGCAGAGGAATGTCGAACCAGAAAAGCTCATATGCCAATCAGAGCCGTTGCGTAGCTGTCAACAAAGTTCGATTTAGTTTTTCGTCTCATCTCGTAACGTTGACTATATTTAGTTGGCAGCTTTGTAGGTATACACACACACACACACACATACATATAAGTGTGTGTGTGAGTGAGTGAGGTAAAAGAACTTGAAAAATTTAATTCGAAATGTAAATGAAATATTCATGGAAATTATCACGTAGCTTTCAAGTAGACACGACTACAAAAATTCCAATTCATCCAAATGGAAAAATGGAAATTTGTTTGTAAACAAAAGAGAGTTAACGACCGACCCTATTGGAGGGCCAATATATATGACATTAAGGCCCAGTCGGCGACAAAGT
This sequence comes from Drosophila repletoides, assembly GCA_018150835.1. NCBI lineage: Eukaryota > Metazoa > Arthropoda > Insecta > Diptera > Drosophilidae > Drosophila > Drosophila repletoides. The sequence continues at coordinate 5,302,717 of JAECWQ010000031.1, forward strand.
TAATTGCCAACAAATGGAATGTAAATAAATGGAATTTAATCTCTGCTGATCGATTCAATTGGAAGGTGTTGCAATCGATAAGCATTGCTCGCCTTTTCTTCTTCTTCTTCCCGTCTTTACTAACTCAATTTCTTAGTGCAAACCTTGTGACTAAGCGAAAAAAAACCTCGAGAGTTAAAGCGAGCTGAGCTGCGCTGAGCCAAAGCTAAAGCTAAGCCAAGCCAAGCCAAGCTAAGGTTAAGGGAAGGCCACTTCAGGTGGGCGAGTGCGAAAGGTAACTACATAATACGAGTATATATAACTCTATGCAAATGTTGCTAAACATGTTGTGCGCTGTGCTGCGCCTCGTGTATCTATGAGATAAAGCAGCTGCCTGCCTGTCGCCTATACACACACACACACACACACACCACACACACACACAGTCGACTAGGCGAGCGAAAAAGACAACATTTTTTTTGTCATGTCAAAACAAAAATCGGTTTTTATGCCCAGTATCTATAGAGCTATAGAGCGGGTATATACGATTTTTGCACAACTAAAAATATACTGAAAGAAATTGCTAGAATTTGCGTTTATTAAATTACAGAATTTGAGTTAAAAGATATTTTTTATAAGAATAAAATAAAGAATAAGAATAGAGCATAATTCCATTAAGATATATAAAACTTATCTTTATCTATAAGACTTATTGCTGAATATTCAAAATTATTATTGAAATTTAATTTTGAATTTCATAAATAAATTATTGGTTTTTTTTTTTTTGCAATATTATTAAATTTAGATGAAATATGAAACCAGCTGTTGATCCAAGAAGTTTTTTCTTGGTAAGTCGGTTCTTTTTTGAAGAAAATAATGGGTTTTCGAAGGAGATACAACCTATGCATTTTTGAGTATATTAAGTAGAATATTCTAGAAGTAGAATACAGGGTATCTTATATTTAAGCTGTTCTCTTGATTCGAATATGCATTTATTTACTTTTTTTTGGCGAAAACCAATTGAAAATGATGTGCTGGTCGGCCTTTCTGTCAGTTTCACTTTTATCTGGGCCTAGAAATGTCTACACTCATATACTATGTACATAGATACACAGATACATAGATACATATATAGATAGATAAATAGATACATATACAAAGAGATACATAAATACATATGTACATATATACATAGATTCATTTACACATAGATACATATATATAGATAGTTAAACAGATACATAGATACGTAGATACATATGCACATATATAGATACATATACTAATAGATATATAGATTCATATATACATAGACACATTTATACATAGATACACAGATACATAGATACGTTTATACATAGATAGATATGCACATAGATACATAATAATACATAATACATAATACATAGATAAATGTATAGATAAATAGATACTTATATACATAGATAAAGAGATACATATATACATAAATACACAGATACATAGATACATATATACATGTATACATATGCTCATATATATAGATACAAATACAGATAGATATATAGATTCATATACACATAGATACATTTACACATAGCTAAATATATAGATTGATAAACAGATACATAGATACATATACACATATACACATAGACACATAGATACATAGGGGTATATAAGCTATGGCAAGCAAGATGCATGATTGAGTGGTTTTTTTTTTTAAAGAAAATAATGATGATTTAAATCGAGAATTTCCTATGCTAAATTGTTAATTAGTTTGCAATCGAACTGTAATTAATTTCCATTTTTTTCCTCTCTCTCTCTCTCTCTTCTCTTTCAGGTAAGATTAATACTTCTGCTGACTTTTTATGGGTGGCTCAACTCGAATTATTTGAATAATAAGTGAGTTTTTTTTTTTTTTTTTATGATCATATTTTATAAAATGATATACGATGCTGTGCATCTTTTCAATTTATTATATTAATATTAATTGATAGAACGGTTCGGTTCAGTTCATGGCTGATTACTTTCGAAAAAAAAAAAAAAAAGTCACCTCTCCACAGGCCGCTCTCCGCTCTGTACCCCCATTGGTTTCAACTTATTTTTGTTTTTTCGGTTTTTGAGAGATTGCTGGACCAGTTTTTCGTTTGAGAACCCGTTTCAAGTGTTTTTTCTTGATTTTTTTTTCTGTTTTTGTTGTTTTTTTGAATGCACACACTTGCACAACGATCGCAATTTAGCTGTAGATACATTGTTGCTACGGGGGCTTTTTAATTATGCTGCACAGCATCTCGAGACCGACACCGACACCGGCCTCCAACTGCAACTCCAACTTCATGTTCGACCCTCGGGCGGCGCCGAATGGAGGTCACAACAGAAAACGCAACAAGAGAAAATTTGCCAGCTTGTTGCTCCTCTGCTTTGATCAGCAGCGCGCGCGCCCTCCCCTCCCCCCGTCTATCACGCTCTCTCTCTCTCTGTCGCACTCGCTTAAGCCTTGAAGTTGTTATTATGGCTGCGCGACGGCAGCGTCGACGTCGGCGTTGACGTTTGCGTCACTTGTTTTATTATCGTTCTTGTTGCTTTTTGCTGGGGCTGCTGCTGCTGCTGCTGCCGCCGCTGCAGCACGTAGCTGTTTTTCTCTCTGTATGTGTGTGTGTGTGTGTGTGCTTTTTGAGTGACAATGCAGGGCATTGCGGGCTGTTTTATGAGTCGCTCAACGTTCCATGTTTCCCACACACACATATGCATCTGTATGTATGTATGTCTCTACACATACACTCACACTGAGAGCTGCGCCGACGTGCGACCGTCTATGGAAATTGAATCTAAATTGGGTTAACAAGTGTTAATGGACAATTCCCAAGCCCAGTAAATGCAACGCAGCGTGTGGAACACACAGCGAACAAAGCGAAGCAAAGTACAGTAAACACCTAGTCCCGTTACTGCGGCTGCTACTGTTTTTATTTTCATTTTTATAAAAAAAAAGCCTTTTGTTTAACGTTTTACTAAAACATATCGAATGCTACTCAAGATCCGCCCTTGCAGCAGCTGAAGAAACGTTACACTATGCGACAAAACTAAGCTAATTGAGTTGGATATTTCGAGAACTTAAGACAGGAGTTGCCATATAAAGAAAGTCTCTTTCTGTCTGAGAATTCATTGAATTCTTTCAAGCTAAAGTTTTGAGAAATTGGAGATTATTTGAGAAGAGAATTCGAGAATTTTTGGTGTCTTCCCTATGAAGTCTTTGCAAAAGGCTTGAAGATTCTAAAAATTATTTTGAAACAAAGTTCACATGGAATGAAGAAAGCTTTTTTTCCAGATAACAAAGATTCTTTTAAAAAGATTTTGAGTTTAAAAAGTAGATCCTTCCTTCAATAAGTAAAAAAAAGTTGACACTTTAAGAATCTTGAATGTCATCTGGAGCCATCTGGAGCTCTTCTGGCGCTCTTGAGTTGACTTTGACTGACGCATTTCCATGAATTTTGATAAACCTAATGAAATCATCTCCGTCTTGTTTTCTTCTTTGTGGCGCCCCCTGGCGACCTGTTTGACATAGATTACGCAAATCAGCTAAAAGGAAAAAGGTGCAAAATAGAAAAACAAAACACTTACAAAGCAGAAGCAAATTAAATAATATCGAAAGCTGCTTAAGTTCGTGAAGATAGAAGAGAGAAGAGAGAAGAGAAGAGGAGGTGCCGCCAGGAGGGAAAATCTTCTGTGAAAATGAAAAGAAAATGCTGTGCAGCGAAATGTGCGATAAAAAAGTGAGACAGAGAGGGGCAGGGGGAGGGAGAGGGAGAGACACAAACAACAAACACACATTCCCATTCCCATAGAGACAAAATGAACAAAAATAGAATTACCAAGTTGCACAACGGCCGTGGTGTGGCTAGCTGGCTGGTGGTAAAGGTGGAGGAGGCGTAGGAGGAGGAGGTGGCACGAAAGAAGGGGGGGAACCATACGGAACGGTGACAGGAGAGGGTAATTGCGAGTGCGGCTCCGTCACAACACATTAAACGCAATTATAGAAAGTCAATTGAGAAACAGCGGCAACAACAATGAGAAAATTGCGCGGGCGTTGAAAGCCAACAGCCGCTTTATTTAGGCGCTAGAGTTGGCTGCGTGTCGTGCCTACAGTCGTGACACGAATATTAAGACGAAAACGAATTTCGTGCAAAAAACAGCAATAGAAACTAAAGTTCAAACTTTAATAAGGAGAATTTGGAGTAAACAATGAAAATTTGCTATAAAACATAACAATTTTTGATGTTTTTTTTTAATGATATAAAAGTCAGATTCTTCTTACTTCTGCAGAAATGGATTAAGTATTCCAAAAGTTTTAATACGTGAGATGGGTTCCCCTAACAAACCTGAAAAATTAGCTACAATTTCGAGCTATATTTCCTATGGGAGCTTCTCGGCCGGCCTTAACTACAGACTTACCAGAGCTTCCAACTTCAGAGCTTTAACAAGATATCTTGAGAATCCAAATAGATTTCCATATAAAAGCTTCCTCTTGGAGCTCTCTTTACTAGAGCAGTCTCCAAACCTGATGAATAATACTTGAATAGGTAGAGAGCAGGTTGCATACCACTAATATACCCCTTTGGGTTAGGGTATAAAATATTCAGAATGTTGTGTCCTTTTGGTCAAGTTGTGTATGCTATTCGTGTCATTTCAAATCACAGCGACACGAGCACTTCTCTGTTTGGGCTCTGTCGCTGTCGCTGTCGATGTCGACGTCAACGTCGCTTGCGCTTGGCGACGGCTGACAGCGAGTGTGGGCGATAAGCAGCAGCAGCAGCAGCAGCAGCATTTGTGTTGCCTTCTCCGTTTTACTTCCTTTCTATTTGCATGCACTACAATCTAATCCTTTTGCCATTGAGCAGCCTCTTCACGCTGAGACTGGGAGAGAGAGGGAGTGGGGAGATAGAAGAGAGCTCAGCTTAAGTTTATGCGTTGTATCGCTGTACCGTTATCTGTTTTGCCTTTTGCAGGCTTAGCAGCTTACAGTTCACAGCTGTCACTCCCACTCCTCTAACTTTATCTGCGTAAATCCCGCCCTCTCTCTCCCTCTCTCTCTCTCTCTCTCTGTGTCATACTGTGCCGCCGTCCCGTGCTGGGCATGCAATTATTTTCTTATTGGACTATTGGGGAGCTTTTATTGTTTGCGCTTCGCTTTCTACAGGTGTGCGCTGTTGCTGTTGCTGTCGAAGTCAGCGTCATCGTCAGCGTCGACGTCGCAGCAACGATGACTAATGGTAAAATTTGTTTTGTTGCTGTTGCTATAATTACTTTTTTTTATTGTTGTTGTGGTGTGTGGCAGCAAAACAAGTTTTGGCTGACGTTTCTAAAACCTTTGGTTTCAATATCAAATTCAGACATATTTCCATACAAAAATATTTTTGGAGTTGTTTTTTAGTTTTTTTTTTGTCTGTGTTTTAGCTTTATTTGCACAAGTTCTTTGCTTCTTTTTAAGGTTTTCTTTTGTTCAGTTTTGATGTAGAAAATGCCGGATATTTATATATATATATACTAAGAGATCGGTGAAGGTTATAAGATATTTACCTTTGAAAAATTTCCTAGTTTTTGTTCATTTAAACTCATTAGTTGTTGACTTATTATTTAAAATGGCCTAAATAAGACATACTTATTTTATTTTAATTTGCTTTCCTAATCTTGATTTATGCATTTTACGCCCAAGTTTTCGAAATTAAATCGAGCATTACAAAATTTTTGTCGCTAGCTATGAAGACTATTAAATTATATACGCATTATAAATACCCTAACTTTTAAAGCAAATGATATGCTTTGCTTTTCAGGCTAGGAAAAACTGGTAAGAAAAGGCTATCTTCGTCTTGCCAAAATCTGTCTATTTTGACCTAATTTATATTCCTTAAGGGGTCTGAGCTGCCTGCTTCAATGCCTCATCTACTTCGTCAGAAAGTTGCAATATTACAGGGTATTCTGATAGTCGCTCTGCTTGGTATTTAAGCAACTATTCTTTGTCTCGTTAAATAGAAAAACCTGAATAATATTAAAATAAAAACACGGTTTAATTATGCGCCACAAATGTCGCACTGATTGGACCCATACCCATCTAACTTGCCCCGTCCATGCCCCACCCCTCTGCCCCCACCTTCGTTCCGTGCTGTCTGCTGCTGTTCGCCGTATTCGCTGCTGCAATTTATGATAAAAATATTGTCGTGTTGGAACTCGTCCATAAAATGCAACAAGAAAAATTGCAGCAACTTTGTTGCACGCGTTGTTATTGTTTATTATTATTTATTTTTTTTCTGTATATATTTTTTTTTTGGCTGTTTTTCTTTTTGTTGGCATATTAAACATATTCTTGGCTTATTACAGAATTTAAGTTAAGTGTGTCGTTTATTTAAAAATGTTGTCGCCCGCCGCTTTACAGTCACTCACTCTGCTCCACCTTCTCCTGCTCCGTCGCCTCCTCCCCTCCTCCTGCTCCTCCTACTCTTCTCCTCTTTGGCTGTACAACAACAAAAGTTAAGGTGCTTGGCTGTTGTTTATTTTGTTTTTTGTTGTTGTTTTATGTTGCTGGCGACTTCCGTGTAGCTTTTGTTGTTGTTGTTGTTGTTTCTCGTAATTAAGCTGAAAATATTCGTTCGCGTTTGCTGCTCCTCCTCTGCCGCTGCCGCTGCTTCTGCTTCTTCTCCTGGCTTCTTCCTTCTCAGCTGTATTTTATTTTGTGGCCATTTGCACGCATTTTTCGTTACGCGAACGGAGCAGTGGAGAGCAGCGCAGAGCAGAGCAGTCGGCGCCGCTGTCGACGTCGACGTTGACGTTCCCAGTTGTTGACCGCTGAGTAGGGCAGTTGCCGTTGTTGTTGTTGTTCTTCTTCTGCTTGTTGTTGTTGTTGTTGCCGTGGCATATGGAAATGAAAATTGCTTTGTTGCACGCGGTTCTCTGTTATTCTCAAAGCTGTCCGGGGAAAAATGGAAAAATAACTGATTAGAGCCTTGCGTGAGATTCTATTTTGGAATACAGCTGATTATTTTTACAGTGTGAAAGATGCCCTCTCAGAGGCTGTCTGGTCTGGCCTGGTCTGGTCTGGTCTGGTCTTGTCTGATCCTCCCAATCTGCGCTGGTCTTTGTACCGAAGCTGAAGTATTCCTCATGAAAAAAACAACTGAGAAATTTGCTTAATTTATTTAATTAAAGTAAAACTTAGAAGGCTGCAAATTCCACAGATTTGTTTTTCACTTTGGAAAATGTATTCTGAAATTTTCGAATTGTTTACATTTCGATCGTAAAGTTTGTTTTTGAAATATATTTAGCAAAGATTTTGATGTAAAATTAATATTTTCGGCTTCTAGCTGAGATTCTGGATTCTACACCTAAAGAAACGATAAATTTTTCAAAATTTGATCGTTAAATTAATATTTTCCAATATGTAGCAGCGATGCTGATGAAAGGCTCAAATATTTTGTGTATTCTAACTGAGATTTTAGACCTCAAAAAGAAAGGGATTGTTAGATAGAAAAAGTCGAGTAATTTTCGATATTTTTCAACCTTCTTTTAACCAGTTTACATTGCCATTTGGGTTAAAAATTCGAGGCTTTTAGATATATATCGAATATTGATATCAGACTGGGGTTATTTTGAGCCTAAATCATTCTATAGCTTTGAATATAATTCCAGAGTACATGAGATCAAAGTAGAACTCCATTTCAGTACTAAAATAGTTCCCTAAGTATTCAGTTCAATATAATCTCGATTTGCGTACCTCATTTAGAGACTTTAAAGAGTTTCTCGTTAATATTTAAAAAGTATCTTTATCTAAAATTCAGCTCGTACTGTGAAAAACAACTCTCACTTATTTGTTTTTCAGCTCGCTTCGCTTCACTTTTCACTCATTTAGCTGACAAATTCGTGCGCAAAGCTCATTAAATTTGTTAAAAGCTGTGCGACATTCCATAAATCTAATCAATGGCAACAGGCAACAGCAACAACAACAAAAGCAACAGCAACAATAACAAATTATTAATTATAATGTACATAATGCCATAAATAGCTGAAGATTAATTAAAGCGCTTTGTATAATTTATAAAATTAATTGCTAATATTAAATGAATGTCGTACGAATACCTCAGCTCCCTTCTCTGCCTCCCCCCCCTCGCTCTCCCTAGTCTTCGACTTTTGTGAGATTTGGCAGCAGGAGAAGAGTCTACGGAGACAGCAACGCCGGCAACTGTCAACCCAAATTGAAAAGCTGTCGACGTCGTCGTCGTCGCCGGCGCCAACTCTGCTCAGCTTTCAGTTCTTAGCCCACTCGACGCGCCAAGTGAATTTCACTGCGCAGCAGTTGCCTGTTTACTCCTCTTCCCTGCTCCTCTTCTCCGCTCTTCCCTTCTCTTTTCATTTGCTTCACTCCTCAGTGCGTCTGGCTGGCCCAATCTCCTGCACTTAAAGCACTTTGCCTCCTTTCAACTGCTCTTCTTCTGACTCATGCTATTGCCTCTGTTTATGCTCTGTATCTACACAAGGGGTATATTAGCTTCGTGCAGACAGTATGTAACATATAAAAGGGGGCGTGTCCAAGCCCATAAGCAACCATCTGCCAGAGGAAAGCAGCAGCAGCATAGGCCACATTAGACCTGGTTACAGAGTATCGCGTAGTCGTGTAGGCTTTGACTTGATTATACTTGTTTGTTTTGTTTGTTTGTCTGTTTGTCTGTTTGTCTGTCGCTGCCCACTTCAAATGTTTTCGCAGCTTTAGTTTTATTTTTCTGCTTTGTTTTATATTTGTTGGCCTTATTAGTCATTCGCCATTTCGTTTGGCAAATGTTGCAACATAACCTCACACAGCTCTAACCCTTAACCACACTTTTATTCGTTGATGACGTCGTCCTTTGGCTGTGACTAACCCCGATAATCTATTCCCTTTTTTTGGTAAATACCAAGTCTCATTCGCTGGGAATTTCTTGAATCTTGTGGCTCCAAATAGTTTTATATATCTGAAAGTATTGCTTATTTTAGTTAGTTTGATAGCCCTATTGAAGTTATCTATTTTATTTTTGAAGTATCGCCTTAGCACTTGGAATTTAATCAGAAAATAAAAGATAATAAATGTCTATTTCTATTCGGGTTTTTATTTATTTAAGATAGAATCGCAATGCTGACGCTGCTGCAGCAGAGAATGAGGTTATGTGATCCAAGGAAAGGACTTCTTAAGGGATCTGCTTAAAGAGCTTTTTTCTACGCATTGCCTACGGCATTAATTTGTTTTAGAATGCAAAAAACAGTTGAGGGTTTGCGAAAGTTTCCATGAAACCATATTGCTTTATTGTTGAGGTTTTTCCTTTGACTTTTTATTGGCTCTCATATTGTCCTTGACTGGGTTTCAATGTTGGCGCATTGTAGGAGCTTCTTGGTTTTTCCAGAACAACAATTTCCCTGGCTGCTGCTGTTGTTGCTGCCTTTTTATAAGTCATACATAAAGTTTTACACCGAACTGTGGCGAGTTTCAACATTTTTATGTTAATTTATGGAGAATGTTTACTCATTTTATGGCAGGCCAAGCCAGTCGATAACTTTGAACCTCCTTTTTCCGAGCAAATGTTTCCACACGTTGAATCCACTTTTCTTCTTTTCTTGCAATTTTCATTTCCGTTGAACTATTTCTTTCGTTTCTTCTTTTTTTGTTTTTTTGTTCTTGGCCAGGCAGGGAGGATACCATAGGGAATTACCATAGGTTCCAATGGGGTCTTTGAACTTGTTGGCGTTTTTGCGGCTCATAACATTTAATGTGCTTTTCTTGAATTAATTCTTGTGTCGGTGTTGCCTGAAATGAAACACATTTTCAGTGTGTGAGTGCCAAAGAAATTTTTATTATTATTATTATTATTATTGTGGTATTCGGTTTTATAGTGCGAAGAGCAACGCAAACTAATCAAAAATGGCCAAGGAAAACGAACAGCTGGAGACAGTTGCATAAAAATTGTGTCTAATTGGGGAAAATGGCCAAACGAGGGGCGACTCGACTCGACTCGATTCGATTCGATCGAATAATAAATACTTTACATATAAAATTCAAAATAATAGGCGTGCCAGTTGCTTTTAACTATCCACCAGCCATCCACCCCCACAGAGCCTGGCAAACGCCCCCCTTTTGCATCGACCCATATTTAAACCGATTATATTTGAGTAGAAAACGAGGCTAAACTGAAACTGAATTATTCAACAAGCTCGTGTAGCTTGGCTTAGAGCAGGGACTAAATGGCGATGGACTGCCAAACGATACTATCGCAATATTATTTTGAATAAAAGAATGGAATTCAATTTTTCATTTTCTTTTTAAGATTAAAATTCTTAGTTTTGTTTTAGGCCATATTTAGTTTTTTGACTCAAGTAGTTTGGTTAGAAAATGGAATAATTTGAAGTAAAATAAAATATTTATAAGAACCTGCTAACAAGTTCCAATTTTAAATAGGTTCCACTAAAACTTAATCCATTTTCCATTAATCAAAAAAGCTAAAAATTCCATTTGAAATCTGTGGAACGTTTTCTTAAGCGGAATGTAGAAAAGCTCTCATAGTTGGCTATTAAAAATGGCTTAAAAATCATTTATTTAATTTAATATTTATTTCATTTAATACTTACAAACTTGGCTGTGAATATCTAAAAAACTATTCGCTGCATGCGCGAAGCTATTTATTTCAATCTCATTAAGCTCGTTGATAGCTTCAAAGATTCTGTTGGCTGATAATGGCTGAAAGGCGGAAACTCGTGCAGCCACGCCCACTATATAACCCCCAGAGATTATTGTTATCATCATGGCACAGTTAATTGCAATAATCGTTGACAGCTGCTCATCTTTTTGTTGAGATTAGCTCGCTGGTTGGTTGCCCCTTATCGGGAATGGAGGGCTCTAACAATTAATGCAACAAAAACTCATTTAGAAACTAAGAAGAAACTGCTTTCAATTCATAAAAAAATGTGTTCATACATAAATGAATTTAATTTAATTTTGTATAATTTTCTTATCGCCAGACAGCAAACCCCCCAAACCTTCCACCTCCCAAAATCCCCCCTTCCTTTACTCTCTGCTAAGCACTTTAAATGTTAAGCCGAAAATTGCATTTATGCATTTCAAATATTTGTGGCTAACAAATGGCAAAAACCGCCAAGAAGAAACGGTAAAGCATAGTGCACAATTGCCAAGAAAATTGGCAGCTAACAAATACCCTGTACGTAATCGCTTGACTGCAGGCTGTATTAACAATCTTCTAGTGAAAAAAGAAACATTTCCAGATCCCATTCTATTCCTGCAGGATAGAGTTCAGTTCCAATCCAATTTATAGTTTCACTTTTGCGCTGTTGGCATATGCCAGACATATATCTAATTACAGGGTATTCAAACCCCATCAGCAGTCATGCAAAATGCAACGTTGTCTTAGTTTGTGGTTGTTGTTGCTGTTGCTGTTGCTGTTGCAAAAAGCACTCGACACGACACAAATTTCGTTAGTTTACACAGTGGGAACCAAGCGATGAGTGTACTCTGAGTGTGGTTGGGTTAGTTGGAAAGGGAACGTAACGGAAAGGGTAGTGAAAGAGCGACTCTCTAATGTCGTTGCACTCTTGCACACTCACACAGGACATGCATACGTGATAAATATCTTGAATAATTTGAACTGAGAGCCGACTATATCCAGGCTAGGATATTACCAATTCCAAGCTTTTACTCCTTTAGCTTATTCAAGAAACCAAAGCTACTGTGAAACGTAAGTAGAAAGAGTGCGCTGCCAGTGAAACGTTTACGAAAACTAGAAACCTCAAATTGAGAGAGAAAGTGCCGTGTTAATTGATATCCAATTCCCAGTTCGAGGGGAGGGTAAGTGATAAAGTATCTCAGGCCATTAATGCGTCGTCTCGAATCAAATTTCGATTTAGTTATATGAACGCGCGTTATATCCAATACTGGGGGGAAGGGTGGGAGAGCAGAGGAGGAGGCAGTGGGGCAAAGTCCAAGGCGGCAGCGTCGTTTGTCTCGTTTCGTTTTACATTGCAATTTCAATTGGCAATGTGAAAATCAATGGAATGTGAATCAATAATCTTCAAGTCATGTTTCCATTATTTTTTTTTTCTTCTTTTTTTTTATTATTATTATTGTTGCTGCTGTTGCTGCTGCTGCTGCTGCTGTTTTTCATCATTTTCTTCAACGCTCGAAATGCAATTTGCGATTTCATTTTAGTTTATGGCTCCACATCGATCCACTCTTTGCGCTTTTCATTTGGGTTTTGTTGTTGTTGTTGTTGTTGTTGCCTGCATTTGGCCAATCAAATTGACACGCTTTCCCCGCCCTTTTGCTCTACCTTTTTGCCAGCACTGTTGGATTACCACGCCACGCCTCACCGCCCGCCCGCCTCCCACAGCGTCGCTTTCCATTTGGCTTAGATACTTTTATTTGCATTTAAATTACGTTGGAAACGTTGGCTTTGAATCGGTCAGTGCTGGCAGGGTTTTCCCTTGGATTTTCAACATTTTTTTTCTTTCTTTCTCTCTTTTGGTCTATTGGGAACACTGCGGTGTTATTTTCGGTTTGTTGCGGGTGGTGAGAAATAAAATGAATTCGGCTCCCATGGAAAATGTTGAAAGATCGGATTAGCATTTAATACACTTTAAACTGTAATTATAAGCTCCAAAAAAAGGGAAACTCGGAAAGAGAAGAGCGCAGAAAGCAGCTTAAGAATTGGGTCTGTTGAAAAAATGATAAATGGAAGCACAAAACAGATTATTTAATTAGGGAGAAGTAAAAATTAAAAAAAAAAAGACTGAATATTAATCTTAAAAACTAAAAACAGTGGAAGAGACTTTTGAGACTTGGAAAATGCCATAAACTCTTCAATATTTTAAAATGTTTTTGAATATTTTGAAGCAGGACATACGGCTTATTCATGCAAACAGCTCTCCCTTTCCCTCACACTGCAATATTAAACATCTAAGCCCGTCCCTTTCTGATCTGTGCATGGTTCAAGCCACGGATTAGTGACTATGCGATACATCGATAACGATAACGATAACTGTTAAGCATTTCAATTAGCGACAGGCATGGGAGTCAGTCTTGTGTCCTGGTGCAACCCTCGCTACGCACGCAGAGTATATCCTAGTCGAGCGCTCTCCACTTGGAGAGTTCTTGTTACTTTTGTTTTGTTTTGTTTTGTTTTCAGCTCATATCGTTTGCGTCAGAATGTTGACACTGTTGTGGATGTTGACGAGGATGATGTTGCTCTGGTTGTTCCAGTTCTCTGGGATGACTTGTTAAACTTGTCGCGCGCGCTGCCTGCCTGCCTGCCTGCGCCTGCCGCCGCGGTTGCAGCTGGTAGGAGCCAGTCTATCTGCTTGCGTCTTGGGCAGTTGCAGCTATGCCTGCTGTATGCCCCTCTCTTGCCCCTCGCCAGCTATCAGTGGCAGTTCTCAGACGTTTGCCAAGTGTTGACCTCAATTGAAGTTGCGCTCGCAAACAACAAACAGTGGAGAGAGAGAGAGAGGAGGGATGTCAGTTATAAAAATATGATATTTATTTGAATGCATGCGACGACGATTGGCTTGCAGCTCGCGGTTGAAGGAGCTCCAAGAAGATAGCGAGAGAGAGAAAGAGGAGTGAGGCTAAGGACGGTAGAAAGGAGTGTCAAGTGTGCACCTTTGCCTTTGTTACACCGCTGAGAACCCGCCGCCTTGCTGTACGCTCTCCTTTCGCGTCATTCCGCCTGCTTGACGGTTTTAGTTTTCAGCTCTTTTGCAGCTGCCAAAGCGTCGCGCCACGCCCACACTTGAAACACACATACATGAAAACTACTCGCCCATTTCCGTCGTTCTCTGCCCGCCCGTTCCTCTGCTCTTTGCCTCTTCACTCTTTACAAACCACACACAAGTTCCACTTGCATTGTGCAATACTCGCCTCGTCTCGCCTCGCCTCGCCACGTTTGCCTTCCCCGTTGGGTTACTTTAGGTCATTGCAGTTGACGTCGCTGTCGACGTCGCGCCATCACTTCTAACGTTCGCTTGAAGGACGCCGTCTAAAGTGTCGCTGCAGCAGCGTAGCAGTAGCTGCTGTTACACTGAACAAAAAAAAAGAAGAGAACTTCTCGAAATTCAAAATATTAATCACTTTAAAGAACATTCTTTTTTCTCTCTGTGTACGACTGTTGCTGTTATTCTAGCTGCTGCTGCTGCCGCCAGTGGGCAGTCAGACCGAACGTCCGACGCAACGACCTCTAAGCCAGCTGCGCTGCTGGCGTCGTTCGTCAACACTTTGGCGTTTCGCTTTGAGCACAGACCATATAAAGATCGAGTATAAATATTGAATATACGAATCATTACAGATATTTTTACCTATTCTATCAGCACTCATTAGTTGTATTTCTATATATAAAATATTGTCAAATTAATCTATAAATAGCTAAATAAAACCCAAAACTTTCACCAAGCATTAAACGAAATTTTTCGGTATGTAAGTGAAAATTTTCCCTTAATGTTTGCATTTTATGCAATGTTTTTATTTTATTTATTTATTTTTATTTTTTTTTTCTTGCATTTTCTTCTTGTTGCTGGCTGTCTGTCGTCTTGTCAACTGCATGCAACATTTAACCAAAAAACAAAAACAAAAAAACCAAAAAAAAAACAAAACAAAACAGAAGAAAAAAAAAAGATTAAAATGAGCGCAACGCTAGAAAAGCAGCAAGCAGCATTCGAAAACAGCGGCGCATCAAAAGCCAACCGTTGTCTGCAGCACGCACAGTGGGACCGTTTGCCTGGAACGCGGTCAAAAAATTATATACCATAAAATGTATAGGTGAATTTTCTGCTGGAAAGTAACGAATTACTACAAGTATTACCAATAAATTCTAGAGGCATTTATAGAGAAATTTCCTAAAATTATGATAGGAGATTTATTAAAATTATATTTTTTTTCAACTGAAAATGTAAGGAAATCATTAAAAATTCGAATTTACTTAAGGTATATCACTTTCAAGTCCTTCATTCCAAAGCAAAGTCAAATAATAATTAAATAATAAAGTAATAATAATAATAATAAAATGAACAGGTAAACTAACGTACTGTAAAAGGCTAAATGACTTTGTGGCTAAACGAAAAACAACTCAATAAACATCTTAATCCCTTGCTTATCACCTAATTGTTTATATAACAGTTATTCTTATCGATATAATCAGAGAGCGCCTATCGATAGCTGATCTCACATGTGCACAGATCAGAAAGGGATGGGCTTAGTTACATGTTAATATTGCAGTATGAGCGAAAAAGAAAGATGTATGTATGAATATGCAGTATGTCCTTCCACAGTACCATCGATGATTTTTTTTGCATTTAATAATATTGCTCTAATTATATTATATTATTTCTCTATAAAATATTTTTTGCACCAAAAAAAAAGGTGTGAAGCGCCCACTGTGCGCCGTTGAAGCTTTCACATAATCCACAGGCAGGCAACATTTTGCACATAAATGTCGCCCAGAAAGCCTCCCACATTTCTCGCATGCGTTCCACATGCTCAAAAGTATATTAATGTGTGTGTGTGTGTGTGTGTGCACATATACATGTGCATTAGTTTTGTGAGCTTTTACCTCATTTACGTTCATTGCTGATGTTGTTGTTGCTGTTTGTTGAAACTCTTAAAAATCATGCTGGCGTAAATCCGCGCAATTTAAATTTAAATTGCATTTGTATTTGTTGCTAAAGTGAAAATTTCGCTGCCGTTCGCGTTGTTAACACAAATTCATTTCTGTAGATGTATGTGTGTGTGTGTGTGTATAAAATAACAGTAAAACATCGAAAAAGCTGCTGTTGCAGCTCTTGAAATGCATTTTTCTTGCCTGTATTTCTTTTTTTCTTCTTCTTCTTCTTGTTTGCTTGTTTCGCCTTTATTTTGTAATTGATTCTGTCGCTGTTGCTGCTGTTGTTGTTGCTGTCGCAGCTGCTGTTAATGCACTCAGTGCAATCACAACACAATTTAAAAACAAAATAAAAGTTAATCGGAACAACAACAAAAGCTGAACTCAGCTTAAGCAAGCCAGAGAGAGCGAGAGAGACAGAGAGGTGCATATCTGTTGTTGTTATTATTGTTTGCGCGTCATTGCAGTCACGGTGTTCTGCTGCAGTCGCAGTCGCAGCCGACGCAGGGCGTGCAATCAAGTGTGCAATGGCAATTACACAAATGAATACAGCAACAGCAACAGCAACAGCAGCAACAACAACAACAATAAATACTATTTTTATATAAAAATAAGCAAAACAACAATGCTTTGTTGCATTTTCCATTTGGCTAAGCGTGCAAAAAATGTGTGTGCAAAGCGAACTTCCGTTGGCCATAAAAGAAATGCACGTATGCAAATGTCCAGCAACATGTTGCCAAAAAAATATAAAAAGCACTCAACATGTTCCACTCGATATTAGATAGCAACATGCATACGCTCTTACGGCTGTGATAACAAGTTGCAGTTATTTCCCCTCTCCCCCTCCTCTGCTTCTGCTGCTGCTGCTGGTGCTGCTGCGGCTGCTGTTGTTGCTACGTTTGTATCTCGTTGTCATTTAATCGCCTTTTTGATTTTTCAAGTTTGAGCTGGTTTTTATTTATTTCATTTTTTTTTTTTTTTTTGTGAAAGTACATAAAAGGCATTTTATGTGGTTGTTGTTTTTGAGCTTACTTCTTTTTTTAGAAAGGCAATTGGCGACATTTTCGCAACATGTTGCTGCTGCTGCTGCCGTTGGTTGTTGCCAGGCAGCCATTTTGTATGTGTGCCAGTTTTGTATTTATTTATTTAGTTTTTTTCTCCTCTTTTTTTTTTTTTTTGTGTGTGTATTATTATTATTTGTGTTAACTGTTCTGCTTGCTGAAGTGTGCAGCAAACAAAGCATGAGTTATTGCTGCTGCTGCGATATGTAAATGATGCTGCGCTTGCCATCCACTGTTAAATATGCAGCAAAAGCCGTGAAATATTCATTTATCTCAGTGCATGACAACAACAGCAGCAACAAAGCTGCTGGCAATAGCTATGCACTCCCTGAGCAGCTGCCCTCAATTACACTAAGCAACAAAAAGAAAAGTGTGCCAAAAATGTTGGAATTTTTAAATGTGTTTTACATTTTTTATATATAAAAATATTAAAAATGCACTTCTTTTAAATGCAAATATAGAATTTGTTATTTTTATTATGTAAATGAAATTTAAAGTTAAATCCAAAATTCTTGTAAAAAATTCTAGCATTTTATTTAGAAAAATAAACTTACTTATGTTAGGCTTGAAAAAAAGAGGAGAAAAAAAATATTTGTTGTCTAGTGTAACTGCTGTCTGCTTCTGTGCAGCGCTTACGACGGGCAAACTTTCTCCGTTGTTCTTGCACGTTCTGCCCGCTGTCTTGGCAACAAGAGTACAATTATGTAGCAACATTGTTGCTCTCGTTTATTTCTTTTTTGCTTCTCCACTCGCCGCGTTGGAGCTTCTTTCTTTGTGTTGTTGTTGTTGTTGCTGTTGCTTTCAGGTGCGTTGTCGCGACAAGTGGAAATGCTTGTGCGTGCATTGCTCTCATTGCAGCGACAAATATTTGCACAACAACTCCAACAAGCATTACAGTGCCCCGCCTCTCTCTCTTACAATGCCTCCTCCTCCTCCTCCTCCTCCACCCCCCTCTTATCTTTTACAGTGTATCTCTGTCAACATTCCTTCTTGCAAGCAATTGTTGTACGCTTTGCCCCCGTTTCTTCTTTTTTTTTTTTTTTGGACTCTTCATTCCCTTGTTTATTGTTTGCGCCCATTAATCAGCGCCTAGTCACAGCAGTCAACAACATTATAAGTATTCCATATAATAAACCTGTTGCTTCTGTAAATTATTATTATTTCTTTTTTCTTTCTTTTGCTTTTTCTTTCTGTTTTCTGTTTTCTGTTGCCTGCCTGCCTGCCTTTCCGCTTCCGTTTAGTGACTCGAGTTGAAAACTTTTTAACAAAATATTTATCGGATATTTCTTTAAGGCAAACTCATTGTGCACTTCCCTCACTTCCGCTGCGTTTTCACCAATTACAGCATGCAACATGGAAATTGAATTTGCATTTTTCGGCTTTGGTTTTGGGCTTGGGTTTTGCATGTGAATCGGAAAAACTCGCAATCAATTTCAACAAACTTTCTCCTTTCCAAATCTATAAACTGTTCACTGTTAATTATTTATTCTAGCTGTAATAGCAGCTTATTAAAATTTAAATTATTAATTCCATAATCATTTTCTATAGAACCGATTCTCACTGACTGGGCTACAAATCATTCCATTAAATTATAAGGTTTTATAACAGTTGCACGTGCGCCTCTCTCACAATCTGTCCATATATTTCTGGCTAATACTCTTTTAATTGCATTTAAGCCCATAAACATGCAGCTCTTATTGTTATTGGCCTTTTTGTTGTTGCTATCATTTGTGCATTTCTATTACAATAATTATGACAATATTATTGAGCAAATGAAGGACCACACATATTGACAGCCAGCCCAATGCCGCCTTTCATCATTTCTAGCAATCGATCGATAAACGATAAACGTGAGGGCAACGCTGGCTTGAGTTCTTTCAGGCTTCCATTTAATTTAAATGATTAATTTATTCCACTCCTTTATGAGGGAATGGCCTGGAACGCATACATAAATATTGCTATTTAATTGAGTGCCGAGTCTTTGCCTACCTAAATCAAATTATAATCTATATATATCACAGATATCTCCTCATATTAAACACTTTATAATTTCCTTGACTTTGGCTCAAATAATTTAGAATTCTTCAGATTGAATTCAATATTCTTTCGATATATTTTAAGTAGAATTAGTAAAAGGTTTTCAACAATTTGGGACTGGAAATTCGATAAATGTTCAACAGAAATATTTATAGAATTTCCTTCAATCTAAAACTAAATTTCTATAGAGATTTGCGTGACTCTTCTATAGTTTGTGGTTTTATTTATTTATTTAGGTTTTTCCACTCTGTTTTCTCAACTTTTCTATGGGTTTTTCTTTGCATACACTGCACCAAAAGTAACTTTGTTTTCACACAAATCTAGTTGCACTCTGAAGACTAAAAAGGTCCTTCAATACAAAGTTTCCTTCTTGGGCAACGCTGCTCTTCTTTTTCTTCATTTTATTTATATACGCTTATGTGTGTGTGTGTGTGTGTGTGTGTGTATGTGTGCATGTATTTTCATCAGTTACAGTTACGTGCAACACACCACCCGCGCAACATTTTTGAGATCTGTAGCTGGGTGTTCCGCCTTTACAGTTGGTTGCCCCGTTTTTATGCAACAAGCGGCAGCGGCAGGGGCAGTGGCAGCGGCAGCGGCAGCGGCGGGCAAGGCAAACAAAACGCAACAGCAGCAGCAGCAGCAGCTACAGCTTCGTTTTATTTGCCAAACTGCGTCACGTTGCAGCTTTGACGTTTGTGTTGCGGCTGCTGCGGCTGAGATTTGCGTAAGCGTATTCGTTTTATTGTGCAACGTAACAATAAATATGGAAATTGATGTCAAACCGTTAGTCAAACTGAACGTAGGAGGGAGGGGGCGGCAGGTGAGGTGAGGTGAGGCAACCATGTCGTAACTTGTTGCAGCGCCCCCATACAATTCCAATGCTGCTGCTGCTGCTGCTGCTGCTGTTGCAAGGAGCAAATTCATGTGAACGGCCACGTGAGCAAATGTTGCGCAAAAGTCCTTGCCATTGGCGTTGTCCTTGGCCAGGCCTAAGCTCTGCACACAGTTCACGTGCTCGCCAGAGATGGGAACGTGTCACGGCTATTCCATTGTTTATATAATCGTTTTTTTTTTTTTGTAGGCTTTTAACATGCCAAAATATTAGATTAGAATTATCTCAAGTCTTCTTAAAATTTTTCAAATAATTTGTAATAATTTTGGGTCGTGTCACGAGTGCACGTACACACGACACACGACACGCGCTGAGACTTTATAACACGAATTGTTTATGGAATGGCGACTCAATTCCCAACGTTTGTCCGACGTTTGACCTTGGTGGCGGGGCTCTGGTGTACTGGGTTCGTGTCTTGTTGTCTGTTCCCTGGCCTGTGTACCCGGCCCCGCCCCCGCCTCCGCACCCTCCCCATTTCCTCCATTTCTATTTCCCCTTTCCCATTTGTATTTACCTTTCAATTTCAATTTGGTTTTCGAACTGCGCTATTTCTCATCGGCTTTTTGCATAATTTATTGCATTTAGTTTCCATTCGCCGCCGCTGTGCGATAAATTTTGAGTCACATCAAAATGTCGTCCGCCGCACGGCGACCTTAGTTTACCCTTACTCCTGGCAGGACATTGCCGTTGTCGTTTGTCGCGTGTGTCCTTAATTTTAGTTTTGATTACAGCCAAACTAACCAAACCAGCCAGCCAGCATTTTGTCCGGCACGCCACAGGCCAAGTTGTGCCTTTCTATTCCTTTCCTTTCCATTCCTTTTTACCATCTCCCTTGGCCCCTCTCCAGGAACGACCTTCAGCGCCGTGTTGCTATACAATTTCCGAGTACGCGTGGGTTCGCCTGTGTTTCTTTTATTTGTTCTTTTATTTTTCTTTTTTAATATCGTCCTGTGCGACTATTTTTATGTCATTCTCATTCGTATCGAATGTCCTCTGACGCAAATTAATTAAATTATATAATGAGCGTTGGTTTGGGCGGGCCACCGAGGGCAATTGGGGCAGCTAGCAGGCGCATTGCTACTTAACCAGTTCTAAATTTAGTTGACTTGGCTTGTGGGCTAAGGCCTGATTACATAGAAATGTGATGATTATGAAAAGCTTTTGGCAAACACACACAACAACACACACACAACAACACAAGGCTCATTAGGACGGTTCACTGGAATTTCGCCCAAGCATTGAGTAATCCTTGTTTAATGCGCAGCTCGGATAGAGAGGAAACTAAAGGACTTTATTGTGGGAGTTGAACTGTGAACTGTCTTCATGATCCTCTTGAAAAGCAGTTTAATGCGTAGGTCGTATGAAAGGCAACCAAAGGACTTTGTTTCGTTTGATTCCGCCTGATCCTCTTTAAAATCAGACTTTGGCTAATACAACTGAAACCCCCCCTATCCCGCCAATCCCAGTTGGCTCTAGCATTTTTAAGCCTATTTTATTTTAGCTCCAGTTTATTGTTAAGTTTTTGTTGTCAGTTGGTTCAATTCAGAAAAATCTTTCCATGAGACTTAAACACTAAACAAAATAGTCTCATTCAACATTTTTATAATATATTTCATCAATTCTCACCTGAATCAAATAAACGTGATGATTATTGGATTCCTGCATCAATGTTGCACCATCATCTGCGTGGGTAAATATTGAACAAGATTCTTCCTGGATTGCAATTGCAATTGCATTGTTTTGTTTTACCTTCTGTAGATATTGTTGCTATTCTCTGGCTTTTACTTTCTTATTCTTATTCTTATTCTTTTTGTTATTCTTATTCTTATTCTTGTTGTTATTGTTATTGTTATTAATGTGTGCGTTGTTATATTTGGCCAAATGCGCGTTGCGATTTTCACATTTTCTTTGTCAGGCCGTTGACAAGAAGGCGATGAGTCGTGGCAGATATATACGCATATGTATACATATATATATATATATATATATATATATATATATATATATGCATTTATATCTGTAGAATGTCGCATGAGGCATTGTGCGATTGCAGTCGCAGTAGCATTGCAACATCAACGTTGTGTGGAGAAACAAGTGCTGTGAAATTGCCTGCGGTTTGCGGCCACAGGAAATTTTTACATAGACAAAAGAATAAATAAAATGATATCCTTAGTGATTAGGCGATTACTGAAGCAGCAAGGTGGCTAGGCTTCTATCTAATATAACTCCATCCAACTGCATTTAAACTTGATGTTTGTTCGCTCTTCTCTTTTAGATTGCGATTGCGGCTGCTTGGACTCGTACGACGGCGGCAGTGTTGAGGTGGGGCACGGCCAGTTGCAGGAAACAGCAGTCCAAAACGTAGGTAGCAGCAGCCTCAAAACGGCGCACGCAAAGGTCGCCACCTCCGGGGGGCATGCCAATACGCAGCCCCCCAGTAAACGTTCCAGCAGCGGCGCTGATGGCGATTATCAGCTGGTGCAGCATGAGGTGCTCTACTCACTCTCTGCTGAATATGAGGTAAGTCATCTTTAAAGAGTGTCAATCAATTCGCAAATCCTTAATCCGCCCCTCTCTCTTCGCGCCCTCTTTTTAGGTTCTGGAGTTTCTGGGCCGTGGCACTTTTGGTCAAGTGGTGAAATGCTGGAAGCGCGGCACCTCTGAGATTGTTGCCATTAAAATACTAAAGAATCATCCATCGTATGCCCGACAGGGTCAGATTGAAGTGTCCATTCTGTCGCGCTTAAGTCAGGAGAATGCAGATGAGTTCAATTTTGTGCGCGCATTTGAGTGCTTTCAGCACAAGAATCACACCTGCCTGGTCTTTGAGATGCTCGAGCAGAATCTCTATGATTTTCTCAAGCAAAACAAATTTTCACCATTACCCCTCAAGTATATTCGTCCCATTCTGGAGCAGGTAAGTGCTTGCAAAGAGTTCGATTAAAGGGAATAAGTTGAGTTCTGGTTCAATCGTTTGACTTAACTTATTCCGGACGAATTTATGCAATTCTACTTGGAAATCCGGTTCAAAACTTAATTTTTTTTTTGTGTATCTGTCTTTAGGTGCTGACTGCCCTGTTGAAGCTGAAGCAACTGGGCCTGATTCACGCCGATTTAAAGCCGGAAAACATAATGCTGGTAGATCCAGTGCGTCAGCCATATCGTGTTAAGGTCATTGACTTTGGTAGCGCCTCGCATGTGAGCAAAACCGTCTGCAACACGTATCTGCAGTCGCGCTATTATCGTGCCCCAGAGATTATACTGGGTTTGCCCTTCTGCGAGGCAATCGATATGTGGTCGCTGGGCTGTGTCGTGGCCGAGCTATTCCTGGGCTGGCCACTCTATCCGGGCAGCTCAGAATTTGATCAGATCCGTTACATATCGCAAACACAGGGTCTGCCGACAGAGCATATGCTGAATAGCGCCTCTAAGACATCCAAATTCTTTTATCGAGATGTCGACTCTACGTATCCTTTTTGGCGCTTGAAGACCACAGAGGAGCATGAAGCTGAAACGAATACAAAGAGTAAAGAGGCACGCAAATATATATTCAATTGCCTGGATGATATTGGACAAGTGAATGTGCCCACAGATCTGGAGGGTGGACAGCTGCTGGCCGAGAAAACAGATAGACGCGAATTTATTGATCTGCTCAAGCGTATGCTGACCATTGATCAAGAGCGACGTCTAACACCAACCGAGGCACTCAATCATAGTTTCACGAGGCTCACCCATTTGGTTGACTATGTTTACTGCAACAATGTGAAGGCCTCTGTGCAAATGATGGAGGTGTGCCGTCGCGGCGACTTCCATACGTGAGTAGAGACGGAAACCTGACTAGTTTTTTTTTATTTTTTTTTTTTCAATACTAACTCAAAAATTGATTATCTTTTTTAGAGTACAACCAGCTCCAACGCTGGTCACCAACTTTGTGCCCAGCAGCACGGATAACATGACCTTTACCATCAACAATCAGTTGACCAGCCAGGTGCAGCGACTGGTACGTGATGGACGTCCGCTGGCCTATGAGGGTCTCTATCAGATCTATGGCGGACGCAATGTGGCACGACAGTATCCTCAGGCGCGTACCGACACCTTCCAACATCAGTTGGTGTCCAATATACTGTGCCCGCCCTCCTATCAGGCCATGCCCAGTCCCACCAAGCATGTAGTCGTTGGCAGCGCCACAATGCAGCCACCGTTGCAGGTGCCCCCACAGCAATATGTCAATGTACCGGTGCCCGTGTCTATGGTGGAGCCCAGCTCTGGCCAGCGTATGCTACTCACAAATCGTGTACAGGCCAGCGGCGTTGCCTGGCCTCAAACTGGTCGTCAGATGGCGTTAGTACCGTCCTGGCCACAGCAGGCACCAGCACATTCGCTAATCGTGGACTCAACACCACTTTTCAATGTGGAGGAGATTTATCCCAAGCATCATCTCAATTTGCCACGCAACGATCTCAAGAAAGAGTCGCCGGCTCACCATCTAGCGTGAGTATTCTCTACGGGCGCTGAAGACTTAGTTATAGTCTGGAATTTTTTTTTTTTATGTTGTTGCCGACTAATAATTTAATTTATTTGTTTTATTGACAGCAAGGGCAATTCTTATCGCGTGCCGCGTCATGAGAAGAAGGAACACCAGCAACTGTCGCCAGTGAAGAAGCGCGTCAAGGAGAGCTCGCCGCCGCATCAGCAGCGTTATCAGCGTGCCGCACATGTTTCGCCGCAGTACCACGCCCATCATAACTGTAATTATGGAGGCGGCTATGGCGCTGGCGCCGGCGGTGCCGTTGTTGCCAGCTCTGGCTCATCAGCGAGCAGTGAGTGCCAGCTGATCTATTATTATTTGTTTCAGCTGTTTCTATAAAACGATTACTTTTTTTTTTTTTTTTATAGATATTGTCAATGCTGGCAGCTCTAGCTCGCATCATAATCATGCGCCAGTGGCGCATGCGCCGCATGGCAGTGGCAGCGGCAGCAGTGCTTACAATACTGCTGGTCATCATATTGTGGTTAATAATTGCAGTGGTGGCGGGGGCAGCGGTGGCTCAACCGTTGGTTATCATGGCGGCAGTCAGCCACCGTTGCATGCTCATCAGCCGCACGTTAAGCAGCCAACTATTACCATACATGATACGCCCTCACCAACAGCTGTGGTTGGCGATGTCATCACTATTTCTGATAGCGAGGATGAAGGCGCAGATGTGCCTGCAACATCAGCTATTGCGCCTGTCAAGCAGCGTGTCCACGCCCAATCGCAGACGACAAGCAGCCTTATGCATCACCAACAAGTACAGCAACAGCAGCCGCCGCCGCCACAGCAGCAGCAGCAGCAACAACAACAGCAGCAACAACAACACTCGGTCAGCAATTCGAGCTCAGCAGCAATGCATTGCCGCAGCAGCGCTCAGCCATTGCACCAACATCAACAGCAACAACAGCAGCAACAACAACAACAACAACAACAACAACAGCAGCAACAACAACAGCAACAGCAGCAACATCAACAGCAGCAGCAGCAACAGCAGGCGGTTAATTATGGTAATGCTCACAGTAACATGTCCTCCACAACAACAGCAAGCTCCGCCAATGCCAGCAGCAGTAGCAGTAATCGCTTGGTCAGCAAATGTAGTAGCCAGCTGAGCGGCAGCGGAGCTAGTCATCATAGCCATCATAGTCACCATAGTCACCACAACCACCACCAACAAAATCAGCACCATCACGGCAGCAGCAGCAGCAACGGCAACGGCAACAGTAGCAGTAATAATAACAATAACATTAACAGTAACATTAATAGTAACAGTAGCAGTAGCAGTCAGCAGTTGCCGCCGCCGCAGCAGCAGCCGCAGCCGCCGATCCACAGTAGCGGTAACAGTAGCAGTAACAGTAGCAATAATCATCATCATCATCATACGTCGTCCTTGTCGTCTTCGTCGTCGTCGTCGATGGGCGGAAGCGGAAGTGGAAATGGATTTGGTGCTGCTGTCCTAGACATATCCACAGTCAACTGCTCGCTACAGCCACAGCAACAGCAACAACTGCAACAGCCACAACAACAGCAACAGCAACTACATCAACAACAACAACAACAACAACAGCAACAGCAATGCTTTCAACCAAGCTCCCATAACAACAATAACAACAACAGTCATCACACCAATTCCAATTCTGCTTCCACTTCCAACCAACAACAACAACAACAACAGTCACATCACCATAACCATCATAGTCTTCAGCTTAATCCAGCCCCCATTTCCATATCCAGCACAACAAGCACACAATTTAGCACACCAATTTCAAACTCCTCCAATAGCCTATGTCTAACCCAGCATCCAAACCTAGCACCTGTCCCCGCCTCAGCCCCTGTCCCAGTCCCATCTCAGTCGCATCTCAGTCGTCATAAGCCAACGCAACACGTCCATCTAGTAATTCCATGCGTAACCGTAGGTGATCACGATCCGGAGGATGCACGTCGACGTCATCACGCCGCAGCCGCCGCCGCCGTTGCCGGCAGTCCAAAACATCATCATCATCACCACCATCATCAGGTGCAGCCGGCCCAGCAGACACCACACTATCAGCCGCAGCCGCAGCCACAACCGCAACACCAGCCGCAGCCGCAACAACAGCTACAGCATCAGCAGCCCAACATTAAGTATGAGCCGGGTCAGTCGCAGAAGAAGCGTATTTTGGCCATGGCTCAAAACGAGTGCAACTATCAGCCGCAGCCGCAACAGGTGCAAGTTCAGGTGCAGGTGCAGCAACAACAACAACAGCACCCGTCTCAGCAGCAACAGCCACCACCACAGCAGGTTGAAACTCTACCGCACATCATCATTCCGACCAAACAGGAGCCGGCCGAGTTTTATCCAGAATACGCACAGCAACCGCATCAGCAGCTGGATACCAAGCGCAGCTCGTGGGCAGCCAGCTCTAGTGCTTCATCAGGTATGCCCTTGGCGCATCCCAAACGTGAAGCGCCATCTGTTGCACCCGTTAGCTATGTAGCGCCACCTGTGGCGCCACCGCTCGCCCATTCAAAGAGCAGCTCAAGCTCTTCATCTTCTATTAGCGCTGCTGCCGCTGCAGCAGCGGCTGCTGCAGCTGCAGCCGCAAGCGTTGGCCCACCATCTTGGGGTCCACCGCAAGTTTATCGTCAACCATCGCAGCCGCCACCGTCAACTATTGCGGCATCGGCACAAACATCGGCTGCACCACCGCCGCCCCATCATCATCATAGCAGTCACAGTCATCATCACCATCATCAGGCGGGCACGCCGCTGGGCGGCTCACCCTCATCCACAGCGGCTGCGGCAATGTTGCAGCCGGATATTTACGCACAGGGCGACATGTATAGACGCCCCACCGTCTATGTATCCCAGGCAGCGCCCACTTACGCCTATGCAAATCGAGCAGTAGTGGCACCGCCACCAGCACACAACAGCTCCAGTCGTCAGGTAAGTGCCAGGCGCGCTTGGCATCTAATTCTATAATATATCAAATTGAATTTTAATATGGTTTCCATATATGTGCTAGGTTATACCGTCGCATCCTTTGCCGGCGCACATACAAATCCCGACGCAGTATAGCCAGTTTGGACCGTTAAGTCCCGCCCAGGTAGCTGCCAGCAAGCATGCGGCGCACTTTGCGCCCACAAATATATGGTATGGAGCTGAGTAGGTCGCAGGGTGAGAAGCGGGTTGACGAGGATGCCAGAGGCCACCACTGACAACACAGCACAGCAACACAGCCCCCCCTATTAATACCACCATTCATCACCACTCTTCACACAGCCTTGAATTTGAGCCTAGAACATGATTGATTGAAAGATTGATTGATTGACGCTCGAGTGAGTCGAAAATGCCAGATTGATGGCCAGCTAAAGCTAAAGCGCCAATTTGAAACTGGTTTTTCTTACAATATGTTTTAACAACATTATTTATTAATCAAATTGTCTTTTATATACGCTTCTCTAGATCTTTAATGGCCTCGGCAGAAGGCGGCGACACTCCTAACAACATGCAGGAGCAAGAACAGGAGTTGCAGCAGTTGCAACTCACGCAGTGTTGGTGGTTTATGATGCTCATGCAACAGAGCATTATACACAACAACAACAACAACAGCAGCAATAATACTACCGAACGCAACGCTTTGCTACAAGAAACAATTGCAACAGCAGCAACCACAAGTGTTGCAAGCAGCAGCAGCAGCAGCAACAACAACAGCAGCAACAGCAACAGCACAAGTCGCCGCAAACGTTAAGACGTTAAGACCTCGTCCGCCCCCTACCGCCCTCCAAAAAGTTATTTTTTTTAATACCGTCAGCACGCAACGATTGACGTTTATTAAGCAATAATTCATTTACCGAATTATTCTTAATACCATTTTTTATTTAACTATATAAATGTAAAGCATTTTGTACACGCAGTTTGGAGTGTAAAATGCAACACTTTACATAAAAATATGTAATAATTAAATACAATAATAATACTGCTAATGTAAGCACACACACATAAACACATATAAACACACACTCACACAAACAAACACAGAAATTAGGCAACAGCAAACAGCAGCAACAATAACAATTTCTATAAACATATTTTGAAATTTTCTCAAAAATAACCTAAAGCGTTTCATTATGTGTGTTGTATATTTTTTATTAGAACTTCTAAGTGCATAAAACTCTATGATAAATACACATATGTATTCTATATTATATGATACGTCTAAGTACACCTATACCTAAACACCTAACCTAACTAATATTATAAACAATATATATATACACAAACACACACATATATATATATATAGTATATATAGAGAGAAAAACGAATAATGCAAAAGAATACAAAATTAATGCAACATGTTTCTGTACACACACAAACAAAGAAAATACCAATACTTAGTGCAAAAAAAAGGCATAGAAATTTTTTAGACTCTTTTTAGCAAGTACCTCAAAAATGTATGCAAAAAGCGAAAAGCAAAATATGATAAACATAAACAAAACAAAGAAAACAAAAGAAAAAAAAAACAAAAACAAAAACAAATACAAAGCAGTAACAACATACTAATAATGTTATGCAAATTGCCTTTTACAAACAAAACAAAACAAACAAAAAAAAAAGAAAAACAAAAAGAAAAAACAATAAGAATATTGTATAAAAACTTAGTGAGATAATCATAAACTACAAAACAACAAAAGAAAAAACAAAAAAATGATATGATACCGCAAAAACCTTACTAGCAATCAAAGCATACATATATATATATATATATACTAATATATATATAAAGAATATTGTAGGTAAACCTAGCGATATCAAATAACTGAACATGCGATAATATTATAGCCTAATATACAGATAGATATGCAGAGAAGCAGCCACAAAATCAATACACACACACACACACACAGCCACACTCATAGAACTTAAAAGTAAATCAATTGAGATCCCCGTAGAGAAATATTTCTTGGGACTTTGTACAAAAATAGAACGAAAAAAGAACCCAAAAAAAAAAAAAAAAGAAGTATAAGAATAATTATTAATAACTTAAACTGGATTTTAAAGAATCAGATCAGGTATCAGGTCAGCGAATAATTGCGTCATTTCATATTTTAAATTTATGTAAAGCTAATCGCTTTTTTCTTCTGTGTAACATGATAATTTCTATATAATTAATTAATTTTTTTTTTTTTTTTTTTTATAATGTATTTGTGTTTTACTCTGCGTTTAAGTCTCTTGTTTCTTTCGTTTCATCTGAAGTTTTATTATTTTAATAAAAAAAAAAGCAAAGAAAAATGAGAATGAAAATGTTATAAGGAATGTTCACTAAAGTACAAAATGGCAAGCAATGTAGCAATAATTGAAAGAGTTATAGGCTTTTAAAACAAAGAAAACATGTCTAATTTCTAATTTAGATTTATATATATTTGTATCTTAATCTTTTCCACAAACGCAGAGATTTTTACTTACTATTTAATTTCGTGTCGTGTCGGATCTAACCTAACATTGTGTATATATAAATTGAGTCTTTTTTTCTTGTGAATTGAATTGAATTGTATAAACACACACACACAGACACACTTGCTTACTTGCATATATTACATACATATATATTACCATAAATGCTACACACATACTACAATATATATATA